>OW679200.1:12363832-12695678 GCA_940337035.1 Agriotes lineatus
ATGTCGTGGTGGGGGCCCGAAAGAGCCTCGAGGACGAGTACGATGCGGCGCTTCGGTGCTCGTCCTGCTTCATCGCTATGCGTTTGAGGTTGTTATGAATGGGGCGTTTTTTCGGCACCCTTTCATTACGACGGGCGGCCGACGCACGCCTCTGCTTTATGGGAAATTCTTGTGGACAAATGCGACACGCGCGGCAGCTATGTTTTAATTACCAACTAGCGGCTTGTGTTAGGTGGGACTAGGATTTATTTTGTTAAATTGAATTTTCCTAGCCATAATGATTGAATTATTAGAAAAGAAAAACGAAACTGTCCTAGTGTTAGTTGAAGCAACGTTTGTACAAGATGTACATGTCGTCTCTGTGGTAATTTCTAAGTAGCATGGTAAAATTTTGAAATACCGCACTTTTTTGAAAAAATTGAAGAAAATATTGCATAGCTACATTTTTATTTAGTAAAAACTAGAAATCAAAGATGACGGCACTGTTCAATTTCTAAGTTCTTTTGTTTTCGAGAGAACGTGAAACTGATATTATTTTAAATAGAAGTCACATGACGTATGTACAAAAAAAAACAAACAGAACATCTTCGTTAACATTGAAGGCATTAAAAATATAAGACTATTTCTAGTGTCTGCTGATTGTTACAATTTATTCTTGCAACTAGATTTCAAATTTCAGGAAGTTTTGATCTTATGGAAGTCAAGGTTTTTTTCCTAGACTAGAAAATTTTTTTAAAAATTATAAAAAGATCGCTTTATTGAGTATGTATTATCGATTTTTTAAACAAAATATTCGATTTGCTTTATTAGTATTATTGGGAATATCTCATCGTTGGAGTTCATTGTCAGACAAAAGTCGCTAAACGAAAAATCGCTAACTCACAATAATGTTAACATTTGGTTTATTACTCTAAAGTGAATTAAGCGAGATTTAATATACATTATAACAGTTGAAACAAAGGAAAACAATGTTATTACACAAAAATACTGTCGTTTTAGACAGTACCTACTACCTAATATTCATAAAATTCAAATTTCCCACCAACTGAGAAAGAAACGTAAAAAAGAGTTGCCTTGCTACTTCCTTTAGACTTTCTGAACAGCCCACACTAAAATTTCCAAAAACAATTGGCGTGTTTCTAAATTGCAACAAAATTCAGAAAGAAAAGCATACCCATTTATGCTAAATGGAAAGAACCTGGATCTTCGCCAAGGTAAAGTTAATAATCCCCAAGAAGCACGTTTAAAGCTGCGAACAAGTAACGGGAGTGAAAATTATCCCAACGACTCTTTCGTTAAAAATCCGTGGCAATTACGCGTTAAGCAGAGCGAATTTCCATATTTCGGTTATTATCAGCAAAACCGGCCGTGTAACTTACGACGCTTCGGTGATTTCAACGCTACGTTGATGTGTGCACCCCAAAGAAAATTTTAACGGAAAGTCGCCCTTAGCTTAGGCCTCGTCTGGTGAAATGAGCTATTTTGACCAGGAGTTATTAAAATCATACTCAAAAATGGTTAATCGCAAAAGTCCCTCAAGGAACTTTATAGATGTACGAATAATAATTATTAAAAAATGTGTTTAGAACTAAATGACACGCTGCCAGTTAGACCTATAAGCTTTACAATTTTTTCTAGAAATGCAAAATTTTAATGCGAATAATGTTAGTTTACATAATCCAAAGAAAACCTAAAATTGGTTTTAGTTATTATCTAAATTCAAATTTTCACAACGGATGTTATTTTACTTAGAAAAAGTAATCAGAATGGCTAATCTATTATTATATACACAACATATAACAGATAACAGGACATTTTTATGGTTACCTAGTTAATCCAAAAAATGTAATATCCTATGCATATGTGTAGATATGTATAGAAAAAAATACTGTTAAAATTTGGAATGCACAAGCATTTAAATAATTACAAGGAAACATCAAAAGTACTTTAATTGATTTAGTTTACCCTTACTTTAATTTGTGTAGTTTTAGAACTATTTTTTGTATTTAAATATTAAATATATATATAGCTGTCACACTCTCTTATTTTTTTTTATTCGAAAAAAAGATATGCTCGCATCATACAAATACAAGATTTATTTTAATTTGTTTAGTAAAAACATTCACTGATAACTAACCGGACCGACAATGTCGATTAACTACATACAATGTAAAATTAAAATTTGATAACTGGAAAAGTCATTAAAAAAACTTTTATATATCATACTAAGCACGAATTCTGATATTGGTGTTTCAAAATTTAAGTAACTTATACATTTAAGTACTGAAACTATGTAAAGTATAGGTACATGTTTATACTGATAGAATTGTAATAACTACACAGTTTATTTTGACGAATATTATATTATTATATATATCTACACTTAAAATACATACATACACTTAAATAGATTAAAATAATAATAAAATATGCACGTTTATATCAATAAAATAATAATCAAGACACTTGTTATTTTGGCTTTGGTATTAACTTATTTTGCCCCTGGCAATTTCTGGATAAATAATTATTTACTTTGCACAACATTTCCATAGCATCTAAATATGATTGCCCCACTGTACAATACCTATATTTAAGACTATAACATTCATGAGGCTAGAAACCAATAAGAATGCTTAATTTTCCTAAATTTCTATGTAATTATTACAACAGTTATTTCAGTAACTATGGCGATATTGATTATACAAACTTTTGTAAAATCGCTATAATACCAACCTTTGTATAATCGCAGTTATTAAAATGACATAGCCTTGACTAAAAATGTGACAGTTATACTAAAACAATATTAAAACCACATAAATGAATTACGAATTCTACAAAATTAGTAAATTAAAGAATGTCCTGTTAATTTGTTTACTTATTTTCTTTATTCATGTCCACCTGTATACAACTTGACAATCGAAAATTCTCGAAACTACGTATTGCCTTATGAAACACCAAGCAATTCATGTCGCATAATCGATTATTTTCGATTGTCTAGTTGTATAATATATGATTTTTCTTTTCATATCAATATCAACCAAACGGAGAGCTGGATTTAGTTAAACTATCTTGTATAATTTCAATTTCAACTTTTGTTAATATGTGCTGTTTCGGATTATTTAAACTGTCAAACTGACACTCTTTTATTATTGTGCAACAAGTTGTGGCTGTATAACCCGATAATATCGAAGTACTTATAGTATTACTACATTACTACTGAAAACACAACTGATGCAAAAATATATCGTACAACTTAAAATTTCATAAGGACGTACAAGCATGTTAAAAGCTTGCATAAATAAATACTGTATATAATAAAATGTTTTTAAAATGAAATTACTTGTACGTCTTTACTCAAAATAAATGTGTATCATTTTAGAAAATCCTACTGAAATACGAAAGATAAAAACGTGTAAGTAAAAACCTGTTTAAGTATGGCCATTAGAAATTGCGAGTAAAAACGGCTTCAAATAACATTTTTCCCTTCGGAAGTGCTAAATAGAGCTATCCTCAAACTGCATCAAAAAATAAAAGTTAAATCGCCGGCAATATGTCTGAAAGGTAGGAAACATGCACGCATCTTAAAAGTCCATATGAATATGTGCAACAGTTATATTAGTCTATTTTCTTGGTCAGCAATGTATGAAAATTAAAGTAACCGTATATAATTAGATAAGAAATTTCATTAATTTGAGACAGTTGTACAGGGTCTCCATTTCTGATGTGAGTAAATGGGACACACATCGATATCAATACTACAAAGAAAAGAAAAATTGTATATCTGATTTAATTTCGAAGATAAATTAATATTTCAGTACGACGGCACAGTTTCGTTTGTTTCTATGGGAATTGTTAATGCATCTTTTACGTAGATTACGATAGATACTAGTGTCATTAAAAAGTATCGCTTGTGTTTTTGGAGTAATAACAACAAACTTAGTTTTTAAATGCAGGAATACCTGCATTATAATTATTTAGTTTTATATATTAACTACTGACAATAAAGAAACTTATAATTGCTAATCAATAATATTCTACATTATTTTTCAATTACTCTTATAACCTTATAGTTTTTCAATTTTTCATATAAGAAATTGCCTATACTACTAATTTTAACTTGTATAGTAAAGTACGTGAATGTGCACACATTGAAATATAAAATGCCATCTGAAGTGTTAGCTTTTACACTTATCAAATTGTAGTTGTTACGAAACTGTCTTTCACGAAAGATAAAAATCGTACGTGCAATTAGCACGCGATCTTATAATTTAATCAATGAAGGTACGACTAGTTAAAGGGAACTAAATACGCATCTAATTGGACAAGTACGCTGGTAATTGTAAAAACATGCTTACAGTGGTAAAATATGCATATAATAGTACAAATACGAATATAATTGCAAAGATATGCATGCAATTAACTGGAACTCTCATAGTTTAATCAATGACAGTGTGACTTTCGGAATCTAGAAATATATGGACATGTTATTGGAAAAACATGAACTTAATTGTAAAAAATATGCTTATAATAGTATAAATGTGCATGTAATTAGTATAAAGATGTGAATGCAATTGTAATCATATGCATGTAATTTTGAAAATATGCATGCAATTGCTAAAATATGCGCGACATTTTCCAGTTAGCGCGTTCGTTCATGGACAAAAAGTTAAGCGCAAATTTATCGTTCTCCAGCGCGCATAAAATCAACCAAAACCGCAGATTCGACCATAGAAGCCGCGTCCGATCTCTAATTACCTAATCCGCTGAACAGCCGATAAAGCGGCCAAACTAACGAAACGCGAGCAAATTAACAAAATCGCGCAAATCGGCCCAAGGCGGCGGCCCATCCGCGCGGTAACTCGATTAGGCAACGCTAAAAGGGCGTCTCGCCGTCTCGCTCGCGCGCGCGCGCCTCCGGTCTCCGTCTCTCTTGCGCGCAACCAGGTGCTGGCGTGTAAAGGCATCTGTAGATAGCCCGTGGGAACGCAGCGACTGTGCACGTCCCACGAACACAGGCAGCCTGCTAGGATCCGTGTAGGATGTGGCCGCGCTCGTGCTTTGTTTTCATGGCCGGCATGATACCGGCGCGGGCCGGACGGACGTCGCATTTCAAAGAGATTCGGCGATTATTTGGGGCTACCGCCGGCTGGAACTGGAAGAAACGGTTAATAAGAGCATTCTACGCTTTGTGTTTGCTACTTTGTGACATGGGGTTACGTGGCGCAATGTTGGCGCGCTTCGATACGCAAATGTTTTCTCTCGCTATCTAATCTGCGAGCTAAATGGACTATTTGCTGAGATAATCGCTGAACTTTTGTTGTTGAGATCCAGTGCAATTGACGATATTCGAATATTTTACCGCAATAAAATCACTAAGATAGTAAAACCAACCTTTGAATAAGGATTTTTAATTGCTCTTATTTTCACTTTCATTTGTTTGCGTTTATAACAGGAATACATTTGAAGACCTGTTTACTAAAACAAATTTTATCCAAAAATATCTACTATTTCATTCGCTCTACGAATGGGGAAAATGTAATTTGCATGTAATCAGAGGGCTGTGTACACTTTCCTATGTCAGAATAATTCAACATCTTTAAAATGGAAATTATTGTTTTCGATTTTCCCAAATTATGGTTGTTTTATACAAAAAAAGAAATTAAACTAACAGTTTAAAGAAAAATTACACAGTGTTATTAAACATTAATTCTTTAAACGGTAAGATAAAACAGAAAGCTGAAAAGCATTCATTTGTTCCCGAAACACTATTAATATTTGTAGGGCAATGATCAACAAAAAATAATAGATTTGATTAAAACTCCACGTTTTCCTTAGTTTTGCATTTTTCCAATTTGAATGGTATTTTTTAAATCCTACGCATTTCTTCTAAAGCATAGGTATAAATAATTTTATTTTAAAAACTGAGTTATAAATAGTATTTATGTACTCAAGTTTTCGTTGGCCTGTCGTTAATATTTTTAACGGCGAAGGGTAGACTTTTGCATTGGAAAAAATATTGAAAAATAATGTAGAACACTTTTGACCAGTAATTATAAATTTCTTTATCGCATTTCATTTACAAATGTATGTACTACATTTCTTCATTCCGTAAGAAATGTGGTACTTTAATCATTAGCAACACTTTTATGCCTAGCAACGGCGATTCGTTTTACGTTTTGCAATACTCAAGTGTGTTGTTGGTGACACTGTAAGTCTATATCAAATTCAAGGTTAGTTGGTTAGGTTTTGCGTCAGTCTGTGTCAAAACTGACGGAAAACCTAACCTGCTAATCTCGAATTTGTCATAGATTTACAGTGTCGCCAACAACACACTTCAGTACTGCCACACGCATAACATCAACTGGAGCTGCTTATTGTGCTGTAATACATATGAATGAGTTATGCTCATCTTGGTTATGTTTTGACAGTTAGTGTCACTTGTATGTAAAAATTTAATATTTTACATTTCTTTTGAAATGCGATAAAATAGTATACTCAACACGTTAGAAAAGTGGTTTTTCTGAACTCATATGGCAGTTTAAGTACTCGCTAACGCTCGTACTCAATCACGCCATACTTGTTAAGAAAAACATCATTTTTCTCAATTTGTAGAGTAATATACTATTATTGCCATTAGTTACTCTACAAAACAACTAATTAAAATTTTAAAACTCACGTCTTACTGGGTACGTTTTAAAAATTAAATTGCCATGTTTTTTACTCCTGAAATTTAAATTCAAATAGATTTGTTACCCCATTTTTTGTACATGCTTCTTATAATATTCTTAAATTATTTACATACAAAGTCAAAGTTGCCGCACTAGAGTAATAGATAATGTAGTCTGTATTGTGGCAACTTTTTTTTAGGTTTTAATGAAATTACGACCGGTAACTAAACAACAACAAAAAAATTATTTAGATGAATTGAATGTAATTGATTCGATTTGGAGAGGATGTGTATTTTTGATTAAAAATGTTTAGTTATATTATTAGATTTGGGAGTACATACTCGTTAGGTTGGATTCTGTATTAAGGGCGAAGAAAAACATTGTCGCTGATCAAATATTTTTTTAAATAGTGCTAAATGTTTTGAAATATGAATTTTAGAGTCGGTTTGAAACTTTTTAAATTTAGTTATCAAACGGATTTGTTTTGGAAGTGAGTTAAACATTTTTGGTACTAAATAAGTTATGGACTTTTGACTAATGGATTTATTTGTTTTTGGAATGTTAAGTTTATCATGACTAATACTTCTGGTGCTGTATACATGATTTATATAATTAATATTTGACTTTTTATACATATAATTTATAGTTTGCAATATATATAGAGTTCTAATATCCTGTAATCCGGCGTCCTGATATAGTTTCAACGTTGGATAAAGTTTTTGTTTTTTATAAATTATTTTAAGTATATAGGTTTGGGTTCTTTGCAAATTTTGTAAATCAGTTTTATTTAAACTACCCTAAGCTGTAAAGCCATACTTAATTACTGATTCGACAAGAGCCACATAAACCATTTTTAAAGTTTTTAATTTAAAAATATCGCTTATTGCATAGAATTTATAATTTTTTTTGTTAATATTCAGCATGAATATTCCACTTCAAATGTTGATCTAACATGACACCAAGGTATTTAACTGAATTTACTTTTTCAATGTTCATTGATGTACCAAAAATTGTAATTATATTGTTTATTGGTTGGTCAGCTTTAGTTGCTGTAATTGCTAAAAATTTTGTCTTATTTATGTTCAACGATAATAAGTGCTGATCTAACCAATTCTTAACTATCGCCAGACCTTTTTCAGCTTTTTCATAAATTTGTTGCCACGTGTGATCATCAAATAAAATTGCAGTGTCATCTGCGTAAGATACCAGTTTTCCAAGACAGCTGATGTTGCACAGACCATTTATGTAGATTAAAAATAAAATACGGGCTAGAACTGTTCCTTGAGGCATTCCTGTTCTTATAATTTGTGTACAACTATTAAAATTTTCAATGTTTACCGTTTGCGTCCTGTGTGGCAAATAATTTTTAAATAGCTTCAACGCAGTGCCCCTAATGCCAATACATTCTAATTCATTCAGAAGCATGTTATGAGGCACTGTGTCAAATGGTTTAGTCAAATCTAAAAATATAGCTACATTTTTTTTTGAATGATCAATATTTGAATATAAGTGGTGTGTTAAAGCATTTATTGCGGTTTCTGTGCTTGAACCTGCTACTAATCCTTATTGATTAATAATGATAATATATTATTGCAAGAAAGATAACTTAACAATCGGGTTTTTAAATATTTTTCAAACATTTTTGCAAATGTATTGATTTGACTAATGGGTCTGTAGTTTCCAAGTTCTGCTTTATCTCCATTTTTGTAAATGGGTGTAATCTGGGCTTCTTTAAAATTACTGGGTACTATTCCTGTACTAAATGTGAGATTGATAATATGTAAGAGTGGGCGAATAATTTCTTTGTGTGTAATTTGTACAAGTTTTGTTGTTATTTTATCAGAACCAGGGGGCGCCACTTTTTTTAATTGACTAATTGCTCTGATTAATTCATTTTGATTTACGGGGTACAAAAACATTGAGAAATTCTTTGATTTACTATTAACAGTTTGTGTTTTGCTAATTTTACTAGCCAGTGTTTCACCAATGCTAATAAAAAATGTGTTCATTATATTAACAATTTTTTGTTTATCTGTTTCTAGTTCTTTGTGTGTTATTTCAGTTATACTTTTAGAGCGTTTTAATGGTTTGTTAGAAGCTATGAAACAATTGTTTGGCTTCGCCTAATTGTTTCGCCAGTTATCCAATTATTTCAGGCTTAACCTGTATATTTTTATTTGAATTATAAATCCTTTGCATTCCAAATTCTTCAAGTTTCCAAACCAGCGCAGTTTGTACCTGGTTCGAGTTCTTTCTTTCGCGCGATGAACTCTCGACCAGCGCTATCTCTTATCAGAGTGCGAGCCTTCTTTGAAAACGAATTTTTCGTCCGAGGACTTGCTGTTCTCGCCTCGGCCCACCGTGTTTGGCGTGGCTGAGGTTTGATTTTAATTAAGTCAAATTACGTGCGCTCAACCGATTTCTATAAGCTTTGTGTTCCTAAGGGCTGATTATGATCAGGTACGATGGCGCTTTTCTGTTTTGTTATTCGCATAGTAATTACATTTCTTAGCTCTTTATTACCAGTTTCAACCACGAGTTTTTCTCGGAGCCCAAGCCGCTAGCTTATCGCATTTTCGACACCTGCTGGCGATCTGCTTGGTTGCTGCCGTTCGAGGGTGCCTTTGCTATAGTTTGCATCCACGGCGATTTCGTCCATTATGGTAGCAGTTCACGACCAGCTTATTTTGAACCGAAGGGTGTAGCTACCCCGGCCGGCATTTGCCTGTTAGCCGTTTATGAGCGTTGGAGAAGCGAGGTTAGTTTGTGTTATTCCGGGATTTATCGTATCTTCAATACCTGGATTTTACTTTTATACATTTTAAACCAGTAATTATTTGGAATTTAAATTCACGGGTTCCGCAATTATTAACATGTAATGTTCAATTTCATACATGCTCTTGCTTTTTACATTTGAATTTTTATGCTTATAGTAAATTATGCTCAGTATTTAAAGCTGCAATTTTGATGTGTATTGACCCTCTGTTAAAGGTACAGTCACGCTTTTTTATTTTTAATAGCCTAAACAGAAGGATTTATTAAATGACTGTGATAAGCTTATCCCACGAATAATTTGTTGTTAAAGTTATTAAAATAACCCGAAAGGGGTTAGTGACTTTATGCGTGTCGCAACCTTCAGTTAACGTACACAACTTTGTTATTCTGATTATTTACTACTGACACTTGAAGACTGTTTATTATTTACTAATTAAACGCTAGTCACTTGAAGTTTATTTCCTCTTATTATTTGAAATCTTTTGATTTCTGGCGCCCTTTTCCTTTTTTGAAGGCATTCTAGGGTACACAGCTGATGATTTGAACCTACGACCCAAAGCCTCCGAAACTTGAGTTAGTTAGGGGCAGTTTTCAGAGCTGCCGTGGTGTATAAACTGTAGGGGGGTTGATCTGCGATTTTTACTACCACCGATCAATTTTATTAATTAATCGCAAGTCGGCTTCTTTATTGTTTCAGCTACTGATATTGCACTGTAAATGGTTTTAATATCGAGCTTATTATTTTCTAGTTTATCTTTAAAATATGTTGCTTTTGCTACCTTAATAATTTTCACAAGTTTGTTTCTATAATTTCTATATTCATTTATCAATATTTGATTGTATTATTTTTTTAATTTATGATTTTAGTTTGTCTCTTTGTTTAATTAATTTTATAATGCTAGATATGATCCATTCTTTAATTTTAAATATTTTCCGAGGTATTTCATTAACGGTTATATTTTTTATGGTTAGATTTTGATACTTACTTACAAACTGAGTCGCTGCAATTTCTGAATCCTGACAGTTCAATATATCTTCCCATCTTTAAGATTTTAATTCATTATTTAAATTTTCGTGGTTTACTTGCATTCGTGTTTGATTTGGTTTTTGTCGCTTTATTGAAGTGTCTGGAAGCTGGAAATTAACAATTATTGGATAATGATCAGTAATTTTAGTGAGTAATAATTAATCTTTAAATGGTGCGGTGTTTTAATATTTATATGGTCTATGCAACTCTCAAGTCGTCTCGGTTACCCTTGTTGGATCTTAGATAGTTCTTACAAAATTAAATTTGGAGAGTACATTGTAGGATTCACTGGCATCTGCTTTTTCTAGTTGCATAGTATTTATACTAAGGTCTCCTAAGATTATTTCTAACGAATTTGTTTTTATGTTGTTTAAATATTGACTGAACTCTACTCAGAAATGAAAACTTGCACTGAAAAACAAATTTTTGTGTCATTACTCAAAATACGTAGGCTATACGTCAATGCTGACTAGTATTGATATTAATCGACGCAAAAAATATACTATAAATTTCTATAAAAGACGAAATCAACTGTGATGTGGTACTGAAATGTAAACTGTACTCTATCTTCTAAAGTTAAATTAATGGAAATATAAAATGTTTGTTTTTTATGCTGTAATGCTATCGAAAAGTTGACACCATAATGTGTAAGCCATTGTTATCTAGCTTTAACAATAACGGAGATTCTCAATTACTCGCCTAGGAAATCGGAAACTTGTGCAATTACCTTAAATTAATGTAAGAATTTTTATTGGTATACATTGCAACAAAATCACACATTACCGACCAGGAAAATAGAGTAATATAATTATTACACATATTCATATGCATTATTGTTGCACGTATATTTAATTAATTGATCTAGATGAATACACTTTTTCTGTCCATCTATATTAATACTTATCTGCTGAATTATGTCCATGCCTATTACAGCATCTACACTTAAAGCAATTATACAATAAAAAATCTAATGTATTCTTGTTTTTTATTTTCATACTATCACTCGACACCTTATTCGCAGCTGATATCTTTCGTTTTGTTGCTGATAATAAGTCAATCTGATTTACTTTAATGATGTTCCCTTGTAGAAAAAAAAAACGTTTTTCTTCAAACGGCTTTAAAATATGGCATTATACTGCTGGATTGATGATGCTAAACTGTCACTTTATTGCCAAGCGGCAGATAATATTATCTGCCTCTGACGAGCGGCAGATAAAGTTATTATCTGCCGCTGACGACTTTATCTGCCGCTCGTCAGCGGCAGATAAAGTTATTATCTGCCACTGACGACTTTACCTGCCGCTCGTCAGCGGCAGATAATATTATCTGCCGCTGACGGGATCAAGTAATTTTCTTCGAATTTTGTTCACAAAATTATAAATAATTTGTTATAAAAACGTTTGAAGAAAAAATACTATATGTTATTCGGAGCAAAAGTATCTTTATGTGGCTCGGCTCGGCGTCCAGCCTCGCCACATAAAATATAACTTTTGCTCCTAATAACATAATATACTATTATATGCTTATTTACAATTTCCAGTAATTGTGCATTTTCTTTAAACCCTTCATCTTTTAACAAAAGTTTTCATATTGTAAAAATGTGTGATGTTTTCTTTTAATTTTATACAAATCGAGTTTTTTTCGCTAACATAAGGTTCTTTATGCTATTTCTATCCCATTGTTATCTTCTAATAACCTATTATTATTCCATTGTTCTTTAAATACGGTATTCACATAGCGCCTATTTCTTAATTAATTTTGATTATTGCCATGTTCCGTTTTAGCTTTATATCGATCATCAACTTACTACATTGAGATAACCTTTCTTATTAACCTGTTCATAATTTTTATTATAATTATTGTTGTACGTTTTGTTTCCTTGTCTTTGATTAAAATGATTACCTTTATCAAATCTAAACTTATTTCTATTTTCTCAACATCTTAAAATTTTTGTTTATTAATATTTTGAAAATTATTACGGTTTACTCCGTAATTTGTTCTTTTATTATTAGTTGCCATGTTATCATTCTTAATTATTCCTAAGAAATCTTTAAGACTTTTAATGTTTTGAACTGCAACTAACCTAGTATTCTCCGTTTGTAAGTGCCGTGATAAGTGTTGGACAAGTTCCTCTTTTGCTAATCTTGGTGTCAAATAGTGAGCTTGGTTAAATGTTTTCATGATATAAACTTCTCTCGAACACTCTCTTTCTACATATCTTCCAGTAGTAGTTCTGTTCTAACATAAGCTTGATGCGAATTACTCCAACATTGTTTCCTAAATAAATGTTTAAATTCCTCGCAACTACTATATTTTTCTTAACGGTAGTATGCTAAATATCTACGTTATTTTTCAAAGTCGTATTATTATTCCTAATTTCTTTACTTCACTAGGAATCGTCTTCATGACATCATCCAATTTTGACAAATAAATCATAGGTAATTTTCCTTTGTACCTATCAAACCTAGGGAGTATGTTTACCTGTAATCTCCCATGATTTAAACTATGGAAACCATTTGTCATTCCTGTGTTTTTCTGAACAATATAAAATTTTTCCTCTACACTTTTTATTTTATCCAACATTCTGTTTTCTGACATAAGTATGTTGTCTTCATTCCTTAAAATTGCTCCTACGTTTTCCATTCTTCTCTCTTCAGTCTTTTGTTCCACCAACAACAACTTTTTTTCTAACCCATTATATGTCGAGTTTCGCCTCTGACGTGGTTCACACGTTGAGTTACCGTGCTCTTTTGCTTTTTTCCTCCTGATGAAGCCCCTTACGAAAGTGGGCGAAACGTTGAGTTCTTCGATCTCAATCATGACACGGTCCAATCCCGGAAGTCGTTTGTTACAGAATTTATAATTGAATAAAAAATAGCTATTTGAAAAACATATGGATTCGATAATAAGATAACATTATAAAAATTTCAGTTTGAAACTAATGACAAATAGTCAGTTGAAATAAAATAGAAATTTAGTAGGTTTATATCAAAGATATTAAAAACTAGAGTGTATATTAAGGGATTCGATATCGTTAAAAAATTTGTTTTAATTATTAAAAATAACAAACTTAAAAATGTACCAAAACATTTTGGTGTAATTAATAGTATATTAAAGTATGAGTGGATAACAAGGTCTTTAAAACACGCGCGAATTTTCGAGCACGACGGCGTAGCCGGAGTGCTCGAAATAGAGCAAGTGTTTTAAAGACCAGTTATCCACGAATACTTTAGGCTATTTTTTATTATACCTGCAATACTGGAAATAAATTACGCACTAAAAACTTAGAAATAATTGTTGTCGTGATAAATCGAGAGGGCATAATAATATTGCTACTATAGTTACGAGAATTATTTACGTTTTTGTCGTGTCCACGTCTGTTGTTGCATTCAGTCGTTTCCTTGACAACCTTTAAAGCTCGGTGAGCTTTAATCGCCTGTTTTCGCATGGTCAGGCGTGCTTTAAACGGCGATCCTGATGCAGGTATAATAAAAAATTTTGAAAATAACCCAGTTTTTATTATAAAATTTTTTTGAATAATAAAAAAGGGAATAAGTAAAATCTACGAGGTGAAATAATATGAAAATTTAATATAAACAAGAATAGGTAAAGACATAAACTAATGAAGCTTGAAAATATATTGCATTCGCGATCTTTCTGGATGAGGGTTGGCCATGATTTCGTTTTATCAAGTTACTTTATTATATTTTTTGTTTCCTTTAGGTTTTCCTGTTATTAAAAGCTACGTTTCACGGATATCAAAAGAAACCAAAGTGCACATTAAAAAATATTTTGAAACCCTACGAAATATGCGGCCTGATTTAACCCATGATCGTCTGGTAAACAGCGTTTGCAATATTTTTTGGGTAAAGATAATTACACCCATGTTTTGTATATTTACCTAATAACGCATTAATTTTTAGTTTTGGAGGCCGACAATAGAAATTATTATAAACAACAGCCTAAAGAGTTGCAATCTTCTGTCGTTGGCGTACGCTCTAAGTCTAGTTTATATCAAAATCATTTTTTTAGAAGGACTTGCAACAACTGATTTGGCAATATAATTCCGAAAATAGGTTTTTTACAGTAAGTGATTTATTGGTTGAGGTTAAGGAACAGTGTGGGTTTACGGGAGAGAGAACATTGCTATACGAAATTCTAAAATCTATGGGATATAAGTATAAACTTACTAATGGACGCAAAATTTTATGTGAACAAAAGCACGTTGTTGCATCTAAAATTAGTTTCTTGAGAAAATATCTACATTTTAAAAACTCCGATGAAAATATCATCTTCGTGTACCTTGCTTCATCATGGGATCTACGATTCGTCGTTGGGTTCACGAAGATGATAGTAAAAGTAATCGATCTAAATTCAGGGAGGAGGGAAAACGATTCACAATTTTGCATGCTGGAACTAAATTTGGGTTTTTGGAAGGATGCGATTTTTTATTGGATTCAAAAAACAACGGCAGAGATTACCACAAGACCATGACTGCAACTGTATTTCAAAATTGGGTAATTAATCAGCTTATTCCTGCTTTAGCTAAGATGAATGGTAAATGTGTAGTAGTTATGGACAACGCTCCTTATCATTCTGTGCAGTTGGACAAAACGCCCACATTTTTCACCAAAAAAGGCGAAATGCAGGAATGGCTGTCAATACAACCCTATCGAAATGGCATGGGGGTTTTGTAACCTCTATTATAACATACATATAAATTAGCGGCCACCATCTAAGGATAGGGTTACAAATTTATGGTCTGGAGCTCTTTTAAAATGTTCATCAGACATGTGGCAAAATTATTGTAAGCTTTGTGAGGAACTTATTTCGGCAGACTGGACAAAACATATGGGTAACCTTTCGTTTGAAAATATTCCTCCCATCATTATTTCACTAGCAGAATCTGATTCTGAATCACAGTCAGAATCGGAGTCAGAATCTCTTAGTGAAGTAATGGAAGTGGTTCAAAATTTCAGTAAATATTCAAGAGCAAAAGCGCAGTTATTGCAAACGTGGCAAACAAAAAAGGCTGCCAAAAAATCCAAAAAGGCAGTCATCAGTAATTTAGACGTAAGTAACCAGAAAGAGTTATTTAAGCAACAGAGGCGTCTATTATACCTGTACACTACCACGGGAACGTCGGAGCAATCATATAGCAATGCCCAGTGAACAAGAAAATTGAAGAAGATCAAACCCTCTGAGTGGATGCAGCGAAAGTGCAGTCGAAACAAAGCACAGCATAGTGCGGTAGTTCATATTTTATTCTCTGTGCATGGTTGAAATCATAGCATTTTTCAGGTACTCTACGGAACAGTAGCTTAACTTCATGTTTCTCCTTCAGCTCGTTTAAGCGCTTATTGTAAAGAAGGGATTAACCGAGGTACCTACTATAACATGAAAATAAAAGACGTGTTGTCAATATCGTCGAAAAATACGCTAAAACACTGAAGAAGACAATTAAAATTCTAACAATTTTCTGCTACTTGTAAAAAACATGTGATTAGTTTAATAAAAATTTAGATTTATAATATCTTTTGCGTTAAGATACAGAGGAAACGCTTGCAATAGCGCAAACGATAAATGATAGCAAACATTACCTTACGATAAAATGATCGAACGTCAAATATTAAAGTCACAATTCAACTTCTTAAACACCAATCAGACTGCCAAAACTGTCTAAATTCCATGGCCAACCCTCATCCAGAAAGATCGCCAATGCAATATATGTGGTAAAAACTAATGGATAGCAGGATTACTCTACAAAAGTTAATCATTGGAGAATAATAATGGGTCAAGTTTATTGTCAAAGTTAATTTGACATAATACATCAATTAAATTGGATTACGTTAAACTGTTGGTGCTAAAGGACAGTCCAGAGGAGGATCACCAGGGTAAAAGAGGCACTTTAATGGAGGTTGGTGAATGCAGTAGTGCATGTAGCTGTCTGCAAGTTTGGTCTGTTGGCTGCGTACTGTAGAAAAGGATTGAGTAGCTGCTGTGTGACAATTAGGACGTCTTGTCTGTCCGTGGACCATTCATTGCAAGAAGTTGTTGGAGAGAATTGATTAATCATCAGAGAGAAGCGGTTTGTTTGGCATCTGGAGAGTTTGTGCTGACCAAATGAAAGGTGGGCCATTTCTTATTAAGGTCATAACTATAAACGGAAATAAAGACAATAAAAAGATGAACTATTTATGAATGAATTACCTACTGATTAAATATTGTTGTGTACCATTGTAACAGTTTGGTATTTGCCATTTGAATTTCAAATCTGTTTTGACATTTGGTTGACATAAGTAATTGTAACTTATGCGAATGATTTTGGGAAAATAAGAACATCAATTTTTCAGAAATCAGTTAACTAGATAAAGAAATCCACCCCTGATTTTCAGGAGCTAATATCTAATAAGAATTATTGACGTTCTAATTATAGTAGGGCAATTTTTAATTCAAAAACAGTTTAAAATAACTTGATTTGAATGTTCATAGTATATTGAAGGTATCGCAACGAGAATCTTATCAATTTATGACTGCCCAATGTGTTAAAAAGTATAATCAAATTTAAAAACTTATTAAAAGTAAATATAGACAACACGTTGTGAATGCAGTTCAATATATATGGCTCACAGAACTGGTACAAAAGCCTCGGATAATAGGACTGCCTTAACAATGACGAACAATGCGCGGAAAAGAAATAAACGCCAATGAAATCAAATATATTGATAGTTGCCTGCTAGAATATCATGTCATGGAACAAGGGAGATCAAGAAATAATAATAGAAATTAACCAAAATAAAATAGATCTATGTGCACTGCATTCTAGGGTAGGATTCTTACTACATGAGAAATTTGAAACATATCACTGCCATAAAAATATGTGAACGGCAGAATATTAAAAATAACGCTACAACTTGGAAAAGAAGCATTGCATTTCATATCTCTATATGCACCAGACGCTAGCAAACCCGAACAAGAGGCAGTAAAGTTCTACGAAAATCTACAACGAGAAATAGACGAAACACCACAAACAGAAGGAATAGCAATCTTAGGAGACATGAACGCCAGAATAGGGAACCATATATATAATCGATGGCGTTAGGCAGAGATTCAACGAAGAAGCACTTAATGAAAGGGCGAAATGCTTATAGAATTCTGTGCACATAACTCATTTAGAATAAACAATACGTTTCATCCCCATGAACTACAACAAAAATATACATGGTCCAATACTAGGCTCCCAAACTCCACCATTGACTATATAATCACTAATAGAAACGTAATCTCAAACCAAATCCTAGACGTGAGAAGTCTAACGTTAGCAAATGTGGGCTCTGACCATTACTTAGTTGTATGTAAGATACGCATGACAATCAAGCTTAACAGGGAGGTGATCCATCATGCTGATAGTGGAGGTGTCTTAATGAGAAGCAATAAAACGCAGTAGTCTTCTCCATGTACATTTATTAAAAGGCGACATGTTTCGAAGCCAAACTGGCTTCATCTTCAGGCCAAAATAATCATTGGTTATAAAACAGGTAAAACCACGTGTTCCAAATTATAGGTTAAATTGAGGTTAAGCGCTGAGCACTAGAATCTAGTGCCTTCTCCGTCAGAGAATGGTTGCTATTTTACTTGCCGTTTTTTAATTTGTTAAATTTGATGTAATAACCAGTACAACGATCTTTATAACGTAGTTTACTGGCTATTGAATTAATTTTCTTCTCCAATGTGGTGTCCTTTGTGAATTTTTTATTACTACCTCGCCTTCAGCGCTTAACCTATAATTTGAAACACGTGGTTTTACCTGTTTTATAACCAATGATCATTTTGGCCTGAAGATGAAGCCAGTTTGGCTTCGAAACATGTCGCCTTTTTAATAAATGTACGTGGAGAAGACTACTGCGTTTTATTGCTTCTAATCAAGCTTAATAAGAAAAAACCACCAGAAGTAGTGGAAAAAACTAAACCTACAATCGATCACAGACATTAGTACTCGTATGCTTTACGAAAAACGGTTAACTGAAAAAGTAACAAACAATTTCATAACCATCGAAGACGATGTAGAGAGCAGCTGCAATAAAATAAGAGTAAACCATCAAGAGCTCCGCAGTAGAGGCGCTAGGCATACGTAAAGTGAATATCAACGCCCCCCCCCCCCCCCCCATAATACCAAACCATGGTTTAAAGAAGAAGTGGAATATAAAAGTAAGAAAACAGAGGAAGCTTATAATAAGTACAAAGAAATAAGGAACAACGTAAACTTCAGAATAAACGAAATAAAGAAAGAATATCGACGACAATTTACTGCAGACATCGAAAATGACCTATACGGGGCTCAAAAGAACGTCTGGAAAATTCTAAGCGGGAGGAAAAATCCCATTAACGAATATACACAAACAAACACCATAGACAGGGAAGAACGGCTAACCTACTTTAAACAAATATACAACAATGCTGATCACTCCGAAGAAAATTCAGAACAGCAATAGAAATAGACCACCAAATGTGGTTATAACTGAAGAACAAATAAACGAGTCTATCACCAAATAAAAAAATAGAAAAACGCCAAACGGAGATGGGATAAATAACGAACTCATTAAATATGGTGGAGACTCCCTATCGGACCAAAAACATCACCTATTTCAAAAAAATATTGGAAAGTGCTATTATACCAAATGATGAAGAAAAGCATCGTCTTCATCATCACTACCCGGCCCTTGTCAATTGCTTGTCTGAAGAGTTCTGTCGATGTGCAACCGAACCACTCTCTCAAGTTGCGAAGAGATTCTTCTTCTGCCGACTGTTCTTTTGCCTTTGATCTTGCCTTGAATTATCAGTTTAAGGATGTTGTACCTATCTCCTCTAAGAACGTGTCCTATATATTCTAATTTTCGGGTTTTTGTGGTTCTAGTAATTTCTCTGACTTTATTCATCCGGCGTAACACTTCATCGTTAGAAATCTTGTCGACCCATGGTATTCTCAGCATCCTCCTGTTTCAAATGCTTCTAGGCTCTTGATGTTATCCGCTTTTAGTGTCGAAGCCTCCATTCCATGCAATAGCGTGGAGAATATATATCATCTCAACACTCTGGATCTAATTTTATATCTCGGCTCCAGAGGGCTTTTTTCATTTTTATGAAAGCGCTGCTAGCTATTTCAATTCGACACTTGATTTCTTCAGTTATCCATGTGCCAAGATATTTATAGATGGATACCCATTCCACAGCCACGTTGTCAATGTTTATAAGTAATCTATTATGGTTTATGTTTTGTTTTTTTGTGGTTGTCATAGCTTTGGTCTTTTTTAGATTAATTTCTAGACCTATCTTTTGCAAAAAACGTTTGTTGCTTCAACTAGGTGTTGTAGGTCTTCTAGACTATTGGCTATAATAACGGTATCATCAGCGTAGCGTAAGTTGTTAATTGTTTCGCCGTTTATGACAATACCACCGGTTTCTTCTGCCAGCACTTCTTCAAAGATGCCCTCACTATATACATTGAACAAGAGAGGCGACAATACACATCATTGTCTAACACCGCGACATATCTTAACCTCTTTGCTTAGATCTTCCCCGACTTTGACTCGTGCTGTTTAGTGCCAATAGAGGTTAGATATTATTCTTATATCTTTACTATCGATGTTTTTCCTCTTTAGTATCTCTAGGAGTTTTCAATGTTGAACTCTGTCGAATGCTTTTTGAAAGCCGATAAAGCATATGTACATATCGTAATTCATATCTAGCATAACAGTTCCCATATTCAAAAAAGGCAGTAAGAAAGATCCAGCCAACTACAGAGACATAACCTTACTGAGCTCAATTATGAAACTTCTCACAAGTATTATAGCAACAGAAATGAACAACTTAATTCCAATGAACGCAGAGCAACAGGGATTTCGAAGAAATAGATCCACCATAGACGCTCTATTCATCATCATACAAATGGCAGAAAAGGCGATAGAATATAACAAGACAGCTTACATGTGCTTTATAGATCTCACAAAAGCATTTGACCGAATAAGATTACAAAACACGGTAAAAATAATGATTGAAAAAGAAATACCCAGTAACATAATACGAACAATAAAAAAATTAAACTCACACAACACAACTAAGAATAGAGTAAATAACAATCTAACAAATGAACTACAAATATCAACTGGAATCGGACAGGCTGATAGCCTTAGCCCTACCCTATTTAACCTTATTATGGACAAAATTATAGACACCATTAAAAGAAAGAGAAGGGGATATCGCCTCGGAATCAAGGAGATAAAGATCGTTTGCTACGCTGATGACGCGGTCCTCATAGCTGAAAACGAAGATGATCTACAATATCTATTACACAGTTTCAAAATAGAAGCAGAGAAATATAACATGATTATTTCGTAAAGCAAAACCAAATGCCTGACAATTACAAAAGAACCCACCAGATGCAAATTAGTCGTCGATAACAACCCAATTGAACAAGTCATGTCATTCGAATACCTAGGTGTCAGCATAACAAGCTACGGAGACCTCCATAAGGAAGTATTACGTCAAACTAACAAAGCAGCGACAATATCCGGCTGCTTACGAGACATCGTTTGGAGAAACAGAGACATGAACATAGAGAGCAAGATACGCATATACAAAAGCTGTGTAAGACCAGTCATGACTTACGCTGCAGAAACGCGTGCTGAATCAACCAAAACCAAAAGATTAATGTGAACAAACGAAATAAAGCTGCTAAGATCAATAACCGGACTGACACTGAGAGACAGAATAAGAAGCGACGACATTAGAAGAACTTGCGAAACGGAGGATATTGTTAGGTGGGTACAACGATGAAGAAACTGGAACGAACATGTAACACGAATGGGAGATGAGAGACTAGCAAAAATAGCCCGCAATGGAAAACCACTAGGAACCAGACCACCAGGTAGACCCCGAAAGAGTTGGCATGACAGTTGGCAGTTCACATCAAGAGAACAACCTACACCGTGATAGAAAAATACCAGAATTAACAGGTCCTGGACCTATAATACGAAGAAGAAGAAGAAGAAGAAGACGAAAGTTTGAAAAATTCAACTTTAGTTGACCGAGCGAAGCGAGGACTTTCGAAACGACTCAGCGAAAATTCATTTCCGGATATGTACGTATGTTTTACAGATAGTGGTGAAAGTTAGGGACGTATTTTCATGAAAATTTACAGAGGTGTACTATAAAGCTTTGGAACGATGGGAGCAGATTTTGGTTCGTTGTCACGAGACCCAAATACCCTAAAACTGTCGAAAAAAATACATTTTTTTCTCGAAAATGGCTGTAAAAATTTTGATCATTTTCGCAGGTTACAGTTCCCTCTTTCTCATACGTGGTACCCATAGTCAGTATTCCAGAAAGGAAAGTATCTGGGGGTACAAATTTCAGTACTGAGCTTAAGGGGTATGATAACTGGAGTTGCGCTAGGTCTGTTAACCGCAGAAATACCTACTAAAGTAGGTTTTTTTCCTATAAAAATTTTCAAGGTCAAAGAATTTAGGGTTTATGTTGGCATAACTTGGATTCCTTTAAAAATATATGTTGGTAAAATTTGTTTTAGTAACTTTATATAACTAAAAATTGGTGGGAAATTTAAAATCTGGCATTAAAGTTCTATGTACATCAAAATCTCTTGCTAATCTTTCGTAAACATCTTCTTCTGGTGTGTTAGGATGTAGATCCAACAGTTCCTCTGTATACTTCAGAAATGCTTATTTTACATTTAATTTTAAAAGATTCCGTTTTTACGCGTATTCAGTTTCAAAATAGAAAAGCTGACAATTTAATGTTAAATGTCAAAATGACACAAGTCGTTTACAGAAAAAACCTGACGAAAATAAATTTTCTAATAATTATAAAAAATCAGTTTTGCCAATTTTATCTTGACCTTGAAAATTTTTATAGGAAAAAAACGTACTTTAGTCCCTAACTAGACGATAGCCAATTTCGGTTTGAACCTGCAGCAAAGTACTTTGTGTGGTAGGTTGCGTGCGCATGTCCAGTTCCGCCGTGTACTATTACTGGAATTTTGGGATTTGTGGTGCGTGGATTGCGCTAGCTGAAAGGTCCGCGTGGTAGCTTTCAGATTATGTACCGATTTCTGGTAAATTTAGTACTGCAAACAGCTTCTTGGGGCATACTAGCTGCTGTAGGTAAGGTATTGTTTTATCATTTTGGGCATAACTGTATTATCTATTATTATAGATTTTAAGAAAGTTTCCTCTTGGCTCGGACCTATTTACATTTGTGCAATAAATTGTATACATTCTACCACCATTTTATTAATTTCCATTGTTGTCACGATCCACTGTTACAAACCATTAAGCTTTTGTCGATAAAGCAAAATCCAATGATTAGATAGCAGTGTTGGATGTAAATACAATTTTTTAAATACATTCAAAACGCATATTGCAATCTTAGAATGTTGTACACACACGTCATCTATTATACATCTATTATTCGATGTTGGCCGGTTAGGTTTTGCGTCAGTCTATGTCAAAACTGACACAAAACCTAACCTGCTAATCTCGAATTTGACATAGACTTACAATGCCACCAACATATTATTCATACAACAAATATTTCCAAGGGAACTTAATCTTGATCGAAAAGCATTTATAATCACCCGGGAAAAATATGTTTATTTGTTCCTCACTTGTAAACATCAATTTATCAAGTCACTGTATTCACCTTGAAAATGTGTCTTAATTGGCTAGCCTGTACATTTTTTTACTGGCCAGCCAACAAAATTTTACGGACGTGCTCATAGATAAATGAGAGCGTGCAAAGCCAGACGTGTCTTCCTTAGTATGTGTCATATTGATGAATTTAGTTGCTCGTCAGTCTGACTGTGAATAAATGGTAAATTTATAGTTACTTACAAGTGAGGAACAAATAAAATATTCACCAATACACGCAAGGTAGCGGGTTTTAGTGCCTCCAGAAGGTGACGTCATATCCTTCTGTCCGCCAGTAAAAACCCTGTTACCAATTCCTCAATGCCTTTAGTCCCGATGAGAGTTGAGAACATTCTTTTTTAGCATATAGTGCAGTGACTGGCTGTCTTTATGTTTTACGGGATAGAATAAACAATTTAATTAGGGCAAATCACCACAATTCTCAGGGTACTTTTATTGTGTAAAACTTTGCCTGTAAGTATTTTAGGCTAATCAAAAATAAATGTATTTATTATACTTCAATAAAAATGGTTAACTGCCTTTTTCTATATTTTATCGAATTTCAATAATATTCTGGGCTAGCTCCGGCAAAAACACAAAACTACTCTCTCAGGCTGGGTTGAAATCTGAGTTTTATTTGAAATTTTGTTTATAATATTTGACTCAGCCTTAGCTCATATACCCAATTTATGTTAGTACCACTGCTCTACTAGATTCGGTTACTTATAACCTCACAAACTTGACATTTATATAAAAAGTCGTTAGTGAAGATAGCCTGTGTTTTAAGATTTAAAAGTGAAATTCTGCAAGGAAACGTCAGGTAAATTGAAGCAAAACTTCCGCCTAGCAACAACTAATTCGATTTTGTTTCAGGTATGACGTCAAACGACGCTAGTTGTCTTTTGTTCTTGGCTTCCTATGATGGCTTCAAATGTGTATTCTTGGAGATTACTAGCTTTCCCAGCTCCCAAAGTCTCTAAACATGCCAACTCCTACCTTTGAAATCTGGCCAATTTTCGCTTCGGAGCTGATGCAAGGTGACGCTGAGGTTCTAACTCACTTGAAGTCGTTTCCCTGGCAGCAAATCTTGTTTAGGCTGCTCGTTCACACCTTCCGTGTGCCGTTGGAATGGAGAACCCTAGCTTCTGTAGCTCAAATGGTCCGTTGTCGATATTCGGAAATTCCAGATGCTCGATGCCGTCGTTCACAGCCGAAGTTGGTTTGGTACATTTATAATTTTTATGTCGTAGAACGTTCTGAAAACACTACCACAGATGCCTGGTAACTAGTATAATATAATAGTAAACTTTTTAGACTTGGCAAACACTTTTTATTATATAAAAACATTAAATTTGCTGGAGCACAATTTTGCCCAAACTTGTCAATTTACAGCAATCTTCTTATCCTTCTGACAAAACAAAATCACGTTGCTTAGTAACCGCGATCTGAATTTGTTTAAAGGAAATTAGTTTTAGTTACAATTTTACATCAAGGAATATAATTTGATAACATGTGTCTTAAATCCAAAAATTGTCTTTATTTCTTATACCTAAAAATTGTTCTTCCTCGTCACAAAACGTTTTTTTTAATAATCACTGCTCTGCTATAGGTAATCATTTAGTTTTTGAAATGCACTGACACTTGAGTTCAATTTTAAACAGTTGCTCTCGTTCTCTATTGCTCTTTGCAAATTTTATCTTATCTTGCTTCGATTTCCATCTACCTTTCAGATTGCTTGCTTTTCACTGGCCTGTCCGTTTATTACTAACTCTACGCTCATTCATTATGCACGTAACCAACCTTTGTATTATTTACTTTCATTTGGTGTGGCTTCAATAATTATACTCAAACCTATTATATTGCTTATTATATTATTAGCCATCTTAAATCCTTATTTTACTCAAACTTCAAATTCAATCCCTCTGAAATTTGCTTTGCTTATGCTTGCCTTTACCCTCTAATTATACTCTTGCATCTCATTTCCATTTCCATTTCAACTACTGGTTAAATTGCAATTAAGTAAAATATTTCAACTCTGTGCTTTAAACGACTTTGTTCAATATTTTGCTCTGCATACAGAGCTAAATTGTGAGCTTTAAACCATCTCAATAGATGTATTCTTAAAATATCTAGGAAGCGGTTTAAGAAATTTTAAAATTTTACTCCTAAGGGATAAACTGTGTTTTCATGAATTCCTCAATATTTATTACACCTGATAAGATAGCGACTTGGTGTTTGCCTGCATAGGTATCCAATACAAATGTGTAAAAACAAATATCATGATTTTGTCCTAATCAACCCCTAAAGGGGTATATCTGGATTCGGGGTGAAAGAACCCTTCGTATCTCCTACGTTTATTGAATTAGAACATTTTTTTGCATGTAGATGTATTCTTAAAATATTTAGAAAGTGGTTTAAGGGATTTTAAAATTTTACAGCTAAGGGAGTGAAAAGGGCCAAACTGAGTTTTCACGAACTCCTCAATATATCTTAGAGCCGATAAGATATCGATTTCGTGTTTGTTTGCATATACACACTACAAATGTCTAAAAACACATTTCAGAATTTTCTCCTAATCAACCCCTAAAGGTGCGAATCTGCATTCGGGGTGAATTATAGAAGCCCTTGAATCTCTTGTGTTTTATACTGTTTGAGACTTTCGCGGTTACTCTCCTGTGTTTGTTCAGTTAAAGGATTCTTTTTTGGCATATACCGGGTGTCCGTTCTCAAAGTCGAACATAGGCGATTAACATTGTATTCAACGTTTTCGCCGATTCCTGCTCGCCAATTCAACTTACAGGGAAGGTAATGGTATCAATGGAAAGATAAAATGATTACGCATCAAAGGATACAAATAATAATACTCAGATGCGATTTTTATTTTAAAATACTCATTTAAAAATTGGGAATTTTTAAATATGCCATGGCTTGCTTTTCAAGTTCAACAGCATTGGCCAAAAAAAAAAAATTGGTAATTAGTTGGCGTAAATCAGGTATTTTCTGTCAACGGTTGTTAAAATTATCTACAGAAAAACGAATTATTCCAATACTTGCAAATTGAAAGCACTAACGTTAATTGTCTATGTTCGACTTTGAGAATGGACACCCGGTATATGTATTTTTAATCTTTAGAAAGGGGTTTTGTAAAATTTTACCCCTAACGGTAAAAAAGGAAAACTGAAAAGGTAGGGTGTTAAAATTATTTATTTTTTTCGCTGTGGTTTCATTTCATGATAACACGGGCTGAAAGAATTTTTCGAAATACCACCCCTAAGGGATGAAAAGGGGTAAACTGTGTTTTCACGAATTACTCGATATCTCTTAGGGTAAAATAGGAGGATTCCCGAAATTTCACCCCATCTGGTGGAAACCGGTACCTTGCTATAATTTATGAATACAGCATCTAATAAATACATATCTTTTTTAATTTTATGTCGTACTAAAACTATAGTTTTATCAATCTATACAAGGGGAACGACAATTACGTGCACATTTCCAGGAGATATGCACGTGAAGTATAAACGAGTTATTGAGAATTTTTTTCGGAAGAATATTGTTTCTTGTTTACCTACAATATTGTTTTGCAGAGTCTGTTAGTTTAATGTATTGAGTGAGGGGGAGGGAGGCGCCCTAGAGTTTATTTTAATTTAGAAGAAAAAACAAACATGTGTAGTCCGTACGAAGAATGGGCATCTTGCTAGTATCTCAATAAAGATAAATCGACTTTTTCTGAAACTCTTGTTCTTTCATATTTCACGTTCTGTTTTGAAGTATATGATCTCTTTTTGGAGCTTAAGTATTCGAAAAAAGAGAAGACTTATTGCTACACGATGAATTTCTCTAAAGTAAGAATTAATGATCGCTAATGCTAAAATAGTTTCACTATGAAAACAAAGATACTGTGGTCCAGGGACTGTCGTGCGATATGGCAACATTCGACCAGACCTATAACTGTTAGTATAAATCCCCAAACCACATTTATATAAAGCAACTAATAAAAATCATAAAATGTTATAACCCAATGTGTATTTACACTCTATACAAACAGCTCCAAAACATGACGTAATATTTGCTGAAATGATAAAAAGGGGGAAAGTAAATGGCGAATGTTAACACCTACGTAAATACCAAAGGAATTATCAAAAGTATAAATCGATAATGATATGTATTTTAATGTATTCGTAGTCATTTTATCTGAAGGTTTTATTTTGTTGCACATAAAGTATTTGTAACTGTCAATTTTGTTTATGTATGTACTCAGTTTTCTCGTCTAAATGTAATGCAAATAACCTGTCTAGAGAGTAAATTGATGTACGATTCTTCTCGCAATTGCTTACATGAGTACACGTCTCATAAAAGGTGGTTACAGACTTCTGTCAGACCATCGTATCGTATCGTGATAGAGTATCAAGATCCTGAGGACTGAAATAGAAGGGGTAGACCACCAAAAACTTGGCTGCAAAACATAAAAGAAGATCTAACCCGACTGGGCATAGCTGAAAATTGGGAAACAACAGCTAGGAATAGAAAGGAGTGGAAAAAGATCGTAGCCATGAGCCTACCAGACCTCTTGAGCTGACATTACAGTGAAGAAAAATGTAGCTGGCAGCAGTCAACTGTACAGATAACGACAATAACTAAAAGATACGGATGTACTACAGTGGAAAAGTAAAACGCACATGTTACTGATACGAGTAAACGGGGTTGAAAACAAGCCGTCGGCGTATCTCCGTATCAGCGTATCGCATAAAGGCGATCATGATTCGATACGATGATACGGCACAAGTCTGTACCTACCTTAACCATACACGAAAGTCGTGCGTTAACGTGCAGATGGCATTCGCATGTGAAGTTAATATACTTTGGGAACTAAGTGTACTGCGCATAAGGCCTTTTGTGTAGGAAGAGTTTTACTACACTTCAAATTGTGTACTAGTTGTTCACGATTAACAAGACAAAGCCCTTCGCAATATCATAATCGCGTACAAGGTTGCGCTGAACGTGTTCTAAGTTAAAATAACTGACCGCCACCAGAATCGTCAACCCAGAAGCTACAACAGAAAACGTAGGAATAACTAGGGTGGAAGAACCAACTTCGTTGTACACGATACAATATAACTAACAATGTTGTAGCCGGTTTATTTTGCAATGAACTGCCCATGATTACACTGTGATTGGTGAGTAACACGCCACAATTGGAGTTTGACGTGTATCCGAGAAGTATTTTTATAGTTCTGGGACTCGACTTGGTATACGATTAGAATCGCACAGTAGGGGGTACCTGACATGTGCTAGGCTGCAGGAGGGTGTCCACACGTAGCATGGGCACAAGACGTGCTGATCCTTGGTCCGGTGACATAGCTGCCTTAATAAAGCCGCGGGATTAGGATGGGAAGCTTTTCTCTTGTGTGATCATAAGAGCGAAAGGGCTTCTGTAGTGGTAACTTCTTCCACGATAGCTGAACGAGGTGGTTCCCAAACTAATAATGAATCCCTTCTCTAGAACCTCATAGGATTTTTTCAGAGCCCGAAGACGAAAATACACACACAATAAGCGGGTGGCACGAATGAAAAGATAAACGACTAAAATATTTTTACACCATGAAGTTGTAACGTTTAAATCTTCCGAATTTAATTTCAATTCTGGTAAATTATTTTGGAAATTTATGACTTCCATTAATTTCCGAAAAGCTCAAACAGTTGAATTAATTTGTACCTCGAGTAACTCAATCAAAGAAAAGTTCGCTCAATCTCAAATGTACAAGGTTAAGAAGACACAATTTATAAACCAACTATAATGTTGTTAACTAGTTGCACAAAATAATACTTAATTTTATGAAAATAATGCTATATACATTAAATAAACTACATTTCTTTCTGGACTCGCATTTTGGATTTGGTACGAAGTAGGTACGCTGTCCTGTATGTCGCGGTTTGGTTACATTTTCCACTTTGCAAGAGGAGTAACGGCAAGGTGCGATTTTACCTGATGAAATTCGCCCGCTGGCGGCCGACGGATTTGGCCGCGAAGATACTTGCAATCGGCGATCGGCTTCTCGTTCGTACCGAAGCAGAGGAATGTGCCTTAGGACGGCCAGGAAGTATCTTCAGGTTCTCCACAGGCGCTGAATACAGGTACGTTAGTATTTTAGGCAGCTTTGAGTGTTCAATCACCTTCGTGAAGTGGTTCGTTGTGCAGGAATTCGTCCTTAGGAAAGGAGCGATGGGGGTCGCTTTAAGCTGTATGAGACAGTTAAGCTGTCATAGTAGGGTTTAAGCTTGGGAAATTCTATTTCGTGAAACAGTTCAGCTGTCAAGACAGAAATCGAATTCTGGAGGCTTCGCTTCACCAGAAAGCTAGGTGCACAAGGTTAGCCTTTGTTGAAACAGTTTAGCTATCACATCCCAAAAACCTGGCCCGGTAAGGGTTGTAGGTCTACTCCGTGAGACAGTTCAGCTGTCAAGACGGGGGGGGCCCGTTGTTTATATACTCGTTAGTGCCTTCGGTATCTGTGCTTTTGTAGAAGGGTTGGATACGAATTGAGCGGAGCACAGGTTTGCGCTTCATCCGGGCATAGCGGCTGCTTGATTTGTTATCACCAGCTCGAGCGGTGATTAGATGAACGCGTGATTGAGCGATGTACAAATTAAATACATTATTTGATGTACAATATAATTTACTGCAGATGCTAGTGTTACAAAGTAAACTCTATAAAAACGAACCTACGATTACCAAAGTGTGAAGGGAGACTTGGGGTGAATTTATTATTGAAATATTGTTGAATCCGAGCACTGCTAGATAAAATTCAGTAGTTTCATATACTACACATCAATACAGCTTGGGAAATCGAAATATAATAGCCAACAGATAAGATGTGCATAATTTAAATCTAAGCCATAAATGGATTTTGATGGTTGCTCTGCACAAAATACATCTTTTCTTATAAATTCCCAAAAACCATACATAGTTTATATAAATAATATAAAATGTATCTTTTCAAGGCTTTCTTCAAATAGTTATGTTATCATCACTAATTTTTCAGTTAAATCAATGTGCTTTACATGGCCTTTGTATGAGTATTCGCTATTTTTCCCCTTTATAGAATGTATGTAACACGATGCGCTAACGGCCTCGTGATGTAAGGGCGTGGCGAACAGCTGTTGAGAAGTATAGAGAAGGTGGCGGATATGCGGTTTCTATTGATGGTTTAATATTCCACTTAGTTTACTAAATTTACAAAATAAACAAATAGAAAAAACAAGAATCTAAGAACTACTACCTACCTACATATGCGCCTCTCGTGGTAGACGTGGAACCGGCAGCGTCGACTGCGCCTATAGCTAGGGATCCAAAAGAGTGTCCGTCCCAGGGGCGGCGGGGGACGGTCCTGGAGGCGAGCGCTGAGGCGGAGATCCCAGCTCGAAAACCGGGGAAGGAACCCTGGTCTTCTTGGGGGTGGCAGTACGACTTCGCAGAGGGGGCGGCGGACGGCGCGCGTGGGTACGGAGCAGGCCTCTTCCCACTGCTGCTGGAATTCCTTCTCTTCGGCAGGCCTCAGGTAGAATCCCAGTTCCAGCTTCCTGGGACGGCGAGTGAGTTGGGCCTGCCACGAATGCGTTTTCTATGACTTTTCATCAGTTACAAAACGTAGGTCTAGGGCACAACGTCCACCACATAGTAGAGCCGCCATTTGGTCACAACGCCTACTGTTATTTTTGGTCATAACGTCCACCCTGGTCACAACGTCCACCGCCAAAACGTCACTCTGGTCACAACATCCACCGTCGCATTTAGTCATAACGTCCACCTTGGACATCACGTCCACATCTATAACGTCCACTCTAGTAATAATGTCCACCTTCGTAGTTGGTAACAGGGCCCACCTTGGAAACCATGTCTACTGCCATAATGTCCATCCTCGTCACAACACTCACTCCTGTTTTGATTGTTATTTAATCAAATACCTTTAATTTTTTTTTCAATATATTTTTGTTGTTTAATGTGGTTTGTTCATTTAAAAATGTTGGTTTTAATAAAATATTTTCTGAATCAATGTATCGTTTCAACCATTAACGTCAGTTTTAATGAACCGTCAAATCCATTTTACCAATTCTTGTTTAGAATAAAATGGTTGTGAATAAAATAGGATACATACCTCGCTGGAGGTTTTCATTCCAGCCTCGCTCTATAGCCAACCTCGACGCTCTGCGTCCAAAATGGACGTTATGACCAAATGCGAATGTCGACGTTGTGAGCAGAGTGGGTATTATGCCTGTGGGCACGACCGGAGCCGAAAAATTTTAGTCTCAAGAAGCGTCGGTAAGTGTTGTGACCAGTGGATGTTGCGTCCAAGATGGACATTATGACCAAAATAACTGTGGACATTGTAGTCAGCACTGCTGCTATACTATGTGGTGGACGCTGAGACTAGTGTCCAATTCTCCAAAATGTCCCTGCGGTCGGGTTGCAAACGTCGCATTCAGTGCAGATAACTCTACTTTATATGCTTATTATAAAATAACTATTCTACGAGCATTATACACATGATTCTTTTCTACGAAATTAATTAAATAAAATAAAATAAGAAAGTTCTTAATAATACATAAACTCGAGGTTAGCAGGTTAGGTTTTGCGGCCGTCTGTGTCAAAACTGACGCAAAACCTAACCTGCTCACCTCGAATTTGACATAGACTTACAGTGCTACCAACATATTATTCTTACGTTTTGACACAGACTGACGCAAAACTTAACCTGTTAACCTCGAATTTGACATAGACTTACAGTATTTTTGATTTAATTTCTAAATAAATGTAAATAAATACCCAGCATTTTCTGGCTTAATGTGCCTTGCACCTTGTGAAGTCGAGCAAAAACCCGCGCGATAGTCATGCTCTTTAGTGGCTGGTGTTGTTTGAGTATCTTGAGAACGAGGATACTTTGGCAGATTTGGCCGTTTTGCTGTTTGTGCATCCATATTCACTAACCTTCCGCAAGGCCTTGCAGCTTGCATCATCAGAGTGAAAGTCGCACTAAGAACCGAAGAATTAAATTTTCAAAGTTTATTCAGCTAGGTCTATACAATATCTAATTATAATAAACCTAACCTACTACAGTTTAGGGGACTACCCCTCTTCGGCTTTGTACCAGAATTATTTGGACTTAAAAAAAATACTTTTCATTTTAGGTTAACTTAAGATATTGCATGTTTATAAATATTATTATTTAACTTAAGATATGTTATTGCATGCTTACGAAATAAAATTAAACTTAAGATATTGCATTTTACAGAATTTGGTCTTAAAATATTGGATTTTTACATATATACAAGAAAATTTACAGTGGCGTCGGGATTATCGGAGGTTGAAGGGAACGTTTTCTAAGATGTCCTGGAACTCCTCGGGAAGATCTTCGGCGTCGCCGAGAAGGATGGGTGGGAGAAAACCTCTTCTTCGTCCTGGGTCTCCTGGTTTGAAATGCTGGAGTCCTGAAGATGGTCACGGTGTGATGATGGTCCTGCTCTATCGCTCGTTGCACGAATCGGCCTCGGAGTTCGGAGAGTCTGTCGTCTATAGGGGGATACCAGCGAGGTCGCAAACCTTCTGGGAGGGATGAAACCAGTTCAGGTGCAGCATCTTCCTGGCGACGGCCCTCTCCTTTGCCCTTAGCCTCTTCATGCTGGAGTGAGGTAGAGCGCTGAAACAGATAAAGCGGTAATCAATAATAGGTCGAATAAATGTCTTGTTGGTGTGGATGATGGTGCGAGGGTGACAGCCTCCAAAGCTGCCTCGGAGCACGGAAAGAATGGCACTCCTTCTCTGAATAGAGTCGAGGCATCTTTGAAATTCGGGGAGCCAGCTCAGGGTGGAAGTAAACTGGACCCCCAGATAGATGACTGAAGTGGAGAGCTCTAGCCTAGAGTTCCATAATGTCAAGGCGACGTTGTTGGGGTCCAGTGAAGGTCTGTTGTGATGCATTGGGTTTTTAAACAAGATGGCCTGGTTTTGTTCAGATTGGGTTTGATTCTCCAGCGCTGAAACCAGCGTTCAAGGATCAGAAGTGACGGGAACAGAAGGTTGGACGCACGGGCGCTACTGATTGCTTTGACCCAGATGGCGGTGTCATCTGCGTACTGAAAAAGTTGGACTCTTGGATTGGGGGGTAAAGGAATGTCGGCGCAGAAGGTGATGAAGAGCAGAATGGCGAGAATCGAGCCTTGAGGAACCCCGGCTCTGGGGGAGAACGGTCCTGAGGTTTTTCCGAGGATTGTGACCTGATGTTGGCGGGAGGATAGGTAACTGTTGATGATACGGACAAAGAAAGGATGGACGTTAAAGTCCAAAAGCTTTTTCAGCAGTCCGGCGTGCCAAACTGAGTCAAAAGCCCTCTCAATGTTCAGCACGACGGCGAGGAGGCATTGACCGGAGTTGATAGCGAGACTGGCGTCAGTTTTGAGCTGAAGCAGAAGGTTGGTTTTGCTTCGTTGAGGGCGAAAACCATATTGGAAGTCGGAAATGACGTTCTGACTCTCCAGAAATTGTCGAAGCCTGGAAGCAAGGATCTTTTCAAAGGTTTTGCCCAGAACATTGAGAACATGAGGGAAGGTTGGGATCCTTGCGGAGCTTCGGTAGCATCACCACGTTGGCTGTTTTCCAAGCCGGAGAAAAGTGGCCGGAAAGGAGGCAGCAGTTAAAAAGCAGAGTGAGGAGGGTGATAGCTACAGCGGGAAGTTGACGAAGAGTTCGGCGGGTGAGCCGGTCGCTCCGGGGGGCGGTGTTCTTTCCAGAGGCCAAGGCGTCGAGGACTTCCTGCTCCTAAATGAGAAGAAGAAGGTTGATGTCAGGAATGGCCTGGGCTGGATGAATGAGACGAAGTGGACGAATACTAGGATTGCCAGCAAGGGGATTCGATGAACTTGGACATGGTTGGCATGAGAGAAGTTGGGATCGTTCGGAACTTGATGAACCTGTTCCAAGGTGTGGGCAAAGATGTCGGACTGTTGTTGAAGGTCTACCACAACCTCGCCACCATGGTGGAGCGGAACCCCAGAAGAGCGTCGCTGCCCCGTGAGGCCTTTCAGCTTCCTCTAGAATCTCGCCCCCCTCACGATAGTCGAGACCAGAGCAGATTGTCCTCCAACGCTGTTCCCGAAATCTAGTGGTTTGGAGACGAACGATGGCGTTGAGGCGATTCTATTGGGTTTTAATTTGGGGGTCTCTGGTACGAGTGAAAAGCCGATAAAGGCGCCGCTTTTCGCGGATGAGGGCGATGACTTGGGGTGGAAGAGGTGGACGGCTGATGTTGATGGCTTTGCTAGGGACCGATTGATGAACAGCCTCTTGGATGGTAGTGGAGAGAAGGTCGACAGTGGCATCTACTTCTTGGATGTTGGTGAGGGAAGGGATGTTTTGGAGGCGATCTTCTAGAAACTCCCGAAAGTCATCCCAACGAGCGTTGTTCCAGTCCCGAATGGTTCTGAAACCTTGGCGAGGAGGTGGAGAAACCATGATGTCTGTTGATGCTACCAGAGGGAGGTGGTCGCTGGTGACAGAAGTGCCTATAAAGGCGGCGGCAGTGAACTGAGGTGCCAGTCGATCAGTGACGAGGATATCATCGATTATGGAGCATCCGAGATGGGAAATATATGTCGGGGTTTGGTTGGAAATTCTGAAGAGGTCCAGAAGAAGAAGATAATTAGCAAGTTCGGCCCCTTTGATGTTCGCAGCAGTGTCGCCGAAAGCAGTGTTTCTAGCGTTGAAATCTCCCATGATAATTGATCTACGGTGGGCGGCGTAGTGTTTCGCGAGAAACTAAAGTTTTCTCGCTCTCGCTCTCGTTCTAGCACCGAGAACGAGACCGAGACCGAGAACAAGAGCAAAAATGTAAGCCGAAAACGAGAACGAGAGGTAGGGTGACCGAGAGCGAGAATTTTACCGTAACTCTCGCTCTCGCTCTCGGTTTAAAAAATACAAAAGCGGACAACAGATATTTTAAAGTATTTTATTATTTTCATGAAAACGAAATAAAATAATACGATCAACTAATTAACGATTAAATAACTAATTATGGAATAATTATAAACACAAGATAATATTACATATTAACCCCAAATTTGATCTTTCAGACCACATTTACCCCAAGAATTTAGGCAGAGAAGATATTTACTTGAGTCATCGTTAAGCCGACTTCTGTGTTTTCTGATGATTAGTGAAGCTTGCGAAAACAATCTTTCAACTGGAGCCGAAGTAACATTTATTGCGAGAAGATCTCTCGCCATTCTTGTCAAATTGGGATAAGTATCGCTAAATTTTTTCCAGTATGCCAAAATACTTTGATCTTTTGGTGATCTTTTTAGTGCTAAATATTCATCAATTTCCAATTTCCAGTTGTTTTCTGAAGTTTCTTCTTCAAATAAGGACGTGAAATCCAGATCATCATCGTGATTAGTTTTCTTCGTTAATGTATTATGTTCTTCTCCAGTAACTTCTGCTTCTTTGTCTTCATTAGGTACATGATATTTCGTTTTGAAAATACTTTCAAACGTGGAATACGAAAAATCCTTCATTTGTTTTCCCCAAGTCGTTAAATTAAATGTTTCCAATTGGTGACGTGGGTCTAAAATCAAAATTACACAAATCCAAAAAATATCGTTTGGTCAAAGTTGCTCTACAAGTTCTGCAATTAATATAATACATTTATTTACCAATATACAGCGAGGTTATAGAGAACGTTAAAACATACAAATTTTGCACCTAAACTTTTTTACTTTCCCATACCCATAGGTATAGGGAAGTCTTGGAATCATGAAAATTTTGGAAATCGAGATTTTCACAGAAATATCCGTTTTGGGCATCTAGGAACCCAAAAAAGTGGTTTTTAAAAAATGTCTGTCTGTGTGTGGGTGTGTGGGTGTGTGTGTGGGTGTGTGGGTGGGTGACGCTCCTACAGCCGAAAGTATTGCTCCGATTTTGATGCGCTTTGGAATGCGGGGGTGTATCGAAAATTCATCGACAAAATAAGCTTTTCAAAAAAATACGAAACCGGAAGCGGAAGTTACGCATGTTTTTTTGGTACGACTGTTTTCGTGATTAAAATTTTGAAAATTTTATCGCGGATAACGATAGAGGGTCGTAAGACAAATCTGTTAGTTTTTTGCCGAACTCGCTAGGTTTAAAATGAAGGGCGCTATAATTTTTTGAAAATTTTGAGTTTAACGCCCTATTACTCAAAAACGGATAAATCGATTCAATTGATTTTTGTTTTCTGAATAGTATATAAAGGCTAACATGAGGTGATATAAAAAGTGTTTTGAAAAATGTTAAGGGGCCTAAATTACAAATTTTCAAAATTTTGGAAATTTTCTAAAAATCATTTCTCAAAAACTGCCCACAGGAATTTGTTTAAACTTCATACACTGATAGACCCCAAAAAGGGCTATCGATCTGTTTTTTAAAGAATCTCATGAATTATCTGTGGCGCCCTCTACGAAGCTTTGAAGTTTGAAAATTTAAACCCTTTTAATTAATAAACAAAAGAAGATAGGTAGCTGGGGTTTTCACTGAATTGCTCAGTGCATAATGGAGCATATGAATATGCAAAAAAATATTACACTCGTGGATATATGTAAGCGCACCGGCCCCCTCCCCCCTCTATTTTTGAAAAATAATTTTTTTATTCTAACGGTTGTTATATTTTTGCGCCAAAGAATCTTCTTCCGCGAAAATAAAAAGATCGATTTTGTATGCCCTAGAAAATATAATTTCCAGGTACTTAGAAAATATCACCTCGGTGCTACAGCCGTTTTGAGGAAAATAATACATAATAGCACAGTGGCGGCTTGTCCACTTGGCGCCATCTACAGAAGCTCGATGGTCACGTTTTGAACTACACATCTTATAACATAAAATCGTAGCTCTCTTTGTTTGCGTGTAACTCTGTTTGTTCGCTATCTCCTCCGAAGATACTGGACCGATTAAGTTGTACGATGGCTTAAAAGTTTGCTAATTTTCAGACTTATTTAATTAACTTCTCTAGGCAGCAGTATAATTTAATTAACTTCTCTAGGCAGCAGAGCGGAGCGCCTATCGCTGTCTACTATTAGCTCAGGTGCGCGCATTATTCAAACAGGAGAGTGTGGTTCTGCGGTAAGCGTGCTGGCCTATCACGCGGGAGCCCCGGGTTCGATCCCGTCGATGCATCTTTTTTTAAAATTTATATTAATGAATCTCTCTTAATTTTGCGAACCGAAACGTAGTTCGGGTGACTCACTAGTTCTTTTATATTTACCCGCAATTTACGTGAAAGTGTAAACGCTTATCACGGTGAAGACGTGAGTCATCGAGTTGAAATTTTGATATGTTGTAAAGACTGTTGAATAAAGACGATATGAACAGTTTCCAGTATGGGAAAGTCCAGGGAGGTAGTCACGTCCACTTTTTTTTAATTTCTTCCCGCTTCTTCTAAAGAGGGTGGTTATATTAGCAGATTTTAATGAACAAGAATTTTATTATAAATAATTACGTAGATACTGAAAATCCTCATTAATTTAAAAAAAGTCAGGTCTTTAGTACTTTGGTATAGCTAATAGCTTTTATGTAAAAAACATAGAATACGTTATAATGCAAAGCATTATGTTGGCTAACTGTACCGTGCATCATAATGCATTGTATTTTTTACAATAAAAAAAAATTACGCAAAGGTAAAAGAAGTAGACATTTTTTCAATAAATGAGGCTTCCTAGTATATGTTTTTGTATAATTAATTCTTGTCCGTTAAAAAATTCTAATATAATCATCCTCTTATATGCGACATTTTTATGTTTCAACGTCCCTTATAATGTCTTTAACTTTGGTACCACGTTTTTTAAACACCTTTTATATAGCAATCTCGCAGTAGTAATTACGTATACAAAACGATATAGATGTATAAGTCATTTATTTTTATTATTAATAAATTTTACTTTAATAGAAACAATCTTATACAGAAAGTGCTATCTACAAGTTTCTTGAAAATGAGAATCGCCCAGTCAGTTTTTAGATATTATCTGTTTTATGCTGATATGTGAAGTTTTTAAATGTTATTTTGTAGGATGTGTAATAAGCATAAATTAATCTTTAAAAAAGCTTTCTTTATTAATTTCGAGCGAAACCAAGTAAAATGCAATTATTTTCATTAAAAAACGTTTTTTTTAAATCTGTTGTGGTGATCATGGATTCTATGGAATAAAATTCCTAAATTTTAAAAAACTGAAGCTACTGGTCACAGAATACAACAATTAATATCTCAAAAAGTAACTGGGCTATTTTCATTTTGAAAAAACACAAAAACATGGTTCTGTATATGATTTTTCCTATTTAAGTAAAATAAATTTAATTTAAAAATAATCACGTTTAGCAGCTGCATTGTTTTTAAACTTATTCACTCTGAATATAATTTTTTGCAAAGCATACACTTTGCCGATTTCCCGGACGGATTTGATTCATCCTTGTCGATGTCAAAATATTCTGAAAACTTGTTTTTCCTTCTATTATCTTCAGTAGAAGCAGATGTGGGAGTGGACGCATTTGCCTTGAATGTTGATGTTGATGGTGTAGGGGACCAGCAGATTTCGGCATCCACGTTCTATTTCTATCATTTCTTGCGATTGGTAAAGCTCGAGAAGCTCTGATTACTATCAATTTCACATTCTATTATCACTTTAGATTTTTTTATGATTTATCTCGTTTTGTGGACCCCTAAGAAAGCGTTTCATTTTCGCTACAAATTACACAAAAATTCTGAATTCACATTCTTCGACTACTAACCTGCACACATGCAGGCACAAATAATGAATGGGATTGTTGTTATGTTTGGTACTTAATTCAATACTACCCAAAACAAGCTGCACGTAATCAAAAACTTGACGATCCAATCATTGGTCACTGGAGATACAATTTGAGAAATTAACGAGAACGAGAGTAACCGAGAACGAGACCGAGAAGTAGACAACTCTCGTCCTCGCTCTCGTAATCGAGAGCGAGATCGAGAACAGATTTTTCAGGATTTACGAGAGCGAGAAGGAGAGAGACCACTTCTCGCTCTCGTTGTCGCTCTCGCGAAACACTACTAGGGGGCGGTGAATTCCAGAAGGTTTTCTGGAAGGAGATCATTAGGGTGGACGTACAGACTGAAGACGTGGATAGGGCCTAGCGGCGTGTGGAGAATCGCCGCGCAGCAATGAACGTCTGAAAATTCCTCTGGAAGTTCTAGGGACGAAGATGGAAGGCAATCATCGATGGTAAGAGCGACGCTTACTCTTCCTTTGGGGCCATCTTTGCGAAAGATCTGGAATCTGGGAAGAGTTAGAGATTGTGAGGGCTTCAAATGGGTCTCTGTGACGGAAAGGACGTGAATGTTCTTGGCTTGAACCAGGTTCTCGATAAGAGGACGCTTCCTGGTCCAGCCGTTGGTATTAATCGTCGCTATTTGTAGATCCATAAACGAAACCAACATGAGAGGTGGACATGGAGAAGAAACAGTTTATACCAATGATACGTGTAGCCAGTTGTCCGCATAGGAGGCCGCAAACTGCAGGCCAAAGAATTGGAAGATTAGGGGCTTTAAGACCTGTTGAATTTTTCCACGCAGGTCTGGGAATAGGTTGGCGAGAGTGTTCATAAAGAATCGGATGCTTCTGTGAACAGTGGCATCGTCAGCCTTGGAGAAATCCTCAGGGAGGGGGCATCAGCCGTCTTCAGCGGAGCAGTGGAGTTGACCGTTGCGGCCTCAGCAGGGCGATTGGGGCATTTCGCGGAAAAGTCAACGTGGACACCGTTGCAGTTTCCGCACTTGGGCGTGGCATGGGGTTTTCAGGAGGAAGTGTTGTGGTCCCCACCACAGACACCACAAACGGAGTTCCTCTCTTGGCAGCTGGAGGTTGCATGGTGGCATTTGAGGCATCGGCCACATTGGACTGGTTGAGGTTTGGGAGGATTGGAGGGTTCTGCAGGGTACGAATGGTGAAACATTCGTAACCCGCTGGAGAGGAGAGTGTCCAAAGTGGATTGGGGGCTGGTGACGATTCGGAACAACCTGGTTTCTTGGTCGGTGGCCTTGGAACGGATGCGCCAGGTATTATTGAATTCAATGCCAGCTAGACGGAGGGCTTCCTTCACGTCTTCGGCGGAGACGTCTAACTCTACTCCTCGTAGAACGCAGGAGAAAGTAGGAAGACGGGAGGCGATGTTGCGGCGATGTGGCCCGGAGTGAGAAGAAATTTTTAAAGGACGGCCAACGTAGTGAGCGGAACCTAAGGTCGGTGTGGAGCTATTTATAGTCCTCCGTGCCAGGCGCGCGGAGTGGCGTAACGCTGGTTGGTCGTCCGAGTGCAACGTAATCCGTGTGGCGTGGCCGTATGACGCACAGTGGTTGTAATGCTCTAGATCGTATATCATAGGGGTCAACGTTTTACTAAGCTTAAAGCCATCTTCCCTGTTGATATTATTTGGATGTTTTTCTATTTCTATGGCTTCACGTATCACTCGCGGAAAGTAGTGAGGTATTCTAGCAAGTACTCTAACGTGCTCAAATTCTAAAGTGTTCCCATTTGTAAATGTATGCTCAGCTACGGCTGATTTTGTGATGCGTTTATGTTTGCAATCGCCTTTATGTTCTTGAAGTCTTAGATCCACTGAACCACCAGTCTGTCCAATCTAACTCGAGCCGCAAGAACAAGGAATGCGATATACGCCAGCGGTTTTTAAACTTGGAATCTTGTCTTGGGTAACGGCTTCAGATCGGCTCCTGATTCACAAATATCAACATGCTTACCAAACAGGGAAGTCATGTGAAACCGATCTACACCAACTAGTGGGGAAAATTGAGAGAACCTTGGAGTACAAGGAGTACGCAGTCGGAGCATTTCTAGACATAGAAGGTGCCTTCGACAACACATCCTACCACTCTATTTAAAGAGCAATGACAAACCATCAGATCGATAACACCACGATAAGATGGACTATGGCAATGCTCAACACTAGAGTTGTAAAAGTCAAGTTATTTGACAAGGAAAAGACAGTGCAGGCGACAAAGGGATGTCCACAAGGATGAGTTCTTTCTCCACTCCTGTAGTGCCTCACAGTTGATGAACTGCTGATCCAACTCAATAACAAAGGCTACTACACTCAATGATACGCTGATGACATTGTCATACTGATTCAAGGTAAATACCAAAAAACCGTAGACAATGTAATGAAATCAGCACTAAAGATAACGGAAGAGTGGTGTCTAGAGAATAATCTTAGAATTAATCCCAGCAAAGCCACTCTCGTCGCTTTCACTCGTAGAAAGAACATCACAAACAGAATCAACTTAAAACTGTTTGAGACAAATGTCAACTGGGAGAACGAGGTTAAGTACTTAGGTCTAACCATCGATTCCAAACTAACTTGGAACTCCCACTTAGACAAAACAATCACCAGGTGCATACAAACATTAGTTATTGGGAAAAGAGCCATAGGTAGTACGCGGGGGCTCAAACCGGAACTGACCCTCTGGCTGTACAAAACCATGGTTCGACCAATAATTTCATATGGAATAATCGCCTGGTGGCCCAAAATAAAACAAGCAACTGCAATCCACAAAATCAGCAGAATACAATATCTAGCTAATCGGTGCATCACTGGAGCCTTTAAGGGCACCTCAGGGCAAGCACTGAATGATATTTTAAATCTGCCACCTCTGCACATCTTCTTGGAAGGTAAAGCCAGAATGGCAGCCTACAGATTACAATCACTGGATGACCACAGCTAATAATCTAGGACATGCAACATCATGTCACACATCAACAACCCAATATTAGAAATGTGTTCTGATCTTATAATCAAAGTCTATGACTTTTAAAAGAACTTTACTGTACACACAAGTTGGAATCCGGACCAACTACCAACTCCAACAAATAAGAACATCATTTTTTACACTGATGGATCTAAGTTTGAAAGGGGTACAGGCTCCGGTTTGTACAGTACCAATCCCAGAACCAACGAAAAAGTCAGTCTAGGAAAGTTTTGTAACATCTTTCAGGCTGAAGTACAAGCTATTAACGTATGCGCAAACATGAGCATAGAAAAGAAGCTGCTCAATCGAGACATACACATTCTCTCAGACAGTCAGGCAGCACTGAAAGCGCTAAATCATCGAGACTGGTCAAGGAATGCAAATCCAAACTTCAAACCTTAAGCCAGGGAAATACAGTAAAATTATGCTGGATCCCAGGTCACCAAGGTATTGAAGGAAACGAAAAGGCGGACAAGCTCGCAAAAGAAGCAGCCTGTAATGCAATGACCGGTCCAGAACCTGGTCTAAGCATTCAGAAAAACCAAGCCCGCTCAGCCATTAACGAATGGGTCAATACCGCACACCAACTAAGGTGAAGAAACTACAATCAAGCAAGACACTGCAAAAGATTGCTAAAAACTCCGAATCCACAAACCACCAAAACCTTATTGAGACTGAACAGAACTCGAATCAAGCAAGTAGTCAGTCTACTAACAGGCACTGGAGCATTCAGAGAATTTATGCACAGGATCAATATCTATAGAGATGAACCTGTTTGCAGACTATGCCAAAAGGATGATCAAACAGCCTATCATATCCTCTTTGAAAGCCCAGCATTAGAGCGTAAAATACACCAACTCGATTGGAGCCCTTAACTCTATTGACAATCGCAAGCTAGTAGGGGACATTGCAAGTGTAGTAAAAGATACGGATGTCGGCCTGCTAACTTGAAAACTCCCGACAGTACAAAAAGCCCAAAAGGCTGACGTGCGCATGCCAGCAAAAGGCAGTCGTGGAATCTAAATCTAATCTAATATCAACAGGGAAGATGGCTTTAAGCTTCGTAAAACGTGGACCCCTGTGATACACGATCTAAAGCATACAACCACTGTGCGTCATGCGGTCACGCCCCACGGATTACGTTGCACTCGGACGACCAACTAGCGTTACGCAACTCCGCGCGCCTGGCACGAAGGACTATAAATAGCTCCACACGACCTTCGGTTCTTAGTGCGTCACTCTGACGATGCAATCTGCAAGGTCTTGCAAAACGTTAGTAAACATGGATGCACAAACAGTAAAACGGCCAAATCCTTGTTCTCAAGATACTCAAACAACACCGAAGAGCATGACCATCGCGCGGGTTTTTGCTCTACTTCACAAGGTGCAAGGCACATTAAGCCAGAAAATTCTGGGTGTTCATATACAACTACTACTCGGTCTAAGCCGAAATTCTATATTAAGAAGAATAAATAGAGTAACCGCAAAAGGCTCAAACAGTATACAAATATGTAAATAAAAATGTAGTCTGGATTAATTAAATCACCAGATGCCGCCGATCTTTCTGGAAATTTTGACGATGAAAATGCATTACCTCAGTTAAAAAGTGATCTGAACAAACTTATGCCCTCGGGAATCTCTTGACCTCTTCTATATCGCACACCAAGAAATACAAAATATTTCTTGTCCGTCTCTCGGTTACTTCTATTTGAACGATTTTACACCCAAACACAGCACAAAATCTTGGCATTTTTGTCGGTTTCAAGGTTATGTTCTTTATTCGCTTTCAAATATATTACTTAACCAACTTTTGGATTAAACTAGAGACCGTTTTATTAAACTACTAGCTTTTGCCTGCGGCTTCGCTCGCGCAGAAAACCTAGCTAAGAAAGTGTTTAATATTGTTTCCCAATACAAACTCTGAAACCCTGTTTCATGAGTATAGGGTTTTAATTTTATGTCATGTCCACCGTCTTGGACTTAAAAATACATGCCAATTTCGCAATCAACGTCCCAAAAAACCTCAATAACGACACCCATACCGATTTTTAGGCTTATTTACCCCATGTAACCCCCTAAGGGGTTGATTTTCGGAAAATCACGAAATACGTGTTTGCTTATTTGTTTTTAGGAGTACTCCTACGAAGTTTCAACTTGAAATGTCTATTTAATATTATTTTTCCATACAAAATTGGAACCCCCATTTTACCCCTTTAGAGGTTGAATTTCGAAATATCCTTCCTTAATCCTTATACACATCATAAAGGGAACCTCTGTACAAAATGTCAATTTTCTAGGTCCAAGGGTTTGGGCTGGGCGTTGATGAATCAGTGAGTGTGTCAAGACTTTGTTTTATATTTATATATTAAGATTTTACAAGCCTATAACTTCCTTCAATTTTCAGCTGAAAAGAGTATTTTAACACGGGATACGAAAATCTTAACTATTTGTCGGTGGTCACATCACCATCAAAAGTTGTAACACAAATCGAGTGCTGTCTTTATCTGTTTACAGAATTAATAAACAACACATAAAGTACACTGTTGCATTAAATAAACTCAATACAATAGACACAAAACTTATAAATTTAGAATTTATGGAAAGTTTTGATAAGAAAGTTAAAGTTGCTTGTCCACGATCAGCTGTTAGGGCAGAGCTTGTGACGTCACTTGGAAATACTCAACGTCAAGTTTCAGCTTCAATAAAAATGTACTTAAAATTTTCATTTTTAATTATTATATCACATTAAGTCTTGCTTATTTTAGATGTTGTAGAAAAAATCTTGTGTGCATTTCGAGTGCAAAGTGCCGATTTTGAGAGATTGCAGTGAAACGCTTCGCTCTCAACCGGCAATGACCTACTTTGCGCTCTTAATACACAATATACTATACAGTGAATTGATTTTAATGGTTAACATAGCAGTTTGGGTTCCATGGCAACGTTCAATCATACAGGTCACTTCCATGGTGGCAAATGAGACCAATAGATTAGAGCGTTTATTTTAAGAGTTAACATACGAATTTATATTAGATACTTGCTAATAAGAAACTTTAATTTTGTTACCGGAAATTAGGTATGCAACTAAAAAGTAGATACTTAGGTACAATTTGTGTGTTGTATCTTTTCTTCAGTTGTATACATTAGAATCCTCCGCCACTGAACCGCGACGGCATTTGCTGAATCGCGACGGCGCTTGCCTATAAATTCTCGTCTTTCTTCTTCCGATAGTCAGTCGAGTTTCACCTCTGACGTGGTTCACACGTTGAGTTACCGTGCTCTTCTGTCCCTTCCCTGCAAAGAGTTTCGCCCCTGGCGTGGTTAACACCTTGAGTTACCGTGCTCTTTTGCTTTTTTCCTCCTAATGAAGCCCCTTACGAAAGTGGGCGAAACGTTGAGTTCTTCGATCTCAATCATGACACGCTCCAATCCCGGAAGTCGTTTGTTACTTAATGACAATGGCCGTGAAAGCCTCAAAAATCATCTAAATAACCTCTATGGGGAGGACATTTCTTTTAAAGCCTCTATCTTTTTCAAACTTCGACATAAGTCATCTACTGCACCTTAGCGTTTCTTTCTCGTTGTGGTGACAACAAAGTCATACCTTCTTTTCTTAAAGTCAAACATCACATTTCAACCCACTCTTCTCAAAAAATTCTTCGTCGCACTAGCTTTGCTTTACTTCGTGAACGCATTCATCAAACGAGGTACGATCTCAATACCATTTCAAAACAGTTGTTAGATCTTCATTTAGAATTATCCAATACTCTTAGCTTTCTTGACTGGTCTCTCTTCGATTCAATCACCTACACACAGGCCCAAAAAATATTAGAAATGACAACTGCGACTCATCTTCGTAAGTTTCATTCCTTGATGTCATCGGTTAAGGTCTCTACAGATCAAAGTGGTTCTAAGACGGTCATAAATCTTTCTTCTTATGCCCTCTCTCCTAGCGATAATTCTATACTTTCCAAAGGTTTTAATTTTTCACTAGCCCCCAAAAGCATTCCTTCGGAAGAGATTATTAGTTCGATAGAATCTTCTGTAAGAACGCTTCCTAAAGACGTTGCCGATCTTATCCGCTTCGAAACTGGTGTTTACGTTCATCTAAAGCACCTAAAAGTAACATTACAAAAGACGAAAGTAATGCTCTCGAAACCTTACGTTCCAATTCCGACATCTCAATTTTGTCCGCTGATAAAGGTAATGCTACGCTAGTTATGGATCGACAAGAGTACATCACTAAGGTTAAGTCTTTACTCCAAGATTCTTCTTATGCCCTACTTCCTCGCGACCCAACTTCCAAAATCGAACGGGAAGTCACTTCTCTCATAAAATCTTCAGATCTGTCCACTGATATTCATCGGAGGTTGATTCCGCGCGCTTCAAAGCCTCCTCAGCTCTATGGTCTTCCCAAAATCCATAAACAAGACATTCCCCTCAGGCCCATTGTCAGTACCATAGGTTCTCCTACTTACTCATTAGCTAAATACCTAACCACTATCCTCAGAAAGTTCACTGATAAGTCTCCCTCGTATGTTCGCAATTCAGCCCATTTCGTTGAACTTATATCCAATATAAGCGTTGAACCTGAGGATTTACTTGTAAGTTTCGATGTCGCTTCCCTTTTTACCAAAGTTCCTATTCCCGATTCTATAGTCATAATCCAACAGTTGTTATCACAGCATGGGGAGACGTCTTCAAGTCTACCTGCCCTGATAGAAAAATGCCTCTCTTCCACTTATTTCCTATTTCAAGGTCAGTTCTTTAAACAAATCTCTGGTGCGGCCATGGGTTCTCCTCTTTCACCTATCGTTGCCAATATCTTCATGGAAGCTTTCGAAACCGTAGCTCTGGAATCTTCAGAATTGAAACCTAAGGTTTGGTTCCGATACGTTGACGATACCTTTATTATTTGGCCACATGGTAAAGACACGTTACCCGTCTTCTTAAATCATCTCAATAGTCAACATCCAGACATTAACTTTACCATGGAGATAGAAAGTAACAGTTCCCTTCCCTTCTTAGATGTACAGGTCTCTCGCCAACCCAGTGGCAAACTTGGTCATTCTGTATATCGCAAACCCACTCACACTGATCGCTATCTACATGCCGATTTCCACCATCATCCTACACAAAAACTTTCCGTTATCAATTCGCTTGTACACCGGGCTGTTTCCATATCCCAACCCGATAATATCCACGCTGAATTAAATCACATTCGGAAAGTTCTTATGAATAACGGTTACCGTGCTAGGGATATACAGTCTGCCATCAATCGCCATCTTCATCCACGGCCATCCAAACCTCCAAAACCCGATCCTCCTGCAGCAATAGTCTTTCTTCCCTATATCCACCAAGTCACCGACCGCATAGGAAAGTTTCTTCGAAAACAAAACATTAAAACAGTATTCAAACCCCCGAGCAAAATCTCACAGGATCTTCCTTCATCTAAAGATAAATTAAACACTATGTCATCTAAAGGTGTTTATAGAGTCCCTGCTCTTGTAATGCTGTATATATTGGTGAAACAGGTCGTTCAGTGAAAACTCGCATCTCTGAGCACCAGAGCTGTCTGAAGTCAGGTCTCGTTTCATCATCGGCAATCACCGAACACCAACGCGATACTGGTCATAAGATCCTTTTTGATGAAACTTCCATCATCTGAAAATCCCCATTCTTCTTTAGCAGAAAGATTTGCGAAGTCATTGAGATTTGCAAACACCCTAATAATCTCAATCGGGACGAAGGCTTTCCCCTTTCTTCTATGTGGAAAGTGCTAAGTCCTAAGCCCCGCCCTCCGCCACTGAACCGCGACAGCATTTGCTGAATCGCGACGGCGCTTGCCTATAAATTCTCGTCTTTCTTCTTCCGATAGTCAGTCGAGTTTCGCCTCTGACGTGGTTCACACGTTGAGTTACCGTGCTCTTTTGCTTTTTTCCTCCTGATGAAGCCCCTTACGAAAGTGGGCGAAACGTTGAGTTCTTCCATCTCAATCATGACACGGTCCTATCCCGGAAGTCGTTTGTTACTTAACTTTTAGTTGTCTTTTTGACAAGTAATAATTCCAATGTTAACTCGTAAAATAAACGCTCTAATCTACTGGTCTCATTTGTAACCATGGAAGTGACCTATATGATTAAATGCTGGCATAGAAACGAAACTCTTATGGTAACTATTAAAATAAATTCCCTGTAGTATTTATTATAGTACGCCTACTTATGTTGTGAGACCAAATAACTAGTACAAAATATTTCAGCAAAAGAATGCCAGTATAGTTTTAAAATCAAAGAATTATTCACAATTATCTGATTAACTGGGTGCCAATGCAAACATGTGTCGTTAATCATACAAGCGTACGTAGAAATAGTTCAATTGATTTCTTACAAAATTTCTAATTCACCAATTTCAGTTTTAATAGCAAAAAATAGAAGTACAATAGTGTCGTAGGACAATTATTTTCAAAATTTCAAAATTCTACTTCATATGTCTAATTTCGCACTGATTCTATTAAGAATACCTACTTTTTAACATTTAAAAAAATAATTTACGTATAATAATTATCCCAAGACATTTTGTAGACGTAACTTAATTTTCGACCTCGAGTATGTTTAAATTGTAAATGTTAGCATCATTTTCCTATCCAAGATATTGAATATTCATATCAGATGATTAATTTCAATCGATGTTTACGATGTTTCTTTTAAAAGATCTACCTTTTAATACAATGTACGAGTACTTGTCTGTTGCTAAATATTGACTTTTATATTAAATTCTTGACTTTGAGTCTCCAAACTTACATTTTTAGCTTAAAGTTTGATTATTTATTTTACAATTTCAACTGTATATATAGCTATAGTAAAATTGAGCTTGTCACCGCAAAACAAAGAAGCAAAAGAGCAACTTGATAGCTTTATGAATGTTTTCAGTATATCCTGTTAGATCATGACTTTTTGACGCACTATGTTGTGGCAAATGAAATTTATCGATACACTTTCAGATCTTCTGCAAATAACATTTATAGCTGTGTTACTACCACAGGTTTTAAAATATAGAACCCTTTGGCACGCGTTAACGATGGTCCACGTACAGAAGCAATACATCCATTGCCATCACATCTACACGTTCTCGTCGCACCATCTCCACGGGAGCATCGAAGTGTTGGTTCGATTACCATTAATTGTAGGCGAAAGTGTCAGCCAAGGCAAATAAATTGTCCAAATTTTAATAACTTTTATTCATAATCGGGGGCCGCGTCTAAACGCTGCCGGAGGTGAAACCCACAGCTCCCGAGCATAAATAGCTGCCTACCACCGCCAATTACATTTGTCGAAGGCCCGCAATAAATCAGAAAAAGCAGCTAATATCTCGCAGGACGCGGAGGACGAGCTTCGGCAACTACTCCTGCGGCTCCTCCAGCAGAAAGTGGGCTTTGTTGCGAGGCGCTCTCGCGTGACGGAAGAAGTTTCCAAAGAGGCAACGTTCGCTCGCAACCACGCGACTGGTAAACCGAGAAATATCGTGGGAAAGTTCAGAAATCCTACCTACATCAATCGTGCGTGTGTTCGAGCACAAAAAGTCACTGCTTCCTTTTTGTTTTGCCGGTAGAACGAAAGGATGATGGTGGAAGAGAACGCCGCTTCTTGCAGCTCGCTTTGTTGTTGGCATAAATTAGCGAACGGGAAACGGCGCCTCGGAAACCGCGGCCAGCAAATAGACGTTTTTTTGGTGAAAAAGTTGTAACAGCTTCGAAAATTGGCGGAGGTTCACAAGATAGTATTAACCAGGGTAGAGGGGGGTGGGCAACGATATCACAGTGGTTGCCTATTTTATTAATATATTGAATCATTGACTAGATTGGAAACTATATTCATAAATTCGTTCTATAAATACAGCAGTAAAAAGCTATATTCTAAAAATTATTAATCAAGTAATCGTAAGCAAGTATTTGACCCGTTGAAAAACATTTTTAGAAATTCGTTATAGTAAAACCACATATTCTTAAATTCTCCATACCTTTAAGATGTATGTGAGCTGGCAATCTTAACTATAGTGAAACACAATATATAAGTTTTTTTCAAAGGTACATATTGATATGGTTAAGGCTCTACGTTGTTTTGCCTATAAGTTTATGTTTATAATTAAATTTTAATCAATTTAAATTGCCTTATTTATTTAATTTGGATATTCAAAATTATTTTTCCGGCTAGCTCCTGAAAGTCGGAGTGAATTTCTTTTATCTAGATTGCTTATTCTGAAATTTGATGTTCCATTTTAATTATGCCAATTCAAAAACGTCTGTCAAATGGTACGTCAAACCAACTTTGAAAATTCAATCACAAATACTTGATCGTTACATTAGCTATATGACAATCTCAAATAGTAAGTACTTCCTTAATAATTAATTCACTTTTAATCTTTATTTTATTTTAGTTCTTATTTAATACCTAAAGTCATTTACCTTTTATTTGAACTTATCACTGTCCTCGGCAGAAACCGATTCGCCCTACTCTGCTACTAATCACAACCGCTCCACTCAAAACCACAGTGAAGCCCTCTACTGACAACCAAACTGTGAAAATGCCCAGAATCAGGAACTGACTTAACCTAGGAAATACAAGAAATCATCCTATACAGCTCCCTCACAGTATGGACCCAAATAGACCCCAGTCGTAGTTGTTTCTCTTCAATATTGAATACAAACCACTCTCCTGAAGTACGCCATAGCTCAGCACCAAGAATCCCGACCAAGGACAAGACACCAGACCTCAATTGACAAGTCCCATAAACATGCTCACTCTGCCAACTACTTCCCTGCGACTCTCCTTCCGTGAAAAATATCTCGTTGTAATCCAACTCAATCGACGCACAATGTCAAATGTAATTCCACAATAAACTTAATTCAGTATTTCTTTCTTTTATTTTCTTCTGTAGATTAGCACTGCTTTAACTAAATATTCTCACCATATTCTTAATCTTCCTCCATTTAGTATGCTCATCTTCTTATTTTTAACATTTCCTTTTATTCCTTTTATATTGACTACAATCCTTTTATACTCCAAACATTTTTAACTTTTCAAAAAGGGTTTATTTTAATAATTTCTATTTACAAAAATCGGTTACATCATTTTATTTTCAAATTTGTTATATCAAAAGCAAACACCTTAACGATAGTGCTTATTTTCTCCATCCAACACTCTATAAAAGCTTTATTTTGATTTCTACCCACTATGTGCAATAGTCTATCATGAAAAAGTATTTGTCATCATTTTCCAATTCCATATTTAGATATTACATTAAGTTAGAATCCTTCCGTTTCTCAATCAGCCTCATATTATTAAATAATAAATTCTATTTTCTTTCTTTACTAAATGCATATCAATAATTTAAATCCCCAATTCATATTGATCTTTATACTATTTAATTACTGTAATCTTTTAATCCTATTTAAACTGATTTTTATACTCCTGTATCCATATCATAACAATATTTAACTTTAATATCAATGCTGGGTGGGAATTCCGCAAGAGAAGAAGACTCCCATCGAATACAAGAAATAATCTTACAAGTTAATGTTTCATTTACTCTGCACCACCGATGCATCTTCATCTACACATGAGCTTTTGTGAAGCACTCTTAAATCATCGGTATGCATTAGATAAATGGACAGAGATTATTTATAAACAGTAAGAAAAGAGGATGTATTAAGTTAGACCCTTGAGGAGCTTCAGAGGAAGTAATATAGACAACGCAAGGAAATCAATTATGTGAAAAGATGTGTGTCCTGTTTCATAAAGAAATACAAATTGAAGAAAGGCACTAAGGAAGGATGCTTCATAATCAAATATTACAAATTTGTTCAGTAAATTATCACGATCTATGTCGGTGTATACAGCGTGGTACACATTTCAGCTCGACACCATTGACATCTTGGAAAATGTAAGAGATACAAAGTTGTATTATTGTGGTGGAACTCCACAGCTGTTTTTAAATTTTAATAAAGAGAACATACGTAGCTTACTAGATATAACGGAAAAACCAGAATTTGACATTTTCTTCTTTTTTCAATTACTCGAGCACTATTCCACTAAGAACGATGGAATTTTGTTTATCGGTAGAAAAATATGTCTTATTTCTTATAGCAGTCATATTTCATTTTTACTATAATTTTGTGTATTTTTTCCGATTACAATGATGTGACACTTATGTCATTTCATGGTAAATTTGACTATAATATTTGAAATGCATTATTTTTAATTTTTATCTAAGCAGCCATGATATGAAGCAATAAAAATCCATTAGTCTTCTCCACGATTTTATTATAGTATTGTGCCTAGCGACATGTTTCGAAACCAATCTGATTTCATCATCAGGCTATAATGATCGGCTACAGAGGTATAATATTAAAATAGATATTCATAATAAAGAATACCACTTACGGTTAATAATAGGCACATGGTCAAAGTGAGGTTAAAATTTAAAAGTTGAACAAAAGTAAGAAAAAAAGCGTAAAAACACAACCCAAGCGGAGAAGTAAATAAATATTTGCTTTTCTAAACAACAATTTAATCTTCAAACGCGAGCTCCTAGTAGTCAATGAAATCAAAGGAGTATTATTGCTTTGATGTAGGTTTCGTCTCAAATCATTCCTTACATGGGTGCATCGGCATTAAAAAAATCGCAGGATATTTATCATACAAAGACAGAGTAATTAACAGAACTCCTATCAATTAACCAAATACGCTCCTGGGCTCCCTCAAAGCGCAGTGCGACGACGCCGAAATTACAATTTCCTCCGCTTCCGGAAATGGCCGCCACTCGATGTAGAAGTAACAGGTGTTGTAAAGGGTTGCCGGCAATTGAAGTGTTCAGTGATCCATATGTGTCTTGTGCCCATAGGAATGCTTCAGAAACTTGTTTATTCAGGTAAGTTCGTGTAGCATACTGAATTTCACTAGCGTAGAATCAAACTCAACACTATTAAAAAACACCCTTTTATTTTCAACGCTAGTAACTCATAAGTACTACCTATTTTACAGACATATTTACACAAACTAATTGTCCTGCAAAATGGATCGTGAAGTGGAAGTAGAAGGCTCAAGTCCTTCTCCAAAAGCCGTCAAATGTTTATATAGGCTTCCGAAGGTTAAAAACATCCACTAGCTTTTAGCCAATAACGTGAATGGGTTACATTACGTCACATGACGTAACCTCTACGACCGTTTGAGATTTTTGAGAAATTAGAACGAACTCTCACCTAAAAGTCTGTTACAATCCACATGCGCATTTGGCGGGCTCTGCACGCGACACCAACACAAAAAAACCGGGAAAATTACGGTAGGTATTAAGTGCATACAAGCTTAAACTTACCACTTATGTTAACTTATTTCTATATACAGGTTGCCTTAATTAATCTACGTCCTTGACACTCCTTTTGTACTATACCTGTTGGAGGATTGCTAACGGACCCCATCCATTCACTGCTGACCATGTGTAGCGGCATCCAGGCCTTATTAAGTACTGGTGTTGATATCCCAGTTTGGCTGGTAATTTCTGGCTTTTACACGTAGTTATCGCTTTTCAGGATAATTCCCTATTGCTTGGACCTCGCTCTGCGTCGCTACAATGTGCTCCAATGCCTAACGCCTTCATCTGAACCTGCCGTTTGTACTTGGGCTTTGGGAACGTCTTCCTCGAGTCGTCCAGATCTGCTGACCCCAGCAGCGATTGGAATATGTGTTGTACCACCACACATTCCGAACCGAATCATTCGCCAATATCACACTGGTTCGCACTTCACAACTTTTTCCGCAACATTACTCTGCCATAAATTAACCCATACATGATTTTGTCTAATCCAACGCTCGTTGATGGATTGATTTGAGACTACAGCTGCAATGCTGAATATTCAAAATAATTTATAATTTAACCCTTTGACCTTGTTATGAAATATAAAATTTTTGTATTTGTTTATGCACACTGACGTTTAAATTAGTATTAGAATCCTTTCAACATCAAGTCCTATACCAGTAGTGTTGCTATGTATCAATTATTCTTATCAATTTGAAAAATATTATTTTAACATCGTATTCTGTGCGAACAAAATTAAAATGTTTGAATTTAAAAGGCTGTAATACCTTGTGATCTATTTATAACATAACAATATATATATCAAAGATTGTCAATAACAAGTAAATTAAATTATATATTTTGTAAAGCATGATGACAATAGCAAATTAACTAAATAATTAAATAAACAAAAAATAAAATTATTTTAAACATCAAAGAAGATGTTTGAAGTGACCCTGATTCTACTGTATGCAAAGTCCTATCAGACTCAACTGATTCCATAGCATTTTCTAAAAATTATGTTTCTAACATTTTGTCAGGCCTCCAACACTGAATTGTAGTTCTTGTATATTGAACACCCCAGTGGGGTTAAATTTGGTGACCTAGTCGGCCAGGGTCAGTACCCTCTTAAATACGAGGCGAGATGTCTCGGACGGCAGCTAAATGAGACCAGCTACAGATCCCGCCGTTAACTGTGTGCACATTGTAGTTCATGTTTATTGATATTATAGACAAGTTACTTAGTGCCGTTGTTAATGTTTGCTGGGGTTCGAGTGAGTTTTTACCACCAGTGTTGCACAAATACAAATACACACAATTCGATGACTGCTACAAGCAGGTTATTGCATTTTCAACGTAATAATAATAAATCCTTTGGTTACTGCGGATTACGTGTTCATGGAAAAAAGCATAAATTCAAATTTTAAAGAAGTAATGCACACATACCTGACCTCAAAACTAACTCATGAAGTTCTTTTAACATTCATTAAAACTGTAATAAACAATTTTAAAGTAATAAGTGTATCAAAGCGTATAAGGAAAAACTGGTTAAATTCCTAACCTGGGGTAACAATTGCAACGTTTCACTCAATCGCTTCACGAGCGGAAACATGAGAAATTACTTAAATTTAGTTATTCTTTCTCTTTGTATTCTACAAATTTAGAAAGTCAAAATGTTATGTTAGCACTGAAAATGTTTAATTCTTTTTTTATCCAAGCCTTATTAAATATTGAATTAAACATTGAAAGATGTAAAGATGCAGCTGATTTCAATGAAATTATATTGACATGGTGGAAAGTTATTAATGTGTAAACATTTCTTAAAGGTAAACTATTAAATTACCGTCGAAAGTAAAACCCAAACTTCAAACATAGATAGTTTGGGTAAATACAAGATAGAAATTGTAATAGATTTTTGTGATTTAAAGTATCATAAAGTTGCTACAGAGCATTCTTTTACATCATCCTCAGGTTTGAGTGCCACTGTTTCTCTCTTTAAAAATAAGTAGGCAATAAAACAATTCTAATCCACTCGCGCTTCTGACTAATATAAATTTGTAGTAAAAGTTGGCTTTTTTATTGTAGAAACTACTAAATTTCGGTGAATTTATCATCAACTAACCAACAATAGAGTGGTTTATTGGCATTAAAAAAATAATAACCAATAAAAACAATTGAAATAACAAAAATAGTTATTTATTCTAAAATAACTCAAGTTAAACTATAACAATTGTTCAAAATGCCCCCCTTAAAATTCAACACAAACTTGAGCTCTGCACAAGCGTGAATTTCGAACGATTTCAAAAACATTAGGATTTTGTTGAATATCTTCACATGCATCCTGAACATGTTGCCACAGTTCCACCACACTATTAACTTCTCTTCCATCGACAGCGTTTTTAATTGTACCCCAAATTAAAAAATCTGTTATGTTCAAATCTGGCGATCGAGGACTCCATGCAACTGCACGACCTCTCCCTATCCATTTATTTGGATAATTTTGGTTCAACCAATTTCGCACCGTTACGGCAAAATGTGCTGGCATGCCATCCAACAAGAACCACATTTTTTGACGTACAGCGAGCAGAACATCCTCGAGAAGTTTGGGTAAGTTGTTTTTTAGAAAATGTAAATAGTTTTCTCCTGATATTCTTGGAGGTAAAAGATATGGTCCAACTAAATGATTACCACTAACGCCTACCCACACATTTATTGAAAATTCCCTTTGGAAACGGGCATTTTTCGTTATGTGGGGGGTTTTCCTGTTCCCAAATGTTGTAATTGTGATAGTTAGTTATGCCATGTCTGGAAAACGTAGCCTCACCAGTAAATAAAATGTTCTGTATACATTCGGCATCATTTCTGTTTTGTTCTAAAAGCCATTCACAAAACTTTACCCTATTAACATAATCAGCAGGTTCCAAAGCTTGCTTTTCTGAAAACAAAATACCTTCATTCTGCGGATACTAATCGCATATAACTATTTACGACTAAGCTGTTGCTGTCGTTCAAATACTTTGGCCTTTGTGATGTTTGCACCGAGACGATGCAAGTACGTAACAATGAACGTCAGCGGCCTGATGAAGAAACGAGAGTCGTCGTGGATTATTCTGTTTGTCCACTGGACAGAATGAAAATTGAACAATACATAAGGGTAATAACGACGTAACTAGTAGTTCTTCCTCTTCTTCGGTAATTAGGTCTTAGACCTGATTCTCTGGTATCATTGTCATCTATTTTCTTTGTTTTTACAAGTTATCTTCCTATTCTGCTGTTAGGGCAGCATCATCTGCATAACATACATTGCCGACTCTTTGGTTTCCCATGCGATACCCAAGGTTCATATCTTTGACTTTTTCTATGATCTTGTCCATTATAATGCACACCAAAGTGGGCTCAAGCTACCTCCCTGTCTTGTTCTACATAGAACTTTAACTTTTTCTGTTATTGCTTTATTCTTGTTGTGTTATTAATGTTTAATTTGTGGATAATGCTTATTATTCTTTCTGGTACTCTTTTTCCATGTTCATACATGGAATGAAATGTACGAACTTTACTTTGACAACATCTTTTAATTTTATTCTGTCGAATGCTTTCGGAAGATCAATAAATCAAATGTAGGCCACTTTATTATATACTATTGCTTTTTAGCAATCTGCCTTGTTGTTCTTCATTTAAAGGTATTATCGTCCGTATACTTTCCGTTAAGATGCCCGTGAATAGTTTCGTTATATACATATTGGTGGTGGATAATGTGAACATAAGTAGTCAAATGAGCTAGAATATGGGCTTTATATGAGAGTTAGAGAGAAATATTAGACATATATGACCTAAAATCTAGTATCCCAGAATTAATTTTTTTCTAAAAACAAAACCCCTTGATTCTGCGAATACTAGATGTTAATCGCATATTACTCTCTTCTGTCTAACGCATACAAAACCCATAAACTGTATTGTCAAACTTATGTTTGAGCATGGACCAGACAGCTTAATAAAAAAGGTGTAAAAATTAAGTTAAAGTCAGGTAGACGCAAAAGTGCGTGTAATTAGGATATAAAACTAGTTCAACGTGTGCTAGATAAGTTATTTTGTAAACAAAACTAGGCACGTTACGTCAAGTTAAGTCAAGTTGCCGGGTCAAGTTGCAATTACTATAGGAAGCAATTCGCCAACCTTTGCATTATGAGACCTGCACTGGGTCATATTACAACCACTTTGCATACTTACGCTACATTAATTGCAAACTGTCGTGTTTTTTGTCTATGTTAATATGTAGTAGCTTGAAAAAACACGACACGCATTCAATCATATACAGGGTGTTTCATAATATATGCGCAGGACTTCAGGATGTGATAGCTCGTCCAAAAATTTGAAAAAAAGTTTTTATTAACTTACCCTCTAAAATGCACAATTTTCGAGATACAGGGTGTTGAAATTGAAAAAAAAAATCGTTTTTTGCGAATATCTCCGGAACCGTTTATTGTACAGAAAACAGCTTTTGTAAGCATTTTCTACTCATAATAAGCTATGTTTTGTGCGAGAAAAAATTTTTTTTAAGTCATAATTGGTGAAGATTTTGAAGGAGTAGTGAGTGTTTTTCTCCCCAAATTCTACGTCACTGGTAAAAGTACGGTTTTGAGACGCCCATTTGAACCGCCAATGTTTTCTACACAAAAAAGGTACTCTTGGTCATAAGCTCTAAAGTTGACCGTTTTCGAGAAAAATCAACTTTTATGTTGAAAAACATGGTCAATTTTTTGAAATAAATTTTTTTTTGCTAATTAAACGGAGGACATTTCCAACATTTAATTTAACTGTGTATGATTTGTTATTTTTTTTTTAATTTTGCAATTATGAAGTTAACGTTTGGTTTTGTTACTTGTTCTAACGTTTAAATAAATTTTGTATAATTAGTAAAAAAAAAATTATTTCAAAAAATTGACCATGTTTTTCAACATAAAAGTTGATTTTTCTCGAAAACGGTCAACTTTAGAGCTTATGACCAAGAGTACCTTTTTTGTGTAGAAAACATTGGCGGTTCAAATGGGCGTCTCAAAACTGTACTTTTTCCAGTGGCGTAAAAGTTGGGGAGAAAAACACTCACTACCCCTTCAAAATCTTCACCAATTATGACTTAAAAAAAAAAATTCTCGCACAAAACATAGCTTATTATGAGTAGAAAATGCTTACAAAAGCTGTTTTCTGTACAATAAACGGTTCCGGAGATATTCGCAAAAAACGAAATTTTTTTTTCAATTTCAACACCCTGTATCTCGAAAATTGTGCATTTTAGAGGGTAAGTTAATAGAAACTTTTTTCCAAATTTTTGGACTAGCTATCACATCCTGAAGTCCTGCGCATATATTATGAAACACCCTGTATATAAGGATTTATATTTGTTATTTATTTCAATATACTTTTAACTGCTGAAGTATGTTCATTTGTAACGAGACGAAGGCCAAGATTGTCTTGTAAGGGGTGGTAAGGCCTGACCATCCTCCGTTACATCTTATTGTAACCAAGAAGATTCATCTCCTGTCAAAAAACAACCTGGTTCTACAATATTATAAAATTTACGTTCCAAGGTGCGAATTGGACGAGTGCAAGAATAATTCCGGAACTACGCAAATCGAAGGCTTGCACAAATTCAACCAGCGCAGCGTCGCGGAAACATGTATGCTAGCTCATTTGATTGCCTTTGTGCACATTATCCACCACCAATCTGTAGAGTTCAATAGTGTTATTCCACAGTAATTGAAAAGAACGACTTTTTGCATTTTTGGATACTGGTACTGTTATAGATTTATGCCAGTCGATTGGTATTTCTATAAGTTCTACTATTTGAAAAGTATGAAAAAGTTTATGATTTTCGGATATTAGTACTAGTTGACCACCATATTTAGTAGTTCATTGTGAATTTCTTTTTTTCCATGTGCTTTTATATTTTTTAGCTTGGTATTGGTGTTAGTTATTTCTAATTCAGTTAAATTTAGTTGTTGCTGATATTCTTGTTTGTAAATTGATTGGATGTAAATAGTAGTGGTAACTGTAAATAGTAGTTAGTAAATATAGTAAATAAATAGAAATACGTAAAATATCTTGTTTTATCCAAAACGAACTTTCTAGTCGTTCGAGCCTAAAAACCCTTTACCAGCGTTACTAATAAGATAAATCATGCTTGTTTTTCCAACACCTGGCTATAAAATTTTACTTTTTTAAATCGGCAGTGAAGAACGTCGAAATCGTCATCAAAATACGAGAAATCGGTAATGAAGTAATCCATTGTTTTGCGACTTTTTCTAGGCGGCGCGGCGGGGCGATAGGTAAACGTCAAAATAACCTACAAAAGTTGGTTAAAATGTCGTAATTTTAATTTCTCGATTTAAAAAAAAACATAATGCACCCCTCGGCACTCAAGTTCCTTTTTAACATTCTTGTGGCTTATTTGCCGAGGCCTTCCATATTCGTGATAAAACTACCACAAACTACTATTATCTACTAAAATCTCGTTGCTAAAGTAACACTTTATTGACAAGGGTGGATAAGTAACTAAGTAAAGCAAGTAATTTAAATGCCAGTCAATATTTTTGTAAATGAGTAAGTTTAAATTGTAATTAAAAGAATTTGTTTTTCTAGGTGTTGGAAACAGTTTTGCATGTCACACAATAGCTATTTATGCAACAAGTGCTAAAAATTGATTTTAGCATGAGTTTGCATACAATTTTTTGTCTACGACCTTAAATTTTATGTTATTAATCCATAAAAATGTCGTATTCACAAAGGTTTGCATTTATGACAGTTATAATCTATGTCATAATAAAGAGATGACCTTGACGCCCAGGTGAATGTTTGTGGAGCCAGTACTGTCAAAGTCAGTAATAATTTTTTTTTTCTACGACCACCACTACAAGTAGGTCTTTTAGTGCTAGCTTTTTTCACTAAAAGTGACGTTTTATAATTTAGCCTGTTAAAATGAGATCAGCTGTTTACTTTTAGCACATGTGTTATAAAGTGAAGTGAGGTTATAAAACTACAATTTCGAACTGGAAGTGAGGTAAAGTTATTCTAGTTACTTCTTGCGTTAGAGGTAAAGTGTTTTTTAAATAATTAAAGCGTTACGTAGTGAATAAAGTCAAATGTGTAGTATTAAAATTACCTTTGATAACTGACTTTGGCAGTACTGGCTCCACAAACATTCACCTGCGCGTCAAGACCATCTCTTTATTATGACAAATTATAACTGTCATAAATGCAAACCTTTGTTAAATCGACATTTATGGATTAATAAAACAAAATTTAATGTCGTAGAAAAAATATTGTCTGCAAACTCGTGCTAAAAGTGTTATTGCACTCGACATGTTATGAAACTCAGTCTTCGGCTTCGTTTCATAATTTTCATCTCTCGTGCATAAACATAAACTTTTAGCACTTTTTGCATAAATAGCTATTATTTGAAATCGGCATTAAAGTACCTCTAAACGTCTAAATCGTCATTAAAATACGAGAAATTGGCTGTAAAGTAATCCATTGTTTTATGACTTTTTTGTTGGTGGCGGGGCGACAGATAAACGTCAACCGACGTTAACATAACCTATATGTGTTGGTTAAAATGTTGTAATTTCACGACTTCTCGATTTCAAATAAAACATAATGTACTCCTCAGCACTGAAGTTCCTTTTTATCCCTCATGTGGTTTATTCCTAAATCCACATTCGTGATAAAAAGCTAAACTTCAGTGCATTGGTATACAAAGTACTAGTTTCGACAACCGTCAAAAAAACGGGACATTCACGTATCGCTATCAATGCGCAAAGTTTGTCATTTTTTAACGTGTTAAAAAATTGGATATTTATTTACGTCACCATTGATGACGTGAGAAAAGGCATTTTGCGCACTAGAGCGCCAAAAATCTTCATGCACTACGGCTCGAAACAATATTAATATTCTTGTTTGACGGTTGTAGAATATTACATTGTGTACATAGGACGAAAAGCGTAACATTCCCAGGCGACTGTGAATATTGTTGAGCGAGGCGAATGGCGAGCCCAAGAACACAGGAGTCTGGGGATGTTGCTTTTTGTCCAAGATACATACTATTTTTCCGCCGATCGATACGAGTAATTAAAAAAATTAGGAAATAGTACTCGAATATTCCCTGCCTAGGCCGGGAATATTATTCCTGTACAGTTTTATTGTAAATCACCTAGCAACTGCTGATTTAGTGGAATGTTTGAATTATTCCTGAACAGTTTTATTGTAAATTACCTAGCAACGGCTGATGTAATGGAATGTTTGACTTTGCTCAATAAAATTTTGTCGATAATGTGACAGTTCTAGTACGATTGGCGGAAAACAATATTGTTTGTATTACGAGCGCAAAATGTTTAGAGCGTTCGAATGACTTTTTTGACTCGGCTATCGACTCGTCAAAAGAAGTAACATTCCCACGTTCTAAAATCATTAATTTCGAGCACTTAATACAAAAATAACATTTTCCAACTCATGCAACTATTGAGGTTTTTCCTAATTAAAATGTTTACTTAATATATCCAAAAAACTTGACACTTGACAGTTTGACACAATGATATCGGTAGTTACCAAAGTACACTGTGTTATTTCCTACGGTTTTTTTATTTACAAAAACCACAATTTATTCGCTAGTGATTTATAGTAATTTACGATACAAGTGCGTAAAGCTAGTCTTTAGCCACGAGTGGGGCAGAGTTAAAACGCGAGCGAGCCAGCGTATTAAGCCCCGCGAGTGACTAAAGATGCTTTACGCATGTGTATCGTACAATATTTTATCGACGATAGAATCTACAAAACACGGTAGATATAAGAAAAATATTTAAATGTAAATTGCAAACGGTCGTAATTTTGAGAGATTAAAAATTTTAAAACCGTTCCTACTGACGACGTGCCGAATGAAATATTTTAAACACGTTGGTACTGACGACGTAAACTAATGAAAACATGTTATTAAATAGTCGTTTTACAAACTTAACACTGCCAACTAAAAGTCAATTTTACACTGTCGTAGATAAAGTAAATTTTAAACACAATTATCTTTAAAGTGTTACTCTAGCAACGTGATTTTAATGGATAAAGCACTTACAACTTGATAGGTAGGTGTTGGAAACTAGTTATGTATGGTACAAGTGAATAAAGAGGTATTTTATCCATAAAGGCAAAACTTTAGCTCACGAGGCAGCCAAATGAGATCATTTCCCCCAATGGATAAAATCTCTTTATTCACGTGTAGCATATACAACTTTTTCCAATACCTACAATTAATTGTCTAAATAAGTTTTAAAATTGAATAAATAATTTTATATACAACTGTCAACAAAAATTAATATACAAAAAATGTCAAGAATCTTGTCTTCTTTACCTTTGAATTAGACTTTTTTGACGTTGGATCAACTGTTGGTTATTTGGAAAACAGCAGTTTTTAGCAACTTTAATCCAAGACGGCGGCTCGCGCGGCCCCTCTCCAAGGTCTAATACTTGTATTTTTCATCAGGATCCCGACCTGAACAACATATATAAAAACCGTTTCTACTCCACCTTTTGTTGAGCAACGGCCTTTTTTGTTCCTACAGACTGTGAAACAATAAGAAGCCAACCTGCGATCGATTACTAATAATAATCAATGGTAGTATAATCGCAGATCAACCCCCTTATCATTTATACACCACGGTAGCTCTGAAATGTTCTTACTCACCGCAATGACCTAGCTAGCTCAATTTCGGTGGCCTTGGGTCGCAGATTTCCATCATCAGCTCAACTGCTGCAAGCTCTTATAATAATAAAAAACACAGGGCGCCAGAAATCACAGATTTCAATAAATAAATAAAATTATAGCAACAATTAGGTTTATTTAATTAATAATTAATAGTTGCTCGCAACATCGTTATTAAGTATGTAAATTGTTTATCACAATATTGAAAGGTTTAAATACAGTATATAATACAGTATATTACTAATGCTGAAAATGCAGCACGCACAAAAAGATATGTGAACCTCTTGTGGGCTCTTGGATTGAATATAATTACAACTCAATGAAGGAGTAAGCTTACCACTGTCATATGTTTTAACCGTTATCTCGGTAATGATGATAAAATGGCGTGAGGGCACTTTTTACAAAATTCTTAATACGTATTCATATGAGCATTTAGCAAAACTTGAAATTTGTGAATTGTAAATTTGTGAACAATTAATACATTATGTTTTGAATGTGTAAAGCGTAGATTTGTGATCAATTAATACATTACATGTTAACGGAGTTTAAATTTGTAAATTATAAATCTGAAGCGTCGTTAAAATCGATTCCGCTAACAATTCATGGGCGGACGGGTTTATCAACAAACGTTGAAACAAGACTAACCTGGGTTGTGATAAAAAAACGTCGCCGGCAGGCACTAAATTGGTCCAGGATTATCTTAGCGTACCAGCCAACAGCAGCATCGAACTCGTGGCCGAAATTGATAATGGAACGGACGCTCCTTGTTAGAACTTGGCAAGCTCAAGATGACATTCCAGAAAGAAGTTGCGGGTCCAAGTTATTAATTATGGTGTTAAATAAGGAGACCCAAATAAGAAGACGTCTAAAAACGGCATCTAAGAATGGCGTTTAAGAATGACGTTGAAGAATGACGTCTAAGAGCTAATAAAAAAGGGAAATTACTAAACTGAATATCAAACAAGTAGCGTAGACATACCTGATTTTAGTCATCAGCTCACAAACGAAGTTAATTAATAATCGGTGCAATAGCAGGCGGAAATGCCTTCGTAGAAGCAAGTTACTTCAACCGAATGCAAAAATCGAATGCCCGCTAAACAACGGAATAGCTGCTCGCTGGCGCGGAGAGATAACAAGTGAATTTCGGAAAAACCAAAACCAGCACTTTTGCGCGAACAAGATTTGATATCGTTTGAAATACAGCGAATTATAACTCAAGTGAAAATATACAGGCTGGCACGGAAATGAATAAATGACGAAACAAATAGCCGGAGCTAAAGATTTGTTTCAACTGGACTATACATACATACATCGAGAACAGTTTGCTTTCTTATTTGACGCACAAGATGTGTGGATTCACATATGCCCAGTGGCGAAAATTGTTTTTGTTCAATATTCCATTATTTGTGCGTAATGGGACAAGTCGGTCCGGCTAACTGACCGCGTCCTGCTCGACACAGCCAAGTGGGCGCGAGCCAACTCGGCGGCAGACAAGTGGGCAGGAAATAATTTTGAACTGTGTATAACGTAAACTTATAAATGATATATTTGAACTCTAAACTTTAGAATACAGAGAAGGCAGTGATATTGCACATTTTTAAGAGTAACTGCAAAAGGTACAGCACCGTACAGGTAGCACTTACGTATTAAAAATTACTAAGGCCAAATTAATACCAATTTTCAAAGTCTAATAAGCACACTATAATTGGTTATTTACTAATGCCAAAACTAGTAATTACAATGCAAATAAAGAAAATGATAACAGCTGAACTAAGACGTTATAAATTATAAAATATAAAATGATAATATTATAACAAACATGTTACATACGTACTAACTAGAAAATGTAAAATTAGGAAATAATTGAATTAAAAATAAAATGCAAACACCTTAACCACTTCTAACATACAGGGTGACCGGCTTCTAAACCGAACATAGGTACATGCATGACAATTCTATTTTCATGGTAGGCCCTGTTGATATACTGTAGTATCAATGAGCTGTCACGTTATTACAGTATTTGTGTTTTGGTTAGAATTACTAGACTGTGCAACAGTACTGAAGTGTATTGTTGGTGAAGCTGTCTATGATAAATTTGAGGTTAAGTTTTGCGTCAGTTCGTGTCAGACTGACAAGAAACCTAACCTGCTAATCTCAAATTTGACATTGACTGACAATTCCAGCAACAATATACTTCAGTACTGCCAAACGTATAACACAAATCATAGGCGTTTCTAAGTGCTACCGCCCTAGGCCATAAACACGTGCTTGCCGAACTCGTTGCTAAGCTGGTAGATAGTTGCTATCAGACCAAAATACAAAAAAATACTATAATGCATAAAAATGTGTTAACAACTTTGGAAAAACTATTTAGATATATGTATTCTAAAGCTACAACTAGTTATGAAACAATACGAATTTACAAACAAGTTAAAATTCTTGATCACCAATTAATATTTTAAAAAAATTATTAGTGCCTTATAACTTCTAACATTATAGCATTTTAAAAATAAACAGAAGCTGTTACATATATTATAGAACTTAATTACATGTAATTACTTATTAATTGTTCATTTCTGATCTTGTCTCTTTTATGTAGATACTAGAGATACTATTTTACACTAAAAAGGTAATTTCGAAAAAAGTGTTTGCAACCATCCTTCATTCAATTGTTTTCTGTTATAGCAGCCGCCCGAAATTCAACATTTTTTGCATACATCTTTATATTAAAATAATTAGTATTTCAGCGCAACACTTTTAAACCTCAAATACAGGGAATTACGTAAAAAAAACTTTAGCTGACCACACATTTTTCAGTCATACTGTGTAGCCAAAACTAGTTTCGCAATATGCAAAATCTTCGTACCTTCACCGTTTATATAAGCAAATGTTGGGCAACTCTAGAAATATATTCCACCTCCGCATCGTTGGCGGACCCTGTATGCCTAGGTTTTGCGCCCAACTGTCTTGCGCCTAGTTGTCCCTGCGCCCAGTTGGCATGCGCCCACTTGGCTGCGTCGACATGGCTACCGCCAGTTAGCAGCGCGGATTTGTCCTAGACCGTTATTCGTAAAGCATGTCTCATCGTTTCCCTATAAAATCTGACTTATTTCCGTCAAATTTCAATAGTACATACACTTGACCAACAACTCCACTATGTAATTTTTTAAATATTATTCGAGTTTCTAAGCAACATACTCGTAAACCATTCAATCACGATTTTCCAGATTTCATCTATTCCTGTACGTATAAAATCCAGTCGTGCCTATTGCAAAAAAGGTGGCCGACATTTTTTTTTGACTTTCCTATCACCTAGAACCCTGATATTCGGAATAAACACTCCTTCGGACCTAATATTCGACACCTTCTAGAAGACGCAAAAACTTGAATTTTTTTATGGGAGTTGGTCCATACCACAGGAATAGTCCTTGGTATCAAAAATTGTCAAAATGGAACAAAAGAAGGGTCAGCCAGTGGCCAACTTTTTTTATCGGCGTAACCTTTGGTTTTCAGTAGCTCAATGATCTCCTAAAGGTCCAAATTAACTTTTAAACTCAAACCCGGAGGAAGTCATCCGTAAAGTTTTGGCGATATGGCTTTCACAATTAAACGTTTGAAATCAATAAATATTGTGATGCCCTAATATGGGTGTAATGAAGTTTTAAATATGATTTTTATTTTTATTTGAATAAATTAAACAATCCTAACTACCACATTTTTTGTAATTTATCCAGCTACGTCGCTACATCTAATTAAAAAAACGAATATGACTAAGTTTGGCTATCAATATATATTTAAGATCCTATTTTAAAATAAACATTTAATTGTAAGCACTCTGTAAATCGCGATTTATCTAATGGGATTTGACACCTGGGTTATATTTTTAACTGATGGGAACAAACAGAAATGGCTTCCTTGCTTCGAAAATACGTAAACAATTTTAATTAATTTCTCGATACCTACGCGATAACCATAAAATGTAAATATTCCACGTCATAAACAAAACACTTCTACCCACTCCACGAACCGGAAGTGACACTCTAAGGGACGCTAACGATGCATATTCACAAAACTAACACTTTTAGGAGGCAAATCTGGCCTTTTGGTGGTTTCTCCTTTAAAAATAAAGCTACCTGCCCCTCGCTGGAATTCCCACGATGCACCTGGTGAACGACTGATGTCGTCGGACACCTCTGGAACCGCTTCCAATGAAGCTGGGGCCTCAAATCTCGTACTCCGCTCTGCTACATGCCGCTGCTCTCTTATTCGGTCGAATAGGAACTTATAAACCTGGACCTGAGGTACCAATTTGTTAAAATTAACCCATTTGGTTGTCTGAATAACGTAAAAGCAAAAGCATAAAAAGAAATAGATACTTAAATTTTAATTCTAATACAACAATCAAATATAAAATTAGTGTTATAAACAATTTAGTTGACAGAGCAATTCAGTTATCCTCTAAACAGTTGCATAATAAAAATTTAGAATTAATTAAATAATATTTTAGTTATAAATGATTGTCCTATTGATTTTATTAAAAAAACAAATTCACTACCGAATAAATAAAACTAAAAACCAAAACAAACTTAATCATTAGCTGTATAACCTAACTGCTTTGGCAACGAATTTAATATTTCAAACACATCATCACAAAACAAATATGTATCAATTCAATATATTCCTAAACTTGCTGAAAAAATTAAATATGAACTTGAAAAATATAATATCAAAACTGCATTTAACAACAATAATACTTTAGGCAAATTGTTTTTCACTAATTTTAAAGATAAAACTGAAACTAGTAGTCTATGCAATCTCAAGTAGTTTACCAAATTAATTGTAACAACTGTAACTCCACTTATATAGGTCAAATTAAGCAATTATTAAAAAACAGAATTAGACAACATAAATATTTGGTTAAAATTAACAACATATCACCCTCGTCCACTAAAACTGCGTTAACCGATCATGCAAAAGAACACCAACGTAAATTTAACTTTAATGCACCTATTATCTTACATATAGAGAGCAATTTAAAAAACACCTTTGCCTAGAAATGATTGAAATACAAAAGAACCCTACAACCGTTATGTATAAAACAGATATAGACAATCTAAGTTCAATTTACCATAACCTTTTCAAATAAATAACACGTATAATTACATTTCTCAAATTTTTCACATTTTAACAACCCATAATTTTTCATAATTTTAGTCTTTAAAACTTTTAAAATGTAAGTTAATACAACCCTGCGTATATTAATAAGTAGCTACATATTCTCATACCGACTGCGCGGGATGATTACAAATTAAGGAAACAACCTTGCATGCATTTATCTAAAATTCATTTACTTTCTGCAATTTACTATGATTGTACCGAGTGTTAACGTTATACAGTGAGCGCCAAAAAGCATTGGTCAGTTTCAATACCTAATAAAAACCCATACACTTCACCTATGGAATCAATGATAATTTCTTCATAAATCGGAAACTTGGGAGTTTTGTTTCAATGTTTGACATCCTCCGAAAGGGTCTAGACCAGGGGTGGCGAACCAATGGCACGCGTGCCATTGATGGCACGCGACAAAATAATTTGGGCACGGCCTTAATTAAGGAATTTAGGTACCTCATCGAAACAATTTATTTTTTCGTTTACATTTGAGATCATAGTAACAAAGTTCATTGTGAACAAGGCTACCGGTGCCGGAACGGCAACAGACTGCGCGACAGAGATAGGTATATTTTGCGCGAATTTCTGACCGAACGGATGGGAGTAAGCTACGGTGTGAGCTAGCGCGGGCGACGTGGAGTGACGGCGAGAGAGGCGCTGTTACGCTTAGTTTGTAGTTTGCATGCAGTATTTGAAATAATTAGTTGGACTTTACTTTAAGCATTTATTTTGTTTTCCCCTGGATCGTTAGGCAGCCCTAATTACAATTATTTTTAAATATTGAATAAATTTTCCCCTGCGTAGCTAGGCAACCTTAATTTCATCTTGTGATAACATTTTTCAGCAAATTACAGCTATGTTGCTATCAATTTAGACCACTCTGCATTCCAATAGTTTTTCTGGTGGTCCTTTTCCAATTTTTGGGAGATTTTGATAACCTGAGTTGAATTGCGTGTGGTAGTATTTCTCGACCTTTTCCATCCCAGCCTTCGCTTGAATAAGTTGGTTGCCCCTCGGCTTCGTGCTTCACCAGCTTAATTATAGCTTGGTTCATTTGTGAGGGCGAATTTGGAAGCAACGAAAGCCCACTGAACGTTAGGATAATTGTTTATGGTTGCAATCCTCACGTTCACTACGCTCTTGCGGAATTTGGGGGGGGGGGGGAATTTCGTTGTTTGCACGGTACTCCAGGCTGTCCACCACCTTCAGGTTAGTCTTCTTCAGCTCCCGCCTTTTAGCTCGGTTATGTACCTAGGAATATGTATTTTTAGCCTATTTCTACCTGGCATTATTTGATGGCACGTCATGGCCTCATTAACAATTTCTTTAGAAAAAATGGCACGTAGATCAATAAAGGTTCGCCACCCCTGGTCTAGACCACAACGGCCACTGGACACAACGGCCACACGTAATTTTGCATGGACATATCGGCCACACTGGACACAACGGCCAAAAGCGATATGTGGACACAACGGCCACCTTGGACGTATCGGCCACCTTGGACGTATCGGCCACAGGGTTAGCTGGACACAACGGCCACTCTGGACACTACGGCCACATTTCAGACGTGGACACAACGGCCACAGTGGACACAACGGCCACTGGACACAACGCCCACACAGAATTTTTGTATGCCCATATCGGCCACAGTGGACACTTCGGCCACTTATCAGACGTGGACACAACGGCCACATTGGACACAACGGCCACTGGACACAACGGCCACACAGAATTTTTGTATGCCCATATCGGCCACACTGGACACGTCGCCCACATAGCAGACCTGGACACATCGGCCACCGTGGACACATCGGCCACACAGAATTTTTGTATGCCCATATCGGCCACAGTGGACACTTCGGCCACTTATCAGACGTGGACACAACGGCCACACTGGACACAACGGCTACTGGACACAACGGCCACACAGAATTTTTGTATGCCCATATCGGCCACACTGGAGACGTCGCCCACATAGCAGACCTGGACACATCGGCCACCGTGGACACAACGGCCACATAGCGGACGTGGACACAACGGCCACCGTGGACACATCGGCCACATATCAGAGGGGGATAAATGCAAGGTTTGTCCGCTGACATAGCTATACAAAATGAGCAAAGCCGGTCGCCTAACCCGCCTGGACTTTCCTGTACTTTAGAAAATCTATAAAAACAGAAAACGGATGGGAGTGCTCAGTTGAAATAACTAAACACATTTAAATTTGATTCAAAACGACTTCACACACCACCAAAAGTGCATCATGTTACTTGATATGCATCGCTGCTGACGTCAAATAACGCAACCATCCGACGCGCTGTGTTTTACCGTTGATCGAGGTATTTGCCAATGTTGCCTATTGTACCTCGAAAACTAAACACCCTGTATTGTTATGTGTTGATCCCATTCAGTATTAGTTACGTGCATTTCTTAATAATATGTTTATCAACACCTAACTACTAGTTATCTATATAATTATTATTGCTTCATATTGCGTCATTTAATGCATCATCGTCTCTAGGGTATAAAATAACATAAATCCATTAATTCTGAAATCATTAATAACGCGTGATCTGTGATCACCTAGCATTTTTGTTTATTTTGCGAATTTTACAAGTAGTAAGTTTTTCCATAATGTAATCTGAAGTTCGTCATAATTATCTTCTTCCAAGAGATCACTATGCAAAAACACTACGTGTACAACATCTTTTGTCATTCATTTGCTTGATTAACTAGGGCTTCGCCCTCGTTATCAAACTGCAAATTTATGAAAAAAGTATGACTTTCAAAACTAGTTGTATAAATTACTATTTGGTCATCTAGGGACCTTGAAACGTGACGATCTGAAGAAATCTCGTCTTTCAGACGAGGGAAGTAATAAAACACGAGCATATCATGAAAAATTAAGAATTTAAGCATTGCTTAAATAAGTAGAGTTATTAATCAATGATTTAAGCCTTTCCTTAATTAATAATTGTGAAAATGAATAGTAATGCTTGAACAGTCATGCGAATGAATAGGTCAATTGCTTGCTGAAGTCGAAAATTTTTAGGGGCGAAAAAAAGTTTAGAATCAGTTTCAACGACAATTCGATTTAAAGCTCTTTAGGGGTAGTACACCATGAAAAAGTGGGTGCGTAACCCCTCTACAGCTGAAAGTAATAAATCGATTTTCATGGAACTTTAATTAAAAAGGGGGGGGGGGGGTTATCGACAATTCATTAAAAAAATACGCTTTTCAAAAAAAATCAAAACAAGAAGCGGAAGTTAGGCATGTTTTTTTTTGTAGCATTTTATTATAAGCCAAATTTTGCAGATCTGAGTAGCGGATAGGAAAGAAGACCGAAAAGTGCAAACGTTTTTCCTGGACTCTAACTGCAAAATGGCGGCCGCAATAAATCTTTCAAAATTTTGATTTTAACGCCTCATAAGTCAAAAATGAGTTATCTGATCAGTTTTTACGACAACTTGTTTAAAAGTCCTTTTACGGTACTATATCATGAAGGAAATTTATTTTCGAAAATCTAGAAACGGTCCCAATGGCGTTTTTTCAATTTTTTTAAATTTTTGAAAAGTTATTACAAAAAACTGCCCACACGATTTTGTTTAATTTTTTTACATTTATTACAGCTTGGTATTAGCTACATTTTGTTTTTTTTAATGAACGCTAGAATTTCACTGTGCTGTCCACTATAAGGTTTTGAAAATCGGAAATTTAAGCTCCAGTAGATCTTTTATTAGTCAAAATATGAAAATAGTTTAAATATAAAAGGTCTTCAGTAAACATCTCTGCATTGTTCTAAATTTAAATCACTTATACAAGGTGTTTGGTTTGCACAGTAGAATAGCAAACTTTCTTATTTTAACTCAAACACCTTGTATAATATTATATTTTTGTATGCACAATTTGATTCTCTATTTAATGGTATAGGGTATTCCTATACCTCAAATGCACGGCTGATTCGAAATTAGCGAATTTATCAAGTTTTGCCTCTAAACATACATTCCATCCAAAGGCTGTCTGTAGCGCGTATGCAAGTCTCTCTTCCGTACATATCAAATTCGTAGTGCTGTCTTTCTCGCTATTCTTTCAAGGGTTTTCAGTCTTGCGAGGATTTATATCGATACTGTTAAATACCAAAAAGAAATGTTAATGTTAACAAATTTTTAGTATCTTAAACTCTAAAGAGATGCACACGGCCACTTATGTATATCTATGTCAGCGGGCAAACCTTGCATTTATCCCCCTCTGATATGTGGCCGATGTGTCCACGGTGGCCGTTGTGTCCACGTCCGCTATGTGGGCGACGTGTCCAGTGTGGCCGATATGGGCATACAAAAATTCTGTGTGGCCGTTGTGTCCAGTGGCCGTTGTGTCCAGTGTGGCCGTTGTGTCCACGTCTGATAAGTGGCCGAAGTGTCCACTGTGGCCGAAGTGTCCACTGTGGCCGATATGGGCATACAAAAATTCTGTGTGGCCGTTGTGTCCAGTGGCCGTTGTGTCCAATGTGGCCGTTGTGTCCACGTCTGATAAGTGGCCGAAGTGTCCACTGTGGCCGATATGGGCATACAAAAATTCTGTGTGGGCGTTGTGTCCAGTGGGCGTTGTGTCCACTGTGGCCGTTGTGTCCACGTCTGAAATGTGGCCGTAGTGTCCAGAGTGGCCGTTGTGTCCAGCTAACCCTGTGGCCGATACGTCCAAGGTGGCCGTTGTGTCCACATATCGCTTTTGGCCGTTGTGTCCAGTGTGGCCGATATGTCCATGCAAAATTACGTGTGGCCGTTGTGTCCAGTGGCCGTTGTGGCCAGACCCCCTCCGAAAGTGACAGTTTGGTGTGCTGTTTCACCGTCAAAGATTGTCGGGGCTCATTTTTTCGAGGAAATTGGTGAAACGGTAACGGTTACATCTCAAAGACATTACATGCTTTAAAGATCTTTTTATTGCAAATAGAGGAGGAGATAGTAAATGAATATTGGTTTCAACAGGACGGTGCTACAAATTACACCGCAAGAATTAATACGAATCTCCTACGACAATCGTTTCCAAATAAACTGATTTCTTGCTATGGTGACCTTCATTAGCCCTCGAGATCGCAGGGCATAACCACTCCTGATTTTTTCTTTGGGATTACTTGAAGAGCAGGGTATTTACAAGAAAGATAAGAAATCTGGAAAAGCTTAAAATGTTCATTCGGGAAAATATTGAAGCTATACTGCAGGATATGCAGCAACGTGTGATGAGAGATTTCGGCCACCGTTTAAAAGAGTGGATTCAACAAGAGGGGGGTCATTTAACCGACAGCATTTTTCATAAGTGAATCTCCCATTCTTAGTCTTTAAGAAATAGTTCTGATTAACTGTGTAATTTAAGCAAATAAATTGTTATTACAAATTGAAACTGACCAATGCTTTTTGGCGCTCACGTTATTAAAAATTTCCACCAACTTATATATCAAGTTTCAACGCCATACCTCTTTTCGTTTTTGAGATATTGTGTTCACAGACAGACAGACAGACAGACCAATGAGCAAAAATATGTTTTTTGGGTTCAGGGGACTCTAGAACGTGAAGATCTGTGGAAAACTCAATTTCGAATTTTTGGGGTGAATCCAATACTTCCTTTATCGTAAAAGGAAGTAAAGCCCGTCTACAAAACTTAACAGTGTATTATTTACTGAATGGTTAGTTGTACGTAAAAAACCTGTATAATCTTTTTTGTAGAGAATTTCCCAGCCTTCATTTCTTGTAATAACCAAAATGTCATACGACCCATAGAAAGAGAGATATTTGCGAAAAACGTATTTCTGTCACCTTTGACCTTGAATAACTCAAGACGCAAGCACGATATCGATGGGGACTTTTGAGACATCATTTTTAATGTCAAAATGAAGGTGTATGCAAAATTGCAGCTCACTTGGATTTTTTTGGCAGATGCTGCGTTTTTCAGTCTAATGTAACTGGGCTGTTTTACTATTCCAATAGTGAAAATCATGCATTAATAATATAACACATATTTTCAAAATTTTATTGACATAATTTATCTTCATAAACTATAATGTTAAATTTCTAAATGTCAATTTTCACAACTTAAATTAATTATTATTAATAATATGTTTAATTATTTTCACTTGTTGCCTGTGAATATCTTTAGTTTGTTTAATAGAAAACTGACCAACAATAAATTAATTAAAATATCTATCATTTTCCAACTGCATTCCGATCGCTGTACTCGTTTTTCAACACCGTGTAATCTAGGAGATAAATTGAGCTCGCTCGGGAACGAAGTTTCCGGGTACGAGATGTGGGGAGACGAATTATCCCGGGAACGAAATGTGGGGTACGAAATGTGGGGAATGAAATGTGGGGAACGAACTTTCCGCAAACCAATAATTTTATAGTGAACAATATGGTCTACATCTAGCTGCTCGGTAAAAGATCATTTCGTGTCACTTTTCAACCAGATGATGACTAAATCTCCGTTTCTATCAATGGAGACATTTGGTATGTTTATCAGTAGGTAAAACTATGTACTTCTACCATTTCTTTTATGCTGAACACGCATTTAGTTGCCTATGGGGAAAAATTCAGCATTGATTCGGCTGCAGGAAGCGGCTCCGAAAACGCCGCGAGAGGCTGCTTAAAATGCAATTAATTATGATGGGAACTGCTGAAAGATAGCGAAGATTAATAATCTCTATCGCTTCGATCGAATTCATGAATTAAGCGGACTCGAGTTCCCACGCTATCTTTCTTCAGATGACTGACTTCGACTTCACCTTTCATTTCCTCCCGATTAAGTTTTAATTAATGGCGTTTAGCATCATGTATCGTTATTTTGTCGACATTTTCTTGCGCTCGGCCTGCAGTGACTAACTACGTGCATGACAATAATTATACACGAACATTTTCGGTTTTTTTGCCATTTCGTTAGCTCGCAGATACGCGCTCCTAGTGCATTATAAGTGATAAAACAAGGCTTACAAAAATGACTGAGTGAAACTGAGTATTAGAAAGTGTATAATTTTCACCGATTTACTATATTTTCCAAAATCCTGCCTATTTTTGCTGCGAAGCATTTTCTGATCTGCTATTTTGGTAGAGAAAATTGTATAAATAAAGAAAATAAAAAATCGCCAATGATATACGGGGTGGATAAAAAAACGTCTCCAAGTTGGGCACCGTATAGCTCCCCTGCTAAATCAGCTAATACGATGAATCTCGGGATAATTGTGGAAGAAACATTGTAAACTGTGGATGGCAAGTCTGTTTATTAAAAAACACCGGAATAGGCAACTTCAAAAGATTGATTTTCGAAAATGCTTTTTACACGGAATCTTATGTTTGGAACGAAATACCTTCATATTTAATTAGAAAATCAATTTTGCAATTTAAGAATAGGTTAAGAGCGGTGCATATGCAAAATGGAGGGCCAATACAACATATTTTTAAAAAAAGTCAAGTATTTTCTATACCTAGTTTTTAACTAGCTAAATAAGTACCCCTGCAAAAGCATTTTTTCAATGTAATCTTTAGAAAGATATGTATTTTTGAAATATATATACAAGGTGTCTCAAAAAGAATGAGACACCGATTAGTCATAGATTCCTTACGTCATAATAAATCTATTAAACCTAATATACCTTAGTACAAAGTCCCTTCAGTAAGAAGTTATTTTTAGGGAATTTTGATGGCACAATTCAATTAGTCTTTCTCCGTTGTCGCTTGTGATGTCTTCTCCGCATCTTCCAACTACGGGATCGTCTTTGTTCCATTTCTGTCGTTTAAATCGCCCATTAATATAATTTCTTTGCGATCGCTTACTGAATTAAGCAATTTTGTCAGTTCCTCGTAAAATGTATCTTTAACATCTATGGCAGCATCTTAGTTAGCTGCATCTGCATATACCCCAACTAAAATAACTTCATGGCTCATCAAATTCAGTTGTACTTTTACAATTCTGTCACTTACTTGCTCCCAAGAGTTTATGCACTGTTTAAATGTTTTTTTTTAATATGGCGACACCGCTACGGGCCCTTTCTCCGCTATGTATACATATATTATATATATCCCTGTTTTTCCTTGTCCTTTCTTTTTGGTTTCTGTTAGTGCGGCTATATCTATGTTGAATTTTTCGGGTTCTTTTAGGACTTTCACAGCATCTTCAGCACATTAAGCTGTCATCCGTCTACAAGAAGTAGTAGTTTTATAAACACAACTTTTTATACTTACACAAGTGGAATACACATGTTGGCAAAGGTCGATTAGAGAAAATAGGTTGGAACTGATTTCGTATAAATATACGAGTTGTATATTTAAACCGCTATTGACACTTTCATCAACTGCATTGGAGAGAGGCAGTCACAGTAATAGTTGATAAGTATGGGGGTTTATATATACCAAATATCGATATTTTATTATTAGGCAAGTGTTTTCGTTCTCAAAATAATGTTTCTAGTTCCCAGTTTTCTCCAGTGTGATGTGAACTTGAAGAAAAGCTTTCAAAGTTGTAAGTTTTTTACCTCGTAACTGAAAAATTGAATTTTGGTGAACTACAATAACTACTTTCCTTTCTGCTATGCAAAAAGTACTAGGTATTTCTGTTTATTAATATTCATTTAAAAATCAAAGTGTTAGAGCGAATGAATAGGCCGCAGCAAAACTGACGTGTGGTCCTGTTTTCATAGAAATATAGTTTGCGTTTACAAAGGAAGAAATATTTTCTAAGAAACTCTGAGGACTACTACGTACTTTATATACCGTTTATTGCACAAAAACGTAGTGGGTAAACTTTATTTCATAATTTCGTTCATCTCAATCAATAAACATATGTCAAAAATGTTAGAAAATGATTGCCACTAATACACGATGTCTATGCATTCTGCACATTTTTTTCTAGTCTTTTCTGTTCGTTTGGTTTATATACAAATATATATATTCTTCCTTGTGACGTAAAAATATAGAAAAGCTTCCACTACACTATTATATCGTTAATTCTATACAGTTTTTCTATAACGGTTATTTTTTATATTCAATAAAATATAAAGTGACATTTTCAAAAACCAATAGAATGCATTACCCGCCTCAAAATCTGGCGTGTTTTATGATACGTTGTAAACAATACTAAGACTGTGAAATTAGACATTTTACTACTAATAAGCTGTTTTATAAAGAAACCTGAAGTTAGACTCTACAATTAATGAAGGCTTTTCTAATTTACGGAACACTTATTATAAATCGATGGTGTGATAGTTACTATCTGTAAAATTACAGGTATCATTCAACGCTCCATTTGATTTGACGATCTAGAAAAGGCAACATATTTAGTTTCGGTTTAGGGCAACGGTGATATATTTCAAAACCTTAAATCATTGTTAATACCTGTAAGTATTCAAATTGCTTAGATAAAATCTGAGTTTCGTTGAAACTAATCCCGTAATTACCACCAAAATACTGGCCAAACTTGTTTCACATCTATATTTTGGGTTAACAAGTTTATTTTTGCAACATGGGCGTAAAATTAAATCACAGAAAAAAATAAGTGAGAATTGCACCACTATAAGAAACGTTGAAAGGAGCGTGGGAATTCTTCGAACGCCTCATTTTGAAAATCAGTGCATAATGTTGGAAGCGTTATTAAATTTGCATATGTGAAGTGGACTAACACCACCACCACGGACGGTTAAAAACTTTAGAGTTCCATAACGGCAGTTATTAATAGTACATGTTCATAAACTTATAATCGGTAAACTTCTAAACTCATCCCTCAAAAATTCACTTTTCTCAGTTAAATGCAAATTTCCATAGAACACGATCGTCCGTTCGCGACGAATATGGTATTGCTTCGGTTGTAATCAATATTCTTAAACATTTATAATTGTTATGACTGGATTTTTTTATAAACAATACTTTTCAAGTGGAAAACTATTTTTCACCCCTAAGCTGTCTACTGTTCCTTCCTGGAACCACTTTCACATTATGCCCGGACCGGGAGGGAACTGTCCTGCGTTTCCCTGTGACCTCGGTTGCAGAAAATATAAAAGACCTGGAAAGGATATTTTCAAGAATTATTAAGCACAGACTCCGACTGAAATGATTCTCAAAAAACTAACATACATACCTGAGCCAACGGAGAACGATGAGTTTTCAGAACCACCATCTAGAGAAGAGATAGAAAGAGCCATACAAGCACCAAGGAGTAATAAGACTCCGGGTATAGGCAAGCTTCCAGCAGAATTGCTGAAACACTCATGGCAGACATATGGAAAGAAGAAAGAATGCAGCAGATTGGAATCTTCTTCTTCTTCTTTGCCTTATTATGGTTTCCCAACAATATAATTCCCCTTATAAATGATACACGACCACACCACAGTTTTAATTTGATTTGCCACCACTTGGGCTTATTAAAAATTATGATTATTCAATTATGTTTTATTGCAATAAAGGTATGTTGCCTTCTATATTTTATCCATTGGCAACTTATTTAAACTTTTGCGCCGGATAGCTATTGAGACTCGGGTATCTACAGGCTTAGATTGTTACACAGTATAAATTTTACCATTATATAGCAAATGCTCGATTTTAACGAATGACAGATAACTTAAAATATTTGACTGTAAAAAAAACTGTTAGAATCACAGAAATACAGCATATTTTGACCACACATAAACCTACAATTAATTAGTTCACCTCAGGTAAATAATAACAATGCAATTCAAATAATCAAGTTGTTTGGCTAACCCAGAATTTCTTTTTTTTTTCAAGGGACGTCAACGCGGATTTGTTTCTTGCTCGCTTTCCAAATTCACTTCCCGTTTCTACAAAAGGTAATGCCAAGCTCGTAATTTCTTCCTGGAACGGTTTCAACGGCTGCTGCCTGTCTCTAGACCACGAACAAAGCCTTTCCCAGGTGCTGCACCTTGCTGTTCGCTTCTCGTAACTCCCAGCCTTGTTAAATCGGGCTCGAAAGTTGACCTCGCACCGGCCTACGGATGAAAGAAACGCCAAGCTTATACCTGCCTTCTGGCGGTATTTTAGCTGCTGTTGCCTTCTTATAAACCACACACAAGGGCTCCTCTAGACGCTACACTCTGCTTTCCGCTTCCAACAGCTCCAAAGCTTGCCAAAACTTAGCTTCGAAAACAATCACAAATAGGCGAAACTCCAGGTTCAACTCTAGGACTGCACTACAGAACACTACCAAATTAACCACAACTGGTCTCGACATAATGGCGAATAAATAAAACTCAACAACTGGCACCAATAATATACTTTTATCTACGACCACTACTAAAAGTAGGCCTTTTAGCGCTAGCTTGTTTCACTAAAAGTGACGTTTTATAGTTTACCGTGTTTAAAGAAATCAGCTGTTTACTTTTAGCACATGTGCTAAAAGTGAAGCGAGGTTCAAAACTACAATTTCGAACTGCAAGTGAAGTTGTAAAGCTATTCTAGTTGCTTCTTGCGTTACAGCTAAAGCGTTTTTGAAATAATTAAAGCGTTATGTAATGAATACAGTCATATGTGGAGTATCAATAATTACATTTCGTAACTCACCTTGACAGCACGGGCGTGGCCAAACAATCGCCACCGCGGCGCAGGCTACTATTCATTATGACATAAATTAAAAGCGTCGCAAATGCGAACCTTTCTTAAATCGATATTTATGGATTAATAACGGTAAAATTAAGGTCGTAGATAAAATATTGTATGCAACGAGTGCTAAAAGTCGTTTATGCGCGAGACATGAAAATTATGAAACGAAGCCGAAGGCTGAGTTTCATAATTTTCATGTCTCGCGCATAAAAGTCGACTTTTAGCACTTGTTGCATAAATAGCTATTATCAACAAAAGTAATTAAAAATGGGGACCAAAACTACACACAAGCTTTCGGCTTGGGTTACCCAATAAATAGCAAGGATTGACAATCTAGGTCACCATAGCAACATGTTATACAATTGTTTCAGTAAGGTTTTACAATCTTTGATCCTTAACTTCTAAATGCTTTCGTAAACGTCATTCAGGAACACTCTAACCGCACTTTGGTTGAATTTTTTCACTTTTAGTTAAATAAACACTGATTCACAAGCTATTAACACTTTCTAGTAGTCTTTTTTAATTCTCAGGTTGCTTTTCAAATGTTCTTTGCATCATTGTCCCTTCTTACAATGCTTAGTAATCCTTTATAGCTGCGTTATTGATTGTTGGTATTATGATGTGAATACAAAAACGTTTCATAAAACCTCCATAACGCTTCGAAATACCTTTGTACTTAAGCGAATTGATTAATGTGTTTTGACGTTACACAATTAATCTGGCAGTCATCAAAAATTAGCTACATTTGCCATACCGAGCACAAATATTGAATACAGCTGAACGCAACCCTGGCGATAATGTTTTATTCAATTACTAACATTTGTTAATGAAATTACAGTTATTGCTAATCATGTCTTATATAATTATCAACGTTAACTAGTGACTTATATTGTTGCAATAAATACATTACCAATTCTGGACCTATTTGAATCTTTCCTTAGTGTTCGTACGTTAGCAATGCAACCAGAATTGCTGTAAGCATAATACCATTACAATATACCGGGTGTCCATTCTCAAAGTCGAACATAGGCAATTAACATTAGTGCATTCACTCATTCTTCATTGAAATAAATCATTTTTCTGTAGATAATTTTAACAGACGTTGACAGAAAATACCTGATTTACGCCAACTAATTAGCAATTTTTTTGACAAATGCTATCGAACTTGAAAAGCAAGGCATGGCATAATTAAAAATTCCCAAGTTTTAAATTAGTATTTTAGAATAAAAATTGCATCTTGAATATTACTATTGGTATCATTTGATGCGTAATAATTTTATCTTTCCATTGATACCATTACCTTCCCTATAAGTTGAATTGGCGAGCAGGAATCGGCAAAAACGTCCAATACAATGTTAATCGCCTATGTTCGACTTTGAGAACGGACACCCGGTATAGAAAAACAAAACCGAAAGTTTAGTATTGACAATTTGCTGTAATAATGCTTATATGGGGCATTGGGTAATTGAGTACTAAAGGTATGGTTTCTTTTTTGTTAATGCTTTCCACATGTTCTATTCAAGTTTGTTCAGGCATTCTTCCATGTCTTCTTCTTCGTCTTGTATTGGATTGCCGTAAACTTCTTCAAATAATCTTCGTCCACTTACTATTCAATTCATCTTTCATCTGTCAAACATTGACCAATGAAAATCCAGAATTTAATGATTCTTGGAATAATCGAAAATATATGAACGGATATATCTTCTTAGAATACGAGTCTCAAATTTTCGTTTTCTTTTACTATAAAGATTGCGTAGCTTGTGACTGTTACTAGATTTACTAAAAAATAATACAACTTCAAGTACATCAAAGAAGCAATGATGTAGAAACGGAACATGCAAATTTATCCCAAGCTATTCATCAAGCAGCCAGAGAGGCCTTGGGTGAAATTCGGAATAATGTAGACAAAAGAACACCTTACTGGTGGAACGCAAGCGTAGTAAAATATATCGAACAAAAAAACAAAGCTTACAACAAGTGGCTAACTGAAAGGTCGAATAAAACGTATGAATAGTATAAACAAATAAATAGGATTGTTAAAAGTGTTAGGGATGAAATATTTGATGGTTTTGGAGCGCATTATTTTTAAGTTTTAATTATTACGTTCGCCATTTCTGTCATGTTTTGAGCCCTGGAATGTAATATAATCTTGACGAATGTATTGGGCCTTCGGTCCGTTGTTTCAGGGAATGCACCATGTCGAAGGGGGCTCGGTTAGCAATATTAAAGACAGAACGTTTGGGGTTGCGACAGAGGCGCGACGTGTGAGTGAAAGTGTGCTGTTTTGCGTAATTATTTCTTGGCGTAAGCGATTATATGCGAAACAAGTAATTATATTGTGATAAGTTGCAATAAGGCGAGGCGAATCTGCAAGCGTAGCTAGGCGTATTATTAGGTACTGAATTAATTTAGCTAGTGTAAAATGTACGTACTATCGTAGTTAGTTGAATGATGTTTGGTAGATTTTTGGCAATTACAGCAAATGATAAACGTCAGAGGTTCTTGCTTGTGCTAGTCGATTATTTGATAATCAAAGGGTTGGACCCCGCAGGAGCACGAAGTCCGCACAGTGGTCCGTGGAAGGACGTAGTTCCACAATCGGAAGCACGTAGTTCCGTAATGATAATAAGCCCGCGGAAGCACGTAGTTCCATAATGTGCAGTAGCCTAGCAAGATTTACAGTAATTACTGTACTGTAAAAGATCAGTATACTACGAGTTATTGCCGACTCTGTACGCGTTGTAACAATAGTTAATCTAGTGGATTACTATTGGCAGTATTAGCGAAAAGTACTGACAGCTAACTCAACCAGTGAAGGCGGCGATGAGGTGCCAAAGGATTGAGGCTGACGGATGTAAGGGCCAGAATTGTGATGCCACTGCCAGAAGTACGGAGCGGCCAGGGGGAGCGGCCACCCCCGGTGAGTACAATTATTATTATCGATGAGATTTACAGGTCAGTAAGTTTATGTTCTTTTACATTTAACTGCCTGTCTCCGCCACTGGGCCAAGGAATTCTCGAACCTGCACTGTTTGCACCCCGTCATGGGTGAGTTGCATCCACCACTTTGACACATTTTAAGAAGTATCGGAAATTGAATTTTAATATAACACACATAAACTCTGGTCTAACAAAAGGAAAATAAAAGAACAAATTTAAATTTAAGATTTAAATTAAAACGCGAATCATTAAAAGGGGGGGGGGGGGAGCTGTCCCTATTCTACTCATAATACCAGTAATAGTCGTTAAGCGGCTGCGTAACTACGGAAAACGGTGGTGTAATGGTACAGCGTTCGGCTGGACATTGTCACCGTTGAATGCCGCATTATATGCGTTCTCTGCCGCCACACAGCACCGTTTTACAGATTACGAAGACAAAATTAATGTGCCGATAAGGCGCTTTCACCTTCTGATCTTGTTTTGGTTAGGTTTTGCTTTATTCAATCGTTTTTGTTACTTATAGCAATCGTCTGAAATTCAGATTTTTTTGCATAAAATCGTTAATATGTATATCCAAACCAGTTAATTAATAGGTCTCTTTGATACCTACATGAGATAATATTAGGTAGCTGACTACGAAGAAAATGCCCTGTATTTATTTTTCAATATAATCTACTCCAAGCTCAATACACTTTTTACATTTTGAAATTAAGGAAAATACTTCAAGTGCTTAAACGGGAAATAATCGCAGACGGCGGGGGGGGGGGTATCTCTTGGAAGTCTAAACCTATAAAAAACGTTACAATCTAATAAAATCCTCTTGATTTATTAAATTCCAGTATTTCTAATCACAATTCATAATTTTTTATATACCCGTGCACGCAAGAAGAAATCAAGAATAAAAAAAACAATTATAAAGCAAAATATTGATCTTATCAAACCAGTTCTCTGCGACATGTTTAATGCTTATTTTATAACAGATGTATTTCCTGAAAAATTAAAAACCGTCTTAGTTGTACTAATATTAGAAATAGGACAAGTAAATCTAGTTGAAAATTAAATGCCATTTTCTCTACTATCTCTGTTCTCAAAAATCTTGTAAAACTAATGGCAAATTGTTTAAATACATTTATATTAATTTACAATATAAACGCGAGCCACATACTTACAAATAATTTTGCCCGTCCCAAGAATATCGTCGGAAGAATCTGTAAAAGCTTTCAAAGAAGAAAACGAACAAGTTTTCAAAATTCTGTTGTTTTCCGACACTTTTCGCAATTGCAAACTCTAGAATTACATCTGTGTGTACAATTATTGCACTATATTTCTTTTATTTTAATCCAGCTCAAAGTGCTATGGAATACTAGTTGGTCGGGGAGGCATCTTAAATCATTACTTAACAGGTTAGCAATAATTCAAAAATGCTTTCTGAAAATTTTATTCGGATCAAATCGTTTATATCCAATTATTTTTATTATATAAAGAAATACAGTTATTTGACCTAAGACAAATATTTTGCTATAAAATGGTTTGATTGCAGCGCAACACAAGGAAGAATTTAAAAGAAATAACCTATGATTATCATACGAGATACAAATGTCATACAGAAACAAACGAGAAAAAGCAAAAAACTATTGAACAACAATCTTTTAGCTAAATTGCACCTCGAATAGATTCTATGCTTCCCCAAGAAATAAAAAAAGTCGAAATATTAATGTTTTTAAAAAACGCTTAAAAATTTGTATTAGAAATACCCCTAGAAACATTGCTCGTAATAAAATGCTTGATCGTCACAATTATTATTAGATATTTAAATCTCTTATTGTGATAAGTAAATGATTCTTGCCCTTCTTAATGATTTTATTCAATAGTTCAGGCACAAGTTGTGGGTTTAGTCCCGTTCCACATTTATTTCTAAAAGTTCAAATTATTTTATGTAACGAGTAATGAATGTATCCAACCTTTCAGAAATAAGTATTATTATTAGTCACTATTTCTTAAACTTCAATGCTGTAGATTACCCTTATCGCTGTTAATCATATCTGAAAATATTCACGAAAGTTCTTTATATAAAACATTGCACATAAATAAACTCCTTGTGGCATCAAACGGCGAGCACTTTGTAATCGATTTTTTCAGGTTGGCCAAGGATAACGGCGAGGGTAATCCTGAAGCAATACGGTAATATTACTCTGATCCTGCTTTGTACTGAAACTTGTATCATAGGTGGTTCGCTTTAATTGGACTTCCGCCGAGCCGTGGGAAATCGAGGCAGGTGCGAGAGCCGTTCCGTCCTTTTCCATGACCTTACAGAAGCTTTAGGTTGGACGAGGACGGCGGCACTGTGATTTGATTAATGTAGCGTGCAATAGGTGCGTCAAGGCCGAAATCAACCTGTATGTGCATTTTTTCGACTCATTACACGGCATATTTGGACCTTTTGCTCCTAATTAAAAGAAGAAAACAAGGGCAATTAGTCCGGGAATTGAGGAGTCGTGAGTTCACTACGGCACCCACTGCGATCTATAAATTCCCTCACATTTCCTCCGGAGCCTACAACAGATTTGATAGTCCCCATCGGCCGGGGCTTCCCACGGAGGAAAATCGAAAAACAAAATCGGTTCAGCGAAATCGCGCGGATTTTAATCAAGCAGCTTTATTTACCCAGCGGAGCGCAGTGATTGTAATTGGGACATAATTGTGGGAGAGGTTTGTTCAATCAGTTAACGGAAGCAGTAATCAAGTCGGCTGTGAGGCACGGACGGCTTGATTCTCACGATGCACGAGCCCCACGCCTACTGCCTACGACTGCACGTTATCACTGGTTTCTTTGTTGGTACAGCAATTTTATGAGCTATTAGATAACAAATCTCCGGTGACTTATACGAGCCTCGCAGAGCTCTTTCTTCGTTGCACAATGCCTCGTTTCCGGAGAAAACGGTATTTGACTTCAAATTTTGTTCGCCTCGGTTCAGTTTCTAAACACTGATTTTTCCTATTTCGTATCAAGTTGACCGAAGATATCATATCGAATCAAAGGTGCACGATACTTTTGCAAGTACTCACACGAGAAGTTATTCTTGTGTAAATAAAATGGTTCAATAGCCATCAAAGCGTTATTTAACTGCTAATTGGACTAGCAAACGAGTAGTTGGTTTGGCTACTAACAAAACTTAAACATCAATTTTAGTTTTACCAATATAAGTTACTTGCACTTCACATATTTGACCTCTCGCTTTTTTGGCGGATAATTTCATAACACGTGTAATTGGTCTATGAAAATTGTTAACAAATGCTTCTTCACCGCTATAGACTGCGAATTAGATTACTATTCGTTTTGCCGTCTTATTGCAGGACTTAGAACGAACTTTCTGTCCACCTTTTGAGTAGGGTGACCACCTCTCAGGGTTTTCACCCGGAGTCTCAGGCTTTGTACACCGCGTCTCCGGGCTCCGGGTTTTGTAATAATTTCTCCGGGTTGCACTAATTTTGTAATAATGTCTAAATATAACTTAACCGTCAATTATATCAATGAAAGTAAAATACGTTTCATATAATAGCCGCAAACTTCTCTCGCCATTTTTCTTTTTCTTAAATAATAAAATTATATTTCGAATTCAACCCTTTAATAGTTAAAAAGCAAAACTGCTACTTTAGATTCTTTCTAGGTTCAATGGTATTCAGCAACCAGGAGAAATGCCATATAGATAATTAGGTACAGAATTTTAGAGTATTCGTTTTGTTTTTAATCTAATTTCATTTGATAAGAGGTCATTTACTTATGTATTTTTCGTTCCTTCGTGATTCTAATATCGCTTGAGTCAATAATGGTTAATTTTTTCTTTTTAAACCTCGTTGTTTATTGTGTTCGTATTCCAAGTGTTTAAATTGCCATTTCTCACAAGTAAAGTAATTCACAAAAAACATACTTTTTAGGTAACTTGGTGTCTTTTTTGAATAAAATCGTTATTTCCAAATCAGTTAACTTTAGAACAGCGGTTCTCAACCATCTTTATTGACGCATCCCTTAGAATGTTAGCTGATTCTCAAGTACCCCTGAACACTATTGTATGCATAATATTAGCATAACCTTTATTATTGTATGTATGTACAGTGAGCGCCAAAAAGCATTGGTCAGTTTCAATACCTAATAAAAACCCATATACTTCACCTATGGAATAAATGATAATTTCTTCATAAATCGGAAACTTGGGAGTTTTGTTTCAATGTTTGACATCCTCCGAAAGTGACAGTTTGGTGTGCTGTTTCATCGTCAAAGATTGTCGCGGCTTATTTTTTCGAGGAAATTGGTGAAACGATAACGGTTACATCTCAAAGACATTACAAGAGGAGGAGATAGTAAATGATTGTTGGTTTTAACAGGACGGTGCTACCAATTACACCGCAAGAATTAATGCGGATCTCCTACGACAATCGTTTCCAAATAAACTGATTTCTTGCTATGGTGACCTTCCTTGGCCATCGAGATCGCAGGATATAACCACTCCTGACTTTTTTCTTTGGGATTACTTGAAGAGCAGAGTATTTACAAGAAAGATAAGAAATCTGGAAAAGCTTAAAATGTTTATTCGAGAAAATATTGAAGCTATACTGCAGGATATGCGGCAACGTGTGTTGAGAGATTTCGGCCGCCGGCCGTTTAAAAGAGTGCATTCAACAAGAGGAGAGTCATTTAACCGACAGCATTTTCCATAAGTGAATCTCCCATTCTTAGTCTTTAAGAAATAGTTTTGATTAACTGTGTAATTTAAGCAAATAAATTGTTATTACAAATTGAAACTGGCAATGCTTTTTGGCGCTCACTGTATTATCGATAACCTCATTTTACCCTGCGGTGTAAAGGCTGGTGCTTCGTACGCCAGCATCTGGTGGTACAATACTCAACTTGCCCCGGATTCGGGATACAAAGTTGGAACGCCCCTCTTGTACTTGCGCAGCAACCGTTCTGTGAGGTGTGTATTATTGTGATGTGTTGACCTTGTTACTCTCTCCCTTAGCTTTATTATTACAAAATAAAAAATCATTAATGATTGAGGGAGTATTTTACAAAAATGACAAAGAAATACAAAGAATGCCTATACTATTTCTATTTTTAGTAATTTCAATCACAACACTCGCATATAAACAAAAAAACACAATAAAAAAATATTTATAAAATAGAATACCTCAAACATAACAATTCACAAAATTAAGAGTATGTATATATTTTTTGGTAAATCAAATTAGAAAATATATGGACTAAATTTAATGAGACACTTTCTGCCAATAGAAGACTTACTTAAGATTTAAAAAAAATGTATATGGCTTTACGGTGTTGAAATTGGCAATCCATAATGTATTTGTTTTATAAGAAACTATTGGTTTTAAGAAAAAATGAAAACGACCTAAAACATTCTGAAGTAAAAAAGATTTTTCAATACATTCTAACCAAATTTTTGTCCGTCAATATTTTTAATAAAAACATTTATACGAGTTGCTAATTTTAATCTCTAAAACCGTACGTAATCATTAAAAATCATTTCATAAATAAGCTTTCTACTGGTAGAAAAGATTTGCCAATTTTCATTTGAATATCTTTTCCCAATTTACAGTGAAATGATATAAACCTCACTTTAATGACCCCCCCCCCTCCGCCATTAGTATATGTTTAAAGTTCGAGAACTGAAACTATGCTTATACGAGTATGAAATGTTTTGCCCAATTTGTACCGTACGATATGGGCAAGTTATGGGCAAGTTTTTGGTTGCACCCTGTATTATATTTTCTAGCTATTAACAGTAAGGGATAAAAAATTGTTTTTATTTGCTTGATTTTTGTTTTCTATAAACATTCTGTATTTCTTATTGAAGAAAACCTTTTTTTACTCACGAAAGATCTCAGGGTTTGTATAAATTCAAAGGTGGTCACTCTACTTTTGAGTGATCGTCCTGATGGTATCTTCTTTATCCATGCGGTCTGCATGTTCATTATTTGATTTCTTTAGGTTTCTTATTAACTTGCCTACATCTAATATATCATATCTTCGTTTTACATGTTGATCAAGTTGATAGGAAAAGAATTCGTTTAATCCCCTTTTGAACTACAGTGCTTATCTGGATTCCAGATAGACTCTATAGTGTTATATAGGCATAGTGCTGTATGAAAGTCGAAGAAAAAGCTGAAATTATTTGGCGTTTAGAAGATGTCGGCCTAGTTGCGCTCGGCTCATTTGCGCCCACCGCCATTTTCCGCCCGGAAAAATACCACAGTAATTAAGGTCTCATTTGCGCCCATGCTTGCAACTCATTACTTACCAGGACACCAGAAGTTGGCCGACTAGTGAGGGCTGTCTCGTACCTGCAAAATAGTTATTACAAAAATACTAAATTTAACAATTTCTCGCTTAGCTGCCATAACTTCTATGCGTTTCTGTTGTTACTTTATTTTTTTGTGTTTATTTAAGATTTATTTTAAAACTTTAATAAGAGTTGTTACACAGGTGTCAAATTTATTGATTAATAATTCATATTATTGCACAGATTAAGGCATTTAATTAGAGTGCCAGCTTTTGAACATAATGTTATCGGAATTAAACAATATACTAGCTAAACTCAATATTTTTAAATTTTATATAGTTTTCATCTACTTCGTTACTCATTACTTCGTAGCGGACAGAGGGGATACGTTGTTATTTTAATAAACTACAAAGGTTGTACAATTTATAACTATCACACTGACAAAATTCGTTAATTTGTACAATAATATGAATCATTAATTAAAGTACTAACAGAAACGCCTAGAGGTTTTGGTAGCTAAGCGAAAAATTTATAATTTAGTTTGATTGTAATAACTGTTTTGCAGGTAAGAGACTGCCTCACTAGTCGGCCAACTTCGGGTGTCCTGATGACTAATGACTTGCAAGCATGTTCGCAAATGAGACCTTAATTACTATTGAAATTTTCTGGGGCGCAAATGGGCCGAAAATGGCGGTGGGCGCAAATGAGCCTGGCGCAAGTGGGCCTATATCGTTAAGAAGACGGAGAATCGAATATTTCTATAGCCAAGGAATTTAATGTAAGCACAATATATTGCTATGTAATGGCTATATGAGCTACACGTTGGACTATCCATATATTTTATGAAATGTAATGCACCACTTTAAACTAGCCCTTTATTAATGCAATGCCCTTTCTAATTAAATAATAATTCCTTTTTAAAATCAAGTTTTCTTATCTCAGGTGGTTCGCCAAATCAAGATCTCTATTAATTGAATTTTAATATTACAGTTGATGACATTTGCTGTCAAACCGATTTTCAAAACTCATCAAGCCAGGTATTGACAATTGTATATTATCTTAACACACATATTAATCAATTTTCCTAAGTAAGTAATAAATCAAGTCTATTTGAACACCTTCTTGTACTAATTGTTATTTAAAACTTTCATTAACTCTTTACACAAACCTTAATACTTTCTCTTGCTTTTTCTGCCAAACTCCAACCAACAACGGATCCCAATATCGTCAGACTGCAAAACTTACTGCTCACTCCTCAAACAGTGGCACCCAGTATGGCACGTGAACCCCTCTGACTGCATCCATCCAGAATATCACCCACACTGCTTACAGAATCCAATCCTCCCTCTTTGCAAACGTCACCATCAAAGCATTCAACCTCTGGTAAGTTCCAATCTTATGAAGTTCCAAATCTAATCTTGTTCCTTTTTATAGCTATTCCGATGTCTACAGCAACACTTACAACTTATCCAAATCAATTAGTTACTTGTAAGAATCTCCAATAATATCTTGTATACTCTCCGATCCAAATGTATTCAATTAATATAACCTTCTGTATGTTTATTTCCAATTGATTGTACTTGTATAATCTCTTGACCGATTATGTACCTCCATAAGTTCCAATTAACATTTTCATTTTATCTCACCAGGCAGATTTGTTTAAGACCCTTTAAAATTTGTATTTACCAAAATAATACAAATTTAGGCATAACTTTCTAGTTTTATTTACAAAATGCTTTAATTCAGAAAATACATGTCTGTTTTTTATGAGTTGTTTATATAACAGGTACTGGGTGGTGTAGCTTGAACAAGCATCCACGTTCGATCAGCAGAGTTAAGCAACGCTCTCTCTGGTCAGAACTTGGATGGGAGTTCCACGGCTGCATCTCTCGGCGCCCTACGGCTATCACGGAAAAAAGTTGGTCCCGGCGGTCATAACAACATCATGACAGTCGTTAGTGGGGTTGGAAATCCCCATAACTGCACCGCGACGCCTATAATTGGCCTAACAGCTGTTGGCTGAGTACGAAATAAATAAATAAATAAATAACTTAAACAAAATCTTCATTTATGTTAGATACAATTCTTATTGCACACTTATTTATTTTAAAAATCCTATTATTACATGCTATTAATTATTATCATTCTAACAAATACATTTGTCAATTGTAACCTTGGCTTGAACTTTATCAAAATTTTCTGTAACCATTAAATTAGTATTCAATTAATATCAAAATCTCCTCTCCTATTGTCTCAATTAAATTTATTGATAATGTTTAAAATTTAACACCCATCAAGATTTAATTATAGCAATCTTCCAAATTTATTCGTTTTAAATATTTCTTTATTGTATTTGATTACACTGCCTCATGTATCATAACATAATTCCTCAATTAAGAAAAATTTTTAAATTTGCAGTTTTATTTCAAATATCTTTTCTTAATTTATCTATTTCAAAATTACAACATTCAATAACCATCCATTATCTCATGAAAGAAAACTTTTTAACAATCATTTTTATCTCCATAGTAACATTTTTTTATATCTTAAACAAACAACAATTCTTGCAATTATTCACAGATCTTTATTTACAAATTGCAAACAAATTTCTGCACGGCCCCAACGCGCCCCAAGCTGCAGGTCTGGGCTAGCTGCTTGCGGTCCAGAGTGGGTCCCGGCCAGCTGCCCTCCGTCCGGCTCCACGTCCCACCAGGTCTGCCCCAGAACCCCAGGAACACCGCGTCAAGGAGAGGACTCCACCTAAGCACACACTTCCAGACCCCGAGTCTTATCATCGCGCTTAAGTCACCGAGGAGCGATCTGGCCGCGCCTAGACCCCCAAGCTTCCGCCGTACCAGCCGAGTACTGGCGAAGTGTGCCCAGCCTCAGATCCGCTCCAGGAGGTGAAAAAGCCCATGCCCCTAAGGGATTTCGCCCCAGGTTCTAGGAGTCCTGGCCGAAGTTTTCCAATGCCCCAGGTCGACCGCCACCATCAAAGCTTCTCGCTCATGAAGATGCCCTCCGCGGGGCCACGTGCATGACCAATGCCATTATGATTATATTTATTCCTCTAGTTCTAACTTTGTAAAAACCACTGCGCATATTAATATTAACTGTCAATAAACAAATTCTTAAATCAATCATGATCTGTCTACAGGAGCTCCAATCGTCGTTCTTCGTTGACACCCTTACCCTGAGCTAGTCTGGTAATGGCATTTAAAAAAACGCCATTCTTAACCGCGGCCACGCCCCACGCAAGCGAGAGCGTCGCCGTATTGTGTTAAGAAGTTGAATGCATTGCATATTATAAATTATAATTAACATTGAGTAATGTCAGCGTGGACCACACTAATTACCTACACTAAGATAATATCACAGACAAAATGAATCATGACTTTCTTATAAAGTTAGTAGGAAAAGATAATCAATGTCGATGTGATTTTCTATTAAATACTCATAAAACTCAATTAATTTATCGTGTTGTGGCATTTCTTCGAAAAAGTCGAATCCAAAGTAGCCTCCAACTTCATGTGAAGATGAATATGTTAAATTTTGATTTATGATAAAAATTCAAAATTATAAAAAAATAGTGAATTCCTTGAAATGCAATTAAATAGCCTGTAATTACAATAGAATAGAATAAAGTTTATTTGCTTGAGTAAACGTTATAGAAATTTACAGTGATATGCAAATAAACTTAATAAATAGCTCACAAAAGTCGAAACTTGTCTGTAACTCTCTGTGAGTGACATTGTATATACAGTGTGTCCACAGACTCATTCTCAACATGGAGATCTCCCTTAATACGAGAGATGGATATTTGGTTAAATGGGATGAAACATTCCTCAGATAAAGTTGTACCAAATCCCATAAATCAATTTTGGATATTCAACGTAGTTCAGACGCTGCACCAAAACAAGTACATTATTTACTTTTTGATTTTGTTAAATAACTTGCCCATTTAAAGAGGAAGTCGAATTTAATTTGCACGTTCTTAAGGCACTTTTTCATAGATGGTGTATTAAAATTTTTGAAAACTGTTAACTGTTATCACAGTTGAGCTACAATGGCCAACTTAATATTCACTTATGAGACTTATAGTTATTACGAGTACATTATTTTCGCTTTTCAAAAATGTATAATTTGTTATACCTAATAGGATAATTAACGGCGAAAAAATTGTAAAAAACTATTTTACTTCGACAGCTGAGAACATCGGTCGTCTAGTTTGCCATTTGAAGGTTTTGAAAATGAAGAAATAGAGAAAAATTATTTTATAGAAATTATGTATGTATTAAAAACATGGAACGCTTTGAAACACATTTAGATTTTACATTAAACCAAATTATAATAAAAAATTACAAAAGACGTTTAAGCACTTGGTCATTAGTTTTCAAACAGAAGTATCATCTACGGATATTAGATTTAAGGGCCTTCTAATGTTTGAATTATGCTTTCAAGAAGTTTATTTACATCATCGTATATGCGAACATAGACTATGTCTTTTATGCAACGCCATAGAAAAAAGTGGAGCGGCGTCAGATCAATAGATCTTAGTGGCTATGCAATCGGTCTATCAGTTACCATGCGCCTGTTACCAAAACGTTGAGACCTGAAATTGGTTACAACCCTTGAATTGTGCTGGGGCCGCATCCTGATGGAACCAACAACTATGAGTTTCTGCTAAAGGTAATTCATCCAGCAAGTATTCAACGTCCTTATTAATAAATGCAGATAAACGTCAGACGTTAGTGTTTCATTAACAATTATAGGACCAATGGTGACCCTAGTATGCCACACCAGACATTACTTTCAAAACGTACTTGATGTCGAGCAGGTATGAACACCAAGCACATGTAGGTTTTCTGTAGGCCAAAACCAATTTACCCAATTAAATCTACTATTGTTTGTGAATCGAGTTTCATCAGACCATAAAATTTCTAAAGGAAGATTATTATTACCATTGCATTGCTTAGTATAGCATTCGCAAAATCTTCAACTGCTTATGAAACAGTAGTTTTGATTTCCTCATTTATGCGCTGCAGAATTGTATACGGGTTAGTAAATATGATCTATTAAATTTATCCTTGAATTTCTGTAAGTAGATAGATGAGGTACTCGACTTTGTTCTGGATACTGGTTTAAATACATTTCAGAAGCTTTGGTTGATTTTTTGTGACGCACAATGTCCCAAAACAACAGTTATCATGTATCACTGTTACTAAGCAACTACAAAACAAAAAATATGTAATAGCAAATTACCAGTTAATTTAAGATTTTAACAGTAACTTAGATTGTACTGAATTATTTATTTTTTTGTGGAACCGGTAAATTACAACTAAAATAAACTTAATGTCAAATAAACTGCTCAACTACAGATCTAAAGAGTAGCTTCAGAATGTGTAGTTCAAAACGTGACCACCGAAGTTCTGTAGATGGCGCCAAGTGGACAAGCCGCCACTGTGCTACAATGCTTGGAAATTTTGCAAAGTGGAAAATCACCACCTTTCGCCAAAACCAAATAGCGCATGAAGGTGCTCGGGACCTTAGCAACAACTTTGCCCCCTTTCAAAATTTCGATATCTGTAGCCGTTCGAAAGTTACAGGCGATACAGACGGACGGACGGACGGACAAAACGTTCGCATAAGTACGCTGAAGCTACTAATAAGGAGAGATCCCCATGTTGAGAATGAGTCTGTGGACACACTATACAGAGTATCCCAAAAGAATGGGACACCGATTAGTCATAGATTCCTTACGTCATAAAAAATTGATTAAACTTAATATACCTTTGTACAAAGTCCCTTCAGTAAGAAGTTATAGGACCTTGAAGTTCTATTTTTTATTTTTTTGTTAATTTCCACAAATGTAGAGATGTCCATTTGAATTTTAGTATGCGTACTTACTATTATGTAGTGCACTAATAAAAAATAATTCATAAACTAGACTTGACTGTAAGGGGCACTTTACTTATCTTTCAAAACATTTTTTAGCTCTAACTTCGTTATCTGTACCATTTTCTAAAATTATAGATTATTATCTGAAAGAGAATTAAAATACACAAAAATAATGTACGCTTAGGTTATAAGCGTAAGAGCAACCTTTTACCTTAAAATGCCCTCAAAGGTTTTTGGTTGTCATTAAGGCGTGCAATTATCAAGTAGTCATGATTACAAAAACAATGGGTAATGATTGTAATCTAGTAGTGATGGGCATAACCGGACAATTTTCATAACCGAATTGTTTGCATTCGAATGATATTAATAACGGAATGATTATCTGAATAATCATTCGAATAAATTTTGGCTCTCGATTCGTTTCGATTAAGTCAGCCGGTTTGCCGGTTGGCGGTTCACCGTCATCTGTATCGACATCAGTTCACCGTCATCTGCATCGACATCGTAACTTGCAGATAGTAGAGGAACCAAAACATAATATGTACGGTCGGCGCCTTAGAAATCGGGACACGTAATATGTTCTTCTAGTCTTTGGAGTATTCTTGCTCCGGTTACTTCATTAATGTGAGATGGCATTTCATAATTGACAAACAATAAACAATCTGACGTAACAATTAAAACCATAATAATTGTAAAAACCCAGTTTATACACTTAAAAAATACATGCAAAATATATCATAATAGTGTGTAGTGCCCGATTTCTAAGGCGCCGACCGTACATTATGTGTTATGTATTGGAAATTAAGAGGTATTTATTAAGAAGTGTAGAAAGAAAGAAATATGCAGGACTGTTTGCTAATCGCAATAAAAACAGTTGTAAAACGTTTATCTTTATCGATCGGGCGGGTTAAAGGCGCCGCCTCTTGTTTTGAACCTTTGGAGATGTAAGCAAATAAAAAATTGTTTTATAGCTTGATGCGTTTGCAGTTTTTAGGCGTTTAGGTTTCAGGTCCCCAGAATTTAATAATTTGATATTTTTTATGATAGGAGGTAGGTACGCGATAACCAAATGGTGTTTTCAGTACAACCTAATTTGTTTATGAGTTATGACGTATTTATATTTACAGAATTTTGAGCACTGCGTAGGTCGCTGAGATATGGCACGTAGTACCTTTGAATAGAGGTTTTATATTCAAAGCGTAGTACGTATCAGCATGAGGTTATTTTTCATTCAAATATTTGGAACGAAAACCGAGTTACATAGGTTATTTCAATAACCGGATAACCGGTTATTTTTCATTCGAATAAGCCCATCACTATAATCTAGTAACAACAACAAGAAATCAATTAATGACGTTGGTGACATCAGTTTTTTGTCTTTTGTGCTTACGAAAATGCTGCGACATAACGAACCTTTCAGCATTGGAGAATTCATTATGTAGAGGAATTTTCTTAAACATAAAAGAACAAATTCTTATGCTACTAATGTCATTAATTGATTTATCATTGTTGTTTACTAGATGACCATTGTTTTTGTGATCATAGCTACTTGATAATTGCACGTCTTAAAGACAACCACAAACCTTTGATGGGCATTTTAAGGTAAACGGTTGCGCTTAGGCTTAAGAACTGAGAGTATATTATTTCTGTGCTTTTTAATTCTCTTTCAGATATTAACCTAAAATTTCAAAAAATGTTACAGATAACGAAGTTAAAGTTAAAAAGTGTTCAAAGATAGGTAAAGTGCCTCTTACAGTCAGGTCTAATTTATGAAAAAAAATATATTAGTGCAGTACATAATAGTAAGCATGTATACCCAAATTCAAATCGATATCTCTAGATTTGTGGAAATTAACAAAAATATAAAAAATAAAAAATTGAATTTCAAGGCCCTATAACTTCTTACTGAGGGGACTTTGTACTAAGGTATATTAAATTTAATCGATTTATTGTAACGTAAGAAATCTATGACTAATCGGTGTCCCATTCTTTTTGGAACACCCTGTATATAAATACTTACTGAATGTAAATTTAAATTTATAATAAGAGTCGCACGTGATTTTTGGGTGGGTGTCACTATACTATGCGGTCTACGGTCACATTACTGCTGCAGTATGCGGTCTAGTACTATGAAAATAGTAGAAAAAATATAATAAAAAATTGTAGGGAAAGAAAAATTCAAAAGCATGCTTGCTGTTAGGGTCATTAAGATCCACTTACCTTCATTTATTTTAAAATTTCAATGAGTACACATTATCTGCGAATTTTGAATAAAAAATGAGGGGCGTTGCACGTCAGCATTTCCAGTCTCATTTGGACCACTATTGCTGGAATGTATTAAGGAAAGAGGCCGATGACTTGTTTGTTGCGTTTTTGGATGACATTAGGCAAGTATACAGATAATGTGTGTTCTTATATATGTAATATAAAGTGTATTCTTCATTTGAACTTGGAAATAAATGCTTTACCTACAATTTTTAATTTTCTTAAATATGGTCGGTAAATCGCGTATTATAGCAGGGTATTTGTAATAGACTGCAACTCAGCGGTAGGCCGCATACTATAGTGGCACCGATTTTTGTTACACGTTGGCAGTACTGAAGTGTATTGTCAGTCTATGTCAAATTCGAGGTTAGTAGGTTAGGTTTTGTTTGTTATTTGACACAGACTGACGCAAAACTTAACCTGCAAATCTTGAATTTGACATAGACTGACAATACACTTCAGTACTACCAACGTATAAAATGCATCACAGGCGACTGCAATTATAAATTTATTTGATCTGTCGGTACTAGAATACCGGTTAACTGTCGAACCAGTTTTTTACCAGCGCTAGTTGAAATAGTCAGAATTTTATAAATTAAATATGAGAAGATTGGTAATCAGGCCGCCTGGGTGGTTGAGCAGTCCACTCAGCAATCAGGTAGGGACGTAAGTCAGTTGGACCATGTCGAACCAAATATGCAGGTAAAGTATCTAAGTAGGGATTAGGAAGACCTGTCAGTTGCGCCACGAAGTATTTCGGTTCACTAATGCTGAAATTATTAATAACAGGTAAGACATTTAAGAAAATGTTTGCATACGTTTTGCTTATTGTTATTAAACTGTTTGTTACGTGCTAAAAGCATATGATATTAATACTAGTAATCTACGGTATATAAGTGTTGAATAAGAGATCATGTGGGATTAATGCGATAATAGCTCATAAAAATTAATATCAGATTGGCATTGGTCGTTACTAGAGAAAAAAAATAAACAACGGTTTTGTTTTGAAAAAAACGTGTGACAGCATTTGAAAGTGCATATGGTTTGGCTATAGTAGGGAATGTTACTGGCCAACCGTCCTGGTAGGAGATTTAAGAAGCGAGTATCATTTTTCCGACGAATGTAAATTAGAGCTGAGAAGCGATTTGGGAAACCATGGAATAACGTTTGCAAAGTTTATTGCCTGTTTAACAAGGTATGTACAGTTATTTTGGCATCTACCTCATTTTATCTTGAACTTCGAATTATAGCAAAAAGTGTAGCCGTGAAAACCTACAGAAAATTTAGTCTGCTGGAAGTCACCAGGCAGTTTTGAGATTTGAGGCCTACTTGCCGCATGTGATAGCTGACGATTGGGAGCTGTCAAGCTGACATTTAATTTGATTCATTAAACGTCTAGAAGTGTAACCACGAACAGATAAGTGATTTTGATAATATTTTGCATATGAAAACGCTGTGTAAACATTAAAAAGACTAGTAGTTTAAGTGAAGAGGGGTACTTCGTCCCGTTCATATAATAGGCCAAATTGGATGTCTCAACGTTTGAGTGATAATAAAGCTAGTTAAGGGTATTGCTCTCTTTCATTTTAATTACAAGTATTGAGTTCAATAATTGTTTATTTAGATATACAGTGAAGTTACAAGTTTCTTGACATATATCAGTGTACCTGAGTATTAACTTGTTGGCGCTCCCTTTAACATCTTAATTAAAGAATTCGCGACGTCTTCACTGTTGCCAGTAGACGGGCCTCAAGTACACTTATATAATGTTCAATTGTTGAGTTAAATAATTAAAGAGCGACTACCTAAAGGTCGCTATGGAAGTTGGAAATTTACAATATTAGCGTGGCTTTAAAGCAAGAACTGTTCATCAAACTGCCAACTACACAGATCTTAAGATTTTATCAACAATTTATTCAGCAATTTCTGAAAAGTTCAAGAAAATGGCATATCTTTATCTGTCAATAACTCATTATAGTCATTATAGCCATAGACGCTTTGTCAGCCGAGAACTGCAAAAGCGTTTGAAGTTTACTGTTTTTATGGCTTCAGGTAAACAAATGGACAATTTTATACCAAGAGTTATTGGATTTTTGTCAGATTTTGGATAATCTATCAGATGGAATAAACAGCATGTTTGGATTTCTAGAGTTTGGTCTGAAATGCGTGAAACAGCTCCTGTTTTGATGAACATGTTTAAGTAGCTGTAAGTAAGGTGCTGAATAGATGGAACAATTTTCTTCTGCAAAATGAAAATCCTATTTCTGTCTGCACAACCTCCCCAAAAAGCAATGCCATGTAGCACTAGTAATTGAAAGTCTGCATAGTATACTGCTAGTGTTGTTTTCAGATCTGATATGTTCGACATAGGGTTGCCACCCATCCCGATTCTCTCGGGACTGTCCCGATTTTTACTTTCTTTTACGATAAAGGAAGTATGGGATTCATCCCAAAAATTCGAAATTGAGTTTTCAACAGATATTCACGTTTTCGAGTCCCCTGAACCCAAAAAACATGTTTTTGTAAAATCGTACTAAAATATGGTCATTTATGCATTAATTTGCGGGCGTAAATAGTGCCGTTTGCGCCCTAAGGCCTAAAAATAATTTGCGGGCGTAAATAATGCCTTTTGCGCCCTAAGGCCTAAAAAACCAGCATCACATTGGCAACCAACAACAATTTGATTTTTGAGAACGAATCGTGCCATTTATTTTTCAAAGCTTTATGGTGGATTTTACAAAAAATCTTGTTTGCATTTCGGGCGTGAACGGCGATTTTGGCCCTTTGGCGTTTTATAATCCTTCGGCCCTTCGGGCCTCTGGCTTATAATTCCGCCGCAGGCCAAAATCGCCTCCTTCACGCCCTTAATACAAAAATAGCTATTATCCTCAACCGGGCGCAAAGTACCCTATTCCCGCACGCATGTGCGGGCGCAAAGTAAAGCATTCTCGCCCGAGGGCGCAAAAGTAAATTTTTCTTACCATGTTTACGTAGTTGCTGCGGAAATGCACCTTACTTTTATTAGATCCTGGTATTATGATTTTTAATGTTAATAGTTGGAAAATCTTCACGTATAAAAGTAAATCGCACCACGTCTTTCCGGTTAGAGGATAAAATTATGTATATATCTCTGGCGCAAGAGCGATTTAATCCCTTGATGATTTACAGCCCTCCCTTCGATCGGGCTCCAAACTATCATCGCGGGATGAAATCGCTTACTTTACGCCCTTGATACATAAACTACTATTTTGTTCATTGGTCTGTCTGTCTGTAAACAGAATATCTCAAAAACAAAAAGAGGTTGAAACTTCATATATAAGTTTTGTGTACTATCTAGATGCGACAGCAAGCTTTTGAAGAAAATCGCATAACCGAAAGTAGGTGTTTACCCTTGTGATTTTTCAGGCGTCAGGGATCGGTAAAAGCTTTTATTCGCAACCATATATGTAATGTTAACATTACTGACCTCACTTGAGTGTGGGAAGTCGTACATTTCCGCCCGCTACTTCCCGACCGCTGTGTAGGTAGGGACACTGGGAATCTCGTTCATCCATTCATGTCGTCACAACCTGTCGTTTCATCTATAATATAATTTTCCTTAATGTGTGTCTGTGTGTCTGTGGCACAAAATAAAATCTCACGTTCCGGCTTCACAAATGTTTATATTTGTTTAGGTTTTGTTTTTCTTATCTTAGCGCTCGGATCGGAGCTTGACCTTTCGGGTATCCTATTTAACGTGCGCGTAGCGCGCAGTTTGCTTGTAATATAATAATTTTTCAAATTATTGTTTAGAATAAAGTGGTTGCGAATAAAATAGTATACATACCACGGTGAAAAGTTTCATTCCTGTGTCCAGATAAAGTTGACCTCGACGCTACGCGTCTCGGTTAACTACTTAATCTCTCGACAGGAATGAAACACTTTCCACCTCGGTATATAATATACTATTGCCGGTTCCTGATGCCTTAGTTACTATGGATGCAAGTTTGAGTTATTGTTTGGATAAGTCAAATAGATACTAATGTCATAATTTTTGAGTTTTCGAAAGTGAATTCGCAAGTTTGAAAGTATGTACTCGGATGTCGTAAAAAAATATTGTACGATCCATGACCGGAAAGTCACCTGCGGCTCACCCTGTGATCTGCTTGGTTCGACCTGCAAAACACTACTTTTCGGTCTTGTAACGTAAATTACTATTATCGAAATTTAAAATGAGGTTACTTTCTGCACATCAACAGTTTAGTTTGTCTATAGACTCCCTTGCTAACTGTTTAACGGATTCCAAGATGATGCTTCTTATTATAAAATTAGCATTATCAGCAAAAAGCACACTTTTTATATCGGAAATAGTATCTGGAAGATAACAGATAAGAAGTAGTAGTTACTTCTCGTTGCGGTTGTTTGCTAATCCGTTACTTTTTAAGCCGTGGCCCAACTGACTGACGGAATTACCGGATCTGTTACTGTCGTGGCCCAACTGAGCGTCACCGCCAGGTAGACACAGCCAGCGTTGCCATCAGCTCTTCAAAAAAATACTGGTAGGGAATTCCACCTTTACTGGCAATTACTGGCAAATACAAATTTCCGTTTTTACTGCAAATTACTGGCAAAGTCAAAATTTAGCATTTACTGCTAAAGTCGATTTTTTTTTAGTTTTGCATTAACACAACAATCACACAACTTCATTGTAAAGCGGTGTATCACCATTTATTGTTCTTATTTATATACATAGTTTAAAAAAAATACATTTTCATTGTAAAATGAGGTTAAATCTAAAAATCAATAAAACAAATGAAATATATTTTATCTACGACCACCACTAAAAGTAGGCCTTTTAGCGCTAGCTTGTTTCACTAAAAGTGACGTTTTATAGTTTACCGTGGTTAAAGAAATCAGCTGATTACTTTTAGCACACGGGCTAAAAGTGAAGTGAGGTTATAAAACTACAATTTCGAACTGGAAGTGAAGTTGTAAAGTTATTCTAGTTGCTTCTTGCGTTACAGCTAAAGTGTTTTTGAAATAATTAAAGCGTTATGTAATGAATACACTCAGATGTGGAGTATTAATAATTACATTTCGTAACTGACCTTGACAGCACTGGCTTCGCAAACATTCGCCCGAGCGTGGCCTACTGTTTTTCTATAACATAAATTAGAAGTGTCGTAGATGCAAACATTTGTTAAATCGATATTTATGGATTAATAACGGTAAAATTAAGGTCGTGGATAAAATATTGTATGCAACGCGTGCTAAAAAGTCGTTTATGCACAAGACATGTCATGAAACTCACCCTTTGGCTTCGTTTCATAATTTTCATGTCTTGTGCACAAACGTCGACTTTTAGCACTTGTTGCATAAATAGCTATTATTACACAAACTTTTTATTATGAAATGACAACAAGTAGGTAGGTAACAATCAAAAATCCGAAATAAATAGATATTGCTTTAATGCAAATACTTAAATAATAAAGTACATATCCGTTTAAGAAAGACTAACTAAATAAACACATGTATTGCTTATTTAACCCTTAAACCAAGCAAACAAACCAAACATACAAAGGAAAACAATATCAAACAAAAAATATTTGAAACCGATCATGGCACCATGGCAGAATCATAAATTATCTTACTTTCTGGCCCATATAGCGCATTTTGTCTGTTGGTGTGAATTTCAAAACTCCACCTTGATTCTTAATAGCGTCTTTTGTTGCTAATATGGCAGCAACGGTATCGGTTTTTAACCTATTCCGTAAATTACTGGCTACAAGAATTTACTGGCAAAATTACTGGCAAGATGATTTTTACTTGCAAATTCCAGTAATTACTGGCACTTTGGCAACGCTAATAGACACAGCTCCAAATCTCCCTGTAGCTGAAAATTTTCGGAGTGGCAATGAATTTGAACTTATTAGTTAAGGTATCTTTAAGTTAGATTTTGGATTGTTGAATGCATGTGCGTCTGGATTCGGGGTGTAGCCTAATGCAAGCCGTCTGCGAACCATTGCTTTCTTTGCAATACCCAATTGGTATGCATGGTCTTCCACAATGGAAGGTAAAAAAGACTAAAGATTATAAATGAGTGAATGAATGGATGAAGACTGGTAGTCTGAATAGAATATTGAAGCATACAATGTTTCTGTAATGATGAGTTATTATTTCTGTACACATTTTATGACCATTACTTTCTTTGTTTGAGAAAATGTTCTTAAGTTTCACAATTTAATCATTTTTATAGAGCAAGCGGAAAATGTAATCACAAACTGCTTATCAATGTTTATTTTACATTTGTTTTTTTTTAGATTTTGGTAAATAAAGCAGCGCCAAATTACGATTTTTCCCAAATTTTATTGCTGTAGAAAATATGTACTAATTTTGACTGCAAAGAACTGACAACGTTACTAAAATGAAAAAACAAAATACTTAAAATATTGTTCAAAACCGAAAACTGGAAGTCGCTCGATGATTTCTAAAAGTTTTAACTTTTGAACAAGGGTGATAGCAAAATCGAAGCGAATAAGCAATGACTTGTAAACACTTTCTTGTGCATTTTCCAAAGATCTCGTCCGAATGCCAAAAATATTGTAGGTAAGCCACTTAATTAAGACCCATTGAGCCACCAACAAGCTATATAAAAAATGTCGTAAAAACCCGCCTAATAAAATATGTTCATTCATAATCAATCAAGCTGTAATAATAAGCATTGTTAAGCGTAGTTGATGAATAGGACTCGATGCTACCGCCTATGCCCAGGCATGTGCATAAATTACAGGGCATTGTTTACAAATGTTATGTAATTATCATTTATAAGCGCCCATCTTCCGCTGAAGAATGTGAGTCCTTGTAAAGGACTTGATGTTGCTCGGATTAAAAGCCTCGTTTTCCACAAAGCCGCACTTCTGGGAAGATTTGCCGTCGCCGAAAGAGATTAGTTGTTTTGTATCGCATTTTTAATACCGTGAGTCATCACATCGACCACTTGCCTTCGTCGGAACGAAAATTAACTATTTTGGCCACGGTATAATTAACCGCGGCATGCGAAAATTTACTGGTGAAATTCTAGCAAAGGACAGGTAGAATTACGGGCCATAACATAATCAAATCCTCTTATATTATACTGGCCAGGGACGTACTTCACGGATTGGGGGAATATATTTTGAGAACCTTGCATTCGAATTTCTTTATATACGGATAAGATATCTGCTGTTTTAGCAATTAATAAAAAATGGGAACGTATATTAATATTTATTTGTAATTAAAACGCTGCAGATACTAAAATTAGCTGGCACTTATTGATTACGATATATTTAATACGAAATTTAAAAACGTGTAGTATACAATTAGGGTGACCACCTTTCAATTTATACAAACCCTGAGATACTTCCTGAGTAAAAAAAGGTTTTTTCAATGAGAAACACACTTCTATTAATAATTTTTTGTCACAAATACTGCATAAATATCAATAACGTTTTTTGTAGTTAAAAAGATAATAAAGGCATTAATAATAATAATAATAATTTGAACATCCTTGACCAATTTTCAGTAAAATGACAAAAATCCAATTTCAACCCCCCCCCCCCCATAATATCTTACTAAAAGTTGAAAATTGAATCTACGTTTAAATCAACTTTGTTGTCAATTTGTGGTGTAAAATCCACCCTCTAAAAGTATGAGGTTACGTAACATTTGTTTGGACACAAGTTGTAGGTACTAAAATGGCGCACATTAATGAAATGTCTTTATTATACATGGTTGCTCACAAAAGTGTGGCGAACCAAACCTACTCTTTTTTTGTGAAATAGAATGCCCTCTAGTTAGTTATAAGTAATATAAAGTTGTGTGGGGATTTTGAACCAGGGATAGTCTTACGTCTAGGGCTACACGGGGCGGTTCCAAGAGGTACGCCTGATTGTTTATACAAGGGTAAACTTCATTTGTTTTATTGAAAAAAATATTAGTTATATTATAGAAAATTATATGTGGATAACCAACCCTTTTTCTACAATGCGAAGCAATTGTCTTAGCCACAAAAGAAAAAAGACTCAACGTTACCTAAAAATTACATTTTTTGTGAATTACTGTATGAGTGAGAAATAGTGCTTTTGGGCGTTAATTCTATAGATAGTGCTTACAATTTTCAAATTTAGTAATTTCGGATTTTTCTGTAGTTTTTAAAACACCTTCTAGTGAGTTTTCTGATATCTTAAATCATATTCTAAATTCTACAGTTTAGTCTATTGTATGCGAGAATTTTTGATTTTATATTGATAAGGTTAAGGCTTCACTTTGTTTTGCCTATAATTTTATGTGATGATGTTCACAATTATTTTTCCGGCTAGCTCCTAAAAATGCACTTGACTGAAAATCAGACTGGATTCCTTTTATCTAGATTGCTTATTCTGAAATTTGATGTTCCGATTTTAATTATGACAATTCAAAAACTTCTGTCAAATGATACGTCAAACCAACTTTGAAAATTCAATCACAAATACTTGATGGTTACATTTGTTACATGACAATCTCAAACAGTACGTATGTACATCCTTAATAATTAATTCACTTTTAATCTTTATTTTATTTTAGTTCTTATTTAATACCGAAACTCATTTAGCTTTTATTTGAACTTATCACTGTCTTCGGCATAAACCAATTCGTTCTACTCTGCAAATGATCAGAACCGTTTCACTCAAAACTACGGAAGCGCTGAAGGGCCAGAGTAGCGAGTTGTTTTTAAAACGATTAGTAGTCGCAATGCAACGCGACTAACAGACGCGCAATCGTTAGTCGTGTTGTATCGCGACTAACAGACGCGCAACTGACAGTTGACAGATGCCAGGTGGCAGAACCATATATGCAATATAGTAAGTATTACATATATGGTTCTGTCACCTGGCATCTGTCAACTGTCAGTTGCGCGTCTGTTAGTCGCGATACAACACGACTAACGATTGCGCGTCTGTTAGTCGCGTTGCATTGCGACTACTAATCGTCTTAAAAACAACTCGCTACTCTGGCCCTTTAGCGCTTCCGTACAAAACCACGGTGAAGACCTCCACTGACAACCAAACTGTCAAACTGCCCAGAATCAGGAACTGACTTAACCCAGGAAAAACTAGTTTGCATAAGGAATCAGCCCAAACAGCTGCCTCACAGCATGCATCTAAATAGACCCCAGTCGTAGTTGTTTCTCTTCAATATTCAATCCAAACAACTCTCCTGAGGTACGCCACAGCTCAGCACCAAGAATCCCGGCCAAGGACAAGACACCAAACCTCAATTGATAAGCCCCATAAACATGCTCATCTGCCAACGACTTCCCTGCGACTCTCCTTCCGTGTAAATAGCTCGTTATAATCCACCTCAATCGACGCACAATATGAAACGCAATTCCACAATAAACTTAATTCAGTATTTCTTTCTTTTTACATATTTTCTTCTGTAGATTAGCAGTGCTTTAGTTAAATATTCTCACCATATTCTTAATCTTCCTCCATTTAGTATGCCCATCTTCTTATTTTTAACATTTCCTTTTATTTCACCACGCGAATTTTGTATTAACTGCAACTCTTTTATACTCCAAAAATTTTTAACTTTTCAAAAAGAGTCTATTTAATAATTTCTAGTTACAAAAATCGATTATATCTTTTCATTTTCAAATGTGTTATATCAATAACAAAAACACACTCCTTAACGATATTGCTTATTTTCTCCATCCAATACTCTATAAAAGCTTTATTTTGATTTATACCCACTATGTGCAATAGTCTATGTCGAAAAAGTATTTGTCATCATTTTCCAATTTCATATTTAGATATTACATTAAGTTAGAATCCTGTTTCTCAAGCAGCCTTATATTATTAAATTATAACTTCTATTTTATTTCTTTACTAAATGCATATTAATGATTTAAAAACCCAATTCATCTCCAAATTGATAATATTTAATTACTGTTGTCTTTTAATCCTATTTAAACGGATTTTTATACCCCTGTATCCATATCATAAGAATATAGACCTAGCATTCATTAAAGTAATATGTTGCAATGGATTTTGTCCACATGAAAATCCGATATTTTTCCAAAATTGAATATTGCCATGGCTTTATTTTGGTTTTTTCTTGATTTCTCAAAAGATGGGGATGCGATAAATGCATTCATGTTGTTTTCAGTTATTAATTGAAAATCTAACAAAGTTGCCAGCTGACAGTTCAAGTCAGTAACTCAGTGTTCAGATGTTTTTATATCCAGACGTCAGTAATACCAACAGAAGATCAATTCTCTTGCGTTTTCGAAATTAGGGAAGACTAAACTAAATATATGTTTGTCCCAGTCGCCCCAACGCCAACCTGAACGAACATCCGCATTTCAAAGAAAACCTCGGAGCGAGTCCGGCCCTGCGCCAAGGAGCCGTCGTAAGTTAGCAGTGTTAGCACGTGTTAGCGGCAGGTGCGAGTCGCACGCGGTAGCTGCGCCCCCGCGGCCCCGTCTGCCCCCCACAAGCCCTAGCAGAAGCGTGGGAACGGCTCCTCTCATAGCTTCCCAAAACAGCGAGCGCATCACAGCACACGGGTGACCTCACGCGCGTGAATAATCACATGTCCCTGCGGCTGTCTCGCTCGCGCCCGCGGCCCTAGGCGGCGCCGTCTCGCTCTCGCGGGCGCTCGTGGAGATGCACGAGCAGCGATAGACGCGGTGCCCCGTGCCCATGCACGGCATAGTCACGCGATCGCCGTGCTCTCTCCAACGCACGCTCGATACGTAAGCCCGTCCTTGTCTGGCGTTCCTGGGTTCCCCAGTTTGCTGCTTCAGGCCAGTAGTGCCGTCGCTGTTGCGCCCCTAGACCTGACGTTGGCGGCGTTCCTGTTTTAGATGTCTAATAACAAAATAATGAGATGCGGTTTGGAATACCTGACAACTAGTGCCGCTGTCTCAGTGCGGCCAATGCGGCAACTAACGGCACGTGACGTGGAACTGGTAATTTTTTAGCCGATAATTGCGACGCGACGTTTTGAACGATAAATGGATGACATTAGCGGCGCTTTACAGGGTTGGGAAAACAAGAGAATCAATCGCTTTTGAACTAAAATAACTGCTATGTTTTTATTTCGATTATTTTGAATGGGAAATTAGCAAATTACCCTATATTGAGGCATAGATGAAATCAAACTGGTAGCAATGCTCTTTTACCCCTTCATTCTCCATTATACGTAATGGTATATAGTGTCCGCCAAAATGTCGGCATAATATGGGAAAGATTTTTGATTTTTCAAAAAACCGTCAATAATTTGTACTTGTCTAAAAACCTATTTAGCCTCTATCATATATACCGAGTGATATGTACTTGAAATGGAATTTTTCGAAATAGTCAAAATCCAAAAAGTGCTATTTTTCGGAAATTCAGTAAGATTTCAATGATATTGTTATCCTTAGGTAACTGAACAATCTCAAAGCCAGAACACATTTATTTTTTTTTAACTTTTGCTAAAAATATTTTTTTCAATTTTTACACTTACGATAATGGAAGTATTGGATTCATCCCAAAAATTCGAAATTGAGCTTTCAAGAGATCTTCACGTTTTAAGAGTCCCCTGAAACCAAAAAACGTATTTTTTTCATAGGTCTGTGTGTGTGTCTGCCTGTCTGTGAACAGAATATCTCAAAAACGAAAAGAGGTATGGCGTTGAAACTTCATATTATATAAGTTTTGTGTATGTACTATCTAGATGCGACAGCCAGCTTTTGAAGAAAATCGCCTAATCGGTGTTTAATTTTCAGTTTTTTTCCATTTTTTCAAAAACGGCTCTAACGATTGTTTCAAACTTTACATTTTTATTACATTTTTAAAGTGTATTGATGTGAGATAGGTGATTTTCCAGTTGAATATCTCTAAAATGGGTTTCTTTTGTTCTTTTTTTCATATTTTTTTATTAACTGCTATTTTAAATGGAACACCCGGTGTATTATAAGAATGTTGAATTCAGCTTAAAATTTTAGAGAAAATTAGTCTCTTCAACTAACGCTCTATTTTGTACGGTTTCTGTAAAATTTGTAATTTTTACAAATTTTTGACAAATGCCTAAAAATAAAAACCATTTTTTGGCTAATTATAAAATCACTGCAAAAGGAAGTTGGGTGCGTGTATCACACAAGATTTTTTTCTTGGTCACATTTTGCGTTTCTTTCGTTTTTACTTCCTTTTAGATAGAAGATTTTTCTTTATCCAATTTACATGTTCTAAAAAAATCTCCTCATGTAGACAACTGTAAAGGAACATTTTTGTAACACTAATTCATTAACAGGGCTAGATTCGAGTTTTTAGAAGCCATTTAAATAGATCGTAATTGAAAAATATTTCTCCTAAAAAGGGCCTTGCATTAAAAACGTAAAAATTATGCAAACATACTACTTTTCGGTAAATAATAACATTTTATAATATTTTTTACAATTATAAATCTTTCGAGTCTTTACATAAAAAAAATTTTAATATCAAGTCTGGGTATGTGAAATTTTGAAAAATATTTAAAAATTTGTAAAATTAATTTTTAGCTAAAGTTAAAAAATAGGTGTTTTCTGGCCGTAGGATTGTTCAGTTAGGTAAAGATAACACATTCTAAAAATATTATTGAAATCTTACTTTATTTCCGAAAAATAACACTTTAGATTTTGACAATTTCTAAAAACTCAGTTTTCTAAATAAGTAAAAATCGCTGGGTATATATGATAGGGGCTAAATGGGTTTTTAGACAAGCACAAATTATTACCGTAAAAAGTTTTTTTGAAAAACCAAAAATAAAAATGTTTCCTATATTATGCCGACTTTTTGGAGGACACTGTCGAATAGTGAAGTCAAAATTTTGCTTAAAATTCTTCATTTTCAATTTACCAGAGTAAGTACCGATGCGTACCGAAGAAAGTGTTTATAAATGTTGAAGTTTAAAAATAAAATGAAAAAAATACGATACAAAAGTGTAATATTATTATCGAGTTACCTTTCGGGTTCTCAAGATTTATTGGGTATATATCTTGGTGCACATGTAAAGGATATTAACACACTCACCAAAGCCAGTATCTTTGTATTGCTTCTTAACCCTAGAGTGGGCGTGTTACATTTTTGGACAGCAAAGAGCCACCAAACCATAATAATAAAATTATATTATAAATATATGTTCAAATTTTTACTCTTTATAAAAATAGGTTTTTACATGTTTTCGATTCTAAATTATTTTACATAATAATGAATTTCTCCATAGTGATATATTTCATATACATTTTTAAGTTTAATACAACTAGATATTATTTTACTGCATTTGTTCAATGCCTGACATACAAAATGATTTCTTCAAATAAATATTTGGTATTAACTTTCCACTATAATTCAATCAGTATTTATGTCATATTTTCGTACCTTTCTGATTCTTATTTTAAATTGTTCTACTGAATAATAATTCTAATCCATTATTTTACAAAATACACATACAAATTATTATTACATTCCCTCTTAATACTTGAATTCATCTTTGTATTTTTACTAATAAAATATTTCTTTAAAATAAATTAGGAGTCTTATATGTAACCATTACAATATGTTTGTAATCTGAAGAATTTGAAGAGGATTCATTTTCAAAACATTTATTACATACAGCAACAATCATACATTTTCCACACTTACGACAATAGAATCGGGGTTTTCTGCTTTTCTTAGCACTGAAAATAGCACATTTTCCAGTTTGCCCTTCCTATGGATGGTTTGGGTTTCCAATTTCTGGAATGCCGCAAAATTCCCTTATTCTGCTCCTCAGGATCCTAGGAAGATGTTTTATAGTTACTCGTGTGTGTATATGGAATAATGAGCTCGTGTGTAGGGTTGCCAACTTTTGAATATAAAATCAAAGGACCAGCCAGCACCACAGGCAATTCGCCGAAGGCGCAAATTTTTTTTGGTGCCCCTTTTTGGTCTATCAAAATTTTTTTTGGTGCATTTACCAAAATAATACATACTAATATAAGATATACGAACATTTATTCTATTTGTAATATAATAATATGCATATAAGTAGATATAAAATCATATTAAAAAAAGTGACTACATATTAAATTAAAAGCAGCAACTTCTGTCTGTCTTGTTTAACAAAAACATTAACACAAATAAAAAACTAAAACATAAACCAAAAACCAAACAGTTATTCCAGTCGAGTGCATACCTACTTAAAGATCTGGTGTGATACACGCACACAACTTCATTTGACAGTGATCTTATAATTAGCCAAAAATTTGATTTTTAATATTTAAGCATGTCAAAGTTTTTCAAAAATTACAAATTTTACAGAAACCGTTCAAAATAGAGAGTTAGTTGAAGAGACAAATTTTCTCTAAAATTTTAAGCTGAATTAAAAAATGTAATAATATAGTGTGTGTTCTATTTAAAATAGGAGTTAATAAAAAAAAGAAAAAACAAAATAAACCCACTTTAGAGGTATTCAACTTGAAAGTCACCTATCTCACATTAATTAACCTCGGCAACTAAATCCACATTCGTGATAAAACGATAAAACTTCAGTGCCTTGGTATACAAACTACTATTAACCGTTAAATGGGACATGTTTTTATTTTGAATATTAGTTTTTTTGAAATACTGATAAACTGTTTTGTTTTAAAGGACATTTACCGTCCTGTGACACCTTACTAAAAGATAAAGGACACTATTTTGAAATAAAGGACTATCCTTTGGAATAAGGGACGGTTGGCAACCCTAGTCGTGTGCCAAATTCCGCTAAAAATTCTCGGAACAGTCGAAGTTGGGATGTTTGAGCTGTACACTACCATGGAGTTTATCCCCGCTATATTTAGAATTGAGTAGAAAATATTCATAGGCCATCGCCTAGTGTTCCTAGCAGCATTGTAGTTGGCATATATTTGGTTGTATTATAGTCCTGTATAATTTCAGGTTTTCGAGAAGTTTGTTACTGTATAATGATGACACTTATAGCTGAAGCACGAATCTGTTGATACACTTTAGTGCTAAGTTACAGAACCGCCGTTTGTTTTCAATTCTTAGAATTTACAAGGAAACGTTTTTGAATATTTGTTATTACCTCATTAAAATATTTCTTTGGTGAAAGTTAAATATAGACCAATAATACCAGTCGATTAATGACTGGTAATTACTGCAAATTTTGAGTATTAAATAATTAGTTTCGCCAAACATTCGGTGTCAAGCGCAGTGAGTGGTAACAAAACCTCGCCGTAGTTTACATGTTGACGAGTTGATTTTAAGCCTCTACAATTAGTAGTGCAAGAAAATAAACGTGTCACAGATGCTTTACAAATGAGTGAATCGAAATTAAAAGTGTGCTAAGTGGTAGAAAGTCAGAAGTTAAGGAATGCTCCTACCAATTGCTGAAATATGAAAAACGTAAATGTCTGAAACATTACATGTTCTAAAAGGTCAAAACGCAGAAGTGAGACACGTAATATATACTATACATGTATGAAGTAAAAGAGCAGATTAGTTTGAATGCCCTTTTACATAAACTAAAAGAAAGACCAATTTTAAATACTAGTCGCACAAGTTTAGCTATATTACTACGTAACATCGGTTTTCGTTTTATGAAAGATGACAACAGGATGGTATGATAACGGCTTCCTTCAGAAATTATATAAAGTTCAGCAACGAAAATGATCAATTCGTGTTCCTGTATGAAACCTGGATTTTTTCTAGAGGTGGATGAAAAAGATCTTGGCAAGACGATTCTATTAAGTCCCTTAAAAATGATGATGGCGTAGGAACACCGTATATAATATCACATGCACGGACAAATAATGGATTTGTGGAAGGTGCGAGCTTAATTTTTTTCTTCAACTTTGAAGAATTCATATTATCATGACAATATGAACAGATAATGAATGGAAATCAGCCATCTGTTATTGTCCTGGATAACGCCCCTTATCATTCAGTGGCGATTAACAATCAACCTACGAGTGACTGGAAAAAAGAGGACCTAATTAATTGAATGCGGAAAAAGCAAATCAGTTTTCCAGAGCATTCTCTGAAAAGTGAATTACTAATTCTCGCCAATTATACGAGGAACCAAAAAAATATGTTTTTGACAACATTATACCAGAAAATGGCCACCCCGTGCTACCTCTACCCCCGTACCACTGTCAATTTAATCCCATTGAGTTGGTATGGGGTATCTGTAAAAATTATTATGACAGATATATTAGTTGAAATGGTTACGATCGCGATAAAGGTTAAAGGTATGGCAAGATCCTTAAATACGGTGACGGAAGAGGTTTGGACTAGAAGTCTGAAACATACGGAGAGCATTATTAAACAATGCTGAGATCGAGAGCAAGTTATTGATGAAGTTAGACAACTAATTATAAACATAGGCAGTGAATCTGATTCTGAAAACTATTCTGATGGTACTTGACAAGGGTAACTTATTATTCCGTTCGTAAATAAACTGCTCAAGTACAGGTCTAAAGAGTAGCTTCAGCACTGCGAAAACATTAAGTATTATAGTGCACCCAGAATGTGTAGTTCAAAACGTGACCACCGAACTTCTGTAGATGGCGCCAAGTGGACAAGCCGCCACTGTGCTACAATGCTTGGAAATTTTGCAAAGTGGAAAATCGCCACCTTTCGCCAAAACCAAATAGCGCATGAAGGTGCTCGGGACCTTAGCAACAACTTTGCCCCCTTTCAAAATTTCGATATCTGTAGCCGTTCGAAAGTTACAGGCGATCCAGACAGACACACGGACGGACGGACGGACAAAACGTTCGCATAAGTACGCTGAAGCTACTAATAAGGATAAGTAATTTAAAATTTGTGTATTTATTATGTATATAAACTACTACTGAAATAAAACTCTTTTTCCTTAATTATTACGTTTTAGCAGAATCTTCCTTTTTTTTCTGATCACGTTTATTTTTTTAAGCAGAATAACTTAGAAATCTATATTTCTAGTCAAAGTTTATGGCAGTACTTGTATACATTTTCTTTTAAGTAGTATAATGCCTATAAAAGAGCACACTAACGTTTATCTAACTCCATTAATATAATTTTAAGGAACAATTTAATTTAAATAATTGGTAACTAAAGATAATGTGTTGTAATTTTACTTTTAATTATATAGTTTGACGGTACTACAATGCTATTAAATAATAAATGTGTACAATACTTGACTGTATCCTTTCTTTTCATTTAATTTAAAAGGAATAGATTAGATTTTTTTAATATAAAAAATAAATAGAAACTGTAAGTAAAACAAAGAAGCGTGGTTGATTTAATATGAACTAGTAAAACAAGTTTCAAGTACGACAACCCGGTAACTCTCTATCTGCGTCGAATAAATCAGTCAAACAGATAAAGTATCATGAACACTCATAAATATATCGTAACTAGCTGGCCCGGCAAACGTTGTTCTGCCTAAAAATAATTTGTCTCTGAAACCCCGTTTAACCACTATACAGTTTTAATTTTATATCATGTCCATCGTCTTGGACTTAAAAATGTATGCCATTTTCTAGCTGTAACCCGCGACTTCGTACGCGCGAGGTTCGTTATTTGTGTATTAAATAGTGACTAATTATGTTCTGTCCTCTCATCCCATCTTATCCCATCCCATCCCCGTCCCGTCCCTTCCCTTCTCGTCTCCCCCCTTCCATCCCATCCCATCCCTTCCTGTCCCGTCCCGTCCCGTCTCTTCCCGTCCCGTCCCGTCCCGTCCCATCTCTTCCCGTCCCATCCCGTTAAATTCAGTCCCGTCCCTTCCCGTCTCGTCCCGTCCCGTCTCGTCCCGTCCCCTCCCGTCCCCTCCCGGCAAACGTTGTTCTGTCCAAAAATAATTTGTTTCTGAAAGCCCGTTTAACCACTATAAAGTTTTAATTTTATGTCATGTCTATCGTCTTGGACTTAAAAATAAATGCCGTTTTCTCAATCAATGTCTCAAAAAACCTCAATAACGACACCCATATCGATTTTTAGGCTTATTTACCCCATTTCACCCTCTAAGGGGTAGCGAACCTGACAGATGTTGTCCTGCCCGAACATTGATTTGCCTGATATTAGCGGGTTCAGCAAACGTTTTTCCGATATTCGAATTTTCGATTTCTTTCATTTTAAAAATATGCTAATAGCTACAACTATTTTCATTATCCGTAGCGCGCTGGTCATCATTGTGTAATGTAGCATGCTGTGAGAATGCTTAATTATTTTCAATTAATATCAAGATATCAAAAGGGTATCATGTGATAACAAGTGTAAGAGAATAACGGGTGGCAGTAAATATTAGCAACCAAGAGGTTGTTTACAAGGGTTGAAAAGTTTCTATAATTTAAAGATTATCAGTCAAAATATTCACATTAAAGGTCGAATAATACCTTTAATTGTGAGGATATAATTCAATTTGATACGTGTTAGTAAGAATAGCCTTCTGCACGATCAAATACTGACCAAGGGGTCAATATTATTCTTCACATAGTGAGTTGGAGATTTATAGAAGCCATTTCAAGTGGTCATTGGTGTACAAGCCATCAGTTTAGTGAGTGTTTGTGTGTTGGGCATGCTGCAATACCGTTTTAAGAAAATATTAAACGGTCAAGTCTGCCTACAACGAGCTTTTATGGGTCATCATCATCTTCAAGTAGGTGTTTGACGACTTCGATCAGTGTGAAACTGATATTAGAGCAACATCCCAAGTACGAGTTTGGCTGTTGAAGGTTAGTGTATTCTAGTAACAGTTTGGATACGGCAAATTTAGAATTTAAAACGTGTATTTAGATTTAGAGAATCTTAGAATATTAAGTTTTCTAAATTAATATTGTGATTTGAGTACTCGACGGTTTCGATCTTTATAATTAGAAATTTATCATTTTGGTCTAGTTATTTTAAAAAGTATTTAACCGCATTTATTGGAAATTTCATTTAATTAAATAATTTTGACAACTTTAATCTGACTATTAATTTGTAATGTCAATTCAAACGTTTAATACACTATAACAGTTAATTAGATTCAAACTCAAGTACTAAGAGTGTGATTTAAATAATTACATTAATATTTATTTAGTTATTCAAAGTACAATTCATTAATACAGTATATATATTTGACATTAACTCATTCAGCTGGGAAGTACAGAGAGTCTCAATTGCTAAATAAGCTGGCTAGCCGAGGTATATTTAAACATGACATAATTTCAAAGTCAATTATGAAAGAATGATATATGTCAATATATGAGTCAGTTGAAAGCAACAAGGTAAGTGAGAATTATATACATTATTATTGATATTACTTCTGTGAATTAAGCAAACAGTGTAGATATCATTAATTTTTATTATACATTAAAATCTCCTACAAAAGGGGTGGTGTAATAAAATTGACGCGCAACGTGAGGCTCGAAAGGAAGTTGTAATAAATTTAGCTCCACAAAGTGAGATACAAAAGATAAACAAATAAGATTGTAAAATAATTGGTATCGATCAACGTGAGGGTTCGAGGCATTTAGAAGAGAGGATACGTATATGAATTTGCGGTCGGGTTTTAGAAAACCAACAAGGAAGTTAAAGAAAATGGATGGACTTCAATTAGAACAGGGTGATAACGTAGTAAATACGGAAGGACGTCAAAGGCAAGAAGCTAGTACATTAGTCAGTGCATCAAATGACAGCAATATGATGCGAATGATGCAAGAAATTTTAAATAAAGTATCTACAGTAGAAAACACAAACCAGGAACTTTTAAATAAAGTATCTGCAGTAGAAAACACAAAACAGGAAATTAGATCTGTAGTTGAAGACAGCAATCAAGAGATTGTAAATAAGGTGATTGAGGTGGAAACTGCAATGTCAGAAAAAATCGATACAATTGAAACAAAATTAAAGACGTTCCAAACAGAAAATGGAAATCTTATAAATAAGTTAAGGGTACAATTAGAACGACAATTGGTACAGAAGGTAACACCTATCGAAAAGGAGGTAGATACCATTAGGTCACAAGTAGAAATGAACAAGGATAATATTAAAAATTTTGAAAACAAATTTGACAGTTATCAAGGTAACGTCAAAAATCAAATTCAGTCATTGAATACCGAGGTGAAAGATATAACAAACTGTTTACAAAATAGCTCAAATAGTGGGAATATCAGTTTTAATGGTGGTATAGTTATACAAGCGAGTCATGAGAGACCAAAGTTTAATGGGAATAGGCAGGTATTACACCCTATTAAGTTTCTAAAGAAATTGGAAAATTATTTTGATACTATGAAGATTGTAAGTATTAAAAAGTTACAAGTAGCAATAGAATGTTTAGAACATGAGGTAAACCTTTGGGCTGAAAGTCACTGTACTGAATGGGACAACTATGAATCTTTTAAAGTTGATTTTATTAACAAGTTTTGGTCGAGAAATATCCAGGAAAAAGCTAGGTCTGAAATTTATATGGCAAGAATGTATAACGGTAGATTTGGAAGTTTTACGAAACACGTGTGGTATTGGATTGCGAGAGTGCAGTATTTAGAACCAAAGATACCTGACGAGATTCTGGTAGAAGCTCTTAGCAAACACTTTCCGATAGACGTACAAACAGCATTAGTAGCTTCGCAAGTGCAAAACGTAGAAGGAATGCTAAAGGTTTTGGAGGGTTTGGAAAATAGACAAACCAATTCAAAATTTGACGTAAGAGAAAAAACGTCAAATTTTCAAACTTCATATCCGTCAAAATTTGGTAATCGCAATGCAAACCAGTTTGAAACAAGAAATAGGATGAACCCAAACAATTACGACCAAAATCAAAATAAAATGTTAAGATTTGACAATAATGTTAGAGGAAGGAAAAATAATAGGAATAGCTATACGATTCAAGCAAGGGGTGATTCACCAGTGTCATTTAAAGCCAGGGATAGATCACCAAATACATCGCAAAATCAGGAAAACTAAAGGACCCGGTACAATTAGCTCCAATTGTTAAAATTCGGGTTTCAAAGGAGCAACAAGAGCATATAAATTTTGTGAAAAATTATTTTCAACAATATAACAAAATTCAAAAAGTTCATAATGTAGTTGATTTGGCATGTGATGTTTCGGAAAAAGAAAAAGAATTAGTAAATCAGGATTTACCTTATTTAAATGTAGAGATTGAAGGTATTAAGCAAGACTTGTTAATAGATACGGGTAGTTCGGTGAGTGTGATGTCGGAAGAAATGTTCGTAAGAATATTAGAACAAAATAATAAAATACCTATCTTACCATCAGTGGGTTTAACAATTCAAGGTGTCACTGGGGGAATTAGAAAAGTCAAAAAGCAGGCATTAATGTTGGTAAATATGGGAAGTTCAAAACATAAAATAGTATTTTTAATTATTAATCAATTAAATACTACATCCATTTTAGGCATGGATTGGATGTACAAGGTTAAAACTAATTTGAATTTTAACAGTAAGATAATGAAATTTGTAGATGCAGGACAATGTCATGAAGTTTATTTTAAAAATAATTCTAACCAAGATAAAATTGTATCGAATGAATTGAAGTTAATATCAACAGTTAATTTAAATATACAAGATGAAACAAGGTTTGAGATAAAGGAGATACTATTTGAAAACAACAATGAGTTAAGGGAATCATTACAATTACAAAAAGATTTGAATTTAGTTTTGAAGGATCTAAAAGAAACAAATAATGAAACGCAATACATGAATGTTGAAGAAGTGGAGTTTGAAACAGAACCAACTTTAACAATACATCAATTAAATAAACAATTTAATAAGTAGAAATTATATCCGATACAAGATATATTAGAAGAATATAATGTAATCTTTTCTGATAAGCCAGGCTTATGTAATCGTTTTATTTGTAAATTAAACATTAAGGATGAAACGGTATTTGTACAAAAATCTTATCCAATTCCTTTTGCAAAAAGAACAGCAGTTGAAAAAGAGATAAAAAGAATGTTAGATTTTGGTATCATTGAACATTCAGATTCACCTTATTCTAATCCCATAGTCGTAGTTACAAAAAAGAATGGGTCGGTACGAATTTGTTTGGATGCTAGAAGGTTGAATACAATATTAGTAGAAGATCGAGAATCACCACCATCAATAGATGAATTACTACAGAAATTTAATTGTGTTAAATTTTTATCATCTTTGGATTTAACTTGTGGTTATTGGCAAATCAGATTGCATGAAACGTCTCGAAAATATACAGCATTCTTAGTAAATGGTCGGAGTTATCAATTTAAAGTTTTACCTTTTGGATTGAATGTATCAATTGCTGTATTCAGTAAATGTTTAGATCATGTTTTGGGTCCAGAAGTATTATCGTTTGCAACGGTGTACGTCGATGATATCCTTTTAGCCTCGAAAACATTAGGTGAACATAGAAGTCAATTAGCTTTGGTTTTGGAGAAACTTAGATTAGCAGGTATGACAGTTAATGCTGATAAAACAGATCTATTGATGGATCACATAAAATTTTTAGGATATGTAATTAGTCCTCAAGGTATTAACGTGGATCCTGATAAAATAAAGACCATTCAAGATTTTAAGCCACCTAAAAGCAAAAAAGAATTACAATCATTTTTGGGAATATGTAATTTTTATAGAAAGTTTGTCTGCAACTATGCTTCGTCTGTAGTTAAACTTACTCATCTATTAAAGAAGAATAATAAATGGAAATGGGGAATGGAGGAGCAAGAAGCTTTTCAACAAATAAAAGAAAGATTTATTAAGATAGTAACTCTTTCACATCCAGATTTCAACAAAACATTTTATATTGCAACTGATGCATCGGGTTGTGCATTAGGAGCACATTTGTTTCAAATAAACGAAGATGGTTCAACAGAAAATGTAATTTTTGCTAGTAGAGCATTACTAGAAGCTGAAAAGAATTATATGACCACTGAGTTAGAACTATTAGCCATAGTGTTTGCTTGCAAAAAATTTAGAACTTATATTTTGGGATATGAAACTATAATTTTAACGGATCATAAAGCTTTAGAATTTTTAAGTAGCTGTAAAGCTTTGAGTGCACGTTTGATGCGATGGAGTATGTATTTGCAAGAATATAAACTCAAAATACAATATTGCAAGAGTAAGGATAATTTAGTAGCTGATTTCTTATCTAGATATGTGTACGGTGATGAAAAGAAATTGAATCCATTACTAGTAGCTTTGACTAGAGAAGTAATTCCAAGAACACAATTACCTAACTTACTTAACAATATAGAAAATGATCAGAACACGGATCAAAATATATTTTGGATAAAGAATGAAATGGTAACGAATGAACAGGGAAAGAGTGATGAATTGAAATTAAATTATAAGATTCATGAAAATATATTGTTTAGAAGAAGCAAGAGAAGTGAAGAATGGTGGTTACTATGTATTCCAGAAAAGTTAGAAAGAGAATTGATAAATGAGTATCATCAAATGTATGGACATTTTGGTATCAAGAAATGTACTGCACTATTAAAAGAAACTTGTTATATTACAAATATAGAACGTAAGGTTCAGAAAATATTAAAATACTGTGATTTATGTCAAAGAACTAAAGTAAGCAACAAAAGTCAGAAAACTCTCATGAGGAACATTGAAGCATTACAACCATTACAAATAGTATCTGTAGATTTGTTTGGTCCTTTACCTAGAGGAAAGTATGGAGTTAATTGTATATTTGTAATGAGAGATATATTTACAAAATTTGTTAAACTATATACAATCAAGAAACCAAATACTAAATCATTATTAAATAGAATTTTAAATGATTTTATAATTAATATAGGTAAGCCAGTTATAATTTTATCAGATCATGGATCACAATTTACAAGTAGATTATGGAAAGAAAAACTTAATGAACAGGGGATACAGTACAGGTATTCTGCTATTTATCACCCACAATCAAATCCAGTAGAAAGGATCATGAGAGAATTAGGCAGAATGTTTAGGTGTTATTGTAATATGAAGCATACAAGTTGGCCAAGTTATGTACAACATATAGAAGATTGGTTAAATTGTGTGGAAAGTGATACTACAGGATCAACACCTTATGAATTAATGAAAGGTCATAAACCGACTAGAATCATAGAAAATTTAATCAGATTTCCTGAAAGAATTGACACAACTACAGATCTAAAAATACAGTTAGCACAAGAAGTTTTTTTATCAAAGGCTCAAAGAAGAAAACGAAGACATGATAAGAATGTGGGACGTTCTATAAAATTCATGAGAGGAGATTTAGTATTAGTTCGAAATCACTTACAATCGTCAGTAATAGAAAAAACGATTAAGAAGTTCTTTTTACTATATGAAGGTCCATATGAAGTGGTCAAGGAAGTAGGGGAAAATGCCTATGTTCTAAATTATCCTGGGGAAAATAGGTATAAGTATACCCAAAATGCTTATAATTTAAAGAAGTATTATCATGAGAATAATATCAATAATGTAGTAAATCAGGTTATAGTATATCACAATAATGTAGATAAAAATGTTAATTGGAAAGAAGTTATGTCATGGGGTTACCTTAATAATGATGTAAATACAGAGTAACTTGGTTACCAAAGTTAATTTTAGAATTTTAATATTTTTGAAATGAGTTAAGGTTAATTGTAAATAATTTAAAATAGACAAATATCAATTTTTACATAAAAGCTCGTTAGAGATCTTTTAAATGAAAAAATTGGGGGGAATAAACTGTAATGTAGCATGCTGTGAGAATGCTTAATTATTTTCAATTAATATCAAGATATCAAAAGGGTATCATGTGATAACAAGTGTAAGAGAATAACGGGTGGCAGTAAATATTAGCAACCAAGAGGTTGTTTACAAGGGTTGAAAAGTTTCTATAATTTAAAGATTATCAGTCAAAATATTCACATTAAAGGTCGAATAATACCTTTAATTGTGAGGATATAATTCAATTTGATACGTGTTAGTAAGAATAGCCTTCTGCACGATCAAATACTGACCAAGGGGTCAATATTATTCTTCACATAGTGAGTTGGAGATTTATAGAAGCCATTTCAAGTGGTCATTGGTGTACAAGCCATCAGTTTAGTGAGTGTTTGTGTGTTGGGCATGCTGCAATACCGTTTTAAGAAAATATTAAACGGTCAAGTCTGCCTACAACGAGCTTTTATGGGTCATCATCATCTTCAAGTAGGTGTTTGACGACTTCGATCAGTGTGAAACTGATATTAGAGCAACATCCCAAGTACGAGTTTGGCTGTTGAAGGTTAGTGTATTCTAGTAACAGTTTGGATACGGCAAATTTAGAATTTAAAACGTGTATTTAGATTTAGAGAATCTTAGAATATTAAGTTTTCTAAATTAATATTGTGATTTGAGTACTCGACGGTTTAGATCTTTATAATTAGAAATTTATCATTTTGGTCTAGTTATTTTAAAAAGTATTTAACCGCATTTATTGGAACTTTCATTTAATTAAATAATTTTGACAACTTTAATCTGACTATTAATTTGTAATGTCAATTCAAACGTTTAATACACTATAACAGTTAATTAAATTCAAACTCAAGTACTAAGAGTGTGATTAAAATAATCAAACTAATATTTATTTGGTCATTCAAAGTACAATTCATTAATACAGTATATATATTTGACATTAACTCATTCAGCTGGGAAGTACCGAGAGTCTCAATTGCTAAATAAGCTGGCTAGCCGAGGTATATTTAAACATGACATAATTTCAAAGTCAATTATGAAAGTATGATATATGTCAATATATTATTCAGTTAAAAGCAACAAGGTAAGTGAGAATTATATACATTATTATTGATATTACTTCTGTGAACCAAGCAAACAGGGTAGATATCACTAATTTTTATTATACATTAAAATCTCCTACAAAAGGGGTGGTGTAATAATTGCAGTTCGCACGTAAAGTAGATACCCGCGCAGCTGACTGTCTTCGACGACCTATGTTAACTCAGCGTGCCTTTGGCATTGTAACGGACACTATAAAACGACACGGAATTGTTTTCACAATCACTTGTGCACAAACCAAATTTGAATGTCTGACTGACTGACTGCGACGACTTATGCAAGCATTTGGAATTACATAAACTATTAGTGTCTTATCTCTTCCGCTTTCGGTTACCTGATGCGGATTATGACATTATGGGGAAAACCCTTCAAACCATTAAGCGCAGGTGTGACTGCAAATAGAAACAACACAATTTCGATATTTTCCAATTTTCAAACATCAAATTTTAGAATAATCAATCTAGATAAAAGGAATCCACCCCCGATTGTCAGGAGCTAGCCAAAAGAATAATTTTTAATATTCAAATAATAATGAACAGGGCAATTTAAATTGATTAAAAGAAAATTTATAAACATATACTCATAGGTAAAACAAAGTAAGAGCCTGAACCATTTCAATATACCTGTTTATTCTATTGCCAATAAACCAGTAATGCAGAAAAGGATGCCAGTAGTTTGACATCGCTTCGCTTAACTAGCAACTCTAATAGGTGTACTTTACATACATTTTATAGTACCTATATATGCCTATTTTGTTGGTTAACGCCTAATCTTGATATATCAGCCTATAAATGCTTTTTTATATTACTTTAAAATGCAGCTCCGCATATTCGGGACTGCAATTTCTCCCACGTCGTTATCGAGGTTGATTCGAGGTTATCAAGTTAGGTTTTGCGTCAGTCTGTGTCAAAACTGACGGAAAAACTAACCTAATAACCTCGAATTTCACATTGACTTACAGTGCCACCAACATATTATTTATACGTTTGAATTTCTACAGCCCGCTGAGGATCAATTTTGTTTTATCTCTCGATATTTAGAATTAGTTACGTCACACGAGGTTTCGTAATTTGCAAACTCAAACTCTGTATTTTACCGGACAGTGGGCTTGTCACTTGTTGACGTGGTTAGAAATTTCAAATAATGTTCTAAAAACCTAGCTGAGGTATCAGGAGGTGCACATCAAATAACAGCATCAAAATTTGAAAAATCATTGCTACAAAATCTCGGATTGCACAAGATGCTCTAGCTGGCAGTTTTAAATGGAGAAGTTTGATGAATCCTGATTTGCAAACCTGCGATATATCGAATACCTTCGATGAAATATGCACTACTATGTCGCGATACAAAAACATTTAACTGGCAAAAGACATCATTTTATAGCGGACTATATCGAAAAATATTTTTTCTACGCCACTAAAAATGACGTTTTATACATCAGCGTGCTAAAAGTGAAATCAGCTGTTTACTTTTAGGACACAAATAATTAAAGCATTATGTAACCATAAAGTAAAATGCTTACTATTATAATTACCTTTGATAACTACGGGCTGCAGAAAAAGCCACCTGCGCCGTCACGGCCATCGCTTTACTATGACATAATTATAACTGTCATAAATGCAAACCTTTGTTCAATCGACATTTATGGATTAATAACAGTAAATTTAAGGCAGTAGAAAAAATATTGTGTGCAAACTCGTGCACAAACATGCAGTTTTAGCTATAATATTGCACTGTCATTCCAATTTTAGTACATAAAATGGCAAATAATAAAGCCTATTTAAGTGCCTATTTTGGTTATTTTTAGGACCTTTTTACTTTACTTTTTACTTAAAGTATGAATTGGCTCTACATGTAGCGGAGACTCCTGTTGATTGCAATTGATCGCACCTGGTTTCGCTACACTTGGACGAGAGCTTCCATCAGCTTGCTACGAGCCCTCACCCTGGCACGCCTTCCATGGAGGTTACATCAATAACTATCCGCCATTTTCTTTCACCTAAAGCATCTAACTTTTTCGGAACTTTCCACAAAAAGCTATTGTTATGATACATGAGGTAGTATAATAAATCATAAGAAAGAAATATTCAAAACTAATAAATTTGGAAGGTTACAATAATTAGCTCTTGATGGGTGTAAAATTTCGAATATGAATAATGGAAGTAATTGATACAATGAAAGGAGCCATTTGATAGTGCGATATTAATTGAAATAAATAAACTTAATGGTTGTATTAAATGTTAATAAAGAACAAACCAAAGTAACATTAGACAAATGTATTTGTTAATAATAATCAGAATGAATATCCTGTAATAGTATTATTTTAAAATATAGGAAGTGTCCACTAAGAATTGTATCTAATAGGGATAGAAGTTTGTTTAGTTAGTTACTGTAAAACAACTCATGGAAGCATACATGTAATTTTGAAATAACCAATTTTGTGAAATAAAAATAGAAATTATGCCTTAATTTGTGTTGGTTTTGGTAATGACAAATTAAAAAAGGGCTTTAAACCAATGTATGAGGTCGAACAGGTGAAATATAAAATGGAATTTATTGAGACATCAAGTGGATGAAGAGATTATACAGATACAGTTAATTGGAGATATAGAATACAGAATGTTATATTAGTTGAAGAGATTTGGATTTATTCATACGTACAAGATATTAGTAGAGGTTTTTACAAATTATTATTTGATTTGGATATTCTGTGAGTATTACAAGAGACATCGGACTATCTGCAAAAAGGGAACAAAGTTAGATTTGGAACATCATAATATAGCAACTTACCAGGAGTTAGTTCGTGTGACAGTGACATTCAGGAGGAACCAGGACTGGATTTTGGGAGCAGAGGAGTTGGTTTGACAGGACGGATGCAGTTGAAAGGATTCACAGACCATCATAGGTGTTGCTGTTTGTGAAGTGGGCAGTAGGTGTTGCAGTCCGTCAACGTCAGGATCCGGTATTTGTTGGATGTTGCAGTGAAAGCTAGAGCAGTTATAGAGGTTTGTGTAGATAAGTTGAGAAAGCATTTTGAATAACTGTCAATAAAAGAAAGTGATAATATAAAGTTGATATAGTACTAACGTAGGTGAATTGAATAATAAATGTGTTAATGTAAGATACAATTGTCAATTACCTGGTTTGGTGAATTTTAAAAGTCAAGTTTGACATTATCTGTCATTGACAGTCAAAGATTATCAAAAATACAATTTTAAAACTTCAATTAATAGAGAACTAGATTTTGGCGAACCCCCCCTGAAATAAGAGCACTCGATTTAAAAGTAATTATAGTTTAACATTTAAGACATTGCATTAATTAAGGCATAGTTCAACTGGTGAGCTATAGCACTATATAAGGGATAACTGAAAGTTGAATTATTTCTTGTTTTATCATCATTTCTATTCGACTGTTAACTTCTTTCTTATGTATTTTAAGAAAACGATCTATTTTAGCATTTATGGGGACTGATTCTGTAAATTGTATAGCCTGTTCGACAATATTAGTACATGCTAAGGGCTAAGGGCTAAGTAAGGTAAAATATGTCAATGTATAGCGACCATATTTGTATAGAGTATAGAATAGAATATTTTTCTTCAGGATTTAAATGTTCAAGTCTAAGATCTTCTTTTAATAACTGTAGTATTTGCATTTCATTAGATTGGGTGACTTAGAAATATTTGGGAATATTTATTTGAAAACTCTTCTAGTGTTAATTCATTGATGACAACTTCCAATTTTACGTTTAGGAAAAATACCTTCCGTAAGGTTTTTACTTATAACGTCAAATTCTATGACAGTTTCAGATCTCGGTTTTAGGTATTTGAATTTACTTTTTGAGTTTGGAGATATTGATTAAATTTGATCTTTTTAATAGAGGGGAGCTGATGTAAAAATTGATTGTAATGCACTATGAGAATTACTATAATCAATAAAGCTAGATTCCTTTATGCGAGTATGGTTACCTATGATACCGTCGAAGGATATATTAGTATCATGGTTGACAATATAGAATTTGATCGATACGAAGATACCAACTGTGATTAGTGGTGCATTTGAGAACAACCCGTTTAAGGTTTAAATTCGCATTAAAGCGACGTTATTAAAAATTCCCGTTTTTGCATGTCATTTATTAAAGTGAAATTAAATCAAATTCAAACGTTGTATTATTGCAAGTAAGATATTTTTGTAATCTCCGAAGTGTAGGCATTCCGTTTTTTTTTGAGGAAATATTTGAATGCACGAATTAGTATTGGAAATACGAAGATTTAAATTTTGGAGCTTTTTTTGTCCACCGTGTATAGTGGTTAGTTTTTTATTTATCTTCAATTCTTTGTGGAACTCCGCTAACATATTTAATGATTATACTATTTCACCTCCATCGATACCTCATTTTAGTTCGGTTTGCAAATTATTCAAGTTTAGAATTTGCGTTGAGGCGCTATCGTTCGTTATTGTGTTATTAGAGAAGCCGGTATCTATTTTTTATTGTTATATTATTATATTAAAATCTTTTCAGCTGTATCCGAATCCGTTTAGTAATAAAAGAGATGTAGTAGTTGCAGTTTATAGACTGAAATATCTTACAAATTTTATCGGAAGTGTTCTCGGTATTTTTAGGGAGGCCATATATATTGTTGATGCAGTGTAGCTTTTTACAACGCAATATATGTTGGTGTAGTTGAATTAATTAAAGCAGCATTTATTTTAAATTTTTAGATTATATTCACATAATATATAGAAATAGATGGATGGTTAACATGATTCTGCTTAAATACTAATCTAAATTGTTGTATTCTACCCGCAAGTCCAGTGGGGGTGCGTCAATAACCAATGAAAACGTCCGGGAAATTTTCTCATGGAAACTAGAATTTTGCGGTTTCTCACGAGCAAACGCAATGCCGGCAAAGGTGATCAATACCTTTTTAACCATAATAATCATAATATGTACGTCTAGTCTCCTCTTCCGTAACAAAAATAAATTTGTTTAGTTTCCTAGTAAACCTGAAGTTATTTTTGTATTATATTAACAAATATTACTGATGATGGTTTTCCTAAAAATCTAATTTTAGTAATAGTTACTGTTCTTGGACCTGTATTCCCATTTAGCATTTTTCCACACTTAATTGCTCAATTTCCGCGTATAAATTAGCAGCATTCCTTAGAAACCGACGGGGTTCAGTTTCTAGCAAAGTGCTTTTCGGCTGCCGGCCCACAATTACGACAATCAGAAATCGGGTCTCGAAATTAACGCCGATTTCCTGCAATTTGCTCTCGTCGAAACTAATTTTACGTCTTTTATATGCGTCTTCGGGTCCGAAATGATGTGCTGGCCTGAGAACGCGCCCCGAAAAGGCATTAAAATCCATAAAACGAGGTATTGCGGAACTCCCCATACGTTTTAATCCGCCACAAGTCATAACAAGCAATAATAATAAAAGTGCGATCGAGGCCGTTCAATAAACCCATAAAAATTGCATTTTTGATGCCTTTATGACGAAAATAAGATTTAGTACTTAATTACCGAAGGGTCAACGATCGGGTCTTTTCATTGCCCTGCGCAGCAGCAAATTACTTCTGAATTGTCGATCTCTTGCCGGCCATTAATCACTTGACAATTTCGGTTTCCCGTAAAATTAATTTCCGGTAATGTTTATTTCGGGGACAGCGGCCATGCTGTTCCCGAAACTGCTGTTTCGGCTCAATCGGCGATAAACTGATTTCGGCAGTAACTTTGCGAGTTAATCACCCTGTATGTCGGGGGCAATAAAAGTAAGACGGCATGCTGGCCGATAATTAAATTCAAATTTAATTACGGGATTCTTATCTGAATTAGGGGCCGAGGAGCAAGACAGGTAATTGCTAATTGCGGCGCTATATATTTATTGTGCGTATTTCAGTTCGGATTTGCTTCTGAGAAGCGCTGCAGATTCTCATCGCTGTAATTTCGAATCTGGGTTAACTTTTGTTCTTGTACTTTGCGTAAGCGCCGCTGATTCCAATATGTGATAGGCACTGACGCCATTACTACAGCAATTAGAGAGTATCTCCTTAAACTTGTTTCTCTTGCACATCATTATTGAGTGCCTTTAAGGCTCTGGCCTGAAATAACCAATTATTATCTATCACAACATCTACCATAGACGTTTAAACTAACGTAAGCACGTGAATTACAAAGCTTTGTCAAAAAATCACTGGCAGGCCAGATTCTAGACATTATTTTCAACACTTTAATGAAAACATCGCTCGTCATCGTCTGCTTTTTCAAAGAGCAAAAGTTCGCCTATATTGTAATGGTTTATTGCCCACAGCAATTCTGATTGCCTAATTAACTAAATTAATAAGGTCAACATGAGCACAGAATTAAATATCTTATTTATTGCAAGATAAACAGTACTTTACATTAATAAATGCACTTGATGTGAGCAGCAGTAACTAATAATTTAAGAGATAAAAGTTAGCATGCGATAAGGCAGGTTTCAGAAGGGTTACGTTTAAAGTTTCAGATATGATAAATGTTCGGAAAGGCTAATGCAATTTAATTTGTAACTGATGGATTTGAGCTTAGTAACGTCAAACATAATGTTAATAAAATGATACAGAATAATTTGTTAAGTATAGAAATTGTATGAGCGTTATGTATTAAAAGTTTATAAGCCAGCAAACTGCAAATTAACTGAAAGGTACACGAAAAACAGTGCTAGCAAAGCAATAATTGCAATAGAGCAATGGAAAAATGTAAGGCAACCGATCGAAAGACAATTAGTGAGATGCTAAAAGAACTCAAGTGTGTCAGTGCATTATAAAACTAAGTGAAAATTAAAGGCAGAGCAAAGTGTGGTGACATTTATCCAAGTAAAGGACAATTTAGTGAAAATGCAGAGGCATGACTTCAAAACTGTAGTTCATAAGTTCAAACATGTAATCAAACCTAATTTCTCATTCAAGCAAAATTGTAAATCTAGTTGCTTAGTTACGAAACAGTCAATTGTGATAATGAATCAAACAAGCTTAATTTTTTCATATTGTGGGCAAGTTGAGCTCCACATTTATTGTATTAAATTGTGAATAAAAAGTTATTTCTGATACCTATTTCGTGTTAAAGTTATTCACCAAGTTACCGCGCATCTATGGGTGTACTTTTCCCAAGTGTAGGAGCTTTCAAGATACTGCAATTAGGCCAGCAAGATTTTGGGGTAGTTCCAGACATCGGAAGGCAGATCTTTTTAGTGCTTCATGGAAATGAGGTCTATAGCTATCCCTGGGTAGAAGAATTAGAACTAGCAAGCAATTTCCAAGCGAGTGTTTGCCGTGGTGTCCTTCCAGTATGCCAACCAACAGAGGAGCACCTCTGCAAAAGGTAGGATTCCATTAAAACTAGGAGCAGCAGCCTCGTAGAAACTGGGGTTCGTCAAGAATAGACCTTTGCCGAGAAGTTGGTGTTTCTAGAGTCCCAGTACCATCGAACTTCTAATAATTTAGCTGGCGTCCTTAAAAAGTACGAATTGAGGCGGTAATTGCAGGGTTTGCTGGAAATTGAACAAAAGCGAATCACGAGTGCGAATGTGTGATACTACAAACAAAACGAGGTTAGCCGTTGCTACGTTACAGAATTAATCGTATTTACTTGATGCATTCTTGCCATTTTGGTGTTTAAAATTCAAATTTACGCTATTTTTGCACTGACGGATCATCTTGTTTACTGCACTAAAGTTAGAGGTTATTTTACTGTCAGTTGGGAACAGTCCATTTGCCCTAATATCAGAAAGTAATTGTCATACAACGAATTATTTGTCATACAAAGTTTTCTACTTAATTTTATGAACAGACCCCGTCAGTTAAGAATTGTTTCATGTTCTAACTGAGGTAGAAACACATACCAATGTAAAAGGTCATTTAAAAATAATTTCATTGTTAAAGTGCTTCGGGGTGTCCAACAACCGTACCACACCAGTTACGTTGCCTTTTTCTTTTGTCGTTGGGGGACCCCAATAATGAACCCAGTTTTCATCTCTAGTCACTATTTTCCACAACATATCTGGAACTTCTTTTCAGTAAATTCAAACTCTTGGAAGTTTTTGCCAACGGTCTTTCTGTTCAGGAATTACAAGTCTTGGAAACCATCTGGCTAATACCTTTCTCATTCCAAGCTTTTCATACAAAATGTGTAAGATACTTGGTTTGCATAATATTCTGAACGCCACAGCGATCTCTGCTGGAGCTTCCAAAAACCATCGACTCTACCTTTCTGCATCGACAATCTTCTGTCGATTCACAACCCCAACTAAACCGTCTTGACCAGTATTTTATTTAATATAGCCTTGGTATAGTCTTATCCTTCACTGCCAGCATCTTTTCATATATAATTTTGAGTCTGTGACCTTCCAAAATTAGGAATTTTATTAAGCTTAGGTGCTCTAATTTAATTAGACTCCTTATTGACAAGCTAATACAAAACAAAGAAACGATATACCATAACAGATGAAATTTTGCACAATAACTATTGTTGCGCGGGCGGCCCACCCAGTCGCTATAAAAATTGAGTACCGAAACCACAGTCGTAGAAGTAGGGAAAGCATTTGAAACATTTGAACTACTTAATATCGCCCATAGACCATTGATTGTTTGGTCATCCATAAAGTACATTTCTACTACGCGCCGTATTGGATGCTGTCAAATTAAGCTGATATAGTGACAGTTGTGTTAATTAAAATTATCTACTCCTTGAATCACTACTATACATACAGCTTATGTCTATCTCTCTTTTTCTTGGCCCTCTTTGATGAAACTGACTTTGGATTATACTGTATAAATGATATTGTAACAGAATTTGAAATAAGAAAATCAAGAAAAAGTACTTTTGGTTGTTGAAGAGTAACTAATATTATTACCTTCAACATGGTACTTGATGATGTTATCGGATTGTGAAGCAAATAATAAATAAAAGTGTTTGGCTTATATTAAGAACGGTTCTCTATTTAGCTTTACCTAACTCAAAGCAGCCACCCTCTTAACTAACCATCTAACCCCTTACCTAGTGGGGGCGGCACATGAGACTGCACCGTGGCGGTGGGTAAGCTAGATACGCCTCTGCTTAGAGTCTAGCTGTGTTACAGTAATAATAATTGTCACTGCAATCAAGAGGACGAAGAGAAAAATAAGAATTAACTATCATCAGGACAGCGACGTGCATTGACATGCATGGGAAATCTCCCTGAATACCCCAATGAGCTCGTGCTAAGGTTGCTTCCCTATCTACTTCCTGGTTCCGGATTCCCATTGGCCGGCGCATCCCCTTCATAGTATAGTGATATTAACATGTACGTGCAAAGGCAGTGATTGCAGTTGCCCTGTCGGTTTTGTTGTGGTGGTTCGAGTAACGGTTTCGGCCATCGATTTGCGTAATTGCACGGGAAACGTTATTAGTGGAAAAAGCGGCTGTGTTCGGACTGCAGCTCATTTTAAATTTCATACTATTTCCAATTTGTAACGTGTCATTATCTAATAAAATCGCCTTGTGTGTGCTGGAATTTTAATAACAACGTGCTGCACTTTAGTTTTTACCATCAGCAAGCTTTTTTCGTTTCCGGATCAAAGTGTGCCTTTTAATTTGGCCCCACTCCCGAGCTTTTCTTTTGAACGCATGGTAAACAGAAATTTTTAGTAATTTATATGTTTCGTAGACAGGGAAAATAGATTGGTTTTAATTACAACTACTTGTTAGCGGGTTGAGCAAACAACCGGATTTTTTATAATTATTGCGGACAGCATAAAGTACAAAACAGCCGATTAAGCGATGAAGACATGAAGGCATTAATTCGGGCAGCATGTTGCTAATTGGCTATAAATTGTCTTCTAAATGTAGGCCGTAATCGCGCTAATTAATTTTAGGCATTTAATGGTTAATAATGGTCATTCTGTTATTGCCCGGCACAGATTTGTGTTGGTCTGGAGGAAAAACTGCGAGTTCCGTAGGTATTAACAAGATGTACTGTTAAGCTATCTCATTTAACGAACATTAAAGATAACAATCTAACGAGATACTCCCAATAAAATTCCAATGCAGTAGATAACGTAGATCAGGCTGTAGACTTGTGTGCGTTAATAAAAGTTAATAGCAACTGTAAGTTTTAAAGCTGCGGGATACTGAGCTCTAATCATATTAAAATATCATCAAACAATCGCACAGTAATAGAAACGTGTCCCATTTCCTGTGGATATAAATTTTATGAATGGGATTCAAAAGAATGCATTGACGAAATTCTTATTTAATTTTTCGCCAGAAAGCAGACATTTGTAAATTATACGAAATTGAATTGCTTACTAATTGAAACCATCCTGTCAATGGATTCTGACACAATGATAGTGAAGCGCCGTTTTACATTTCAATTGCATTATGTTAATTACACGACTTCTGGGAATTTCTGGACTAAATATGTTTAAACAAGCTCTGTTTCTGTCTTCTTTGATACCCATAAACAATCAACCACATATTGGTGAAAATACAATTAGCTTCCTTATGATATGAAAGTCTATTATCACCCAGTGTCGGGAAGTTCAAATATGTGAAACTAAATTAAAATCATGATCACATTGTTAATTGTAAATAGATCCGAAATTTTGTCCAAATGATTGTACAGCTCTAAATCACTAGACATGAGTGTGTTACATTTTTATCTTAAGTTTGTAAATGCCTTATAGATTGATTAATTCATATATGTAGGATGTAGGTTATTGATCTTTATAATTGATATTTAAATTATATTCACATCATGTTTGTAACTTAGAATATTTTACCAATACGCTATGCTCCTTTTCCTGGAGATAAGTGAATTTCAATGTGCTTATTTTTCATATAACAATGTTACACTTGTTAGAAGTTGAATGAGAAAAGGGTTAGGGATAAGAAGGCCATGTAATTATAGTACTTCGCTTTTAGATATAATTGTTTTTTACAGTTAATAATAATAAATTGGACAACACTTATTGACGCTGATCTTTAATTAAAAACGTATACTTAAAATACATACCAACGAGATCAATAGATCAACAATTATATAACTTGAAGATTTTATAAAATTTCAGGTATGTAGGTATATCTAAAAGTTGTAATTAGATTTTTCGGTGAGAAACAGAACAATATCGCTTCTGGGTTGAAAAATCGGGGAAGGCAACCCCGAAAACATTTTCTTTCAGTTTTAGCCGATTTAATGAATAAGTTAGACCCAGTTTTCAACGAGAACAACTTTCAGGTTTATTATTTCCTCTTAATTTCTGGCTGAGCCAATGGTTTGTGTAATGCGATCTTATGCTATTTAAATTGGCATGTATACCTTGAAATAGCTATTTTTTTATTTGATTTTAATATCAACTAGAAGACATAACAATAGGTTCAACAGCTAAGTTTAAATCGTTTGTTGTACTGATAAATGCACAAAACTACAGCCTTTTTTTCCAAATGACTCGGAGCAAGAGTGTAGATAGAAATGTAGTTAAAACCAAGTTTTGATGTTGGTTACGAATAAAGTTAGCAAGGTAATTCAGAACAAAAATTTCGACTTATTTTTAAAAAGTTGTCATTAAACTTACGAAAGCTACTATGAATCGCTTGTTTAATTTATGTTGTTATATTTTTTTGCATTGTCAAGGTATATATTACAAAACCTTGTAATAACTTTTGCAGTGTCAAAAGTGACGTTAGTAATATTGTTAAGGGGGGGTTAATACACTGTAAAAATATTAGAAGTCACAGCCTGCTCTGGGTCATGTTGAAAAAAGATACTGTATTTCGTTACTCTCTTTTTATCATCATAATTGTATGGTTAGTCCAGTAAAGTTGAAGTTTATACGAGATTTACCATCTTCTCATCTTGATATTTGTACGTACAGTTTTATTCTGATATTTTTTAAGGATTTAGTAGTTGATATTTCTAACACTGAATCTTGGAGTTTCTGTACGATGTTTGTTATTATCGCAACATTATTTTTTCTTTCTTTTATCTTATCTAGAATAATATTATAAAAAAAATTGTCCAATACGATACTCACATTGGCACTGATATTTGAAAAAACATTGGCTTTAGTTGTTATTATACTCGTCCCCGCCTGACACAACAAGCAATTATCTAAAAAGCAATGATTGAAAAATTTATATTTAGTCTATTTTTTTCCGTAGTTTCAAAGTAGTTTCTGTTACTGCTTCTTTCGCTCTATTATTGCCTGATTAAGTTTCCCTATTTTTAAAGTTAATTGTAGTCATTTTGTTATCTCTTAGTTACTATACAAGACAAACAAATATGAAAGCTGTTCGTAAAGAACTTTTGCAATAACTAAAGTTCTTTACTAATTGGTTTCACTATTTCTTCTCGTTGACAGTAATCGTCAATTTCAGAGAAAAACTTTTATAAAATTTGTTATATAAATACTAAAAAACTACATATTTTTATAATTAATAAATTAAATAGTGTGAATCGTTCAAATATCTTTTACCATAACACAATACGACACTGGCCTCACACTCGAGGGCGTGACGAAGGTTAAAAATGGCTTTTTACGACCATTTACCAAGCTAGCTCATGGTAGGGATGTCCACGAAAGACGGCTATTGGCGCTCCTGGAGAAGATCATGATTGGTTTTTAAGTGTGCGTTTATTTACAATTACTATGTACAATGTTATATAATTACTCCCAAAAATATATATATAAAAACAATAAAGTAAAATACGCCGTGTGTGTGCCCGGTGGAGGGCATCTCCGAGGGCGAGAAGCGGATGGTGGCGGTCGACCTGGCAGCAGGAACACTTCGGCCAGGACTTCTTAGACCTAGGGCTCGCGTCCTAGCGAGGCCCTTTGGGGGCGGGGCGGTGTCCACGTTCCGGACGACCTGGAGGCAGGATGACACACCTCGGCGGCAGGCCAAGGGGGCGGCGGCGGAGGCTTGAGGCTTCATTGCCGTGGCAGGTGCGTCCTCGGCGGAGCTGTGCGAAGCCGGGGCGACGGTGCTTGAAAGCGTGAGCTCAGGCGAAGTCCTCTTCGTGGCGCGGAGTTTCTGGTGTTTCAAGGGCGACCTGGGGATGGCGTCGAGCCGGATGATGCGCGACGGGCCGGAGCGCTCTCTGGTTCGCAAGCAGCTAGCGTCTCTCTGAAGCTTGGGGCGCCTTGGGGCCGAGCAGAACGCGTCTGACGACAGCACACTCCAGGGGCGGGCTGCTGCAGCGAACCTCGAGCTTGCGGACGGCGGGCGTCGAATTCGGGCGGCGGCTGTCCATCCTCCTCTTCCTCGATGATCGATGGCTAGGCCCCGCTGGAAGGCGTGGGCTCTAGGTTGGCATTGCGTAGCTTTTGGCTACAAGGGGGCGGCGGCGAGCGTCCTTCGTGGATGCTGCGGCGGCGGCGATGATTGGTTTCCTCTATGAAAGCGGTGTCGGGCGGCCTTCTGCTATGGGGGCAGTAGCGGCGGGGCTGAACGGCGTCAGCTGGTGGCGCAAGCGAGCGGTGTCGCTTGGCGGTGGTTCCCCTCTGTGGAGGTTGGGGGGTACGCGTAGACGGCGGTGGCGTCTTTGGCGTGATGCGAGCTCCCTGACATAGGAGCGGCAGCGTACGTGGAGGCGGCCTGTATGGCGGCATCTTCCTCGCAGTGAGCTGGACGTAGGTGTAGGCGGCGACGGCGCCTGTGGAAGGGTGCGTGCTTCTGAACATGGGAGCAGCAGCGTACGTGGAGGCGGCCTGTGTGGCGTCTTCCTCCTCGCAGTGAGCTGGACGTAGGGGCAGACGGCGGCGGCGTCTGTCTTCACTCGCATGTGTTGGTTCCTGCGAACTAGATTCGAGTAGCTGTGTTTGTTTCTGAGAACTTACGTGAGCGTGTCGCGGTGCTGCGGAGCGATACAGCGGAGACGGCGAGGTTCTCCATGGGGCCTGGGCTATGCATAGCGGGCGGCAGGACCTGGGGCATAGCGCAGCTTAGGCCTGGGCTTGAGACGGGCGGCGACGTCGGTGGCTACTAGGGCTCGATTCGACGTGGGGCTGGACGCTCCTCCAGGCGTGGACAGCGAGGATGGCAGGCGTAGATAGCGGCAACCCGGACACCCTTTAGCAATAACGAGCATAGCTCGAGTTATCCCAGGAGTCACTGGGCTGACTTCTGTGAGCAGAGCTCGAACAGAAGGTTTTGGGGCCGTTTGTGGAGTTCTCTAGTGGCCGGAGGGCCCAAGCTGAGAGAGTTTTTTGGTCTTAGAGCAGAGCTCGATAAGATGGTTTTCGATCCTAGAGCAGAGCTCGATAAGTTGTTTTTGATCCTAGAGCAGAGCTCGATAAGCTGGTTTTTGATCCTAGAGCAGAGCTCGATAAGATGGTTTTTCTGGCGGCTGCGGCTCTTTTTAAAGGGATTTTTACTCCCACCGCTTTCTCTCGGATGTCCGTTTGTTTGGGGTGGGATGAACTAATTTCGCTTACGGGGGTTGATTTGAAGCATTTTATCGATTTTTGCATTTAGCGTCCTTATTTTCGTACGGCGGCTTTTTTTATCTGGCCCATCGTTTTCCTTATTAAATTATGCTTCTTTACATACCACGCATGCCTATAGTCTTATTAAAATTACTTGTAATTTAATTGGTTCGCGCTATTTGCTATTTCTTTAATTGTTGCGTGGCATGTCTGCATTGACCTCCTTATGGATAATTCTTTCCGGCGCTGGCCCAGTTCTCTGAGTTGACACCTTCGTTTTTATTTACCTTACTTAACCCCGTGAAAGGGAAAGTTTTAAGCCGTCTTTGTTAGCTCGAGCGGCCGATGACATTCTAATAACTCGGGTTGTTGGCCTGGGTCTATTTTAGGGCCGTTTGCCCTACGAATGCTGTTTTTAAAACTTAGGCGTTCGGCTTTTGTTTAGCCAAAAGAATAACATGGTTGTAATTACGTGTTTTTCTGCTCCTTGAGAAATTGCATGCGAGGTTTGAGGGCGTTAACTCACATGTGATTTTTAATTGGGCCGCTATCTTGACGAATAGGCGACAAGCGGCAATTATGCACGTGTGAGTCATATCAACCATAATTGCAACTTTTTCGGTACAATCATAAGCAATTCTTCGGCATTTTATTATGCCATTTGCTATAAGTAGTTATACGTGTTTTCAAAACCATTGGGGATCATTCCGCTTTGTTTGTTCTATTAGACCATTCTCTTCAGCCATAATCGAAGCTCAATCGCTCAATCGGCTGATGAAATTAGAAATAGTTGGATTTGCGTCTTTTTCAAGGACATTTGCTTTTAATACATTTTTGCTGCTGTTACTTTTACTACTATTAAATAATAAAAATTAGCGATAAGTATTTAGTTTTCATAGCCGTTGAGGTTAATTGTAATTTATTTGTGTCATTCAATAGTTCGTTTTGGCGGTAATTACCACTTTGTTAGCTCTAGTAATTGAAACATTTAAGTTTTCATTTTCAAACTAACCTAGTTTTATTTAGTATAGTTTGTTGCACCGTGAAACACCCCGTGGTGAAATGGATACACCTTTACTTTAAAAAGATATGTCAAAAATGTTAATTTGGAAAGTTTATAAACTGATGGATGACAGTGTTTGTAACTTGTCAGTACGTAATTAATATTTAGGTTTTACAGATACTTTGTAGCAACTAAAATTGGTCTATTAAATATTAAACTGTTGGCCACGTGATCTAATATTTTTCTTAACACATTTTTCTTGAAAATGTAAATGCTGATAAAATAATACGTAACATGTTATGTATGAACACTTTTTAAACTATTCTTCATAAAACAATATCTTGTATGTACATTGTGGCAGAGCAAGAATTAGTGACATTAGTGTTAGAAGAATGACATGGTAAACACGAGAAATAAAACGTAATGTAAGAGAAATAGAGAAATGTGGAGGAAACCCTTAAAAAGTAGCTTTAGGAAGCAAATTGTCTCAAAAACTTGACAAAAAACAGAACAAAAAGCATATAAGCAGTTTAGAATTTACATTAAACAAAATTCTACAGACTATTAAAATGTATCTATATAACTTTCAACCAATTAAACCAATGAAGCGTTGATACGCAAATCAACAAGACGAAAATGACGGCGAAAACGGATTGTACACAAACGATAGTAGAATATCTAAGAAAGAACTAGGAAGTGCTTGAAAACCACTAAAATTAGGAAAACCCTTTTTCGGTATAACACCTGTTCTACAGATTGTATTGAAAAGGTTTACCATTATGTCAATCGTGTCCTATCTCTTCTGTTTCGATTTCCATTTCTGATCTACTGTCTTCAAACAGTTCTTCTATGTACTTGGTCCATATCTCCAACTTGTCTTGGATGTCGATGATTATTCTACCGTTTTCGTCTTTTAATGCATTAGCTGGTTTCGATCTTGTAATACCTGTTATTCCTTTTATCTTTCTATGCAAGTTAAAGCTATCAGATCTGCGTTCATATTCCTTAATCTCCTTGCAGTTTTCTAATAACCATTTCTATTTTGCCTCTTTAATTCTCCCTTTAATCATTCGATTTAACTCTTCGTACCTTTCTTGGTTTTTACCTTTATTATTTCGTCTTTCTTCCATCAGACAAAGAATTTTATCGGCCATCCAAGCTTTTTCTTGACTCTCACTGGAGGTAAGGTGTCTTTTCCGGCTTTTAAAAGTGCTAGGTACTTCTATGTTTTCGGTGTTCTTATTTTCTTCCTGTATATTTCTAAGATTGTGATTAACTTTTTCTCTTGGATTGCTTAGTACACTTTCTTCGTTAAGGGTACATCTATTTCTTGTCTGTTACTTTTGCGTTTTAATTTCTTCAATTTGATATTTAGTACCGTTACTACCGGATTAAGATCTGGCCCGATATCTTCTCCGGGGTAAGTTTTCGCTGACGTAATAGAATTTTTAAATCTACTCCTGATTATTACGTAGTCTATTTGATCTCTCACAATTCTTTGTTTGTTGTTTATAGGTGACCTCCATATATACAATTTACGATTTGGTAACCTAAATATAGTATTAATTATTGCTAGTTCTTCGTTTTGACAAAATTCTATCAATCGTTCCCGCCGCTCATCTTTCTGCCCTAAACCATATTCTCCTGTGCATCCTTCAGCTTTGACCCTGCCAACTTTTATATTAAAGTAGCCCATAATTATGGCGACATCATCTTTTTTGGTGCTTTTTAGAACAGCTTCTAATTGCCCATAAAATTCTTCAATCTCCTCGTCTTCCTTGTCCGCTGTTGGTGGATACACTTGAATAACGTTAATTTTTCTTTTATTCGAGTCAAACTTATAACTGATTTGTTACTTTCTTTTTCTATAATAATACCAACACCATATCTATGGGTTGAGTCATCATTACCGGCATAGTAGATCGTGCCGTTTGTAGTTAAACATTTTCCTGATCCTGGCCATTGCGCATCACTAATACCAAGCATACTCGACTTTAATTTTTTTATTTCGGCTGTAATATTGGCCAACTTTCCTGGTGCATATAAGCTTCTCGCGTTTCGAGTAGCATTTCTCATAGCTCTCATACTACTTGTCGATAATTTCATAGTTTTGCTCATAACTGTTTCCCCCGGAGATCTGACTGGGGAAGTTTAACTCCGGAATATTTAGTGATTATGATTATATATTACTAAGGTAATTCATTTATGGATTTTTAATGCATGGTTCCTCTTGTCTTCTGCATGCTTATCCGTTGACTATTAAAATAGTTCGTCCGCCTTAGAGGCCAATTCCTCGAGCTCAGGACAAAAGAGTACCATACCTCCGCTGGTTCTGCCACCCGAAGCTCTTGACCAAGCAAGAGCGGAACCGCTTATACCGGCAGTTATTCGGTTATCACCATATCTGGCTTGCTTTTATATCACCCCTAAAAGCAGAGTTGCTATCTCCGCCAGCTTATTCTTGTTGAAGTTTCTCTTCTGTGTTATTCCTGCCGTTGTTGTCTTTACCCGTAACCCTGGGCAAGAGACCCTTAGCAGGTAGGCAGAGTCGATTCATTCCCCTAAGTAGGACTACCTCAAAGCAATTCCTACTCGCTACTTGGCGCTCACTTACGCGGAATCCGATTAATAATTGCTAGTCTGTCGCTTTAACCGCTAGCCAACGCGTTTGCACTTTAGGGACTGTTATGATGTTTTTATCGTGTTTGCCACTTTAAAATTAAATTGGTTTAATAAGATATAACCGATTGTGGAAAACAATAACGATCTTTTGATTTTCATTAAAATACACAAATTACATACATATACAGATACCTCAATATGTTTTAAAATACAAATAGAAATAGTGAATTAAGTAGAAACGCACGCCGTAAGCTGATTTAGTAATTAAAGGCTAAAGTAGCGGACCCGCGCCCTCGTCTTGGCTAGAATGACACACGACGGATGGAGATGCAAGGCTGGAATCCGAGAGTATTTTCGTGTTTATACAGATTGCTTATTCAAGAGTAAAGGATTCCCTATTCTTTGTATACAATAGATTTACCCAGCCCGGGCACGAGCTATACTTTCGCCTGTAGAGGAACCCCATTTTCTCGGCTCGGGTTTTATGATCCATTGTTCGCCGGGCAAGGATTTGCTCTCACATTCCTCTGGCCCACTGTTATTCGAGTTCATCCTTTTATTGCTCCCTGCCATTGCCTCTGCTCCATGACGCAAAAGGGTGTATGGACATCGTGCTGTGTTGGTACGGAATGCCTGCTATTTGGAGACTGCAGCGCGATGTTTGGAAAGTTCGTTAGATTCTTTGCGTGAAGCCATTACTCAAATCTGACGTTAAAAAGATTTTTAAACTGCAAACACACAATTGACTTTGACATTTTCACTCGAATCATCTACCCTAAATTTAATTTAATTTGGATTACCGGCGAAATGTTTAATCTTAATTGCGAAGGGTAATTCCTGACGTTTGGTACAGCTCCGCTACAACATTTTATTTTTTAATGTGCTTACCCTGTATATATTTGACCGAAAGCATATTCGGTTTCGAACTAGGTAGACATATAACCCGCATGCAAAATATCGTCTTCCTTTAACAAATAGCTTTTAGGTTTACCGCCAATAGACAGACGGACAGATAGTAATGTCCTCTAGAATAGATGTAGACTTTATAGACTCTTGTCTTGTCTTGTCTAGAAATTTCAAGACCAGACAAGACCTCATTTTAGATCAAGGGTCTTGACAAACTTCTGGACAATTTTCAAGACTTTAGATTAACTATAGTTTGTAGATAATATGCACTTTTTACTCCCAATAAAAATTTAAAGTATTACTATCAATTAAGAGGGTTTACTTATACTTACTTACCTACTCAATAAATGTAAATAAAATCTGAATATCATATGATAGATACAACTTATTATAGTGTATTCTAGATATTTTTATATTAAACAAATACATTGCAATAGATACTTTGATAAACTAATACATTAAGTATTCCAAACAAAATAAGTAGATTCCTTCAAAATCTATGCTAACAAAAAGTATTTAATGTGTATATGTACGTATATAAGAAACACAATATACACTTTGTAAAAGAAGAGCCCGTATGGTATTATAAGATTATCATTTGTATGCGTCACAGTTGAAACTAACGGAGGTCTTTTACAATGCCACGCTATTTTGCTTACGTTTGCTATCAATTTTTGGCATATTCTAAGACAATATTAGGGCAAATTTTATTTAGATGGGTTCTAGTTGAATAACAAAGTATATGAATAATCACCTATTGCCTTTATTTAAACAAAAAAAGATTCCCGAAATTTAACAACTGCCCGCTACAAAGCGAGGTACAAACGTACCCCGGTGTATTGTATCCCAAATATTTTCTTCCAAGAAGTTCTAAAGGGTGTTTTTTTAGAGGGATACAACTTTAAATTCAAATAAAACACAGAAAGATGTTTTTAATATCCATGAAATTGGCTTTATCTGAAAGATAATTTTATGGCATTTATGTTTGAATATGATTTCGGGCATGTGACCGCCGCGATTGGTGTATACATGACGTAATCTGAAGGTCCAATTATCACACACTCTTTTCGCAGTAAATCAGGCTGTATTTCATTTCAGCAATAACGCGTCGAATTTTGGCTTTCAAGTGCTCAATTGTTTCCGGTTTATCGGCATAGACGTGCGACTTTACATATCCTCCAAGAAAATAATCTAACGGCGTCAAATTGCACGAAAGAGGTGGCCAGTTAACAGATCCACGAAATGGATTTTGCGTTGCAAGTGGCGAGTAAAAGAGAATTTATAATTGAGTGGAATATGGGCGTTTGAAAGGCAGACGGATTCAAAAATAATATATTTTAAAAATTAAGGTTTGAAGGGAATGACAAATTAATTGTAATAAATTATAAAAATAGTAGGTATAAATCAAATATTATGAGATGGAGCGTAAAAAGTAGAAAAATAATATGGTTAAGCACTTTGTTTCGATGATTAGAAATTACAAATTTTGAAAAGTGTAGTTTAAATAATTTGGTGTAATTAAAATATTAAAATAAACCCTATTTTTATTGAGAAATGTTTGGATGATGAAAAGGGTAATATATTGTTATGATACGGCTACGTTATGCTCGTGGTTTGAATAACCCATATCAACCCATTGTAATAGTTGATGGTGTTTAAATAGTTCCCTGAATAAATCTGAGATAAGGCAAATTAGTATTTGAAAGATAGCTATTGGAAGGTTACAGGTGGTAAAAAAATAAATAAAATATTTAAAATACGGTTTAAGAATCAATGACAAGTTTAAAATTCTAATAAGGGTAGAATTAAGTAGGTTAATAGCAAATAAGAATAATAGAAGGCATCAATAATGATATGGGGTAGTGAAGGAAATTGTTTTTAGAGAGTAAAAATACCAAACTGAAAACATGTATTTAATAATTTGGGATCCTTAAAAATATGGAAGATAACCCTGTTTATTTCTATTTATGGTCGCGATAAATAGGAGTTTTAACAACATTTGAGTGGTGTTATAAAACTGAAATCTGAAAAGAACAAGCATAAGAAGAAGAATCAACTGAAGAAGATTACTGCTAAATAGTCGACGAAACTAATGGATAGAAGAATTGTAACATACAAGTAAAATACTAAAGAGGCTTACTGGGTTAGCTTTATTTTGAATTACATTTGACACCTGACGGGAGTAAAATGGGATTACGCAAGGATATGTGTTTTTGAGTGGAGCTTCCAAAGGAGTAGCATCTTGGAGTGAAGGAGCGTACCAGGTAGCAGTGGACTGTGCCAGCTGGACGTCCAGGTTTGTTGATAGATGACGAGAGTTCGAGATTTGTTGCTGCTCTACCCAGCAGGAGCGAGTTTTCTGTTGGAGAGAGGTGCATTGCAGTAGGAAGACTGAAGGGTTAGAGTTGCAGATATCACATAGGTTGCTGTCTTGGAGCTTGTGTAAGAACGATATAAGGTGAGTGATTTCTTAGAGCATACTAACTAGAAAGTAAATAAAGACGTTAATAAGGTGAAATTGATTACCAAATAAAATCTTACTGAGTTGTTAAATATTATAATGTACCATCCTGAGGATTGGGCATTTGTTATTTAAATTTGAATATTATTTTTGACGTTTAGTTGACATTCAGATTTGAATGAGGTTTTCAAATATTGGAAGATCAATTTTTCAGTATCAAGTAACTAGATAACAGATCCCACCCCTGTAAGAGTTTCAGGCGCTTTCATAAAAAGAAATAGTTGACATTATTATTCAAGGAGGGCAATTAATAATTTAAAATACCTAATTAACATCAATATTTGAAAATTTGCATATTTAAAGGCACAACAAAAGGGTAGCCAGTGCAATACTAAATTGGTGTCGTAAAGAAATTTAAACCGAGAAGAATAATTCAAGACATAAAATTAAGGAAGATTACAAGTATGTGGTAAAAACTAATGGCAAGCAGAATTAATTTACAAATGTGAATAACTGGAGTAAAATACTAAGTCAAGTTTATTGGAGAATTACATTTGACATCATATATTAATCGAATTGGATTGCGTCGGGCTGTTTGATGCTAAGGGAAAGTTCCAGAGGAGGACCATCGATTAAGGAGGCATGTAGGACGAGGGAAGTAAAAAAAGAATATCCGAAGCAGGTTCTACCGTAAGAAGCAAAAAACCATTCAGAGAAAGTCCTGGGAAAACGAATGGAAGAAAGTCATTACAATGGTTTTGTGCTCTCAACAATTGTGCTAGCCAATTGAACTAGAATGCATTAAAAGACAAACCGAAACACAGAATTAGTTATTGGTGCAAGCTTAGCTTACTTTTATTGCGATAAATGCACTGATGGGTGCAGCTGAGTTTCCCAATTTGAGGCAAAGGTAACACGAACGACTAGTTCAAAGGGGTTACGTTCTTGGGCTCACATTTGACGAGGTTTTGGAAGTGTGAATGCAGTTAGATTGTATCTGACGATTGTAGCATTAAAGTTTGCAATATTATGTTTGTTATTGCAGAAAATGGTTTGCACAAGTACAAAGTTATAAGCATTATAGTGGTCAGAAAGGTAGGACTAGAATGACAAAGTAACTGAAGGGTATAGTAATGCAGTACTAGGATTAGAAACGTTGCAAGAAGCAACAAGCTTTGAAATTGCCCAAGCTGTTAACATTGTTTTACATCAGCTCCAGTTAAAAGTTTGATTTTGTTAATAAAACACATCCAGTTAGTACAAGTGTTGGTTTTATTTAACCACTAAAGTGTGGGGCATAATTGAAACCAGTTTGCTAGTCTTAAAATGCGGTATTTGGTGAATATTCGTCTTCGACAAAAACCAGGCAGTTGAAATCCAAGCAAGGGCTACGTTTGAGAGTCGATACCACTTGCAGGAACTAGTGGGAGCCAAGTTTGGTGCCTTCAACGCCTAGAGGGGTCCTGTACGCAGAACATCAGGCGGAGATTCGAGTCACCAGACAATTTGTAGCTAAGAAAACAAGTTGGCGTCCCTAAGTGGTGCGGCTCATCATCTGAAGTTTTTTGAACCCAGGTATTTGCGCAATTTTCGCCGTCCAGTAACTTTCTATATTGCTGGGGACCTGCAAGATTGGGGTTTCCGCTACGCATTGCCGCAGTTCTCGATTGTCTAGTGCATTCCAGAATCCAGAAATTTAGGTAACGTCCCTCAAAAATGCAGGATGGAGCGGCATTTTTCACCTTTGGCCGTATGTAAAACAAATGATAGTTGGCGTCACTTCCAAGTCACGATAAACAAAAGCCGTTAGTACTGTTGCCATGCGAGTATAAATATTGCATACCTGTGGTGTTTTGCTGATTTTGGTATCGATTTAAATCAATTATTGCGATTTGTACGAGGGCACACTGCTTTGTGTTTACGTCAGTTTTTGAGGTTAGCTACTTGAGATATAGTTGTGGTGCGTTCACAAGTAAAAGAATCCTAGTTGAATTGGAGCTACTAAAAATTAGTTTGCTCTACTCAGTAAGTATTTCTAGTTTAGCGACCTAACCCATGAGACAGAGTTTGTATGTTCACCGGAGCAGCCGAATTTTATTGCAGATAATTAAAATGAAATAAGGGCACCAAAATCGTTCAATTTTGCAGTAAAATATGTGTATTTTAATAAGCCCAAGATCGGGCACAGACAGCACTAGTCTTATTGCAATACGTGCATTTAGGAGCACCTTTTTTCCATTCATTTTTCATTTATTAAAACAAAGCTAGTAGCTTTGGGGACCTAGATGCAAGAAGAAAATAATCAAGCGAAGCGGGAATCAAAGCCTGCAAGAACACCTCAAAAATGAACTACAAAGATAAAGATACAAGGACAAAGTAACTTAATAACAAATATATTTTAAACCGATATCTGAGACCTATAATTAGGTGAAATTTTCTAACTATAACTAATTGTTTACTACCATCGTTAACGATGAGGCCATGTAAGACATTTTGTAGCTGTCGAGAAATAATTAACGAATGTTACGGTGGAGTAATAAAATGCGAAAACCTAATTCTGCGTAAAACCGCAAGAATTCCTAAAGAGTTTCGTCGGAATAAACAGCCGAAGTTACATGGAAACTAATTAATTTCCAAGGTGTTAGGACCGAAAAAATTAATGACTGTTAGAAATTCGGTCCCGAGTGGCTGATAGAATATAGGTTAACGTATGCAAATAGACGTCGCAATAAACAGCTAATTAAAATTTTAATACTGACTACCATCAGGAAAATTTATGCCGCTTTCGTCGGAGCAATCTTGGACCGCTTCCCATATATTTATAAATAGTGTTGCAACAATTTAAGCGCACTTTCCACTCACTGTCTAACATCGTGAGTGTGCTCTGCTAGCTCTGAAATTAAAATGGCAGCAAAATTGCCCATAATTATGGTAGTCGTACTTAATTATTATTGTGCCATAAAACGAGTTCGGTTTTTATGGGGTTTTATAGCCGGCGACGTTCTTTTGCTCCTTAGCATCCCAGGGAAATTACACTAATAATTCGAATTCCGTGCAGTCCCGAATAAATCCAACGTCGCATTAACGGAGGCAGCTCAGGAGCCTCCATTGTGCGATTCAAATTCGAAGCGCACAGGTGGCGTACAAAAAATCACTAGGACAGGTTAATTTCCTTTATGTTTATGTGAGAAAGGCCGAAAGTGAAAAAACCACCCCTGGGCCTTTAAATCCGTGGGCAAAAAGTGAGAGAGCTCCCGGCCCCAAATCAACATCACATGACGCAATGACTTCTTTTGCTCTTGCGAGGTGGGGGCATCATTTAGAGATGAGAGGACCGTGAGAATTCTAGACAGGTGTTTCTTAATCGCTTATCTGGACCCACTATTAAGCTACCGGATTACGAATATCAATTTTATTTCTTTATTTTGTGTTTATGTGGCTCCGCGTTGGTTTTTTGGGCTGCGACTTTTTGTGTTCCGGGCGCTTGAGTGCCGTCCTTTTTAATTAATTTCGAAATTCGAATGAGAAGTGGAGGTTATTAACAGAACGACACGGCGGTTGAGGAAAACGGCTCTCCGTAAAATTTCTGTTAGGTTATGCCAATTTCTACAACTAGACGATATTATGAACTTTACTCAGGTATACTACTTCTAGATACAGGGTGCTTACTACAAGCCGAGTCATTAAGGTAAAACATTCGAATAACCGTCCAGATTTACGTTTTTATCAAAATGAACATTTTAGTTGGTTTTTTTTTGCTCTCACTGAATCACCTGTTAATATAGTTTTCACATGCCTCCCAAAACTCGTGTCACTTTAAATTACATATGGGCCTGAACCTGATTTTCTAATGGCAATGATAGCGGATATGTCATTTAACAGATTTATTTGTAAGTCCATATCGGGTGTAGGTATTGTTTTCATAAATAAACAACTACAACAGTTTTTTATATAACAATCATCATGGAAAAGAATTGTAAATCTTTCAAATGGTTTCAGTAACAGTCATCGACAATCAAATAACTGCCGATCAAACTTAATTTCAAAACAGGATTTTTGCAAAGAAATAGTTTAGATACATATACCGGGTGCTGACTTGCGCGACGCACCATAGGAATTTGCACAGTAAATTCTTTATGCTCAATTATTTGCTCCCCTAATTATTTTAGAGCTAAAGTGTAAATACATTTTTTGTAGAGAAAAAAATACTGCATCCATTCATACTGCTGCTAACAATTTTTCATTTTCCAGAACCGAAGGAATGCAAAAAATTAAACTAGCATTTTTACAAAAATCAGTGATGCCATGGAATTATTGAAACAAGCCAATGCCAACGCAAGTGCGTGCGGGGCGATCATCCAGTCACTGCCGTCAAAAGATTGAACGAATTGTCGTTTTTCTCATTTTGGTGTAAGTTCTGAACCTCATTATTGCACCTACAATTATTTAATAACTTGCCTGTAGTCTTAAACTTAAAATGAATCAGTCTATTAGTGGTTGTACTGTTTGGAATTTGCCGATACGGATATTTTACAATAAACAAGGAGCTTACTTAACGAACGTCCACCATACTCGTAAAAACATTTTTGTTATGGACAAGGTCTAGGTACCTTAGAGACATTAAGCCAAACATAATTAATAATGAATTATTTTAAACGTCAAACATCAATGACAAACAAACAAACAGCACATATTGTCGCGCCGCACGCATTTGCGTTGGCATTGGCTTGTTTCAATAATTCCATGGCATCACTGATTTTTGTGAAAATGCTAGTTTGTTTTTTGCATTCCTTCGGTTCCGGAAAATAAAAAATTGTTAGCAACAGTATGAATGGATGCAGTAGTTTTTTCTCTACAAAAAATATAATAATTTACACTTTAACTCTAAAGTAATTAGGGGAGCAAATAATTGAACATAAATAATTTACTATGCAAATTCCTATGGTGCGTCGCGCAAGTCAGCACCCGGTATAATGCAATTCGTTCGTTGAGTGTGATCTGGATTAATGTTTCAGATCATTTCCAGTTGACTATTGATAAATAATAGTCAATAAAAATTATGTACAATTTAAAATATTGACAGGAGAAATGTAGATATTTCAGCTAGCCAGAAATATTTTTCATTATGTAAATATTGGAAATTACGAATTCATCTATTCATCGAGACAGGAAAATAGTTAAAGAAACAAATATAAACTATAATGTTATTAATAAGGAGTGATAACAAGGTTTTTAGAAATATGCTATGTAAAAAGTTGGAAATATGTCAAATGAGCTTGGAATGAATCACCATTATTTTTAGCCAGACCTCATGATTATGATGAATGAATATTGAAGACCCTTTTACGTATTAACAGAATTAAGATCCGAAACATTTCTAGTAATTACATAATAAAAATGCAGTATGTCCAAATAACCCGCTGTATATATTGTTATGACTCCCTTTCTTTTATGGAACAAAATAAATAAATTAGAAATTCGCCTTTGCCACGACGTTGGGCGCCAAATATTTTATGGCTGTAAAGTAAAATAACTAAATAGGGCAAGTCACCACACAATACTCTGGGTAGTTATATTAAATTTTAAAAATGTAAAACTTGTCAGTATCTTATGCTAATCAAAATGAAGTATATTTATTACTCTTTAATAAAATGGTTAATGGCCCCTTTCTATATTTTATCGAATTGCAATATGTATTTTTTTGGGCTTGCTCCGGCAAAACACAAGACTAATATCTCAGGTTAGGTTCAAATTTGTGTTTTATTTTAAAATTATGCTTTAGAATATTTAACTCAGAGTATCTCAAATACGCCAAATTTTAGTAAAACCGCGCTACTTGGTTCAATTAGTCATAACCTCACAAACTTGACTTAACCACAAAAGGTTCCCAGGTGCATACATCATTTTATTCTGATATTCAAAAGCGAAATTTGCAAGAAACCACAGGTAAACAGAAGCAAATCTCCCGCCTACCAACAACTTCCTGTGAGAACTGCAAATCCTGGCAAAAACCGCATTTTATGGTAACGCCATGTAATTTACTCGAACTGGGACGGATCTGGATGCTCGGAAACACGATGAATCTCTTCAGCAAGGTGTATTCTCAAAGTGCACTAGCTTTTTGGACTCCAACAACATTAAAACATGCCAAATCGTACCTTTGAAATCTGGCCGATCTCGCCTCGGAGCGGGTGTAGGTGACGCCGATGTCCTTATTCGCTGGAAGTCCTCTCCCTGGACCCAAATCTTGTTCTGGGATGCTCTTACACCTCTTCCTGCCTGTAGGACTTGCGATGCCTGGTTTCTGAAGTTCAAATGGACCGGTGTCGCAGCTCAAAATATCCAGGTACTCGGGGTCGAACTCCAGCCGGTCTTAATTGGATCAGTTTTATAACTTTTTAACTGGGGAAATTTTCACTAACACTCCCACATATGCCCGGTAACTTGTATAATAAGCTTCTATGCTTTTTAAACTGGGCAAATAACTTTTATTGTATTAAAACATTAAAATTCAGGAGCACCATTTGCCCACAACTTGACAATTACAGGAATTAATTTCTTATTATTTAACAAAAAAGCATCGCGCTACTTAGTAACCGCGATCTGATATTGTTTAAAGAAAACAAGTATTAGTTACAGTTTCACATAAAGAAATAAAATTTGATTAACATGTTTATTGCTTAAAACTATAAATTGTCTTCATTTCTTATACACAAAAATGATCCTTTCTTGTCACATAAAACGTTATTTATCGTTGCTCTGCTATGAACACTTAGTTTTAAAATGCACTGGCACTCGAGTTCAATTTTATACACGTCACTGATTATTCTTAATTTCAGTTGCCCTCGTTGTCCATTGCTCTTTGCAAATTCTATCTTATCTTGCTTCGATTTCCATCTACCTTTCAGCTTGATTGCTTTTCACTGGCCTGTACGTTTATTAATAACTCTACGCTCATATTCATTATGCACATAACCAACCTTTTGCATTATTTACTTTCATTTGATCCGGCTTCAAATATGCTCAAACCTATATTTCTTTTACTCAAACTTCAAATTCAATCCTTCTGAAATTTGCTTTTCTGATGCCTGCTTTTATCCCGCTAATTATACTTCTTGCATCTCATTACCAATGCATTTAATAACTTCAACTACTGTTTAGATTGCAATTAAATAAAATATTTCAACTCTGTGCTTTAATTGACTTTGTTCAATATTTCTCTCTGCATACAGAATTAAATTGTGGCCTTTACACTATCTCAATATATGGAAAGTCACAGTTAGACAAATCGAAGCAATTTTATATTATATTTGGAGGTTTTGTACTAAAATTAGGTTGCTTATTCTGAGCTTCTAACTTCATAGAGAATGATTGATTTTGTTATGAAATTACAGTCGTTAGAATATTTTCACTTATAATACCATGAGTAGTCAAAGGTATGTCAAAAATCGTACGAAACTCATTAATGACCAATAGAAAAATTAGTTCACGAGCCGTAACCAAGACAACGACAAAACTTCTTGGACATTTTTTGTAGGTATGGATTACTTCTTTTTAGAGTTTGTGTCGTTACGATTTTCTTACCGAATCTGCATTCGAGTATTAATTCTTTCCGGAATTAATGCTCTTATGAGATTATATGTGACAATTTAACTGCTGTCATTGTCAACGAATGGCATTCTTCCATACTTTTAGGAGCTTTATTTCAGCGAAAAAATTTTCTGTAACTATTTTTTAATGAAAAATAACTTGGATTTTAGTTTTAGAAAAGGATACAATTCAAACACCACTAGTTTTAATCTAAAAGTTAAATTTTCAAGACGAATATAACTCTAAGTCAAAATATTGCCGACAAATTTTGCTCTTCAGATTGTCTCGTTTCTGTTGCTTTAGAAAATAACGACTCGTGCAAGCACTCGTCGTTATTTTCATCGCCACAGAAACTCGCATCTGAATCGCAAAAATTATTGTCGGCAATATTTTGACCTCTCGTCCTATTATTACTGAATATTTTTGCTGTGGTATCACGAATGTCCATTGCGCTTAGGTTCGATTAGGACGAGTGCGCAGCACGAGTCCTAATTCTAAGCGCAATGGATATGAGTAGTGATACCACCTCAAAAAAAAATCTACTTAACTTGGAATGGTATTCGAGGGACAATTTAATGAACCAAACTTCTTTTTCAAATTAGTTTTCAGTAATTCTAGCAACAAACCACGCAATTTCTATAGTAACAGAACACTAATATTGACTTTTTCTAATAAAAATTGTATGTAAATTAAAAGTAAATTGATTATCAAACTGTATACGCAGATCCTTTATATTGTTTTTCTCCGAACATTCTGATTATCAGGTGTGCAGTTAAAGGTTATTATTGATTGTTTGCGAGTGAAGCTAAATTAAATAAAAAGAGGTTCACAATCGACTATTGATTTTCTCAAGGTTAAATTGTAATAATTACCAGCAGTTAATGCAAAATATACTCTTATAAATTTTAAAATCGTCAGCAAACAATAGACATTTAGAATGGGTTATTACATCGGGTAGATCATTAATTAAGATCAGGAACAGCAACGGCCCTAAGTTAGAGCCTTGTGGAACTCCTAATGAAACGTTAAACTCGCGCAATACACAATTACTATACAAGTCGGCACTATTGCTAACCTGGTTATTATTGAAGCTGCAAAGTCAGTTAAGTAGGCAAACTAGTAGTATTTTTTTGGCCAATTACGATGGTGAAAACGGAATCAAAATCGAACATCGCGTTCAGAATTCAACTTCCTATCGATTGTGAATATTGTATACTGGGTGTCCCATTTGAAAAAATAGAATTTTTTGCCATAACTCGCGAACGCGATGTTCGATTTTGATTCCGGCGAAAAAAATACTACTAGTTTGCCTACTTAACTGACTTTGTAGCTCCAATAATAACGAGGTTAGCAATAGTGCCGACTTAACTATGAAAACCGTGTATATTACATACTGACGCCTGGTCTGAAGATATGACGCAAATAAGCGTAATATTTGTGGAGTGAAACCAAATGAATAAAAACATTTTAAAAGTATAGTGTGATTTACCTTGTCACATGATTTAGTATAGTCCGTATCACACCCATTTGAGTATTATTATTGAACCAATTAACAGTATCCCACGTAAGTACTAGCAATTTAGAACAAGTAGATGGTTTGGGAATAAGGTCATGTTGAAAGTCGGAGATATGAGGTTTAGCATGATTGTATAAGTATTTGTAAATAATTGATTCAAAAATTTTGCAGGGCACTGAAAGTAGAGCTACCGATTTGTAGTTAGTTATATCACACTTGTGTATTAGGCAAACTTTTGTTAGTTTCCAGGCTGTAGAGAATACAGTGGTTTCTAGAATTAAATAGAATACGAATTTTAAAGATTCCAGAAAACATTTTAAACAAGCTTTGAATACGTACGCAGGTATACTGTCAGGACTTACTGAACGTTTTGGTATCAATAGTTTGATCCACATCATATCATTCTCAGTCATGTAGATAAACGGATTCGAAATAGGTTGCAAAAGCATAGGTTTACCAATATAAGATTTATTCGCATACATCATATCTTCAGTTAGCTTGGAATTATGTTTCGTAGTTTCATTAACAAATTTCTAGAATACACTGGGATCAGTATTGATGATAGTGTTTTCAACCGAGTCACAACAGTGTTAGAAATCTAGATAGTGACTTGGCTTTTGCCGTACATTGGGTTTGTTTGTATGTTTTCAATTTTTACGGTAGTTCGCCCTTACAATCTTTCCAGTTTTAAAACTCTTAAACTGCTTATAACTTTAAAAGTAAAGCAGAAAGTTAACAATCATCATTGTTACGTTTTTCTTTTTTTCATGAAGAATATAGGTAGTATTACACTTTTTTTCACGTAATTTTATTTGAATTTTCAATTTATTCAGCTAGATCTATACAATAATTATTAATAAACCTAGCCTTCTGCCGTTTAGGAGACTACCTCTCTTCCGCTATATACTAGGTATGCTAGACAAAACAACTGTGACAACTCTTGAAAGAGATTTTAGCATACTTTGATTAGCTTAAACGAGGCTTTAAACAATTAGTAGATTTTACTCTAACAATTTTGATTCATAATAATGTCTAAACAAGTTAGCAATTAAGTTAGAATAACGTAAAAACTATACATATTAAAACAGTCATATTCACAAAAGAACATATTAACTGTCCCAGTTTTTTTTCTTGCATAGTACATACTATTTTTGGAATTAAAAAAATATTTAAATTTTATTTGGCTAATTTAAACTTAAGATATTGCATGCTTACAACGAAAATAAAGTACATATTGCTATACCTTCACGTATAGTGATATTAATCTGTTTATTAATTATATTTTTATCAATTTAAAATTGCCCTGTTTATGATTTGAATATCAATAATTATTATTTGTGCTAGCTTCTGAAAATCAGGGGTGGATGCCTTTTATCTAGATTGCTTATTCTGAAATCTGATGTTCTGATTTTTTATTTTTTTATTACAAGTCAAAAATAACTTCTGTCAAATGACAGTATTATTATTATTATTATTAAACAAAATACAGGGGGAGGACTAAGTCCTATATAACCCCACAAATACAAAATATACAGGTTAAACTAGTATAACAACTTTGAAAAACAAATGACAAATACCATATCGTTTCATTACCACACAACAATATAAACCAGTAAATAATTCTTTAATAACAAATTCACCTTTTTAGTTTTTATTTTCTTATTTCAGTGCTTACCTTATTACGTTATGACTTAATATCACCACCTTTCACTTGAACTTAACAATGTCCTGGATGTCAACCAAGCTGCTCCACTCTGCCTACGACTCCAACCTCTTCCGTCCCCAAACACAACGAAAGGCTCCAATGACAGACGTTCAACTGACCAGAATTAGGGACACGAACTCCTACACAGCATGAAACCGAATAGACCCTAGCTTTAGGCACCTAACTCCAACACCGTATCCGCCAATTTCCTGAAACGTGCTTCCTCTACTGATGGTCTTCCCTTGAAACTCTCTTTTAGCACCAACAGCTCGACGTAATCCAATTCAATTATTATACAATGTCAATTATCCAATAAACTTCACTTAGTATTTTACTCCAGTTGTTTCTCATTTGTAGATTAGTTCTGCTTTTCAATTAGTTTTTCACTACATACTTGTAAACTTCCTTAGTTTAATTTCTCTTCTTCTTAGGTTAAATTTCATTTCCATATTACCACACCAATTTAGTTTTACACTTAACCCTTTTTAATATCCAAACATTACTTTTTAAAATAGGGTTTATTTTATACTTTTAATTACACCAAAATTATTTACTGCTACATTTTTTTAAATTTGCTATCTCAATAATTAAAAACAAAGTCGTTAACGATATCATTTTATACTTTGAACACTCTATATACTTATTTTTTTATTTCTACCTACTATTTATAATAATTTATTTCGAGTAAGTAGGTATTTGTTATTCCCTGCAAACCTTATATTTTTAAATATTACATTATATTTAAATCCATCTGTTCCTCAAATAGTCATATTCCACTCAATTATAAATTCTATTTTCGTTTCTAATTGCATAATAATTATTCATATTCCCAGTTCATATTTAAATGTATCCTGATTATTTTTAACTATTGTAATCCCTTAATCTCAGTTTAATATTGATTTTTATACCTCTGCGTATATCATTACAATATATTACAATATATGTTTAAAACATGGGAATGATGTTATCGAAGGTTGAGAGGAACGTTTTCCAGGATATCCTGGAACTCGTCGGGAAGGTCCTTCGTTTCGTCTAGGAGGATGGCTAGGGAAACCTCTTCTTCGTCCTAGGCCTCTTGGTCTAGAAAGCTGGGTTTTGAGGGTGATGACGGTGTGGTGATGATCCTGGTATATGGCTCGTTGCGAATTGGCCGCGGAGATCGGAGAGTCTGCCGTCTGCAGGGGGGATGCCGGCGAGGTCACAAATCTTGTCAGATGGATGAAACCAGTTCCGGCGCAGCATCTTCCTGGTAACGACTCTCTCCTTTGCCCTTAGCTTCTTCATGCTGGAGCGTTGTAGAGCGCTGAAACAGATAAAACGGTACTCAATAATAGGCCGAATAAAAGTCTTGTATGTGTGAACGATGGAGCGAGAGTGACAGGCCTCCAAAGCTGCCTTGGAACACGGAGAGAATGGCACTCCTTTTCTGGATAGAGTACAGGCATCTTGTAACATTCCGCCCTTCTGCTAATAAGGGTTAATGAATTAATTAATCACCATCGGGTAGCTCTATCAGTCGGAGATTCGGTCAGATATACACTATGAGTGTATATCTGACTGAATCAAATTAACTCCGAATAGAACAAAATAAAATGTATTTCACAATAAAATTGGTAATTATACGAGACGTCTTGTTGCGAAAACTTAGCGTCACCGCAACCCGTCATACATCCGTGCGTTCTGAAGCCCTACAGTTTGAGCCCTGGTAGATCGACGGGACGCCACTGGCCGCGTTGTTGAGCCGTCTAAATTAGTCCCAGGGATACCAACCGTTAAACTTGAATCTCGGTCACAATGTCAAAGGCACGTGTAACTGCAAATATAGGTTAATTCGGCTATGTCAGGGTTATTTACTTACGACACCGGGTCGTGTGGGAGATTCGGCAAGCCCCCTGTGAAGTTGGTGTTGTGTTTGTGCTGGGTATTATAGTCTTGGTATGTGAATTTTTTTAAATATTTAAAAAATTGAAAATTTAATTTTTAGCTGAGATTGTTCAGTTAGCTAAAAATTACACACTAAAAAAATTTCATTGAAATCTTACTTAATTTCCGAAAAATAGCACTTTTCGGTTTTGAAAATTTCGAAAAGCTCCATTTTCTAAATAAGCAAAAATCACTGGGTATATATGATAAGGGCTAAATAAGTTTTTAGACTAGAGCAAATTATTAACGTAGAAAGTTTTTTTGAAAAATCAAAAACAAACATTTTTCCCATATTATGCCGACTTTTTGTCGGACACTATAAATAAAAACACAAAAAAAAGAAATCCAAACATCTTTAAAGATCATCTTAATTCCTACAATTATTTAGTTTTAAACTGTAAAGCATGGTAGTTAATACATAATGGTTATAACGACTAACCGGAGTTTTGTGCAAAAAGTTAATAATAATAATAAATGGCTTTATTTTCTCGGATACAGAAAAAAGGCGAAGTTGTTGTTCTTCCACTTAACCTAACATAATGTCCAGGTAGGAACGTTAATGTTCTTCCATACTACCTCAGTTGAAGTTACTTGAAATTTCGTGTCCACAAGCATAGTAAAACACTAGATTAGTTCATTATAATTAAAATTATTTGAATACAATTGACTACTGTCACTGGAATTTTGACATTTCTCATATTTATTACTTTTAGTTAACTTATAATTCTCGAATTAAAGCAAAAACAGCCAGACTATTTTTTGAGGTGCTCACCCTGTATATATTTGACAGAAAATATATTCGGTTTTGAGCTAGATAGACGTCTAATCCGCATGAAAAATATCGTCTTCCTCCAACAAGTAGTTTTTGAGCTATACAAACAACAGACCGACAGACAGACGGTATTGAGAAAACATGTTTTTCGTCATCTAGGGGCCCTGAAACGTAAAGATTTGAAGGAATCTCGGAAGTTGTTTTTACGTCATCACAATTACAAGCAATAGTTTTGTAGGATTTGTTAGGCCTCCTTAGTTTGCATTGGGATACTTCTATTTAAACGACTACTACTTGACTGAGTACAGATAAGTTTGTGGAGCTTCAATGACAGTAATAATTTTATTATCATTAAGGGTTGAATAAACTATGACATATTTATCAAATTGATAGTTATAAATATCCCACATTACTCAAATATGCTGTAAACAGATTTATTATCACAGCTCTTCTGACTTTGATCTATAAAACGTAGTTTGCGACTTGGCCGATTCTGATTTAGCGCTATTGGAATTGTCAGCTACAAAATTGCAGTAAAAAGCTGACAGATGTATTTACGTCCAATATTTTTATAGCACCAGTTTCAAAGATTTGGATTGACGAAAGCGTAAAAGATAATATAATTAACCGAATAGGTTGACGATGAGAACTATAAAACAATTTTGGTGAATTCCTCCGCCATAACCTTTAATTAGCACACTAAACTGTATCCGTTTAGGCGCAAACATCTGCCAAGCGTTTTTTGTTCAATTTTCGAAACCTATAAGTTTCGGGTGCCAACATGGATTTTTAGCAATTATTGAAACTGTAAATTGATAAACTGGCGATTATTAATTAAACTAAGATTTTCTAAAATGCCAACTCTGTCGTTACCGGTTGAGTTATTAGCTATTAAATGTTTCAAAATGTTTGATTTTATGGTTTTTTAACGTTCAGCATTACTTTCAAAGTTTTATTATATCTTAGCAGTGAGGAGCTGCCATTTTGCCTATCAAAAAGTGTGCAACTTCGAATCATACAGGAAGTTCGCTATATTTGGCTTGACAAGAAAACTAGTTGAAATAATCATCGCCGTCTTCCTTTAATCTATAAAAAGGCCTGCTGTAAACTTATATAATATGTCTTATTATACAGGAAATTGGCTGTTATTGTATGAAATTTTAAGAAAAGTTATGGTTTAGTGAAAAAAATCTTTATAAAAAATATGTGTGATTGAATTTTTAATGTTCCTAGATAAGCACAGTAAAAAGTAAAAATTCGGTGGATTACATCATAGCCTATATACATGCAACCAATATTTTAAATGTATACACAAGACATACTCGTATACATTTTGCAACTCAAGCTTCAAACATCAAGAGTTTGTCAGTAGGATAATTAATTGTGATCATAATTACAATGTCTATATTAAGTGTCAGAATATTATCACGCAAGCAATCTTGAAATCTCTAAAAAGAAGTGGTTGCAATCACGAGAATCCGAATCGGCCACACAAATATCATATATATGTAACTAGTGAAAAAAGCAGAACCACCTATTTTTGAAACCTACAACGTTGCGTTGAGTGTAAAACATTTAAGATATGAATATAGAAAATATAAAAGAAACCGAATACTGTGTAATTTAGACTACAACTTGTGCAACGCATTGCGTAAATATGAAGGACTGATCTTTTAGCTTTAATGTAACATATATGTCACTAAAGTGTAATTCTAACTAATTGTGCCCTAGTATCTATGGCACATAATTTTCAAATAAAAAAACTGAAACAAAAAGAAACAGAAGCTACTGCTGAAAAGATACAAAAACATAATATCGTGTGTTCCAAAAAAAAAAACTCATTCGCGGCATGCCATGATCAAATTGAAGTTTGCCGTTACTTAAGATATACCCATTGATTTAAATGAACTACCAAGTCAGAGCGAATTAAATTACATCTTGACCTTGAATTATTTTTCTAGAAATATACAAAACACTTACCAATACAATGTTTAGTGACCGTTATGATTATTACACTCGTTGTTGTTGTGTATATGTCATGTTATTTTCCTTTTTGCTTGATACAATTAAACTTAATGCAGTGTAAACATTTACCTGTTACAGTGACAGATGTGATCATAAACAAATTGCAATCTGACATTCACCTACAGACTTAAGTTAGGACACGACTAGATTTTCTATCTTTCTTTCCAAGGCCTACCCTAAATGTGTTTTTTTGGAACACACGGTATAATAGTAATTTGTACAACTAGTTTTGAAAGTCATACTTTTATTCATGAATTTGCTGATAACGAATGCGAAGCCTGAGTTAATCAAGCAATTGAATGAAAAAAAGGACTTTCAGAACGTGTGATCTCTTGGTCGAAATTTAATCGAAAAGGAGTTCGGAATTGACAACTGTCAAATTGGCATTTCAATAAAATAGTTAAAAAAGTGTACTTTTTCACGATTTTTGCGTAAAAAAAGTGGAACTTTCAATACGATTTTTCATTAAAAAAACACGACTTTCACCATCACTATGCAAAAAAATAAATGCTTTGATTAACCGCGTGTTTTTGAAAATTTCACAAAAGGTAGATAAGATTTAATTAGGAGCTCTGATAAATCGCAGATAAGTAGATCAGCATAAGATATAAATATATTAACAGAACACACGATTTTATTCTGTTCACGCATTGCGTTGCAAGATTCTATCTAAGATTCGCAAAACTGCCTATTTGTACAGCGATATCCATCTACAAAGACATTAAAAAATAACTGTAGACCGCGTGACCAGTGGCATTTCGGGATTTAGTGAATTTCATGTTCTAATGTTGCATGGAAGCACCGATTTGAAATTTCTGAGCATTGGCGTTCGTAGTGTAGTTTTGTTGTTCATGTTGTTAATTGTTTACCTTACGATACGTTATTTTATCAGCATCAACAACAATTCTATTCAGAGCTAAGTTACTTACTTTTGAATGTTTCGGGTAAACATCTTTCTATATTAGTAATTCTTCAATGTGTGGCACGCCACTGCTACTGTCAGACTTAAATTATCTAAATGTTGTTGCCACAGGTGTTAAAACATGTCTTTTTCAACGTACTTATCTTGTATTCCAAATCTAAAATAAATATATTAGAGTTCATTAAACTTACTGAAAATTGGATCTAAAAACTATATTTGTCTTAATAATGTATATGTATGCAGTGACATGCCAAATGAAGTAACTTACTTCTTTGGTTCAATATATGATTAATCTATGATCTCCCCTAAAATATGTAGAGGTGGACAGATTTCTAGGCCCAGAATAAGACGATTTAACTTTACTAAAAGCTTCGTTAAATCACTATCCTGCTTCAAATTTCCTTTAAAAATAATTTTGCTTATAACGCTAGAACGGGTGAATCGATGTGTATTATACACGTTCTATCTTAATATATCATAATACTCCATATTGATGTAAGCAAGTTTTTGAAATAAATATTGATAATTATCGATACTCTACCAACAGATGGAACATTGGTGCCACGGCACAAATCAGACAGTAATTTTTTAATAGCACAGCGATAACGTTTTTTTTTTCAGAAAGAGGCATTTATTAATATTTTTTAGCTTCTGTGACTTTTAATATATGCGAAGATTTAGACAGAATAAATAAAATCCCGATAACTGGACCATGCTTGGTTGAAACCAGGTGTATACCTGTTTCGAAAAAGGTATGAATGTTTCTTTTTTTTTAATTAAAAAATTATCGAAGCCGTGACACCCATGTTTCATCCAGTACCGGTGCACCCATAATAACCTACAGGGTGTCTCTAAATGGTCCGTACAAAACGCTACCACAAATTCCTGAGACTAAATTATGACTATCTAGCCCAACTTACCTACGTCCAAAAATTGATAGTTTTCGAAATACATTTCTTCAAAGTTATTATGTTTTGACTTTTTTTAAGTATTTATCTTAATAATAGCAGAATCTGCACGAAATTTGGTATTAATGGATAAGAAAACCAGATCTTATCACAGTTTTGATGTACATTGCAGAGGGCGCCACCAGTACCATTTCACATACATTGAAAGCTTCATAACTTTTTGTGAGTCGGTATATTAAATTTCTAACAACAAATTCTTATTCCCTAGCATTTTTGTACGAAAAAGGTATACTGGACAGGTGTCGCTTCCAGTAACCGTTTTTGAGATAATTGAATTTAAATGCTTTTTGAGTACTGAAACTCGTCTTTGTCTTCCTTCACACTTTATCTACGTTTAGGACTGGTCAAAAACATTTGGAGCGTCTTTAAGGGCCAATGGGCGAACAACAATAAAAAATTACATAACAACGAGTTAACAATGATAAGAATGTAAAAATGAACTGGCACAATAGGAATAACACAAAATCAATAACGAACTAATCCAGCAATGTTAGTTGTTCAGAAAATACTCTATAGTATAGCCGTCAGGGATATCGTTAGAGGGCTTTACATGCAAAACTTGATAACGGCATTTTCTGTTAATGGGTGGGCGGGGGGCTGTGCTCTGAGTCTAACTTTAAGTTTTCGGATCGATCGGAGAAATTGTTTTGCCGCCATATTGGAAAAAGGGGTGAAAACGATTTTTTTAGCAATTTCTCGTTTCCTGTTGCTCTGACGCTGAAATTGCATGAATGCAACTTAAAGTTTATGAAATTCCTTACAACTTTTCTAAACTCCTTCTCGTGCACTTAACAATTCGAAAGTTGTTACCCGAAAAAGCCATGAAATTAAGGGTTGAAATGGGTTTCACGCAAATATATCACTTTCTGTTAATCCTACAAAAAAAATTCTTGTTTTTGTAGAACAGCTAATTTTCCTAAAATTGATATATGAGCGTTTTTTCATTTGGACAATTATTTACCGTTATACAGCGCTGCAAAGGTCGACCAGTCACGTAGACTATACGTTGAGTGTGCCATTTGAACGACACTATATCTTCAAGTGTGTCGCACCAATTGTTTTCCACACCACCTTTGAGGTACAGTTTGTGGCACGTTTTTTTACGTGGTCTTTTCTATAGGCCTAATCTGCGAAGTGTGTTTCTAGCATTCTTACACTTTTAATTCCCACAGTTCCCTTGGTCTTTTTTATGGACCGGGTTCTGCATCGTCGATTCCTCTCATTGCAGAATCGTCGATTTTGTCGCTCTTGTCAAGTTGTCTTTCCCTGGAAAAGAACTCGGGATGGAAAAATACGTCGTCGTCGTCGTTGGTGTGGTATTCGTCATCATCTGTAGCAAGCATCATGGAGATTTCTTGCACTTTCTTACGATTCTCCAACGCATTGTAACGTTAGTCAAATTTATACAATGGACAAATAGTGTGCTAGAAATTTGAAGGGTGCTAATTCATGTTACAATCTTCAGCCGCATCTCCATGCCGTTTGGTTCTACGATAACGCGATCTCAGCCTATGCTCCGATGAGCCATATGTTACGCAGTTTACAAACAAAACCATTGATGAAAGCACAGATAATGGGGAACTGGAAGAGTATAAAAGCAACTTCCGCAGTTATTTCAAATAACTTTAATCCTCGAACTTGAGATCTGAACCCCCATCCTGACCACCAGGCCCTCCAGGGTCTGGCCCCGTTTTTCTGATGTCTCTGGCACCGGTAGGTTATCGATCTTGCTAGAAATGCCGTTTAAATTCCAGTACCCGCCGAGATTATTAAGCCACGGTCTGGTCTCGATCTTCGCTAGAAACTCTAGAATTTCCCGAAAAAGCTTCTAGCTCCGGTCAGGGTTCGATCTTCGCTAGAAGCTAGGTTTAAATTTCCGTTCCATCCTATTATTATTACAACCCTTGCACTAAATTTAATAGTAAAATCGACTTACCTACCTACCAGGGAAGCTCTTCAGGTCTACAAAATCCAGGAGGCCCTCGACGCAGGTAAATTGAGCCGCCGGTCGTAACTCTAAATTGACCGCGAAGCTACCAGCGCAGCGGTACCCGGCGTTTTCAACTGCAAAAGACGGGCTTTAACCCGTAGCAAAACTGTTTATCCATACCACTTCGCAAAGTCACAAATTTATGCACAAGGACGTACCACGTCCAGCCGGGCTTAATGCACTCTCAGTAAACATCGCCCTCGCCAGGTACAACACTTTAATTCAATGGAATTAAGCCGCTCGCAAAATAATAACAAGAACGCGCCATATTATTAATAAGTGACATATACTTGATTTTAGATCTATTGACCATAGTTTATCAGAGCTACTCAGCGCAACTACGCCTACTAGTGGATCGAGGTCCCCGAGCAACCGAGCCAATCCAACATGCAGTGTGGGTGGCCGATCGACCCCGAAATAGTCGAACCCCGAAGATATTTTATTTTATTATGTCATGTAGGTACATAATATCTTATTAAATTACGATTTAATTTGTACGCATAGCTAAACACATTATACAGATTGTTAACAACACTGCGTCTTTTTCCTTGTAAATATACATTTCAGTATGAACCCATGGCATTTGAGCTTCACCTGAGGCATGCCAGTTTGGAAATAAATAGAGCAAGTTTTGGTCAAACTGAGAATAAGCTATTTTACTAAGAATTAAAATTGAAAATTTCCGGAACAATTCCGGTTCATTATAGCATATGGAGCAAATGGCGGTGCACTTTAAACCCACTTTTCGACAGCCACAAGCCTTTCCACATTTGATCGTCATAATTTAGCTTCAGGAAGTTGTAGGTACTAGCGTTTTGTACGGACTTTTTAGACACCCGTATATAATTTCAAACGTTATAATATCATATACGTGTAGAATGTTATTAAAATCCACCCAAGCAGAATAATACCTTAACGAAAGACATTTCGATTTAAATATAGGTAAATCGTATTATTTTGAGCCCAGGAATCTGTAGTTTCGAAGCAGTCCTTAACGTTCCTTATTGTTTGTTAAGACTAAAAGATATTTGTTAAAAAGTTACTGATCTACTGAGTAATATCCGCGAGTGGTAGAGCCGCTATCAGTAAATTAATTAAAACCAGACAAAGTTGCGATATCGCCGAATTCCTGATATTTCCAAAAGTTGATAATTAGGAAGCAACCGCTAGAAAGTTCAATGTGTAGCCCAAACGGACGGATTTATTTGACCCAATCAGCGGCGTTTCCAGGTGAGCGCAATTAAAAATAAATCCCTCAACAAATCTGCAATAAATTCGACAATCTGCATTAATTAGCAAATTACAGCGCTTGTACATTTGTCTTCTCATCAATATTCAGCAAGTAAGGCCATGTGCCATACGTAGGCAGCGGACAAAGGCGATTACTTTCGAGCTCGTGGGAAAATCAGGCAGGTGTTTTAGTGTAGTTCGCAACTACTTTTCTGTTTACTGTGGGGAATTGCGCCTCGCGGCCACGTCTAGATTTTATAATTTATACGAGCGCCGCGTATTATTTATCGTTTTTTGCGGATTTATCGCTAATTAAATTTAAAAAACGCACTCGCCCTGTTTGTTTTGCGGCAGCGCACCCGAGCTTCGAGATAATCGTGGCAGCGTTTTCGATAAAACAGTGAAAGCCTTGATCCGTCCGAGATTTCGACAATAATTAAGGGAACGACATGGGCTTTTAATAATTGCTTGTGCACCAATTTCATATCGTTAAACCAAATTTAGACTACCAAACGCTCTGGCGTGACCTGCGTTACGTTACTCTTCTGCCACTTGCAACTGACGGATTTTGAGACGCCTCAGGGTGTATTCTTCGGCTCACTATTATTTCCTAGGTATTTTCATTCCTTATTAGGCAATTTAAATTACTTCTTATTCTAAACATAATCGGATATTTTTATAATTTTTGGGTGGGTGTAAGTGTAGTACTCTTTCCGCTTCTATGACTATCAACGCATACTATATAATTTAAAACAACGAATTAATTCATTTGATTGCAACTGGCCTAATTACTATTCAAACATTCAAATCAACTGCAAAATTAATAAATTTTCTCGAGGACACTGAATTATTAAAAGTATTGTAAAACTATAGCAGTGCTGTCACACCTAAGTAGTTAGACAGCACATACATTCCAAATAAAACATTTCACGATCTATTACAAATAGTACTACATTTTCTACCCTATCTTTGTGTAACGTAAATCAGATGGTAGTTTAGGACATGCAGTCTATAGAAAAAAAAACACATACGGACATATATCTAAATGCTAACTCACACCATCATCCAATGCAAAAAGCAACAGTTCTCCAGACGTTGGCAACAAGAGTCATTCGTATCTCAGATGCAGAAAATCTAGAGAGAGAAAAGCTACATCTGTTTGACTCCATACAAAAGAACGGATACACAACTACCGCCATAGGAAGAGCGCTAGACAAGACTATGGCACAAAAGGCTGAATAAGAATCCCCACCTCTGGAAGGCTTAGCATTTCTACCTTACGTTAAAGGCTCGACTGATAAGATAGGACGTGTCCTGAAACGATGCAGCATCAAAACTGGGTTCTCGTGAACCTTTCTCGTGAAAGGAAACTTTGGGTAACGGCTTCAGATCGGTAAAAGACAAAATTCCAAGTTTAGAAACCGCTGGCGTATATCGCATTCCTTGTTCTTGCGTCTTGAGTTACATTGGATAGACTGGTCGTTCCGTTGATCTAAGACTTTAAGAACATAGGTCCCGGATGGTATAGCTCGAACAAGCGTCCACGTATGATCAGTAGAGTTAAGCAGCGCTCTTTCTGGTCAGAACTTGGATGGGAGTTTCACGGCTGCTTCTCTCGGCGCGTCGTGGTACGGCTGCCACGAAAATAATTGGTCCCGGATGTCATAATAACACCATGACAGTCGTTAGTGGGGTTGGAAGTCCCCATTAAATGTACATCGACGCCTATAATTGGCCTAACGGCTGTTGGCTTAGTACAACAATAACAAAAAAAACATAAGGGCAATTGCAAACACAAACGCATTACAAAATCAGCCGTAGCTGGGCACACTTTAGAATTTGAGAACGCCAGAGTACTTGCCAGAATACCTCAGTACTTTCCGCGAGTGATACCTGAAGCCATAGAAATGGAAAAACATCCAAATAATATAAACAGGGAAGATGGCTTTTTGAAAAAATGTTCTGACACCATTATTTCTAGAATGCAAAATTTCAGTTACGTAGGCTGGTTGTGCATTTTTATTACAAAAGTTTACGAAAATTATGTATAAACAGTTTTAGAGTTATTTCTAAGCATAATTTTGTAAATGTTTTGCACTTTTTTATAAATTGCATTGCTCAAAATTCAAATAATTCGCAATTTTTTTAAATTAAATCACGCTATTATGAAATCGTAGTTTGATTTATTTGGATTTTCGTCACTTTGTATCTGTAAAATAACTTCAAATACTAATATTTGAGCTTTTAGATTTTTTAATTATTGCAGATTCCTGAAAAACAAAAGCATAATGGAAATAAAAAACACCAACACTTTGTAATAAACAAATATATTGTTCTTATTTCGTAGAATATCTAATAATATAAAAATAAATGTACAGTTGAATGTCTTATTTTCTAAAAATCACTGAGCCAATTTACAAAACTTTAGTTTGAGGTGCACATTTCAAATTAAAAAGGCTGCAAGTAATAAAATCAGAATTTGTTTACATGAGATCGTAGAACACATTTTATTATGGCATTTTAAAGATTAAGACGCTCCCAATCCAGAATTCCAGACGTTTTGGATGTTGATAATCTCTGTCTTATTGATGCAGCAAACTTTTCGAAATTACACGGTGATTTTAACTACCATCAAATGATACATAGGCAACAAATTTGGCAGCGTGTCATACTATACATAAAGTGAAAATTTGTTTGCGGGGTCCTTTGAAATAATCTTGCAAGTGTCATGGCTCAAGTGTTTCACTGTATGCTCACTTAAATCAGATTTGAAAGTTTTTTGTTTGGCCATCACAAGCATGCCTGGTAGAGCTTCCAGAAAAGCTAGGAAAGCTTCAGCTGTGAATGAAACACCTAAGCCGTCGGTATTCAGAATTCTTACCACAGGTGAAAAGCTTTTATAAGAATCCAGGCCTAAATGAACAACTTTGCTAGAACTATTGTTTAGAGGCACACAAAAATCACACAATAACCGCTTCTTCTCACGACCGATATGTTTGTTCTCGGTCGGGGTGTCCGTTGTTACGTCACAACTATGCATGCCTGTTTGCTGTGGCGATGGGCTCCGGGTCTCTGCGTCAACAACTATTATCTACGATGATGCTAGCTCTGCGCGGTGTTGGTTTTTATTTGGAAACTGCATATTCTTACTTGGTTTTGTCTTTTTCTTACTTGGTTCTGCAATTGATATCCTGCTGTAAGGTGCGGTTGCATTCTGGCAGTTATTAATTCTTCTGGGGGCCATCTTCAGATGCACCAGGTAACAGAGCACAATGGTTTAAACGAGGTAATGCGGCATCAGCTTGTACCTCTGGTTTTACAAATTTTAAAATAAAAGAGGGTGGAGACATTGCGTGCGTCGCATAGCAGACAGGTTGGCTCTTGTAAAATTCAGCGATGACGAATCACGACAAATAATAATAAACGTCAGCTGAGGGTCAAGTCCTTCGATAAATATATATCAAATCCGGTTTAGAAATCTGTACATGACTTAGTTTATATGAAATGTTGTATGAAATTGCAAATGGAAAGCTTTTAAACTATATGCTTTCTTTTTTAATTATGCAGAGAGTGCTCATTTATACAGGGAGGCAGGTTGGCCGAATGGTTAAGGCGTCAGATTTAAGCTCTGGTCTCGAGAGAGAATGCGGGTTCGATTCCCGCACCTGCCATATTTTTATATATTTATTATGAGAGTCTTGACTTTAAGTTAGTTTATTCACGACGGCTCTACCAGAACAAACGGCTGATTTCTATTTTCGAGTAAAATGGATCAAGGGCAGAAGATGTTGGTTGTCCCGCCGGAATTTGTCCAGCGCTTTAAGTCTGGTGAGAATACGGGGAAAAATATATTATCACAGCTTGATGACGAAATGCAAAACGTTTTAAAGTCCAAATTAACCGATCACGATAAATGGGTGCAGTACAACCAAGTGTTACCAAGATACCTTCATTTCACGAACCAGGCACAGCAACCAATTAAAATACCTATTGAAACAAGTAGTAACAGCATATCAAATGCCTATATTTTATCTACACTACCCACCACTTGTAAGAAAAAAGCTGAAGTTTTCCTATGCATTTTGTGTGCATCAAACGATATGAGCTGGGATCACAAGGGCACAGTTACTCTAAAGGGTGAAATTTTACCGGCGTCTAACATAGTCGATTTAGTTCACGACGCTCTGAGGGCTCGCAAAACTATTAATCCACCCGGCCGCCTACAGTTTGCTGATTACATCAAAGACCTTAACGTTGCTCATGTGCTGCTAGCTAATCCTAAACAGCAAAAGGTGCCAACCCAGTCTGGTGATACAGGGAAAACCGAAGTGGAACCTGATAACTGCGAGACCGATTTAGAATATAAATTAAAAACACCAACTACTCAACCAAGTTCACAGCAAAAAGGTGCAGTCAGAAAAACGACGTTAAGGAAACGCCTCTAAATAGGGGCCGTTAGAAAAACATCGGTAAGGCAGAGATCATCAACATCCAAAACGTCTGGAATTCTGGATTGGGAGCGTCTTAATCTTTAAAATGCCACAATAAAATTTGTTCTACGATCTCGTGTAAACAAATTCTGATTTTATTGCTTGTAGCCTTTTTAATTTGAAATGTTGTGCACCTCAAACTACAGTTTTGTAAATTGGCTAGGTGATTTTTAGAAAATAAAACATTCAACTGTACATTTGTTTTTATATTATTAGATATTCTACGAAATAAGAACAATATATTTGTGTATTACAAAGTGTTTGTGGTTTTTATTTCTATTCTGCTTTTTTTTCAAGAATCTGCAATAACTAAAAAATCTAAAAGCTCAATTATTAGTATTTGAAGTTATTTTACAGATACAAAGTGACGAAAATCCAAATAAATCAAACTACGATTTTATAATAGCGTGATGTAATTTAAAAAATTGTGATTTATTTGAATTTTGCAAAATTATGCTTAGAAATAACTCTAAAACTGTTTTTACATAATTTTCGTTAACTTTTTTGTAACTTTTGTAATAAAAATGCACAAACAGCCTACGTAACTGAAATGATGGTGTCAGAACATTTTTTCAACGAAATTGCGTGTTTTTATTCAAGTTTATGTTAATTTGTGGTCAACATACATCTATTTTCATCAAAAGTACAAGAACTTTTGTAATAAAAATGCGAAATTGTAACATTATATCGATCAATCTACCGTGAATGTAAAATTTTTAAATAGTTTCGATAATATTTACGATAAAACGTTGTAATAGAAATACACACCGTCTACTTAACTAAAATTTTGCTTCTCGAAATGCTGCTAGATTTGAATTGACATGTTTAGCGTCGGTTTTTTTAATACTTACGATTTTTTTTTCATAATTAAAAAAGCATGTAGATTAAACATAAAATTATAGCTGCAGAGCTGCCGTGAAGAAACTAACTTAAAAATGAGTGTTGTATGTTTTAAGATAGAAGTATTTGCACCAAGAACTATAATAATTTTATAGAAATAACTCTACATAAATACAATTTATCAAAATATCTCTGCCACCTATTGTAAAATGATTGTTCATAAAAACCGACCTACGATCTAAGTCTAAATATTAGCAAAGTTTTAAGCTGGTCCCGTTTATTTCAACATAGAAGTGACTTTTTGCTCACCGTAGCCGCCAAACATCAAGAACAAATGGCTTTTAAGCAAGCCACCGATTTACCTGAATGTCAAATGCAATTTTATTGTAAAACCTCAGAGTTTTGTGGCATATAATGATATAATCCGATTCTTTTTCAACAGCAACGCTTTACCCGCTAGGGGGTCACTTAGAAAAGACACGTGCTACTTTTTTATCAGCAATGTACTTTTGATTAATTGCAAAATCGTCTTCCATGCATTTTAAAACTGTACAAACGCGTTCTAATCTAAAAAAAAATTTTGTAAATTGACTTGAAGTAATTTTTTAGAAATGAGAGTCGAGTATTGTGAACACATTTATTTTAATAACAATATATTTCTTTATTACAAAGTGTTTGCGGTTTCATTTTCGTCCGTTTGCATTTATACTGGGATTTTTAAAACTAAAATACAGTTTTGATCGATATAATGACACAATTTCAGACGCTTACTTATAAAATAAAAGCCAAACATGTCAATCTCGGTGTTACAAATTAAAAAGACCGTCGTGCCATCTAACCTGCACCTATTTGTTGAAAAACAAGAAGCAGTTTTCTTATAAAAATCCAGGTTTTGTGCAGTGTCGTGATTTTCGAGATGGTTGAATACACCCGTCCCGCTCAAGTAAATGAACATAATACCCTCAAAAACCTGCAGGCATAAACTTGTCCATTTCTCGCGAGAAAATAATTTTAACAAATTTTAAGTAACCGCGGGCGGATTCCCACGCAGAGTATGCGCAAAACTAGTACCTACCCATAATGCAAAGCAAAAGAGAAAGTTAGAATGGCCAATGGGGCTGGATGAGATAGCAAATTAAATTAAAAAACGCCTAATTGTAATTTCTTCAGACAAAGTTTAAATTGATATTATTATGAAATTTGAACATAAATTTAAAACAACAGCATAGACCAATCGGCATCGAGAAAATTTTGTTTGAATTTTTATAGAGGGTCCAGCAGTTGCAGGCCAAATCTCTTGTCCGCGGTACGACAAGTCAGGGCCTGTTGGACAAATGATAAAAATAAAATAATTAATTCCTTCAAGGCCACTTACGAAACTAGTTTTTTTAAATTATTATCAAACTTTTAAAACTATAGACGAGTCAATTCCGCTGTTATAAATTATAATTTTCAAGAAATATTTAGTTTAAAATATGGAAGCGTGACGACACAAGAGTGAAATGGCCTTCTGCTCAAAACCTTAAAATCCGTGGCACTTCGTTGGTCTAGAGGCGTACACGGATGCAACCCAAATATAAACACGAACGTAGAGGGTTCAAATCCGAGTCGACCAAAGATTTTTTTTAAATATAAACAGCCATCCTGTGAATGCAAGAGAGACAGCTAATACCCAATGAGTACAAGAGAGACAGATTCACCAATTTGAAATTCAAAACGGGCGCTAAATTAAAATTAAAACTGACAGCCGAGAGAAGTGTGCGCGCAGAAAACCAAGATGGCCGACCCCCGGGAAGTTTAAATGAAAAAAATGGAACTTATAAAAAATCTGAAAAGATTTCAAATTCAAATATTCGCGCGAACATTGAAATTAAAATGGCCGCCGCGTAATTCCGGAAGAAAATTAAAAATGGCTGCCTCGTAATTTAATCAGTAGCTAATGCGTAATTTAATCAGTAGCACATATCAAAATTAATTAGAGCAATCCGCGAAATTAATTAGGTCATTTAATTAGATCAATTTAATTAGGTCAATCAATTTAATCTGATGATTGGCAGGTGCTCTAGTTTAATCGTCGCAATACTACTCACAACGATCTGTAAACTTGCCGAATGTGCTGTAAAGTGAATATGGAAAAAAATATTTGGGGACCGTTGTACTCTGTATGTGTTTTGTTATGTTTGATCTTCTGCTAATCCACGCGAAGAAACCGTTCTAAGTGTAAATCTGAGTATTGTTTTCTAATAAAGTCGAATCAACATTGAAATTTCCATGGAGGATAAGTGTTATTTTCATCATTATTGGATAGTCGGATTTATGAAAAAAATACGAAGTATCTTTACTCGGAAGAACGATACATTGAAAGTTTTTTTGAAAGAGTCCTCATTTCCCCTTCTCTTAATCCGGTTCTTCAGTGTGGTATTTGTAGAATAAATTAGCTTTCTGGTAATTGTTGTAGGATAAGGTCTCGAATTTATAGAAAATTTGCAAAGCTTTTTCTTTCTGGCAACTGATAAGTTAAACGTTTTGGAAAAAACTTCCTCTTTCTTCCTTGGGTTGATCCGGTCATGCAGTAAGCTATCACTGGAGTAGATTTACTTCTTGGTAACTTCCAGCTTTACCTTAAACACAATCCCATGACCGCCCTTTACCCTACAACCTTGAGGCAGCAGCCTCATTTCTTTGCCACCTGTAGTTGACCCCGATTTTTACTACTTCCGGGGTGTCCCGAGGACACAATGCGACCCAGCGTTATTTACTGCTTCCTACCATTCATCTGCGACTAACAGTACCTAATCAGATTTACCTATAAACCAGTGTCCTAGCAGGTGGAAGCCGATTCCTCATTTCGCTCCCGGGATGCCCTAGGGACAGAATCCTGGTCCAGTCATTGAATATTTCTGCCGGTTATTGCCGAGTAACAGTACGCGACCAGATTTAACCCAAAATAGAGCTCGCAGGTGGAGGCTCAGTATGGCTGCAGTTCCGTTGGTTTGCAGTTCGAATAAGCGGACTTTTTGTTAATTTGTAGTAATCAGCAGGTGAATATTAACGTCTAATATAGGAAATTTATAGCGCTGCCGCCTCGGAATTCCAGCTCATTATCCGGCGTGTCCAGAAGCCAGGCGAATCTTCTTTTTTCATTCCTGCTGCGTCAATACGCGATCCTGTCTGCCTTGTGCCCAGCACGAGCTTATCCCTCGACAAGACCTTGAGCGCCCGCCGTAATTGTTATCTTTATTATTTTTTACTGCAGCTTCTCCGCGGCACATCTGTGATTGTGCTGCTGCTCTTTGTGTCGAGGTATGTAAAGTAATTGTCGATATCTCTCAGAGGCGCTGCGGAATTGACATCGGCATCTATGAACTGCCGCTCCATAATTTATTAAGTTTGCTATTCGGCTTTTATATTTTATGATGATGGCGAATGCCTCAGTGAAAATGATTTAAAGCTTTCAAATTAATTAAGGTGCCCATTGTGCTTGTAAACGGGTTAAATAAGTCTACACTATATCACAACCAGAAATATTATTGGTTGCCATATATCTGAACAGCTGAATGTTTTTGTTTATCTTTTTCTAATTATCCCAAATCTGAAATTATTTAATTCGAAGAATTTGTACTTTAAAAATGTTCCTACAAAAAATATTTGGAGAAATCTCAGAGTCTGAAGTACCTCGATTTTATATCTTTTTACTTCTCTATGGTATCGTAAAGCAGGTTTCAATGGAGTTACGCGAATATCTGTAGTATTGTTAGAACCAGAACAAGATAATTTCCACATTATGGGGGTCATGGGTTTTCCTCTATTTCATCGCTTACATCTCCTCTGACATTTTGATAATATTGATTTGGTTAATGATAAATACATTATTCCAATAATTATTAAACACTCTTTAATAGTTTTACAGGTATGAACCAATATGAAAAAATATAAACATATATGAGCAGATATGTAGGTTAATATATGTACCAAAAAATATGAAGAATTATTTACAATGTGTTAGATATCAATAGATATGAACAAACACTAACAGCTAGAAAGAGACACCTACCACACTGTACTGCTTCAATAATTTCAAAGAGGCATTAGTAATTTTAATATTTTTTCTAAATATAATTTTCACAAACGCAAACTGATAAAATAATATCGCGTTAAGAGAGAGTATCTTTCTTTGCAGAAAACTTGAGACTTTTGTTCGATTCACTTTTCTGAAACTTAGGAAATTTTCAGGAAATTTCAAACCAAATTTTCAATCGTACCAAATTCAAAGTTAAACAAAAGGAATTATTTAGATATTTTCACAATATAATATCCTTGTGTGGGAAAATAATTCAGCTATTGGCCATATAAAGTTTAATGTAAGATAGTAAGTATAGTTGGTTGCTGTCAAAATTATTTTCTACATAAGCTTGCATTATTGACACTATTTATTTTCACGTAAGATTCGGAAAGCAAAATGACAAAATACTTTACAAAAACAAGCAAGTTAACCTAAAAACGGACTCGCAACAAGCAAAGGTTTTCTGTTGAAATTCTAGCAAAAGTCTTCCAAAAATTCCGCATCGGCTCTATAACCTCGCAAAATCAAAAGATACCACAGCCCGGTATTGATCGAAATTGACGTAAGTTTAATAACAATTGCTAAATGACGCTTGCAATAAATTGAACAAAAGCCTTTGTCAATTTGAAAAGATGCATTAATTAATTGCACAAAAACTTTAGTTCTAAACGTGAAACTAATTGCACTATTATCTTTAGCGCATTTCGAAGCACAAATATCCCGAATATCACATTTCTCCGCAATCGATTTATGTCAAACTGTTTTTAGCACGAATAAGGGTGTGCCTCGCATCAAACTCAGATGTACTGCAGGAAAAGTGGTCTCACAACTTTGCTGCACGTGTGGGAATGTTATCTACAAGGGGTGTAGATAGCCAAATGTGACACTGCGACATGCACTCTCGCCTGCAGTCACGGAGTCCAACCGCTCTGCCAGTGGATGAAAGATTAAAAAATGTCCATAAACACCACCTTCAAGTATGTGTCTGTTTTATAGCTTGCTCAGGCCCTTCCATAGAGTATATTCGTTATTTGGCTTGTAACTGCTCTAATTTTACTGGTACGTAAACACGTAGCTCTCGTTTGTACAGTACTCAAATTTCTGTGTTTCAGGGCCCTTGTTATAGACACACAACATGCGCATCAGCTACTGCCCATCTCGGCTTCCAATGGACTCAGGCCAGCTCTCATATCGACCTCCAGCGTACATTGACGGCCCCATCTGATTTCCAGTGTTCCCAGTGTGTAATTTCTAGTGTTGTGATTGTGAACCGGATTTACACTTTTTATTTAAACGTAACTACACTTGTGTATTTGGTTTTATCATCACATTTCGGTGCATTGTGCGTTGCACAAATCTTTGTCGAAAATGTCTTATTCTGTGCTCACTAAAGCTAACATGTGATCCTAATCGTTTGCTGGCTGTTTGTGTGGCTAAAAATGGGATTTCCAGGTGTATTCTAGCTTGGATTTGCCAAAAGTAGTTAGTTCGGAAACCATGAAAATGCCTCGAATCGTACTTGGTGTTATGTGAGACCCACTTTGCATGTGTGCTTATCTTAAACGACTATGAGTTAATTGCCTATTATTAAAAATAATCAACAGTAATTACATAAGTGGTGATATTTTTCTGATTATACCACTCCCTCTATCATCAACCAATGAAAAACGGCAAAATGCATAGTTACCCATGTACTAACTTTTGATAATGTACTTAGCAACTGACAATCACATACCTTTCTGATTAATAGGTGATAATCACACGCCTTCACAAACATCACGTTACCTGCTGTCAGTACAATTGTCATAACAACCACATTAACTATACTTTTAATATTTAAAATACACTATTCAAATGTTGTTTATTGACTCGTGATATAATCTAGCCGAATGCAACTCGTGTCTTCTTGATTATCAAATCATTTCTGTTTCTACTCGATATATTGTTTTAGGCAATCACCCTCCTCCTTCGGACTCGCGTAATTGCCAAACAATATATCTCGTGTAAACAGAAATGATTATTTGATAATCAAGAACCCACTAGTTGCATTATATATGATTATACCACTCCCTCTAACATCAACCAATGAAAAACGGCAAAATGCATAGTTACGCATGTACTAACTTTTGATAATGTACATAGCAACTAATAATCACTAGACTTAGGATTTGTATGCATTTAAAAATGGCAAAATATGCATGTACATATGCTCTCTAAAATCACGGAAATATGCATTTAAATATGCTCTTAAAATGTTATAGTATATGCAGCTATAGTTAATTTTAAGCAGAAATATGCATGAAAATTTCAGATTAAACAATAAAATATACCAGTAATTTTTTCTTATTAAGAATAAATACAAAGCACAAGTAATACAGGATAATACACAAAATACATGCGTACTGAATACTTAATCTACTTAACTCCATATGAATAATTAAAAAATCACACTTACGAACTACAATTAATGTTAAAAATTAAATACATTTTTAAATTTTCAAATATGAATTTGTGTCTTTTGTCGGTAAATATATTTTTATATTTAGAAAAGCTCCTTTCCACATCGTAGGACGTTACCGGGGCGTACGTAAAATTATTCATTTCTGTTAATGTATCATGTTTTAATTCGTTACCAATTTCACCCTGCCCAAGTAACAAAGTATTTATTTTTTTTATTAAGTGAAAACACGTATTTTTTTTCTAAAACGTTTTGAAGTTTTTGCTTGATACTTAATACTTTTGGTGCACGCACCTTATTAGTCGAAATTTCTGTTTCATTAATTAATTCGATGCAGTCTTGACTTGAACATCCTTGAGTTTCTAATTTAGTAATTGTTTTACCTCAACATGCAAAATTGGATAGAAAAAATTGCAATTCTTTGGGAATTTACAGCAACTGCTTTTTGTGCATTTTCGATACATATGACGTCGTTTTTATCAAATTTATTGAGCACAGTTTTTATAGTTTCAAAATTTTGGGCATAATATTCTGCTGCATGAATCAAAGTACCCCAACGTGTTAGTATAGGCTCTGGAGGCAATGGTATTTGAGTTGTGTTCTTAAAGAACAGAATTTGCAGTCAGGTTTATTCAAAATTCTTATTTAGCGAGTATTTGAACATGTGAATGTATTAGAATTAATAAAAAAAACAGGAATAATATGCAGTTCTGGCTTAAAACACTGAAAATATGCATGCACTTATAAAAAATACCAAAATATGCATTTATATGCACTTTCAAATTTACGTATGTGGTTCACTGTAATTAAAACACTTAAAAATGTCACTTAGCATATGTTTGGTAAATGCAAGAAAAACATGCAAATGCATACAAATCCTAAGTCTAATAATCACATACCTTCCTGATTAATAAGTGATAATCACACGCCTTCACAAACATCACGTTACCTGCTGTCAGTACAAATGTCATAACAACCACATTAACTGTACTTTTAATATTTAAAATACACTATTCAAACGTTGTTTATTGACTCGTGATATAATTTAGCCGAATGCAACTCGTGTCTTCTTGATTATCAAATCATTTCTGTTTCCACTCGATATATTATTTTTGGCAATCACGCTCGTCCTTCGGACTCGCGCAATTGCCAAACAATATATCTCGTGTAAACAGAAATGATTATTTGATAATCAAGAACCCACTAGTTGCATTATATATGATTATACCACTCCCTCTAACATCAACCAATGAAAAACGGCAAAATGCATAGTTACGCATGTACTAACTTTTGATAATGTACATAGCAACTAATAATCACATACCTTCCTGATTAATAAGTGATAATCACACGCCTTCACAAACATCACGTTACCTGCTGTCAGTACAAATGTCATAACAACCACATTAACTGTACTTTTAATATTTAAAATACACTATTCAAACGTTGTTTATTGACTCGTGATATAATCTAGCCGAATGCAACTCGTGTCTTCTTGATTATCAAATCATTTCTGTTTCCACTCGATATATTGTTTTTGACAATCACGCTCGTCCTGCGGACTCGCACAATTGCCAAACAATATATCTCGTGTAAACAAAAATGATTATTTGATAATCAAGAACCCACTAGTTGCATTATATATGATTATACCACTCCCTCTAACATCAACCAATGAAAAACGGCAAAATGCATAGTTACGCATGTACTAACTTTTGATAATGTACATAGCAACTAATAATCACATACCTTCCTGATTAATAAGTGATAATCACACGCCTTCACAAACATCACGTTACCTGCTGTCAGTACAAATGTCATAACAACCACATTAACTGTACTTTTAATATTTAAAATACACTATTCAAACGTTGTTTATTGACTCGTGATATAATCTAGCCGAATGCAACTCGTGTCTTCTTGATTATCAAATCATTTCTGTTTCCACTCGATATATTGTTTTTGACAATCACGCTCGTCCTGCGGACTCGCACAATTGCCAAACAATATATCTCGTGTAAACAAAAATGATTATTTGATAATCAAGAACCCACTAGTTGCATTATATATGATTATACCACTCCCTCTAACATCAACCAATGAAAAACGGCAAAATGCATAGTTACGCATGTACTAACTTTTGATAATGTACATAGCAACTAATAATCACATACCTTCCTGATTAATAAGTGATAATCACACGCCTTCACAAACATCACGTTACCTGCTGTCAGTACAAATGTCATAACAACCACATTAACTGTACTTTTAATATTTAAAATACACTATTCAAACGTTGTTTATTGACTCGTGATATAATCTAGCCGAATGCAACTCGTGTCTTCTTGATTATCAAATCATTTCTGTTTCCACTCGATATATTGTTTTTGACAATCACGCTCGTCCTGCGGACTCGCACAATTGCCAAACAATATATCTCGTGTAAACAAAAATGATTATTTGATAATCAAGAACCCACTAGTTGCATTATATATGATTATACCACTCCCTCTAACATCAACCAATGAAAAACGGCAAAATGCATAGTTACGCATGTACTAACTTTTGATAATGTACATAGCAACTAATAATCACATACCTTCCTGATTAATAAGTGATAATCACACGCCTTCACAAACATCACGTTACCTGCTGTCAGTACAAATGTCATAACAACCACATTAACTGTACTGTTAATATTTAAAATACACTATTCAAACGTTGTTTATTGACTCGTGATATAATCTAGCCGAATGCAACTCGTGTCTTCTTGATTATCAAATCATTTCTGTTTCCACTCGATACATTGTTTTTGGCAATCACGCTCGTCCTTTGGACTCGCGCAATTGCCAAACAATATATCTCGTGTAAACAGAAATGATTATTTGATAATCAAGAACCCACCAGTTGGATAATTCTGATAGATTAATTTAATAAGCAACCAATAACTATTAACAATAAACAACAAATAAATGAACAAAAGATAGGCAGAAAGAATGAGAAAACGAGCCTTGAAACAATGTAATAGGTATTTAACGTTTTGAAATAGAAGAACTTAGAAGATTGGTTCTTGAAGCCTTTCAAAGTATAACGCCAGTATTGCTGAATAATGTTTTAGATTCTACAGTAAGATATTATTTATGCAAAGAGAATGAGGCAACCTTTTTGAATACCTTCTGTAAATTTAATACCTATTAAATGGTTTCGATGTTCGTTTTGTTATTCTTTCTGTCTATCTTTTGTTCATTTCTTTTTTGTTTATTGTTAATAGTTATTGGTTGGTTATTAAATTAATGTATCAGAATTATGACATTATGATGTGCATTTTAATATTTTAACGGCATGTAAAAAGGCCTAACTTACTGTATGAACTTATGTTTACAAAATTATGAGAAATGCAGGTCCGTATCTAAAAAAATTTCTGATAATGATCAGAAAAAAGCTTGAAACGTAATTAAACCATAATATGTGGCACATTGTTGAATTCAGAGTAACAAGGTCTTTGCAAATTTGGCATCAAAAAACCAGGACCGTATTTAAAAAAATGAAGTTGATGGTGGTTTCTCGAAGACGAAATGTCGGATAAAAAAATTGATAACGTAATCATTAAGTACACTAAAAGTTGCTATAAACAAGTCTAATCAGTTTCGCTCTAACTTTAATATTAACGCCAGAAAAAAATAAAAAAGAAAATCCAAAAATTTGGTTTTTTGAGATAATTCAAAAACGAAAAATCATATCAAGAATTTCTAAACGTCATTTTTTAGTCCTTTAATTGCGCAACTTTCTTTTCATTTAACCAAATTTGTATCTCTTTACTATTACCGAGATCCCCATACTGGCCCTCCTTATCTTGGACACACTGTATATGATAATTTAAACTAGACGCCAGATGCCAGCGCATAAAGCACTAGCCTCTACACCGGAAGGTAAAATGAAGTTACAGATTATACATACATACATACAATCTAACTAGATTCACGAATCTTTGTTGCTATTAAGAAATCTCAGGAATGGACGACAATAATCTGTGTTGTTGATTTACCTTTTAGCAAATGAACTTTGTTAGTTACTCATTTCCTACATTACAAGCCTAATCGAACCAACAAATATTTATAGTTCGCTTTCTGTGGAATAACCCTAGAATTTTCGATAATTCCAAAATAATAATTTTTTAGGAAACATTTAGAAACGTCCAATTTAAATCTGACAAAATGTAGCGTTTGAATAAGGTCTGTGAATTTTTTCCTATAATTTGGCATCACCTTTCTACTTCCTTTTACGATGTTTTTGTTCATCGGTCTGTCTGTCTGTGTGTCTGCCTGTGTGTTTGTGTGTCTGTGAACAGGATATCTCAAAAACTAAAAGAGATATGGCGTTGAAACTTCATCTATAAGTTTTGTGTACTATGTGGATGCGACAGTAAGCTTTTTAAGAAAATCGCATAACCGGATGTAGGTGTTTACTCTTGTGATTTTTCAGTTTTTTTCGATTTTTTCAAAAACGGCTCTAACGATTTCTTCAAACTTATATATTTTTATTACATTTTTAATGTGTATTGATGTGCGGTAGGTGATTTTCCAGTTGAATGCCTCTAAAATGGGCTTCTTTTGTTTTTTTCCCATTATTTTTTATTAACTTCTATTTTAAATAGACCACCCGGTATATTATTACATTTTTGAATTTAGCTTAAAATTTTAGAGAAAATTTTTCTCTTGCACTAACACTCTATTTTGTACGGTTTCTGTAGAATTTGTAATTTTTGACAAATGCTTAAAAATTAAAAATAATTTTTTGCCTAATTATAAGATCACTGTAAAGGGAAGTTGTGTGAGTGTATCACACCAGATTTTTTAATTATAAATAATAATAGTATATAGCGTATCCGTTTAACCAGCATATACGTTTAACTAATATATACATTTAACGCCGTTTAACATCTTTGCAGGCTTAGATACTGTGCAAACAAACTAAACTTACACAAAAACCTCATTTCATTCGAGTTCTGAGGAAGTATGTTTTCTTTTAAATTGAATTTAAATGATCAACAATTACAATCATTTCATATGGCAATGGGGTAGGAGCATTTCTTCACTCGAGGAAGAAGTAGAAAAAGATCTCTTCAGAAAATCCAAAATGAAGCCTTTTAATAAACGTTTTGATTTATTTCTTATAATGTTTCCTTACATTTTCTGATAAAAACGGAATATACATTATCTATGATTTTCACATAAAATTTTTCGGCGTCAGGTCGTCAACTGTTTCAATCGTTTAGAAAATCAGTGAAAGCAAACATATAACTTTACCACCACAGTCTGAATATCTGTAGAATAAAGCCTTTGGAGGCATGGGATGCAATTTGGTACGCACATTTTTTTAAAATTATAAGCCTCTTAACTGCCACATAAAATGTTTAAACACTAACATTCAGTTATGGGTATATGCACAGCTTTTCAATTATTCAGCTTTAGTGGGGGTATGTTTCTCTAATTTAATACTTTAACTAAACAAATCTGGTGTGATACACTCACACAACTTCCTTTTACAGTGATCTTATAATTAGCCAAAAATTTGATTTTTAATTTTTAAGCATTTGTCAAACATTTTCAAATATTACAAATTCTACAAAAACGGTACAATATAGAGCGTTAGTTGACGAGACACATTTTTTCTAAAATTTTAAGCTGAATTCAAAAATGTATTAAAAATAGAAAAAAAACAAAAGAAACCCATTATAGAAGTATTCAACTGGAAAATCATAAGCGATTTTCTTCAAAAGCTTGCTGTCTCATCTACACAGTACACAAAACTTATATATGAAGTTTCAAAGCCATACCTCTTTTCGTTTTTGAGATATTCTGTTCACAGACAGACACACAGACACATACACAGACAGACCAATAAACAAAAACATGTTTTTTGGGTTCAGGGGACTCGAAAACGTAAAGATCTGTTGAAAACTTAATTTCGATTTTTTGGGGTGAATCCAATACTTACTTTATCGTAGAAGGAAGTAGGTAATATACAGGGTGTCATTAAAGTCGAAAAGTCCTTATCCATTTTTGACTTAGAAGCATAGATTTCGCCGTTGAAATTTTGTGAACCGCTATATGGTACCAACTGCGTTTTTATGTTGTTGATGTTTTTTTGTTATTAATTAATGCAATGTAATAAATAATTGCGTGTTTGACATTTGTATATAGTAAAAATGTACAGCGTGCAGGAGTATGCTGATATGTTTTTTGTGTATGGTGTTCTGGTGATGTTGGTTCTGTGAGTACGTCCATATTTTGTCTTCATTATTGTTGGCTTTAAAATTATCAAACTGCGTTTAAAAAGCGTTCTAAAAGCTAATACATTTTATATGTAGACTGCGTATGTGACAATTGTTTCCCAGCCTCCAATTTATAGCAAACTACAGCAGTTCTCACCTTTCTGTTTTTAATTTTCAACATCCGTTTTTACGAAAACTATGCTTCTTAGCCAAAAATGGATTAGGACTTTTCGACTCCATATAGCATCCCCTAGCATCTCCAGAAGTGACATGGTTGACTTTAATGACACCCTGTATATGCTTTGTTCTTATATTTTGATTTTTTTCTAATCTTACAAGAAATATCCAAGAAATTGTAGATCAAAAATGAAAACAAAATCACAATTTGTGGAGCATAATAGAATTTTTCGAATTGTAACATCACAGTTTTTTTCTTGACGTGTTAGTTTAAAATCTACAAATTATGCCATAGTTATTTTTTAAATATTCCAAATAATTGAACTGGTGCAAAAAGAAACTAAACAACAAAATTGAAAAGCGTGTCACGTGAAAAAGCTTATATGGCTTCACAGGAGTGATATTTGCATCTATCACTGAACAGCAGTGGTATATTATGGCTTCTGGCGCAAAATTTCAGGGGCACCAAAATGCAATGATTTACAAGAAATTTGTTCCAGGTTTGACATAAAATATTATATACCCAGGCATGTATCTACTGATAATCGCAACGTAAAATAATCACAGCCAATAATTTCTGGATCTTTCGAATAATAAGTAAAATTTTGGAGTAAAATTTTATTAGGCTTCTGGCGGCAATCATGATTAATACGCCACTGCTGCTCAGCTGTAAATTTTATGACGATTATAAATAAAATGAAAGGAACGTCTTCCAATCTAAACTTAATAAAAGTCACGTATTACGCGTTTATAAAGGTCTTTATATGTTATTTCAAACGTCAAATATAGTTATTTAATGGTTTAATTCCTCCGCTTCAAACGCAGTCGTTTTTTTGCAGTTAATCTTTAGAATTTGAATTCTGAAATAAATATTCTTTACGTATGCGATGTCGTGTATAAATGTGAATTATTCTAAGCAAATCAAATGAAAAATGACTCTCAACAACTTGAATTGTAATTTGTTCTTTATATACCGCTGCAAGGTGTAGAAGAGTTTATTGAAGCCTGTGGGGCTGTCCCTGATGGTAAGTTTTGGAATTATAATTTATTAATTTCAAGTCCAGTTCTACGAGTATATCATAAAAAGCATCACATTTTAATATGCTATTGGGGAAAATATTAAATCTAGGTATAAACCCTTCTTTCTATTTGTTTTACACAAAACGGAAATCGCCTAACTTAAATTATTCTCGTCGGAACGGGAGTAATTTGAAAGCTCTCTTATGTTCGTCGTCTAACGCAGCGCACAAGTCTCCAGGTTATCTCTCGAAATTATTATACACATGTTTTCTAATTAATTCGAATTTGCTAAGGTGTGCTTAATTGGGGCTTCTGGACTTATTTATGCAGGGTCGGCTCTGGGTGTGGAAAACGTGGGCGACTGCCCAGGGGCGGCCGAGAGACTATCAGGATCGTTATAGCCACGTTTAAAATTTAAGTAGATTAGAATTTATTGGTTCTTTGGTTGTTAGCTCATTTGGAGATGGCGATTGAACGAATAAATTTAATTTCCAATTTATTTTGGGGCACTTAGATCGAATCTCTTCTCATTTCGGAATAATTTCGTTGGTGCTCTATAATTTAAATATTTGTTGTTAAGCAGTGCAATTAAATAGATGCAATTAAAATGGCAAGTTGTCTGTTTGTTGAATGCCATAAAGAAGTGCCTCATAATGGCTCAAAAAATGCTTGTAAGTCCAGCGGCAATGTGCAATTCCAGAAAACGAATTAAGTCTTGCCGCGAAGATTTATTCAGGCGAACAATTATAATAATAATCAGAAGCATTCCACGGCAGATTAATTCCCGTGAACGACATCCGACTCCTTCAGCAACCAAGGCCGTCTGTTTGGAGCAAAAACGAATCGTTAAAAACACATAAAAAATTGTTTGTGTATAGGTGGCGTGGTTCAAAAACCTAATTTGCTGGGAGCGAACCACGCGAATTGTAGCAGCTTGCCAAGCGTGTATCGGATAAGTGAGGGTAAATACCATTTGCATATAGCGTGCCTAATTCCATGCATTTGTTATTTTCCACAAGTAATGCCTGTTCATTAGGATGTAAATTTGTAAATTCCACTTGTGCCAATTTGTAGTAAAGCAGTTCTCTTTAAATGCATTAATCATTTTTATAAGCAATTAGTTTGGAATAGGTGGATTTTTTTATAGCTGGTATACCTTAAAAGTGTAATATGAAAATATTTATTGATCTGATTAAATTTACTATTTTTTTGCATTCAATTGAGTGATCCATCTTAGCTGTGTATTTTTTAATAATATACTTTTTCGCATCAATTGGCATTCATAGCAGAAGTGACATACATCAAAATGTATTAATAAATATAGTGAATATTAATATAAGAAGAAAATTAATGTAAGAATATTGTACAAAATTAGGAAAATAAAAAAGAAGAACAATTAATCATATTTTTTTGTTTCATTAGTTAAGGTGGCAAATGAAACAACGTAAAATCAAAATTACTGCATAACAAAACAGTAGCCTCATATTTAACCAGCACTTGCACTGGGGAACCACATATTAAATATTTTCTCCTGGCTAAACAGCGAGCGTGTGCTGGGATCACACTTAAATCTTGATTTGGTGTGGCTCCATCCAACTTAACTGCACTGAAGTTTATCAGACTATAGTTTGCTTTATACATACCGGGTGGAAACCTTGGGAGATGAATACTACTAATATCAGTATACCTGTTACTAAGCCATTTTAGGTATACACATTATTTTACTAAACTGTCATAGTCATGGGCATCGGAACTTTAGAATTGCTTTGGTTGCTAGATGCTTGGGAATTGAAACGGGACATCTGCATCCCTCGCAGGTAATGATGACAGTTAAAGTTCAAACCAACTTGCATCTATTTGTATGTGTTAAACAACCATATTGTATTCTAGATTATAAATGTCTGTCCTGTATAATGAACGCATTGTGAAGTGGAATTTGCGAGTGCAGCATGTTACGGTGTAAAAACTACTTTAGCGCGTCTATGCAATTTTGCGGGTCGGTATGCCTTTATCGGTTTTGCACTGTTTTCATTTAGAGTGATTATGGTATCTGCAGCACAGATCGATGCTCTTCATGGCTTTTCAAGCCTTGGCTTATTTTGGACCTTTTTGCCCCATGGTGAAGTTTTTGATGGAGTTTTAACCCCCGCCCTTTTGGTGGATTTTGGCTTGTTAGCGACGTTTTTGGAAGCTCTTCTTCTACGCCTCGTCGGCGGATTTAGCAGGGAAATTTGTGAGGAAAAGAGAGCTGTTTCTGGCCCAGAATTGGGGTGAGTTTTTGTATTGTTCATGTGACGCCTTATTCGAGTTCATTGTAATTTGTGCTATGGGTTGCAGCCGTTAGTAGCGGGTCCCGGATCTACTTTTCGTCAGGGTTTTGCATCTGCAAATCTCGCTGGAAGTCGGACAGCGGCCTCTCGTGGCCCTTGCGTGCAGATTATGTCAGCGCAACCATGACCCGGTTGAATGAGATCTGCTTGGCGTCTTGGCAGGAGATAGTAATACTGGGGGCAGCCATGGAAAGCTTTCACATATAACCTACTTGTGGTTTTAACTTTTAATTAATTAAAATTATAATATAAACAACTTGACACTTCTACTATCTTCATAACTGTCATATTTAAATTAAAAACATCAGAAGTAATAGAGCACATGACTTAATTTTGTCAAAGCTAAGCTTGAATTCTCTTTCATTTGTTCACATGTTATAAGTGAGCTTTTTTAATAGATAACTCACTGACGGCCTTTGTTAGTGTTTGGTGATGTGCGTGTGAGTAATTTCCCGTTAATATTGCACAAATAAACAGGTAAATAACCGGTACAGGTGCTTTTGAAATAAATGTATTATCATCGCATTGCGATTTGCTACCGTTTAGAAACAGTTGCTGGTGTATCTTCTTCTTCTTCATCGCCTGTCGTTTGCCCACTCCTGGACGTAAGCCTCGCCCATATGCTTCCTGTCTTGCGCTAGTCGTTGCCATCCATATCCCGCTCGTTCTTTGATGTCATCGAGCCATCGTTTTTGCTGTCTCCCCACACTTTTCTTTGTTTGTCTGGGGCGCCAATTTACTATCTTAGAAGTCCATCTTTCCTTCTTTTGTCAAGTGCTAGTGTATAAAAAGTGTTAATAGTAGTTTACTGAAATTGTATACCATATTTGTGCAAGTGTTTTTATTTTTATCATTATGCCAAATAAGTGTTCAATTATTTAGTGTCGACGAAACTACACAAACGTGGTAGTGCATGTGTTTGGTTTCCCTAAAGATGAATGATTATACTTTTTTAGGATACTGCATTGGTAACTAGCGTTTACATAGTTACAAACGAGTCCGGTAGATAAAATTTACCGGCCTAGACCAGTAGCAGTTCTACTACTGGTCTAGGCCGGTAAATTTTATCTACCGGACTCATTTGTAACATGTAAACGCTAGTTACCAATGCAGTATCCTAAAAAATCGTATACGATACACGACCGGTAGCATTTTTATGGCTTTGCCAAACATACAGGTCTCGCCCTACGGGCTCAACCTGTAAAGTATTGGCGCGGCCATAAAAATGTTGCTACCGGTCTAATACCGTAAATAGATATTACAGAGCACGCCAAGGTATACAAATTACATTTTAGAAATGAAATATTATATGGACTATAACGGAGTTGATTTTGAAATTTCTTACAGAAGAGGTGTTGGTTACAACCCCGTAATTTGATATTAAATAAAATTAATTTCTTATCTATACTAAATTATGGAAACGCCACAGGAGGGCATTAGTTCATTTTCTATGGTACTGCAGTATTGGTATTAATATAAGAATTGCATTCGGAGAAATAAAACACGAGGTTAATTCTTATATTAATGCAGTTAGTTAAGCCTACCAAACCACCAATACTGCGTAATGGTGACCCCGACGTGATCTGAACGCGCAACCTCCTAACTAACTCTGCAGTACCATTATTATAACGAGGATAATAGTGAATATTAGCTCTACAACCAATACTTTACTTAAACATTGTTGTAGTAAAATGAATAATAATAATCGATTGTGCAAAGTATATAGGGTAAAAAAGTCAGTACGTTAACAAATAAATAAACCAAATTTGAAGTTTTAAACGTCGATGCGGTATTTACATGGCAGCTGCTTTTTTTTATTAAGGTTTGAACGCATACTTTACATTTTTCTGCTTTGTAATAGTTCCGTTAGGTAGACTATAGGGGCCCCTAAAACTATTATATTTACACCTTCACCCTGGAATTAAGAATTTAACATGCGATTTCCTATGTAGCGCAGGCAGCGTGCACACATTGTAGAGAGGAGGGAGAACACTTAGATCTAGACGATCTTATAAATTATTTCATATGTGCTCCAGCAACTAGAATTTCTGTTTTTGGTACAAGTTCCTAAATTACAGTTTTTGTAACTGCATTTATTTTTTGTTTATTTTTTATTTAGGGTGTATCTAATTGATCGCGTAAAATGTGCATTACGATATTCTACACCTAAAACGAAAACCTATAAATATTTTTTTCTATCTGTTGTATTTTTCTAATAAAAGCCATTCAAAGCTGAGCATTAACACTTGTTATAATTACATTCTTAACAACACTATAGCAAAAATTTACAAAAAAGCACCTGTTTGAGCAGTGTTATCAAATTAAAAAAATCGTTTAATCATTAATCATTTAATCAACTGGTTCTTTTTAATGTATATTTTTAAATTTTCAACAGAAAAACGTGTGGCAACAACGCCGCATACTGTAAAGATTTATTTTATCCAGCATACCAGTGCATATAAACAGCATACCTACTATTATCTGTAAGGTTGCCAATCTTACGAATTTTAAATTGCTTATATTTTCAAAAGTACTCCGTAAAATTCAAAATGGTTCCTAGGTTTCGTTGTATTTTTAGGCGTAGTGCACTTTTTGTACGACTGATTAGAGATTAGATACGCCCTTTATTCATTTATTATTTCCAACTTCTATTTACATTATATATTCTGAAAATTATTCTGTTTTAGTTTGTTTAGTCACGTATATTCTTTGCGTATGTGATGATCTGATAATAAATAAAAGATTGTTCATTGTTAAACTACATTTTTTTGTTACAATGTTTTTTAAGTAACTATAAGTGACTAAAACGTAGTATAATATCATTATGCTAAAAATTGATTATCAAGAATTCAGAAATATTGTAACTCCTATTAATGGGGCAAGTTATACCAGAAGTATACCAACCTTACTAGAAAAATTTATGAAAAAGCAACAATACAAGTACAATTCCATGGAAATACCAATAATATCCAAATAAATTAATCTAAGTAAAAGAACCCCCTGAAAACAAAACCAGAAAAAAATCCCCGGTAAAAAAACCGGAAAAACCTCAGGAAAAAAACCGAAAGAAAAACCCTCTCCGAAAAAGGTAATTACAGATGGCTGTGGGCAAGCAGCGCAAAAACACAAAATGGCGCAGTCTATTCTCAAACACAGCTGTTTGTTTTAATAAAATGTTGACGTATTGTTATCATAAAAAATGATATTCAGCAACACATGTGCAGTTATTTTCCACAATCACAGAAGAATAACTAAAGTCTATATTTTTTCAACATGACTTCTAATAATTTTTACTGTGTACTAACCTAACCTTTAAAATATCACTAAGGTCACTTTTGACAACTGTTTGAACACTGTATGATCATGGCCTGACTATATTACGCTAGATAAATATTGTAGAATATCACTTTTTATGACAACAAACGTCAACAGTTTATTAAAACAAACAGCTATGTTTGACAATAGACTGCGTCATTTTGAGTTTTTGCGCTTCTTGCCCACAGCCATCTGTAATTACTTTTTCTTGGAGGGCCTTTTCTTCCGGGTTCTTTTTTCAGGGGTCTTTTTTTTGTGATTTTCTTTCGGGTTTTCTCCGGATTTTTTTACCTGCATCCAAATAAATAGGGAAAAAAGAAGACAACATGTCACCAAACCTGTTCACATTGGTATTAAAAGACGAGTATAAAAATTTTGATTGGAGCGGTAGAGGACTTAACATTACAGAAGACAATCCATTTTAAATTTTCTTATATTATATTAATTGCAAACACAAAACTTGAGTATGCTCGGTGAAGTACACGCCGCATCAGTGAGAATCTTTCCAGAGCTAAATTTTAACAAAATGAAGCACCATGTTAGAAACAAACGTTTTTCGAAAGTTGAAAAAAAATTAATATGTATGTATTTTTCTTTTTTGTAATTCCACTGATATTAATTATCATACATAAATTAAATTTCAAATAAAAAAGATGTTGAGCCACAAGGGATTGGCAATAATGAAACGATTGATACTTGAACCTGCTTTAGTACCCCCAATTATTTTTACTTCCTTTTACGATAAAGGAAGTATTGGAAGTATTATTCAAAAACAGCTCCAACAATTTTTTTCAAACTTTACATTTTTACCACATTTTTAATGTTTATTAATGTAAGATAGGTGATTTTCCAGTTGAATATTTTTAAAATGGGTTTCTTTTGTTTTTTTTCTTATTTTTTATATTAACTCCTATTTTAAATAGAACACCCGGTATATTACAACTATTACATTTTTGAATTCAGCTTAAAATTTTAGAGAAAATTTGTCTCTTGAACTAAGGTTCTATTTTGTACCGTTTTTGTAGAATTTGCATTTTCTGAAAATTTTTGACAAATGCTGTAAAATTAAAAATCAAATTTTTGGCTAATTATAAGATTACTGTAAAAGGAAGTTGTGTGAGTGTATCACACCAGATTGTTTTAATTTCTAGCTGTATCCCTGATTTGTAATGCTGATAGTGTCGTCCACCAAATTTATAGACAAATTTTCCTAAGCAGTTTTATAAAAAAATATGTAAAGAATTATTCCCTTAACATTTGCAGTCTCTCCAAAATGCCCTGAAAAGTACCAAACAACTTTTACATAGGTACTCTCTAAAACAGTGTAGTAATTTAAAACTTATAATCATTATGGGTAATTTGTATGAAATATATTCACGTATAAATTGTTGCCTTCTGTGCAAAATAAACGAGTACACGTTTCTGAATTCCACGCGCATAATTACGGCTAATAACAATCATTCGCAACCCCTAACTGGGCCAACCTGCACGAGCATCGTCCGTTACACGCGTTACGGAGCGCCCCCCACCCCGCTGTTCACCAAAAATAGTGCATCTCAAAAGATGCTGTTCGCGCCATGTGCCACGTCACGGCCTACTAGACCAGGGTGGCAGGTGCTGATGGACCCTGGGAACCTCAACTCGGTGCTCTTTCCCACACCAAGCTGCACCTGGCTCTCGCACTCTTGTCACACACGCACACACGTGCAAGAGGGTGATCCTGATATCCAAGTTGGCGTTTTTGGATTTTTTGCCTTTTACTTAATGATCGCTCGTCGCGAGTGCTCGCCTCGAAAAAAGCCGATTTTCGGATTTCTGCTGTCCGCCGTCGCAACGAGATGCAAAAAACTTGTTTAGTGAGCTAGCAGGAAATGAGGTTTAAACTGTCGCGAAATGGTCTTCCGCCTACTAGATCGATGCATACGCCAAGTACCGTATGACAGCTTTGACATCGCATCCTCTCGATTTGTTTTTTAATTGCGACTTAATTTGGATGATGAGTAGGCAGATTTATTTGCTGATTAATGCGAGATTTTGAGAAAGGTTTTTAGTATAGAAGCTATGTTAATATATAGAAAAGATTCTATCCTAAAGCATACTATCCTCCTCAGGCATAAAAGGAGATGTCGAAATGTCTTTTATGTCCTACCAGTACATTAATTGAAATTAATGACTCCATTTTAAGGTATCTTAGATACAAAATAACGCTCCAGGGCAATTATTTTCTTCATAAGAACACTAGGGTTATTATGAAAAATTAACAGTATTTGTTTCCATGGATGCAACTTTATTATGCACCACTGTCAGAATGAAAATTAATGACAGCTCAGCTAATGTCACAAATCTAACTTAGATCAGCTAACTAGATCAATCTTAAATACTATATCATAGTAATTATATGAATTGAATATGAATATGAATTAGGTAAGAAAATTGGTAGGACATAAAACCTTGAAGGCACCACGGGCATTATGAGTTAAGAGCCCGCGATTGTTGTACACACCTCGGGCCAAAGGCCCTCGGTTAGTACACTAACAATCTTGGGCTCTTATTTTACTCATAATGCCCTTAGTACCTTAATAACTATAAAACCCCTCGATATGCGTTTTGTATTATACAACAAAGTGAACTTCGTACACTGATGAAATATAACAATGTCAAATCGATCTACTAATATTTATTATTCAGTATCATAAACAACTACCATCACAATAACTTCATTTGCAACCCCTTACACTAAATTGATTATTCTTTAATCTCGTTTACGAAAGAGTAACCTACCCAATGTAACGATCAGCCTTCGACTTCCCTACGTGATACTGAAGTACTATTATAGCTGAAAAAGCTATTGAAATAAATTATAACTAACAATCTCTTAAGGATTTTTATGTCCAGTCACTATGTCATTTTTACTTGAAAGTGAACAGAAATTTGAAATTCTCTTTTTGGGGTGTGGGGTTGTAGACCAAGATTTTCTATGTGGTATTTCCGACATCTTTAAAAAGGGTGCATTTGATTTTTTTGCGGTAACTCAGTTCCCGTTAACGATACTTAAAAATAAAAAGTGAACCTTATATTTAGAATTTTTTGTGCTTTACAATTTATGTTCAACTACTTTTTCATGTATGGGCGATATTAGTCGAGATATCGAATGCGAAAGGAAAGCGTGAACGGATCGAATTTTTTTCGCGGTTCTTCGCTTGTATTTCGTTTTTCGACATATTTAGCGAAAAAGTAGTTATTATAAACTTTGTAGAACTTAGAAAATACCCTGCAATTTGACCTATTAGGCTTTTAAATTCGACTAAAATTACGACTTGGACCCCCCCCCTCAACAACCAAAAAGGGAGTTTAAGATTGCGGTTCTTTGCATTTTTACTACTAAACGTTGTTCAAAGTACTACGTACACTTAAATCCGAGCCTCAAGTTACTTTTTCAAGGTATAACATGTTATTTTGTGAGTTCTGACATTTAACTGTCATTACCAGAGACGGGAAAATATGCAGAACGCATATTTGTATTTTTTGGTATATTCTCTTGAAACTTGGTATGTATTTACACGTTTCATGCCTTTTTAATTAATTTTTCTACTTCTTTTGTTTCGTATTTCGTATTAACTTTTATAATGCATATGCAGCATACTATGTTGTATATTTTAATGTTTTTTACTTTCCCATACCCATAGGTATAGGGAAGTATTGGAATCATGAAAATTTTGGAAATCGAGATTTTCACAGAAATATCCGTTTTGGAACTCTAGGAACCCAAAAAAGTGTTTTTTAAAAAATGTCTGTCTGTGTGTGGGTGTGTGTGTGGGTGTGTGTGTGGGTGTGTGTGTGTGTGGGTGGGTGACGCTCCTACAGCCGAAAGTATTGCTCCGATTTTTATGCGCTTTGGAATGCGGGGGTGTATCGAAAATTCATCGACAAAATAAGCTTTTCAAAAAAATCTGAAACCGGAAGCGGAAGTTACGCATGTTTTTTTGGTATCACTGTTTTCGTGATTAAAATTTTGAAAATTTTATCGCGGATAACGATAGAGGGTCATAAGACAAATCTGTTAGTTTTTTTCCGAACTCGTTAGGTTTAAAATGAAGGGCGCTAGGATTTTTTGAAAATTTTGAGTTTAACGCCCTATTACTCAAAAACGGATGAATCGATTCAATTGATTTTTGTTTTCTGAATAGTATATGAAGGCTAACATGAGGTGATATAAAAAGTGTTTTGAAAAATATTAAGGGGCCTAAATTACAAATTTTCAAAATTTTGGAAATTTTCTAAAAATCATTTCTCAAAAACTGCCCACAGGAATTTGTTTAAACTTCATACACTGATAGACCCCGAAAAGGGCTATCGATCTGTTTTTTAAAGAATCTCATGAATTATCTGTGGCGCCCTCTACGAAGCTTTGAAGTTTGAAAATTTAAACCCCTTTAAATTAATAAACAAAACAAGATAGGTAGCTGGGGTTTTCACTGGATTGTTCAGTGCATAATGGAGCATATGAATATGCAAAAAAATATTACACTCGTGGATATATGTAAGCGCACCGGCCCCCTCCCCCCTCTATTTTTGAAAAATAATTTTTTTATTCTAACGGTTGTTATATTTTTGCGTCAAAGAATCTTTTTCCGCGAAAATAAAAAAATCGATTTTGTATGCCCTAGAAAATATAATTTCCAGGTACTTAGAAAATTTCACCTCGGTGCTACAGCCGTTTTGAATAAAATAACACATAAATAGCACAGTGGCGGCTTGTCCACTTGGCGCCATCTACAGAAGCTCGGTGGTCACGTTTTGAACTACACATCTTATAACATAAAATCGTAGCTTTCTTTGTTTGCGTGTAACTATGTTTGTTCGCTATCTCCTCCGAAGATACTGGACCGATTAAGTTGTACGATGGCTTAAAAGTTTGCTAATTTTCAGACTTATTTAATTAACTTCTCTAGGCAGCAGTATAATTTAATTAACTTCTCTAGGCAGCAGAGCGGAGCGCCTATAGCTGTCTAGTATTAGCTCGGGTGCGCGCATTATTCAAACAGGAGAGTGTGGTTGTGCGGTAAGCGTGCTGGCCTATCACGCGGGAGCCCCGAGTTCGATCCCGTCGATGCATCTTTTTTTTTAATTTATATTAATGAATCTCTCTTAATTTTGCGAACCGAAACGTAGTTCGGGTGACTCACTAGTTCTTTTATATTTACCCGCAATTTACGTGAAAGTGTAAACGCTTATCACGGTGAAGACGTGAGTCATGGAGTTGAAATTTTGATATGTTGTAAAGACTGTTGAATAAAGACGATATGAACAGTTTCCAGTATGGGAAAGTCCAGGGAGGTAGTCACGTCCACTTTTTATTGCATATTTTACATATTTCGTGATCATTTCTATAACAAATAGGCAGCGTTATACTTTGCATTTATTTTCTAAATTTCCTGATATCTTGAAAACGCGCTATGGATTTCAAATGGAAAATCTAACTTTTAGCCAGATAAAAGAAAAAGGCAGGGTTGTCTTGATAACAATAAGGACGGCTAAGTAGCTTAGTTTCTTCTTAGAATGCAGGGCAATAATAAAGTAAATGCAAGGGCAGCTAAAACTTAGGACTGTTGACTTTAGCATCAGGTCATTCATTAGCTCATTGGTTACCCAGAACTTCCCTCGTCGACATTGTGACACTAAATAATTTTAAACATAAAATTCAGTTAGGAGTAAACATATATTCACGTTTCTAATAAATTAACTAAATTTTCAAATTAAAAAAATCCGTTGCCGGAGGGATTTGAACCGCGGCGCTTGCGACTGCGAACAAATTCACCGACCAATTTCTTGCTACTCTATGGAGTCTGGTTCGTATTGTTGGGTTTCAGTTGGCTTAACCTTCGCACCGGGCATGTCTTAAGAAAATTAATTATATTTTTTACATCAATAAAACAATGCAGATAATTCTTTCACTAAAAATTCATTTATTTATTTTTAAACATATCATACGCAGGATGTATATATTTATGTGCAATAGTTTTTACTATATACGTCGATGCCTCTCCCAAATATGCGTTTCCCGTCTATTTCAAAAATCAAAGAATTGAGTTAACAATATCTTAACACTTGCTTATGCAAATTAAGTCAATTATCAAATTTAAAAAAAATACGGGGGAGGGATTCGATCTGCATCATCTGCGGATACAATCGTCGATAGTCAGATAGATTTAACTGCGCCATGCAGGATCGCTGATATATCTGCGACGCGCGGCTGTATTTAAGCGAACGGTGTTATTGTTAAAACTTTTTAATGTTTTTGCGACCTTATATTGCATTTGTTGGGTTCTATTTTGGTCAAGTGTAAGGCCTGCTCTATGTGCAAATTACTACTTTGCAATTGGAAATAGTCAGTTTTTTGCAAATTGTAGTTAATGACATTTTTACATTTCAGAATACGTAAAACAATAAGTCATATCCTGTAACCGTCACATATGAACTTGAGAGTCGGTTTGTAAGTACCTTGAACAACGTTTAGACGTTACCTAAGACGTTAAGAACCGAAATCTTAAACTAATTCTTTGTGATTCACGCCCTTTTTTGCGTATTTCGCCACTCTAATATTAAATATCGAAAGCTTCGAGGGACAATCTGCCCTTATAAGTTTATATTCTTTGACATTTTTAAATTTTGATAAGTTTATTAGGAGATTTATAAGTCAAAATAATGTTATGCAAACTTTTAGTTAGGTATAAAAATCATACTGTTTAATAATTAAAAATGTTATATTTAAACGTTTCGCCAATTATGTTGGCTTCATCAGTAACAGGGAATAATTACAAAATTAATTAAAATTAGTGTAATATATTACGACACGTTAATTATATTAAATTCATTATGATAACAATAATGGATTATGCCAATCCATAATTAATATAAAAATTACTTTAACACTTGTAAGTTTTAGCATTCTGAAAAAATATTTTAAGAAAGTATGATAAGACAATGCAAGGTTGCTTTGTATTTGTGTTATCGGTAAATGCGCAATCGACAAATTCGACTCTTGTATTTGACAAAGTAGCAGTATTAAATTAATTTGTGAACAAAATTTTTATGAAATTGTTTTTATTATTATATTTTTATAGTTTATACAAGCAGAAAGTAAATAATTAGAAGCATATTTTTTTGTTAATCTAGGTTTATTTAAATAAATTATGGTAAATGGAACTTAAGTTATCAATATCAGTTTTATAATTTATAGCAGTAAGGGTACGTTGTATGTCGATCATCTCTTAACATAGACGCTTCTTTAAATTATTCTCCTTATGTAAGTTTTTTTGTTTATGGGTGATAAGTTATTGATTTTAATTGAATGTTTATGTTGGTATATTCTATTTTTTAATAATTATTTAGGCTGCCCAATATAAATGGAATTACTATTGTTACAGATAATTTGATAAACAAGTTTGGATTGCATGTTAATTTCTGTTTTATCTTATAAATTAGTGAAAAACATTTTGCCTATGTTATTATGGTTTTTATGTTGTATTTTTTAAGTTTATTTTTAATTTTTTCTGATGGTTTAGGAATATAATTCATAGAAACGAAATTATTTTGCGGTTTTGTATTTGATATATTAAAATCATTGCCTAAACAATTTGGTTGTAGTTCTATCTATAAGTTGGTTATATTTTTATTATTAATACTATTGGTTGGACATATAATTTGTTTTGTTATAAATTCAATTGGGTATTCGTTTTTAGTTAAAATATTTATGATAATTTCTAAATTTTTCTTATGAAATTGTTTGGAGGATAGTTTGATAGCACTGTCTACTAAATTGTTTATAACGTTTTTTGTTGTATTTAATAGTTGTATATCAGTGGCAGTTAGACGGTATTCAAAACGATGAATACCTTGCGGTCAGTTCTTACAAAAACTAAACCGTTTAACGAAGAACAACATCCAAGAATTCTACATACGCTACTAAAAGGTACCTAATACATTTGAATAATCATAAAAACATGATAGTTATTGAAATATTTTGATATTATTAATAAAAGAAAAACGACTTCCTGTTTTGAATTTAAAAAAAACGGATTGAGGCTTCATAGCATCAGCAGAAAAAGCAAAGCTAGGAACTGAATCCCAGCATAAACGGATAAACTTTGCAATTGTAAGGTTTTAATTAGTGTAATTCTATAGTATATTAAGAAATAATAATTTTTCAGGCAAATAGGATATATTCATTGGGCAGTTTCTCACTAGAAAAGCGGTTATTAGTTAACTGGTATGTAAAGAAATAGGGTAATTTATAAATATCTTAATTGAGAATATCTTTGGTTTAGCTTTTTGGCCTCCCCTCTAATCCTTCCTCTTTAAAAGCAACGAGCCATTATAATAGGGTGAAATAGATTCCTCCGGGGTTGTAGCGAAACCTGTCAGAAGGGCATAACCGGAAAAGGAGGACCATGTTAGACCTGTATTAATTATGAATAGAGAAACCTCACCAGAGAACCACTTCATTGGTTTGGCGATGGGGGTCGTTCCAGTTACATAAAGTTCAACTCGATGGGCAAGGCAGCAGTTGCTGGCACCATGGATTGTTTTTTCTATAACTAGGTTAGTCCTAAAACTTTATATAAACTGTTCAATTAATTCATAACATAAAATATGTCAAGTTACTACCAAATAAGGGCATAGGTATGCCATATTATCAACAGTCAATGACTTCATAATAACGTAATAAGACAATTAATTACCTTCTTGGTGGTCAGGCTAAACAAACCAGGTTATTATTTTAACGTCAAATCATAGGGGTTTAATGTTATAATGCATACATCTATTAAATAATAGGCATTTCTTATACTTTAGTATAAAATGAACTGTAGAAATTACCATACTAATTAACTATTTATTATGTTAAGCTCCCATTTGACATAAATATGAACCCTGAATTATAATATGGAATGTAAATAAATATCAAAGAAAAAAAATCTCCATTTAAATAAAATTGTTGGCGCCCAATACTTCTTGTTTAATGAACTAAAACCTTTTTGACAAAGTGAAGTATGTATGTATGTATGTATAATCGTTAACCTTTTGTTACCTTAGCGGTGTAGAGGCTGTTGCTTTGTACGCTAATATCTGGCGGTGTAGTGCTCCACCCCTGGACAAAAAACCCCGGACATAAGACCCCCGGACTAAAAATCCCTCGGATAAAAAACCCCCGGAATAAAAACCACCATCATAAAGAAAACACCCTCAAATCATATGGGGTCCGTGGGAGATTATTATTTTTATTAATAATAATGAGTTATTAATTATAATTATAATTACCACTGATGCAAGAATGCAGATCAAAATGGCACATGTAAAAAGTAGGGCATTTATTTAATACAAAATACATTAGCAGGTATCTTTGTGTTATAGCTTTTGTTATCAGTGGTAATCATTGTTGTTCAATAAGAAGGCAGGTGATTACTATTTTCTAAAAATTGCAAATGGATTCTTGTATGGGTACGGAATGATAATTAATAATTGGAAACTGGCGACAGACTAAACTAAATTGGCTTTCTCTGAAGAATAAAAGACCGACATATCAAATTTTGCTAACCCGCCTGAAACAAGTATTCCAAGAGCCAAGATTATACAGGGTGTATTAAAACGTGCGGAGAATATTTACAGCACGCAATTGTATGTCAAAAATTGAACCAAAAATATAATTATCATTTGGTCTTGGACGTATAGTTTTTGAAATATTAGCGCTGAAAAGTTGTTAAATTAGGCAACGTGATTTAGAAAACTTTTAATTGCCGTAAAAAATAGCATTAGGTTGTGAATTTTCTGTATGTGTATTATATTAAGTAAATACCCCACTTTACATGTCTCATTTTTTATGTATTCTTGTATCAGTAATGAATGATAATTATATTTAATAACTTATTTTCAATAATAATAATCGCCCACGGACCCCACATAATTAGGGAGTGTTTTCTTTATGGTGGGGGTTTGTAGTCCGGGGGTTTTTTAACCGGGGGGTAGTAAATGACCCCTTAAGAAAATAATCTACTACGGAATGTAGTTAGTACTGTTAGTTTAGTAGGCAGGCAGGACACTTTCTTGTTATAACAATGGCATTTGCACGTTTATGATAATGTTTATCAGGTAGATGAAAAGGACTGAGCGGTGGGGGGGGGGGGGGGGAGGGGGTATCAATATTCTAGTACTGTCGGAGTCGGAGTCAGGAGTCGGAGTCGAATTCAAACTACTAAAATATCAGGAGTCGGAGTCGGATTTTTTGTTACCGACTCCACAGCCCTGCGTAATACTAATAATAGTAATAATAGGTACTATGCTTGTTTTATTATTAATCACATAAAACAGTTATTGGAAAGATATAGGAAAACCGTCTACTACGCTGTAAAAGGACAAAGTCGGCCTTTTTTAAATAGTTTGGTAGGAATTTAAATTCACAAACGGTGATCACACTGATTCTAGAACACATTCTGCACATTCGTGGATCTACGAATTAACATATTATAATGCACGTACATTTTCATAAACTAAAATAAATAAAGAAATATGGATTTTTATTAACCCTGAGTCTGTCTTCAAATAGTTAGTACTACAGTCGTTCAAATAGTTTGTTAGATTTTGGTGTTTTTTTTTAAATTTTAAAGTAGGAGTCGGAGTAAGGTAATTTATATGGACTCCGACTCCGACTCCGACTCTACAGCCCTGGTTTTTAGTCCGGGGGTTTTTTGTCCGGGGGTCTTATGTCCGGGGTTTTTTGTCTAGGGGTTTTTGTCCTGTAACGAGTTACGAGATACAAAGTTGGAGCGCGCCTTTCGTGCTTGCTTAGCAACCATTGTGTGTTAGGTGTCTGTCTCGGTGTGTGTTGACCTTGTTACTCTATCTCTTAGGTCTGTGGTTCTGAGTAGAGCACAAAGTGAAGTAAACAAAAAAATTCCACAGTTATGCCCATATCGCAGCCGAGGATTGAACTAGTCGAAGATGTGTGAGCCTTCTAAGGTAGGTTACAATAGTTGGTACATAATATCGGTGAAACATCCAAACCTCTAGAAGTTGGAATTAAAGAACATAAAAATATAATTAAAACATATCAATTCAATAAGTCTAAGCAGACAGAACATGCTTGGAATAACAACAACAAAATACAGTGGCGTAGCACAAAGATCTTGTCTAAAGAATCGATGTCCATTAATCGCAAAATTAAAGAAAATGCGTATATATTACTTAAAGAAGAAAAATGCGTTTCGTTTTTCTCAATATTTTTGTCGATTCTTAAATATCAGATCAAGTAGGTATAGGCAATCAAATGTCAGTGTCAAGCAATTCATTGGACCTTGGTCGTTTTTCAATCCCAGTGAAAAGCTAAGTTTCCTTATTTATATTTAGTTTTAGTTGATAACGAGGGCAGATTGTTCCTCTAAACGTTCGATGTTTAATATTTGTAATTTTTTAGAGTAGCGAAATACCCAAAAAAAGAACATGAATTATTTCACGTTACAAAAGGCTTTTAGATTATTTTAATTCTCTTTGATGTTGAGGGGTTCAGGAAAGTTGAATTTGAAGTTGCCCACTAATATGTTCTATGAAATGTAATGATTGTAATAATGTAATGAAGTTTATGATGTCATTTATGTAATAGTACGATACGTGAAATCACAGCTACTCGCCGACTTGGCGACTTTGAGTCGCTCTACAAGACGTAATTTTAGTCGCATTTCAATTTATAATAAATCATTTTGCAGGTATTTGAAAGCTCTTCAAGTTTCACCATAACTGCTTTTTCGTTAAATAGGAAGAGAAACAAAATGCAAGCGAAGAAGCGCGAAAATTTTTTTCAACCATTTCTCGCTTTCCTTTCTCATTCGATATTTCTACTAATATCGCTCGTACGTGGAAAAGTAACTGAGTATAAATTATAGACCACAAGAAGTTGTAAATAAAAGGTTCACTTTATTTTTGTGTACCGTTAACTGGAACCGAATTAAAAATCAAAAGCACCTGTTTTTAAGATGACCACATAGGAAATCTTGGTCGACAACTTAGAGTTAAGCTTTCCTGACCTCCTCCCCCCTCCCAATACCATAAAAAAAGAATTTAAAATTTCAGTTCACTGTCAAGCTTGACTGGACTATTATATGCGGCCTGTCAACTTACGAAAATGCGTATACATCATTGCATTAAGAACGGCGATCCTTGATAGTCTTTATGGGTTATATTTGCAAAATTTAGTTTAGTGTAACTGATGTTCTTGTAATTATTGTAAATCAGATTTCTTCAATTATTAATGAAGCTATGGCCTTTTATATGCAGTATTTATATATTCCAACTTTATTGCGAAAGTCTGTCATTCCATGCAGTAATGTAGCTACTACGTTTCTATATCCAAAATCGTCGAGTAAAGTGGTGTTTTACGTAAACGCGTATCGTAATAGACAGAAAGCGATGCTTTAATAAAAATTCTGAAAACAGAGTAATTTTTGTTTTAAAAAGTGGCAAAGTAAGATAAAATACTGTATGATACCTCGTTTATAAGGCATTTTGTAGCACTTACTCCTTTAGGGCACTCCTCGCTTTGCTCGTCGTACCCTAAACCCGTGCGTGCTACAAAATGCTTCTTATAAAACTCGTATCATAATATACTATTACTGAATTAGTTGCGTAATATATTATTAAACGACCTCACATGTGAAAATGTAATAGATATTAACGATACAAGTTTGATTATGAGCATGCTAGTGCCATAAGCAAACTTGAAGTGTTCAATATTTTATTTTCATCAATAAATTCTGGTTTAATGTATTTTTTATATAAAACGAGTGCGTTAACATCCATTACCGCACTGAGTGCTGTACTATCTGTCCATTACCGCACTGAGTGCTTTACTATCTGTCCATTACCGCACTGAGTGCTGTAATATCCATCACCGCACTCAGTACGGTAATGAAGCTATTAACGATACTAAAATTAATTTAGTTAATAGTCTATAACAGGGCTGTCCAACTTCAAGGGGCCCAAGGGCCACTGTAAAAAATTTGAAGGTTGTGAGGACCGCATCATAAAATGTGTCGTATGCGACTTTGTGAGTGATTTGTAATAAATATAAAACGTGTATATTTCAATACTAATTTTAATTTATTCAAGAAGCTTATGTTACATTACAAAAAACATTGAAACATAAAAGAGATATACTGGGCGATCCCTGAGGTAACCGACCAACTTACACCGTATGTTCTAGAAGTGATTCTAAACAAAAAATCCATATTCACTTTAGGTTAATTCCTTTCTATTCTTAAGATACCGCCAAAGGAAAAAAATTACATCAATTAATTTAAATTTACGTATAGAGATGTGACGTTTCACCCCCTTACTAAGGGCGTCAAAGATTTAACCCTCGGGTTAAGCTCAAATCGGAGAAATACGTTCACTCAAATATATATTCAATTAGGTAAAACACCCGATAATTACCAAAACAAATATAATGTTTTTAGCTAGTTACAATGATTAATTAAAAATAACTCTGAGTTGCACATTATTTAAAATTAACATGTTCTTCTGGAACGGTATCTGGTTTCGTGGGTCGAGCTGCAACCCAATGCACCGGCGAGTGTTGCGGGTCCCTATTGGTAGTCTGCCGGTACGCACGCCGACTCTTCGGGAAATGGGCTGAGTAGATCTTTTGTTTCTGCAAACTTGATCTTTTCGATTTTCCAAGAAAGTTTAACAATCAAGGTAAAATCGAACTCTAGCGGTCTTGCTCTTGCAGAAAATTTGAACTTCTCGGGCTGACAGTACAACACGTCATATCCCTTGAAGCCTGGTCTGGTAAAGGTTGGAGGCCCACTCCGTTAGACAGTTCAGCGTGTCACACCGGAGGGCCCAGGTAGAAAAGGAGAGGACAGGATCAGGATTGGCGGACTCAAGGGGAATTCGATCCGCGGGCCGCAAAAATATCCTGGCGGGCCGCATGCGGCCCGCGGGCCGCATGTTGGACAGCCCTGGTCTATAACAACACCCATGAAGATCAAGTTATTAAATCGCGTTTCCTCAGTCCTTTACTGATCATTAAACGGGACCATTTCTTCTGATTGAAATATAACGAAAGTTATAATTTAACCAGTTAACAAGACTACGAGAATAATGTACCGGATAGACATCCTCTTGAAAATACATTGAGTGCCTACAATCAGGAAGTAAATCCCTTAAATTATACAAAATATTATTGGAACAACAACTTTATAATATCAAACCAGAAAATATTTCGAAATTGTGCGTTTTATTTTATAAAAGAACTTGAAAGTGTCGATTGGTTCTAAAGAACTATTTTAAAGCTTCTGAATATATTTAATGTTTAATGTTGTTGGAATTATGTCTGAGAACTAAAATTCTGCGGAGCAATTAAAATCACATTTACAAATTTTGGAAGCTGCAATTGTAAAGTAAAACTGCCATTTTTATATAAGGCCCAACAAAGATGCGAATTTTTATGACCTCATATTCCCAAGCACTTTTATAGTTTCTACGTTAACCTAACATTTTCTAGCATAACTGTAAGGAGGTTTGAAATCGGTAGTGCATTGGCATCTGCCATTTATTCATAAATGAACATTCTAAATTATTTTTATTAATATATATATTAGAAAAATCATATGCAGGGCGAGTCAAAATTCGCTCCCCAGCCGTTGGATGTGTATTCTATAAGAAAAAATAATTACCTATTCTCCAGATAAATTAAAAACAAGATTAAAAGTTCTGCTTTTTATACTATTTAATTAAACTACCGCAGAAAGTTCAAATCTCAAAACAAAAGTTTATTAAAAACTAAAAACTTATTGATAAATGCACAAGGAAACAAACACTATTATGCTTTTGAAGTGTCTAGGTTTGGTTTTGATAATTGAATTTGCTATAATTGTTTGATTCAACCGAATTAAATACGTCTGTACTTTTTATTGACAATTTTTCTGAACACAAACCATTTTCCTGGTTTTTTATTTTTTATTTTATTTTTAGTTTCCTCATAGAATACAAACATGTCCAACCGCTAGGAAGCGAATTTTGACTCAAGCTGTATTTTACAGTTTAATAAAATTTTTAAAAACACTTTAGAACATATTTTGTGAAAGTGAAGCTTTTAGCACTTATTACTAGTTGAGATAGGGGGAAAACGGCAGGTAGATGATTATCTAACTTTAAAACATATTTAGTCACCCCAGTTTTAATGACTTATTGACGAGACGAAATCGATATTTAAATCACAAAAGTATTTTATAATTTCAATCTACATATAAATCCTGCTGTACGACATTCTACAATAAGTTGAGAGGGATTGTTAAAGACTATAAATATTTTTTTCTTCAAACGGCAGTAAAATATGGCATTATACTGCTGGATTGATGATGCTAAACAGTCACTTTATTGCCAAGTGGCAGATAATATTATCTGCCGCTGACGAGCGGCAGATAAAGTTATTATCTGCCGCTGACGACTTTATCTGCCGCTCGTCAGCGGCAGATAATATTATCTGCCGCTGACGAGATCAAGTAATTTTCTTCGAATTTTGTTCACAAAGTTGTAAATAATTTGTTATAAAAACGTTTGAAGAAAAAATACTATATGTTATTCGGAGCAAAAGTATCTTTATGTGGCTCGGCTGTACTTATCTGCCTCGCAAGCTCGGCAGATAACCCGTCCAGCCTCGCCACATAAAATATAACCTTCAAGGTAAAGCAGCTAGGAAGTTTACATCTTCTTGACATCGAAAAAAAATAATAGACTTGTAAAATGCACAATATATTTCGACAAACTGAGTTGTCTCCTTCAGTTGTATAATATTAATAAAAACATCTTCACATATGAAAAACTAAGCTTCCTTAAAGTGTTAAAAGGAGCAACGTTGGTAATTAAATGTTGGATTGATGACATCATAGATCAATTAAGTAATCACACCTTGCAGTGATATACAATAAATTATATTAAAAGTACAGTAGCTGGCCAAAGTTTGTCGAAGAAATCTTCAAGGTAAAGCAGCTAGGAAGTTTACATCTTCTTGACATCGAAAAAAAAATAATAGACGTGTAAAATGCACAATATATTTCGACAAACTGAGTTGTCTTCTTCAGTTGTATAATATTAATAAAAACATCTTCACATATGAAAAACTAAGCTTCCTTAAAGTGCTAAAAGGAGCAACGTTGGTAATTAAATGTTGGATTGATGACATCATAGATCAATTAAGTAATCACACTTTGCAGTGATATACAATAAATTATATTAAAAGTACAGTAGCTGGCCCAAGTTTGTCGAAGAAATCTTCAAGGTGAAGCAGCTAGGAAGTTTACATCTTCTTGACATCGAAAAAAAAATAATAGACGTGTAAAATGCACAATATATTTCGACAAACTGAGTTGTCTTCTTCAGTTGTATAATATTAATAAAAACATCTTCACATATGAAAAACTAAGCTTCCTTAAAGTGTTAAAAGGAGCAACGTTGGTAATTAAATGTTGTATTGATGACATCATAGATTAATTAAGTAATCACACCTTGCAGTGATATACAATAAATTATATTAAAAGTACAGTAGCTGGCCAAAGTTTGTCGAAGAAATCTTCAAGGTAAAGCAGCTAGGAAGTTTACATCTTCTTGACACGTCTATTATTTTTTTTTTCGATGTCAAGAAGATGTAGACTTCCTAGCTGCTTTACCTTGAAGATTTCTTCGACAAACTTTGGCCAGCTACTGTACTTTTAATATAATAAAATATAACTTTTGCTCCTAATAACATAATATACTATTTTAGTGTAATGAAATAATAGGACTGTATTATAAAGTACTTTTTTTTGGTATAGTTTTGCTGCAATAAAGTAGCAATAAGTACCTTTACGTCAGCCTTCAATGTCAATTTTTTATTACTTCCCTAGTCCTACTTATCTCTTGAATACCTATATCAGAAATTTACGAATTTCCATGCCAGATATATTGCAAACTGTAACTGCAAACAGGGACGACATTACAAAATATGCATGTAATTTTTGTTATATATTCTGTGTTTGTAAATTTCATTATTTATATTATAACCATCTCTTTTTGAATGGTAATTTGCATAACACAGTAACAAAATTACAGGTAACTAAAATTTATGAACATGGGAACGTTTTAAACTATAACAAAATGTAAAATTATTGTCACTAGATCTGTTTAGGTGTACCCGATTTTATTGGCGACAACTGTCCATAATCCGACTGTATTCATTCGTCTTCTTTATTGTCCTCGCTCGCAAAAAAACTCGGTCGACCATAATAGCTATTTATGCAACAAGTGCTAAAAGTTGACGTTTATGCACAAGACATGGCTTCGTTTCATAACATGTCTCGTGCATAAACGACTTTTAGCACGCGTTGCGTACAATATTTTATCTACGACCTTAATTTTACTGTTATCAATCCATAAATATCGATTTAACAAGGGTTTGCATCTACGACACTTCTAATTTATGTCATAATAAACAGTAGGCCATGGTGCGCGGGCGAATGTTTGCGAATGACAGTAGTCAGGGCAGTTACGAAATGTAATTATTAATACTCCACATCTGACTGTATTCATTACATAACTCTTTAATTATTTCAAAAACACTTTACCTGTAATGCAAGAAGCAACTAGAATAACTTTACAACTTCATTTCCAGTTCGAAATTGTAGTTTTATAACCTCACTTCACTTTTAGCACATGGGCTAAAAGTAAACAGCTGATTTCTTTAACCACGCTAAACTATAAAACGTCACTTTTAGTGAAAAAAGCTAGCGCTAAAAGGCCTACTTTTAGTAGTGGTCGTAGATAAAATAGATTCGTCAAATGAAGTCCTACATTATGTACTGCTTATTAAATAGCTATTATCTATACAAGAGTAAAAACTGTGTTTACTCCTTCGTACTACTCCAGTAGTATTTTTTAATTAATACCATTATGAGGCAAGCTCATTCAAATCTACTTGTTTCTTCAGAAACAAGCATCGTCCGCCATTATTCCCATTATAACAAAGAGGGCCAAAAAGCAAAGATAATTGAAGAAAAAATGAACTCCTGTAGTAGATAGGATGCAACTACAGCATCTATGTATTTCATCTCTTATCGCAAATCAGATTTATAGTAAATTATAATTTTAATTTTAAGCGTTTAAGTAGAATATAATATGCAGCTAAGAGTCTAAATCTTCCGACGTGGTTTTGCACTTGCTGGAATTACCAGTAGAAAAAATCCCTACAAGTTTACTATACTACCACTTTTTATTTAAATTAAAGTAAATTAAAGATGTCTTGATGTTAATATGATAACTTTATGGCGTTTTATTAAAAGGAAAATAAAGAACGTACAGAACGGCGACAATAACCTAATAGTTGAAATTAAAATATTATGTGTTATAAACATATTTAAAAATAGGCTGTTGAAAAAATTAGGGATATTAAAAAATTATGAATTTAAAATAAATTTTAAAGTTATCTATGAAATATGCTCTCCCTTGTGTTTCTTTTAATATGTATAGTTGGCGTAATATGTTGGACTTAATTATATATAAATAATTCCCACGCATTAGAATTTGTAGAACAATTTATTTATACCGGGTGGCCATAAATATCTGAGATCCCGGTAGCCATGGAATTGGCTACTTATAAATGTTGGTTAGTATTATATTTCAATTACGATAAGTATTGGTACCTATATAATGTAATAAAATGCAATAAGAGGAGGGGAATGTGCCCCAGATTCTGCAGTTTAGCCTACGACTCGATTATAAAAATCTCCTGTCCCAACTCCATTACTTATTGCTATCTGTAATAATTTTTGACAGATAGGAATTTTAGTTGTGATGTCATTAATGACATTTAGTTTAGTTGGATTCATCACTTTAATAAAGCGGCGTTGATTCCAAAGGTAATGTGATATCAGATATTTATGGCCACCCGGTATAAGCGATTTGTTATATCCCCAACTTTTTCCACCAGTTTATTGTTCGAATCTAATCTTGTTACCCTAGAAGAGAAAACATTTAAGATATTTAGAACTTTTTAATCTACGGATACAGGGTAAATACCGTAAAATGAATAAAAATATACAGTAAGCAATGCGTTTCTTATATAGAGTCAGAAGCGACCCAACCGCTCTCCTCGCATGGTCTAGCGGTTAAAGGGGCGTAGTAATCGGATTGGGTCTGGCCAAACGCGTGGGAGTAAGCCTGGGAACCCGAGTTCGAATGTCAGTGACTGCAGTTGTTTTATTTTCAAATTTTTCTAATTCGCGCAAGGAAGTTCCGTGTTAACCCCTTTACAATTCTTTTAAAATCTTGTTACGTGTAATTTTTCATTTAGATGCAGTTTAGGAAACAGTGGCGTAGCCAGAGTTGGCCCTTGGGGGGGGATATACAATAATAAAAATATATAGTAACTGTTTACTTACGTTTTTTATAGATTGCATAAAAAAAAATGCAAATATTAAAAAATATTTTTAGAATAGTAGTCGTTATTCGACAAAAAACATTACAAAACAAAATCTAAGTGCCGCGGTTTTTTGGCCAGTTCGTCAAATATTTCATCTACTTCAACTAGTATTTGTGTGCAGGTCGATATGGTTTCTTATATTTTGTTACAAAACATGCAGAGTTTATATTGCAAGATTTTTAATGGAAATAATATGGCCAAATTTGAAAAAATTGGATTTTGACAAGCAATAGTAAATAATGTAAGTTGCTTGATCATTAATCATTTTAAGATTTCTAATTTTGTCAGCTTCTGAATTTTTATAGTTACAGGCATTTTTTTAAGTTTCTGACTCTTGGGGGGGGATATATCCCCCATATCCCCCCCCGTGGCTACGCCACTGTTAGGAAATGTTTCGACTGACCTGCAGTTCCTAAGCGTATATTTGGTTCCAAACTCATTTTTCATTTTTGGGATGTTTTGGAAAAGCCTTGAGTTTTGGGAGATTATAGTGAATTTTCAAAATAGATTGTGAGGACGATTTTCGGCGGTCATTTTATGCCTCTGATTTTTGATTTGATTTTGTTTGTGGGTGATGTGCCTGATGAATTTCCTGGAATTTTACTCTATGCAAATCTACGATTCTAGAATTATTATGTAAATCGTTGCTCACTTAGCCCAGTCAAATGTTACATCGGAACTTACATTAAATGGGGTATTAATAATTCTTGGAGAGGTGTTTCGGACCATTAATGGGACTACAAATCCAGATTTGCAACCCTCAGAAACCTGTGCTCGCTGAATGGCGGTCGAAAAACAGCGACTTTTTCGGACTTTTTTCGGTTTTTTGACAAGATCGCTTAAACTATGCGTTTGTTGGAAAAATTCTACCATAGTTTTTTTAAAGTGAATTAAATTTTATACAAAATAAGATCAAAATCGTTTTGGTAAGTTATATAGGTACCGAGAAACGGTTTTTCAAAGATTGACCTTTTTTTCCAAAAAGTGAAAATGTTAAGTTTCCTTCATGCTTCGAGTTGGGATACCGGCAAAATGACACGTCCTACAGACAAGTCAAGAACATAAAAGTTGTAGGGAATTTAATAAGCTTTAATTTGAGCTTTAATGATGAAATTGTGGGACCAATTTTAATATATTCCTTATGCCCTCCATAATCATACCTTACCAGGTGCTTTTCTTGAATTTGTGGCAGACGACCTATATGACGTCATGTATCCAAGATGAGGGTCACCCACATCATCTGAAGTTCTCGATTATAACTCTTGATAGGGTCATCCTATCAATATTGTGTACTGAACGCTTTTTATTTACAAGGAAATTCTCTATAAAGAAGGTGCTTAGCAATTTATCGATATCTTTTACCGTTTAGGTGTTGTGTTTCAGATAAAAACGGATTGATAATCGCAAGACGGGCAGTTTAATACTTTCAATAGTTTAAAATTAACTTTGGACACAATGTCTACGCCACAAATTCATCTCCAAGTTTCCCTGCCTCCATCTGCAAAAAAGCAAGGCTGCAGACTAATAACGAGCTGTGTATTTATGCTAAAATAAGAAGAAGTCGCCATTGGTTAAACCTATTAACTATGATAAAGTGTTAGAGTGTGTAAGAAAGAGAGCAATATAGAATGATAGTGAACACATGTTAATTGATAATCGATTAAGAAATGTGAAGGTTGAACAATTGGTAAAAGAAAAACGCATCATGGCATACAGATTGCCACAAGAAGTGTACTCCAAATGGAGTGAACTCAGAGATTATTTGAACTGGAAACGAATAATAATAATAATAATAATAAAGTATTTATTTTGGTGAAGGGTAGATGTTATATAGAACACAATTAGAAGTTATATATAGATTATACACACCAAAATCACAAGGTTCAGTTCAGTTAAACTGTTTTTCAACTAAACCTTGAAATTATAGATGCCCAGTTATATACAACTAATGCCTACATTAACTAAGAAAAATTACACTAAAATCTAAATAAAATGTTACTTAGCAAAGCCATATGAATACGAACAACTAGCTGTATTATATTAGCAGGTACCATGTTACTAATTCTTTTTTAAAAGATATTTAAAGTAATGTTTTCTAAAGGAAGTAGTAGATAATTCTTTTAACGGATATGGTATTTCATTGTATATATTGCTGATGTTATATTGAAATGAACGTTGAAAAAGAGCAGTTTTATGCTGTGGCGGTGTAATAAGACCCTTGTGTCTTAAGTTTAAATTATGTACATCCGTTCGGAATGTTATCTTATTGTATAGGTAAGGCGGTTTTTTATTAATAATTATTTTATTATATAATGAAGCTGTATGTAGTAGGCGTCTGTTCTGCATGTTAAGCCATCTAGCTTCTATTAATTTGTGTGAAATATGATCAAATTTTCGAATACAATAAATAAATCTTAGGCAAGCGTTTTGAACTCTCTGTACCCTTTCAGCTGAATCATAATCTAAGCAAGGTGAGTATATCTCTGAGCAATATGAGAACTGAGAGAGCACTAGAGCATCACACAGCAATTTCTTTTGATCTTTAGTTAGGTACAATCTATGTGGATACAGTAGCTTCAGATTCAGGTATGCTTTTTGTATACATTTGTTTATATGAGTCCTGTATCTAAAACTATTGTCCAAAACAAGGCCCAAGTTTTTGGCATTTTCTTTTAGTGGTATTACTGACCCATTGATTGTAATTTGAACTAAAGATTTTACATTTTCGCAGTCAACTTTTCTGCCAAACAGAAGAACACAGGATTTCGATAGATTTAAAAGTAGACAATGTTTGGTTGACAAATCAAATATTTTATTCAAATCGCTAGAGATTTCTGTCATTCCCTGGTTAAAATCGGATGGTAGAAATGAGCCATAAATCTGCGTGTCATCAGCATACATATACATCTTACTATGTTCAACAAATTCAGAACATTTTGAAGTATATATAATAATAAGCCTTCTTGTTCTAGTTCCGCTGATGAAGATAGTAATGTAGGCTGCACAAGATCAAAAACACGTACGAGTGACAAAAATAAATGTTTTTTCTGTCGGAAAGAATGAAAGAGAAGAAATCTATTAATTGCCGTGAAAACAAACTCTGTCGGTCTGAAATTATAAGAAGTAATTGAAATGTCACAAAATGAAGCCCTAAAAAATCGATTAAGTGATTGATTGTACAGATCCAAGAGATCCTCATGCAAAAGAAATTCTATATCACAAACCTTACTGGGTAAAATATATGGAATATATGCATATGGTTAACATTACGGTTATGTTCATACCATCTGTTCGGTCAGCTAACTGGGAATTGCACATTGCTTCACTACGAGTTTTTGTCCCCTACTTCTTTGCTCTGGATTTCACGAACTATGCAAGTATGATATCATAGTAACTAGCTGACATGAAATGTCTTAAAAACCAACGTCCGGATCTGTGGAGCGAATTCATGAAAGATAATTGGGGTGTTAATAAGCCCCTTATTATAAAATAAACTTCTACGTAGTTTCACGGAGCGGCGGTTTCAACAACTAAACTATCGTACGAAAAAGACTTCTCTCGGGTTCGGTTGGGCTGGAAGGGGAAACAAAAATATAAAACTCCGGCTGACCTTGGGGTCTTTCCCTCTTTACAAGTTCCTTTCGTCTGAGCTGGCCCTTTTCAAAAGTTCTTCAATGACAACCACTGTAAACTTTCTCAACTTAGTTATACGACATTTTCTGCCAACATGTTATGAAAAAAACATTAATTAAGGTGTTGGTGAAGGAAACGATGTGACTTAACTTTTTTCATCTTTCTTTACAAGGACCAGTCTTAGCTCAAATTAAAGCTTATTAAATTTCCTACAACTTTGATGCTCTTGACTTTTCTGTAGGACGTGTGATTTTGCCGGTATCCCAACTCGAAGCATGAAGAAAACTTAAAATTTTTACTTTTTCAAAAAAAGGTCAATCTTTGAAAAGCCGTATCTCGGTAACTATATAACTTACAAAAACGATTTTGATCTTATTTTGTAGGAAAAGTAATTTAATTTAAGAAAGCTATGGAAGATCGTTTCCAACAAACGCATAGTTTAGGAGATCTTGTCAAAAAATCGAAAAAAGTCCGAGAAAATCGGTGTTTTTCGACCGCCATTCAGCGAGCACAGGTTTCTGAGGGTTGCAAATCTGGATTTGTAGTCCCAGTAATGGTTCGAAACACCTCTCCAAAAATTATTAATACCCCATTTAATGTAAGTTCAAGCATTTTTTGTGTAACATTTGACTGGGCTAACTTGCAAGCAATCCTGTGTGAGATTACTGGAATAAATCTAGTTTAACTGGGATAACAATTTATTTCTACAAGTTTACTTACTCATAGCCACCCTCCAACTTTGATATGTCTTTTATCGTTCCGTTTAAAAACAGATTTCGATATTGTGTCATTTTAGGCCTTCTTTTTGTACGTCCTTAGACAGCATCCCAGCAGCATCTCCAAGTCCACCACCCTGCATAGCTACTCTGACGAAGCTGCCCATGTTTTTTTCTTAAAAATGGCTCTTAACACTTTTATCATCTTCCAAGGCTACATTTTCCTCTTACTCATAAGTGATACCCTATAGTCAGTATCTACCCAAAAAATCTAAGCAGGGGATATTTCGGGGAGGACGAATTTCGCAATATCAATAAAAAATTACGGAGATGTTCTATAAATTTTTCAAACGATGGTACCAGGCTTTGGTTTCACTAGTATGCCCAGGGAGATTTATATCTGGGTACACATTTTATTTCAGTACTGAGGTTATGCGGTATGAAAATTAGCGTTGCGCGAGGTGTATTGATCGCAGAAATACTAGTTTTTAAATTAATTGATAGTGGCATAATTTTATATAATGTATTATCAAGAACTCTTGATGAATTATAGTATGGTTGATTAACCTGTACTACAAATGCTGTCAGGCTGTCACGTATTCAATTATCATAGCATACTTATTTTCCATGATAAATTTGTGGCATTACTTACTTAACTGCAATTTGGTTTTAACGACTTGCTACCCCACTGCCTACTGTCAAATGGTTTATTTTTGTTATCTTTGTCGTGATTTGCTTTAATTGCAGGTTTAACTTGAAGTGGTATTTTACTGTGTTTCAAATTATCATTTTTTATTCGGGGGTAATTTAAATTAGCCTTCCATTAGTTAATTAATACATACCTATGACTGCTATTGATCATGAAACAACTATGTATACAACTTGACCAATTAAAAAATATCTAAAACGTTGCTGTTTCTTTTATGCTGCATACACGAGGAATAATTCTCTTACATTCCTACACGAATAGTTTAGCTATTATTTTAAACAAAATTAATGGCCTTTTTGCTGCTCGAAACCTGCAACTTCAAATAAAAGCATGATCAAAAATGATTTTTATCTAGTATGGCTATGGAATAGTTCCTAATTTATGAATGCGACTATGTTTATATTTAAATGTCAAACTTGATATTTGATATTTAAGTGACTTAATTCATTCATAAATTGGGAACTATTCCATAGCCATACTAGATAAAAATAATTTTTGATCACACTATAAAATCATTTTTTCTACAACCGTGTCTAAAGTAGATACTTTAAACAAGTTAGTTAGTTTGTAAAGTTCCACTTTTTAGAAAGCAGTGCATAAAAAGTTCTTTACAAACCCTAGTGCATAAAAAGTGAAATGTATTTTGGGTTGCCTATTTACATAACCTTATTCTAGATGTTAATCATGTGAAAAACCAGAAAGATGTAATTTATTTAATAGAATTTGGTAATTATAGGTACAAAACAATAATAATCGTAAAAAATTAACATAATTAATGAATTATTATTAGTAACAGTAATAGTGCATAAATGGTTCTTTACAAACCCTAGTGCATAAAAAGTGAAATTGATTTTGGGTTGCCTATTTACAAAATTTTACATAATTTTGACAGTTCATCGATCACGATCAGTGGCGCCAACTTAAAACTAATTTCAATCAACCAACCAGTTCCGTATCAAAATAAATAAAGAAATTGGTAAAAAATGTGAAATGTTCAGTTGTAGAAAAAATCTAGTATGCAACACGTGTGTAAAAGGTCTTTTTTTAATCTCGTGCTACCATTTGCGCACTCGGCTGGCGCCCCGTGCGAAAATCTCCGCACTCGATTAAAAAGACCTACTTTACACACTAGTTGCATAAATAACTATTATTTGAAATTGGCTTTAAAGTACCTCAAAATCGTCATTAAAATACAACAAATCGGCATTAAAGTAATCCATTGTTTTACGACGTTTTTGTAGGTGGCGAGGCGACAGATAAACGCCAAAGGACGTTAACGTAACCTACAAATGTTGGTTAAAATGTTGTAATTTCACGATTTCTCGATTTCAAATAAAACATAATGTACTCCTCGGCGTTGAAGTTCCTTTTTATCCCTCATGTGGTTTATTTGTATTGGCCCTACGGGCCTCGGCAACTAAATCCACATTTGTGATAAAAAGCTAAACTTCAGTGCCTTGGTATACAAACAACTATTAATAATGACTGACTACAGCTTAAAATTCGACAACCAGGCGAAGTTCTTTACTGTTTCTGTCTCTTTCTATAGCAACAACATGGTAGTACAATATCTTAAATGTAAAGTGCTAGTGTTGTCTTTCTTTATTGATGATTACAATGAAGATAACAATAACCTTAACTAGAAAGTGACAATGTGTACTTTATAAACTATAACAAAGTTCAAGGCGAAAATTAGATGTATATTATCACCCATCGGCTGGTAGCCAAGGGCGCTAATTTCAATTTAGATTTACCGCTAAAAAATGTTAATGGAAGCCTATCAAATAGCGCAAGCTCCAGTCGGCACCACCTACCACCAAGTACAACTCCTAATGCATCTTTAAGAAGATTCGCGAGGCCGAATTAAAATCGTCGCCGGGCACGAAAAAAGCGTAATAACATATTTCAAATTTTGAGGATAGGTGAACGGCCGCGTTACTACAAAAAAACGCGACCATTTAATCTAAAGTATAAATGAGCGATGCTGGGCCGGAGCCTCATAAAAAGCATCTTCGAAATTATCCTAGGTTAATAGTACAGATAGTTGGCCGTGCCGTCCATCTCCAACGTCCAGAAAAGAAGGACAAGCCTCGTCTGATCCACCATTTAGAAACTGCTACCGGGCTTGAGCGTGTAATAAACGGCGGCAAAAAATCCAGAGAAGAGGTCTTGATTGAGTCCGAGGGCATTGTATTAAGAAGCAACTCCTGAAGGCGTTTTTGTGGCTCCTCGCTGCATATTTGCTAATAACGTGTCTAAATCTTCGTGCCGCTTTTTGTCTCCTGTAATTTGGGTTTCAAATCGATAATAACACTCGTTGCTAGTCGGTAGGTTTTTTCAGTGGGCTCCCAGATATCAAGCTGAGGGACTGTTTCTAAATTGCGTTTTAACAAGCTACGAGAACGCTGTGCGACAACCTGACGCAAAAACCGACGAATGATTAGCTTATATTGGTCTGAATATAAGTACCTGCTGATTACAAGTTGTTGCAGATCGACGACTGGTTTGCGCCTATTCGCTTGTTGAAGTCTTCGTTTAATAAGCAATGCAGGTACTTTTGTCTAGAAGCAATAAACTTTCAAACTTTTTATTTTCAAATTAAGGTTTCCTACAGGAAAACGTAAAATGGACAATTAGAAGTAGAAGAAAATGCAAGTACGTAATAAAAAATGAAAATGTCCCAGGAAGAATTCATACAGTCCTAAATAAAAATGGGCCCTGAAAATGGAATATACTGTAATATTACTAAAAATGCCCAAAATGGGATATTACACTACTTAAAACAATAGGCAACATTTCGACTGAAATACTCCTGCGAAGAATGAAAACCATAAGAAGAACACGCAAAATGTAGAGAAAAGAAAAATAGAGGGTATTTCTATTGCATCAGACTGGGGGTAAAAGACACAAGGACACTCAGTCGGAACTTCTCTAACCCTTAGAAGAAACATAATTCCCAGAAGTATGTCTGGTAATATATTTCGTCGAGACATAAAGAAGAACAACAATACTAACACAAGAATAAAAGAAAATAGACTCAAAATATACACCAATTTCCAAACAGTATCAAAAAACAACGTTGGAAAAGTAAACGTGACAATAGACGAAGATATTGAAATGACAATATTATAACTTATCTAGGAAGTCCAATTCCTACAAATGGAAGAACAGAAAAAGGCATTGATAAAGTGCAATTACTTCGTCACGAAGTGTGCGAAGTATTGAAATTCCCTCATATCGAAAACCACTCTGAGTCAAATATCTCTAAAATTCTTGCCAACCGACTAATGAACTCACTATACCCCTTCCTCGTATTTGGGGGGGGGGGCTGCCTAAACGTGATGTGCGATGTACGTATGTCCTTATGTGTACACGAAAGTATTGAGTCATCTGCTAACGCAGCGTGGCCGTTTGAAGTAAACGTACCGAGGTAGCGTGTTTCAGCAACAAGGGCATTTAAGGAATAAACAACTTCGCCGAGTACATTTGTGCGCGAAATTCAAATATATTTAGCACTATCTGAGTTTGACTTTGCGTTGATGGTTGAAAGTTAACGCACTATTTAAGGTGCTGTCCTGCACGTAGCGTACAGTTTTTTTATATGAATAGTGTGTATTTTTTACATGTATTTTTATGTAATAACGCGAGTAGAAACGGCTTCACTTGTAGATAATGAAAGTCTTGCTGAAAGCTTCACTGTATGTTTGGACGTCTTTCATTCTTGGTGTTTTATGTACTATGCAAGACAAAAAAACTGGGGACAGTAAGTATGATCTGTTGTGAATGTGACTGCCTTAATATGTGCAGTTGCTAGGTACTTCTAACTTAACCGTAAAAAATCTTTAGAAGTTGCTATGAATATAATAAATGTAATTGTTTAAAGCCTTGTTTTAGCTAATCAAATTATGCTAAAATCTCTATCAAGAGTTGTCGCAGTTTTTTTTGTCTTGCACAGTACATGTATTCTCTTGTATTTGTGTTTTTTTTTGCAGATTATATATCTTTTTATTTAACCTGTTGGGTTTTTATTACTGGTAGTATTTGCATGCAGAATTTCAGCATTCCAGGTGAAAACGAATAACCCCAAAACAGTATTAGCTTCCCCCTTAACCGCACTGACGATTTTATGTCCTCTACGACTCTTTAAGCTGGCGAACTCAAGGCGCTATAAATTAATAGTACAGTAGAGTATAGGGCTAAGTAAAAGTACCGTTACGAGACTCAGTTTGATCTTGCAAGAGTCAATTTGCAGGACTAGTCACTTTTGAGATTTTTGCAATACTAGTAATTTTTACTTTACTTTACCTAGGTGACCGATCACCTTCATCATGCACCTTGATGCGATAAAATTTCATTTTAAAATTTTTAAGAGAGCGATTTCAGAAAAAATTTAATACATTACACAGCATGAAAGTGCCTACGCTTGACTCGGAGGCTTCGAAGAAGTATTCGGACGCTTCGTGTCCTCGTATTCTTCAACAAGCCTCCTTATTTCCAAAGTATCACTTTCATGCCTTGTTATGTCATATACTAGTATGATATTTAATTGTGAATTAACAACATATTGAATGAACTCATCATTACCTTATACAAGATCTTTTCGCTATTCATTTATCACCCACAGACAGATTTGCTCGAGTTGCTTTAAAAATCAGACGAAGTGAGATGTCTGAAAATTCATTTTAACCGGCGTCTTCCTTGGAAAAGAAGTGTTTAATTAAAAAAGTAAGCTACTTGATCTCAAATACAGGAGACTATAATTGTTATTTGTCATGGCTCAATAAATTATCATTCAATACATGAGAATTGTTCAGTATGGAATCTTATAAAAAAGCAGTAAACTATGATGTTTTTTAAAAGGCAATTTGCTAAGAAGTGTCTCAGTTGCTATAATAGCTATAAAGAGGGTAACAGCACAATTTCGAAAAAAATTTAGTTGGGATACCTAGAAACACGGTGTGGAATGCCCTCTGCAGCGTTTCCCTGTTCTATGAAATTAAATTATTAAAAATAGGCTACAAAATGCTTTATTCAGTTTTGTTGACAACAAAAATAAATAGATAATTGTAGTCTACACCATTGAATAAATATTTAGAAGTCGATAAAAATTCTACGATTAATCTTTTTTTGGCTCTTGTAGATCAAAATGGCATAGTGATTTAGAAGTCAACCCAATTTTTTATTTATGGACAAATGATCAGGTGCGATATTAAATAAAATGAGGTAATCTTGTAAATTTTGACATCGATTGATCCTAATGTTTATACAGTTGAATATGCCCTAAGAACTACATATAGATAGATATAGGTTCACTAGTCCCTTTTTAGTTCTTTGGTGTTATTGCCAATGCTGACCTTTAATGATGAAGCTGACAGATCCAAAGTTTACACCATTAAATTCATATAAAAAACTTGATAAAATTGTATTGCGGTATTTATGTTGCACTTATAGTTGCGAACTTACTTGTAACTACCTGATCATGTAAATGATGACATCTTTACCTTTACGCAATAGAATCTTTATGTATAATAATCCATTTACTGCATTTTGAAAACCTTGATACGTGTCATACAAAAAAGTATTTAAAAACAAATTTATTTAAAAAAATTGTTCTAACGTAACTAAGCAAAACTAGAAAAAGCACCGCTCAATTTCTAATTTAAATATTAATATTGTTGCCCGTATTAATGTCTTAATTTCATAATTGCTTATAAAATGTTTAGAGTTTGAAATTACAACACATCCAGTTGAAAAGGGATCAACAAATTCGTGTGGTATTGTAAACCTACTTCTTCTTTTTACTTTCCCTCGTCTGAAAGACGAAGAAAGTATTGTAATCACGAAAAATCACCTTCCGAGATTTTTTCAGATCCTCACATTTCAAGGTCACTAGATGACGAAAAAGAGGTTTTCTCAATTCCGTCAGTCTGTCTGTCCGTCTGTCTGTTGGCAGTATAGCTCAAAAACTATTTGTCGGAGGAAGACGATATTTTGCATATATATTATATATTATTATGATACACGAGGTATTGTGATCAATCATAATAAAGAAATATTTAAAACTAATAAATTTGGAAGATGATTACAATTAAATTTTAAGATGTGTAGATAAAAATTGGGGGTTAAATTTAATATCAATCATGAAAGATAATTGAGACAATGGGTGAGATAATTTAATGATGATTAGAAATTGTATATTCAAAATATTGATGGTTGCAGTAAATGTTAAAAAAGTTCAAGCCAAGGTTACAATTGACAAATGTATTTGTTAGAAAGATAAAAATAAATAACCTGTAATAATAGAATATTTAAAATATAGAAGTGTGCATTAAGAATGGTATCTAACAGGAATAAAAATTTTGTTTAGAAGTTAGTTCCTGAAACAAACTCATAAAAAACAGACATGTAATTTTGAATATAACGAATTTTGATAATAAAAACTTGAAATTAACTGCTTATTTGGTATAATGGTTTAATGGGGTGTGAAGATATAACGTTCAACTAATAAAGACAGACAATCAGTGAAGATATTGTGCCAATGCAGTGAATTATAATTAAATAATACAGAAGATAACATTATATGAAGAGAATTGGATTTATTGATACATACAAGATATAATTGGTATTTATGAGTAACATTAGTGGTTGTATGGACGACGATTTGAGGATTTGAAGGAAGGTTGTCACAGTTAGTTGATAGATTTGGATAGTTGTCGTGGGTGTTGCTAGAGACATCATACTATCTGCAAAAGGAACAAGGTTAGATTTGGATCATCATAATATTAAAACTTACCAGGAGTTGATTGTTGTGACGGTGACGTTTGTAACGGAGCAGGACTGGATTCTGGGAACAGTTCGAGGGTACACAGATCATCATAGGTGTTACTGTTTGAGGAGTAAGCGGTAGGTGTTGCAGACTGTCGACATTTGGAACCGTTATTGATTGGATTTTTGTAGTGAAGGCTAGAGAAGTTATTAAGGTTTGTGTAAAGAATTTATGAAAGCATTTTGAATAACATTTAGGATAGAAAGTGAGAAAATCAACTTGATATAGTACTTACGTAGTAAATTGATTAATATATGTGTCAATGTAAAATACGATTGTCAATACCTGGTTTGATGAGTTATAAAAGTCAAGTTTGACAGTAAACGTCATTAGTAGTCAAAGATTTTGAAAATACAATTTTAAAACTTCAATTAATAGAGACCTAGATTTTGGGGAACCATCCTGAGATAAGAGCACTCGATTTGAAAGTAATTATAGTTAACTAACGGGGGTATTGTATTAATAAAGGGCAAACTTAGAGTGAAATATTGCAATACATAATAAATGATTATGCAGCCGAAGAGGAGCTAGCATATATCTATAATGAAACATAATCACCTTAAAAAAAATAAAATTTTGTTTATTTTTGTGTTAATTTTGAAATAAAATAAAGTCATAACTTTCACATAGGTCAGGCTTTACATTTGCCGAAAACAAGACTCAACCGATAAAGTATAATGTCACAAAAGAGTCAAAATGTTTCAACCATTACACCACTTTTCCCGAAGAGACGCGGTAACGCAGATGGACTTCCGCCGGATTTAGATCATCTGCGGAACCTCGGCCAGGATCCAGCATTCTGCAGAGCCGCGGGTGCGGCGGGTTCAAACCCCAGCGGGATACATTTTTTTTTATTTGAAAATGTATTTAATTTCTTAGAAACGTGAAGATATTTGTACTCCTAACTTAATTTTATTTTTAAAATTATTTAGTATCACAATGTCGACGAGGGAAGTTCTGCATAAAGCTCTTTGCAGATTTTTTAATTTTGCTATTCTAAAAAATTGTTCTCCTTCTTTTGATAACTTAGTTTCGTATTTCGTTACCAAAAGTAGCGAATACATTATTTAATTCACTTGCTGTGGTAATGACTATCCAAGCAGCAAAGTATTTGTTGCTTTTTCCACTAACCTTAACGTGTTGCTTGAAAATTTAGTACTTTTTATGTACAGCATGACTAAATATATACTCTTCTGTCTATAATTTGAAGAGTATATGCATTTAGAGGAACAGTTTTTTTATGTACCTCCTTTTACAAAAAAAGGAAGTATTGCATTCACCCCAAACATTCTAAATTGAGTTTTCAATAGATCTTCACGTTTCAGAGTCTCCTGAACCCAAAAAACATGTTTTTGTTCATTGGTCTGTCGGTGTGTCTGTCTATGAACAGAATATCTCAAAAAACGAAAAGAGGTACCTATGGCGTTGAAACTTCATATATAAGTTTTGTGTACTATGTAGATACGACAGCAAGCTTTTGAAGAGAATTGCATAACCGGAAGTAGGTGTTTACTTTTGTGATTTTTCAGTTTTTTCGATTTTTTCAAAAACGGCTCTAACGATTTTTTTAACTTTACATTTTTATTACATTTTTAATGTGTATTAATGTGACATAGGTGATTTTCCAGTTGAATACTTCTAAAATAGGTTTCTGTTGTTTTTTCTATTTTTTTTATTAACTCCTATTTTAAATAGAACACCCGGTATATTATTACATTTTTGAATTCAGCTTAAAATTTTAGAGAAAATTTGTCTCTTCAACTAACCCTCTATTTTGTACCGTTTTTGTAGAATTTGTATTTTTGTTTAATTTTTGACAAATGCTTAAAAATTAAAAATCTAATTTTTGGCTAATTCTAAGATCACTGTAAAAGAAAGTTGTGTAAGTGTCACCAGATTTTTTTTATTTTGAGTGATACTGACCCTTCTCCAATGAAGATTGTTTTTATCGTCCGAAATGGGAAAACTATGCCGTATATGCCGACTCATCCTATATATAGGAAGTCCATATATCATTAATGTTTATCTACGACAGTGTGTAAAATTGACTTTTAGTTGGCAGTTTAAGTTTGTAAAATGTCTGTTTAATAACATGTTTTCATTAGTTTACGTCGTCAGTAGCAACGTGTTTTAATAGTACATAATATATTCTGATACGAGTTTTATAAGAAGCGTTTTGCAGCACACACGGGTATAGTGCACGACGAACGAAGCGAGAAGTGCCTAAAAGAGTAAGTGCTACAAAATGTCTTATAAACGAGGTAAAATACAATATTTTACCTTCTTTGCCACTTTTTTAAGCAAAAAAATAAACGTAATAAAGGCTGTTATTGACAGTTCGATATGTACACGGTTGCCAACGTTAAAAAAATAATTACTCTGTTTTTAAATATTTTTATTATAGCATCGCTTTTTGTCTATTACCATATGCAAAGGAGTATGGTGATAGCCTCAGTACAAACTCAAAGTAGATAAAAATTTTATCAAAGCAAAATTACGACCGGTTGCTAAAAATTCTAATTTGCATTCTTTTTTTTTTATTTGCATGTTTTCTAGATTCTTTCGTAGATAAAATATAGTACGATACACATGCGTATAGCATCGTCTGCTTTCTAATGAAAAACTTGTGAAAGGCGAAGATTCGCTACTTCTTTAGTCACTTTATTGTATCTATTTCTTCTTAATAAATTTTTGGCATAAATATAATGATTTCGCTGAATTGTAACCTAAAACAAATATAATATAAGATATACATTATATACTCGTAATGTAGTCGTGTCAAGTAACACAGTATTATTGCCAACCCCTATTTATTGCAATAATGCTTAAAAGAAATTAATTAATGCAAATTGCCACCAAAAGAGTGAGGTTAGCATTTTCGTTATCAAGCCGCTTTGATCTTCCATTAATCACGATTGAACAAAAAGTGATCATTATATTTTACATACAATTTTAGTTTAATCGTGTTTGACCGAAATGACTAAATAAAGATATTCCCAAATTCTAACCCTAATTTTACTGCGATTATATGAGTGCCAGTTTCTATGTTGCATAATATGACATTTGCTTATAAACAAAAACTACTTACCGCATCGCTCAAGGGAATTTACGAGTTCCTCATATCAACAACAAGCACACAAGTAAGCCATAAATGTGTACCTTGCAACTTGCACTGCAATAACGAACAATCCTGCAGTACCCCCGTGATGCAACGAATTGCTGTGCTATGTCGAGAGCGTCAGCTATACTGGTTCGTCAGATATCCTTGTCTTAAATTGTAAGAATGAAAGAGTAAACCGACACACCTGCGCTATAGTGCGAGGTTCTCGAACATAGCCCTGCGCCTGTGCTAAAACTAAAATAGCGCATGACCAATGAGAGCGAAGTTAGGCTACTGCGTAATGCACATTGCGCAGTAGCGACATTTGAAATGTGTGGTAGCTTTTGGGACCGTTTGAAGAAAATCTTTTAGAAAGGAGTAATAAAAAATTGTACTAATAATAATAATTCGTTGTGATGCGTCCTAAAAAATAATGTCGCATAAGGCATTGTGGGTTTAGGTACCTACCAAATTTAACTAAAATTGAAAATTAAGTTAATTAAAATATCTCCAATGTCCAAAAGGTCCAAGCATTTCATATACAACTGTGAACTTATATGATAACTTAATGTAAAGATATTACCGGGATACACAGAACATTGAAGAAGCACATAATTTTGAACCAATGAGTCATGTCCAAAGGGTATATACATTTCATATGCACATGCCGAATTATATAGAAAAGATAACGCAGAGATATTTGCTGGATATACATCTTTTGCATATTGTGGACTTCGGAGGTATACCGGGTGCTGACTTGCGCGACGCACCATAGGAATTTGCATAGTAAATTCTTTATGTTCAATTATTTGCTCCCCTAATTATTTTAGAGCTAAATTGTAAATACATTTTTTGTAGAGAAAAAAATACTGCATCCATTCATACTGTTTCTAACAATTTTTCATTTTCCAGAACCGAAGAAATGCAAAAAATCGAACTAGCATTTTTACAAAAATCAGTGATGCCATGAAATTATTGAAACAAGCCAGTGCCAAGTGCAAGTGCGTGCGGGGCGATCATCCAGTCACTGCCGTCAAGAGATTGAATTTATTGTCGTTTTTCTTGTTTTGATGTAAGTTCTGAACCTCATTATTACACCTACAATTATTTAATATGGTGCCTGTAGCCTTAAACTTAAAATAAATCAGTCTTTTAATGGTTGTACTGTTTGGAATTTGCCGATACGGATATTTTACAATAAACAAGGAGCTTAGTTAACGAACGTCCACCATACTCGTAAAACCCTTTTTGTTATGGACAAGGTCTAGGTACCTTAGAGACATTAAGCTGAACATCATATAAATAAAAGAGAACGATCCAAACGTGTGTGTCCGTCACGACAATTGCAGACGCGATGTCCCCCATTTGCGTTTGCATGGATTTCGCGATCGGGGCGGAACCCCGTAGGCCCCCTTGGAGAGGGGCGGAGCCCCGAGGGCTGCCTTGGAGAGGGGCCGACACCCGAGAGCTCCTTGGAGAGGAGCGGAGCAACGAGGGTCCCCTTGGAGAGTGGCGGAGCCCCTAGGGCCCCCTTGGAGAGGGGAGAAGCCTCTAGGGCCCCCTTGGAGAGGGGAGAAGCCTCTAGGGCCCCTTGGAGAGGGGCGGAGCCCCGAGGGCTCCCTTTGTTAGGGGCGAAGCCCCAAGGGCCCCCTCATAGAGGGGCGGAGCCCGAGGACTCCCTTGGAGAGGAGCGAAGCCCCGAGCGCCTCTTTGGAGAGGCGCGGAGCCCGAGGGCCCCCTTGGAGAGGGGCGGAGACCCGAAATCCCCCTTCGAAATGTGAAAGGAAGGGAAAGACTGTGTGGTTATGTTGTGGAAGTGACTTCCATAGTGTCCCAGATCGTTTTGCTGATTTTCCAGAGAACTCAGAGCGTTATTTGAGCGGAATTTTGATGAAATCGATGCGATTCTAGAAAAGGACCCTAAACAATTTGCGTTTCTTTTTGAAAATTATGAGCAAAGCTTAACACTACTTCTCAGTGGTGACACAAATGGTGCTACGCAGCGCATACGAAAATACATCAGGATAGACCGCGCAATAGCGCGCGCAGCCCCGTTTATAATTAATAATGAAACATCAATGACAAACAAACAAACAACACATATTGTAGCTCCGCACGCATTTGCGTTGGCATTGGCTTGTTTCAATAATTCCATGGCATCACTGATTTTTGTGAAAATGCTAGTTTGTTTTTTGCATTCCTTCAGTTCCGGAAAATGAAAAATTGTTAGCAACAGTATGAATGGATGTAGTATTTTTTTCTCTACAAAAAATGTATTTACACTTTAGCTCTAAAATAATTAGGGGAGCAAATAATTGAACATAAAGAATTTACTATGCAAATTCCTATGGTGCGTCGCGCAAGTTAGCACCCGGTATACAGAATATATCGAATGCTATGTGGGTAAGCTTTTAAGATCCTATGTTAATTATCAAGTTGATAAATCCCTTTCCTCATTAATAAATAATAATACTAATAAATAATTTTTATTTCCTTTTTTTCCAACACAACATAAACAAAGAGAAAAAATATTTTGCAGTGATAAGATAAATAAATCAATTACAAGAAGCAAGGAAAAAATTAAAGAAAATGAAATTTCAGATGTGCAGAAAGAAGTCTCCGCACCCTCTTCTACAACTTAAACCTTGAATTTCTATATAGATTATTTATTAGGGTATACCTATTAATAGAGAAAAATAAATATTATGTAATAATGAGTGGTACAACGTCAGCTTCCTGCATTTGTATCTCTCATATCTTGTTTTGCTTCATACCATTTTTGTCCATAGGCTATTTGTATATCTAGGTTTCGCGAATCTCTCATCTCCACATGTGTTGTCCTAAAGTCTATACATTACCCTTCTGTGACGTAATAAATAGCAAAACATAGCGTTGAAAACGTATGTCTTATATTAAAGTGTAATTGATGGAGATCATATTAATTTAGACCACAGATAGTAGTAGAAATCAGAAAGAATGTGACATACCCTAACATTTAATGCAAGGGATGTTCTAAACAGCACATTATTCATACCAGGGCATTTTGACCTATTTCCACTCTACGTTTCTCTTCTCTGAAGAAGTCTAACGTTTAAAATAAGATTTTCCATTGCTCGTTATTGCGCATTAACTTACTGTCATTTTAGACAAATGTCACTTTGACAACATTATAAACAAACTATATTTAAACCCGACCTGACCAAAAACTGCAGATTTGTTATTTCGCCCAGTTCCTTATATTTAAATAAAGAGAGAATAGTATATTATACATCAAGGTAGCGAAGCGCAGTATTATAACCTGAGCGCATATTAGATACTGAGCGCGCAGCGCGAAGTATCTAAAGCGCGAAGGTTATAAGAGGATTCGCTACCGTGGTGTATATACTATTTTTTGCACTACCAAACGGCTTAACACCTAAATTCCCAACAAATTTCTAAAATATTTTAACTGTCAACCTGACAATACAGCTCTTTACAACGTCAAAATTAAAATAGTCTTATTTGGTAACCTAGCAATTTATTAGTTACCAGGGTGAAAATTATTTATTTTACTTTCTCTCCCTTGGTGGAGAAAATCAACTTCACGACCTAAAAATAAGCCAATAACGGTGCGTTCTGAGACTAGTAGTGCAAAATAGTATATTATACATCAAGGTAGCGAAGCGCAGTATTATAACCTGAGCGCATATTAGATACTGAGCGCGCAGCGCGAAGTATCTAAAGCGCGAAGGTTATAAGACGATTCGCTACCGTGGTGTATATACTATTTTTTGCACTACCAAACGGCTTAATACCTAAATTCCCAACAAATTTCGAAAATATTTTAACTGTCAACCTGACAATACAGCTCTTTAAAACGTCAAAATTAAAATAGTCATATTTAGTAACTTAGCAATTTATTAGTTACCACGGTGAAAATTGTTTATTTTACTGTCTCTCCCTTGGTGGAGAAAATCAACTTCACGACCTAAAAACAGGCCAATAACGGTGCGTTCTGAGACTAGTAGTGCAAAATAGTATATTATACATCAAGGTAGCGAAGCGCAGTATTATAACCTGAGCGCATATTAGATACTTCGCGCTGCGCGCTCAGTATCTAATATGCGCTCAGGTTATAATACTGCGCTTCGCTACCGTGGTGTATATACTATTTTTTGCACTACCAAACGGCTTAATACCTAAATTCCCAACAATTTCGAAAATATTTTAACTGTCAACCTGACAATACAGCTCTTTAAAACGTCAAAATTAAAATAGTCATATTTGGTAACTTAGCAATTTATTAGTTACTACGGTGAAAATTGTTTATTTTACTTTCTCTCCCTTGGGGGAGAAAATCAACTTCACGACCTAAAGATTGGCCAATAACGATGCGTCCTGAGACTAGTAGTGCAAAAAATTATTATCACGTCAGAAAAAGGGTAATGTGTAGACTTTAGTATCTAGTTACTTTGTTACATGTTCTATCTATGTAATTGTTGTTGCATTGATCCTCATATTCCTCGTCGATACTTTGTCTGGTTGGATTATTTTTTCAATCCTCAAAATTCTTCCATAATGACATTCGTTTGCACCTTTATGGTTTATGAAAATTAAAAGTTTGTTTTACAGCCGTTAGTGCAAATTATGTATTTGCAAGGTTGATAAATAGTTACTGGTTCAAATATGTTTACCTCGAAGGGTTTACATATTCACCAGAAAAACCTCTTGTAACTTGTAATTAATTTTTTCCTTTCTTTTCTCAGAATGTTGATCATGTTATATCGCATGTCCTATTTTATGAAAAAACATTTGTCTGAAGAAGCTAACATTGTGATTTAGCAAACGTTATATTTTTTACCAATTTTTTAATAATACAAAATTTTAATGTGTCTTGACAAAAATGTATTTGGTTTCACGTAGTTAAACATATTAACCTATCTGATATCATCTCTATGTTTGTAAGGTGGAAGAGGTTTTTCTGGTGAATATGTAAACCCTTCAAGGTAAACATATATGAACCAGTAACTACTTATCAACCTTGCAAATACATAATTAATGTTTTATGTTGCTCACGTTGTGCCACCTCATGTTTAATATCTTACTTTCTCTTTTAGTTTTCAGAAATGTGTCTTCAAAAATATATAGATTCGCTTCGTTCATTGTTATTAGTTATGTCGTTTTCTTCTACTCCTTGCCACATATTTAGTTTTAGTGATTATGAAAACTTTTAGAGCACGGAGTGATAAGTATGGTAAATTTGTAACAGAGGGTGTTACAATTGCAAATGCAGATGACATTTGTCAACGCCACCTTTCACTAGGTCACATTAAGATTTTCAACAGATTTGTAATTTAGTTCAGTTTTTATAGACAGTGAAAACAGAAAACCTCTCTTACATCAAGACAATGCACGCCTGCGAAAAGGTCAAAGATAAAGGTTCAGGGTCATTTCAATTCCCCCAAACTGAGGGCGGACTGCTATACGGACCTTGCGTCCCTCTTCAGCCAAGAACGGGAATTATAGGATGGGTGAGAGAAAGGAGGGGCGGAGAATGGAAGATAGGCCAGGAAAGGTGGAGAAATACTGCCCCGGCATTCGCCTCAAAGAAGATACTCTGTTGACTCAGGAAAACCACCTAAAACCTGAATCAGAGCAGATAGTCAGGGGAATCGAACCCGCGACATCCCGAATGCTAAGCATACATGGTTACCCCTAGTCTACAGAGCTCGGTGCACGGGTGCATACATGTGCAGTCGCCATGGCCAAAATCTATTAATTAGGGTTCGGATTGCTTCCACATCCACCGTATTCCCGGACTTAGCCCCTTGCAACTACGTTCTGTTTCCGAACTTGAAGAAATAGTTGGGCGGATCAAAATTTAGCTCTAATAAGGAAGTAATCGATGTAACAAACGCCTATTTTGAAGGGTTTGAGCAATCGTATTATTCGGAAGGGATAGAAAAATTGGAAAAACGTTGGATGTAGTGTATCGAGCTAAAAGTCGACCATGTTGAAATATAAAATGTTTTTTGCCGAAAAAATTATTACTTGTATCATTTTTACCATACTTATCGCTCCGCCCTCGTATTTATTACTTGAAAATAAAGCTCTGTGGACTAATAAGCCGAACATAGGAATTCGCAACAAGATGCATCTTAAGATCTTTTCAGCTTAGCTTCACGCTAATAATCCTACACATTGATTTTAAAAACGCAACACGAAAAGAACGTGTTCTCAAGGTGGGTACGATAACAATATAAACGTTGACTTTCTTCGAACAACCCATATAATGGCATTGCTTAATTACAGGGCTTTCAGCTGCCTGAGACAAACCGTGGCCTTCTGAGAAAACGAAATTCCGTGAACGTCCAGTGATTAATCACGCAAAAATTGGCTTCGATTCGTCACTTAGGAATTTCAAGCTAAAGGTATCCAGGGCACTGCCTCGCGAGTCTGCATCGATGCCATCGACGATCTATAAGGAAATTAGCAGAATTCTCCAACCGAGATTCATGGTGATTCACCTAGCTTTTGTCAACCAGCTGTCCTAGCCTTGGACCGTTACGAAAAGACCTCCTACACCTTCGTCTCCGGCCGTTAGATTATGTGCAGCTTCAGCCAAAAGTGCCCCATAAAATTTACTGCGGTTATTGGACAGTCAATGACCGATTGTAGGACAGTACCAATACCAATATCCTGTTGAGATTTTCTTTAGGGGAATCATCTGCAGGCACAACCCTTAAATTATGCATAATTTAAGTTTCTCACTTTTGAGCCCACTTTTAAGATTATTTTTCTGATGAGGTTTGTGTAAGTCGGTTCGATAGAAGTCATGTTCAACTCATGTTAATTTTTAAATCATGAAATTCATTAAAATATAAATAGTCATACACTATGTACGCAATTATTTACAGAAAAGGAACTTAGAATTGAATAAGGTAGGTAACTTTTAAATGGCAAGGAGTCTAGACGGACCAACGCAGTTACCAAATAATGCTCTAGAGATTAAGAATTGCACACAAGAATAATCACTTATAATACCATGAGTAGTCAAAGTTATGTCGACTATTTTTGCGGTGGTGTCACGAATGTCCATTGCGCTTTGGTACGATAAGGACGATTGCGCTAGCACGAGTCCTAATCCCAAGCGCAATGGACATGAGTAGTGATACCACCGCAAAAATTAGTTTTCAGTAAATCTAGTAACAAACTATGCAATTTCTATAGTAACAGAACATTGACTTTTTCTAATAAAAATCACATTTGTTTAAAATAGTCAGAAGTAATACTATAAGTACTTCGATATTATCTGGTTATATGTCGATAACTTGTTGCTCAATAATAAAAGAGTGTCAGTTTGACAGGTTAAATAGTCCGACCGCGTCAGCGGGAGGATTATTCTGTCAAACTGACACGATTTGTTATTGTGCAGAAAGTTTGAGACGTATAACCTATTCGAAGTACGCATTGTATTCGATTTTATTATTTTTTGAGTAAATTTTTTATTAGGAACTAATAAATATTTTATTGACAGCTCGATTTGTTTGTATTAACCTAGCTGAAAGTCATCTGCATGAAAACAACATCAAGTTGACAAAGCTTATGTATTGCGTTGCCTAGTGAAGTTACTATAGTATAATCGATTTTGTATAATCGAAATTATACAAGATAACTTAACTAAATCCAGCCCTCTGATTGGTTGAAATCTCTACGAAAAAAATAATCACTTGAATACCTTCTAGGAAGATATATCCACTGATATTTTTTTGATTGGTCAAGAAACGTCAGAATTCTGGATTTTCATTGGTCACTTTTTGACAGATGACAGGTGAATTGAATAGTCAGTAATAATAGGACGAGAGGTCAAAATATTGCCGACAATAATTTTTGCGATTCAGATACGAGTTTCTGCAGCGACGAAAATAGCGACGAGTGCTTGCACGAGTCGTTATTTTCTAAAGCAGCAGAAACGAGACAATCTGAAGAGCAAAAATTGTCTGCAATATTTCGACCTGAGTCCTATTCGTCTGAGAATGCGGAGGAATTTAGGACAATCTTGAAAAATATCAACATACAATCGGGAAATATAGAAAACGATGTTAACATAATAAATAATCTACTAAAGAAAAACTTGATAGAAGCAGGAGTAAAGGTAGCCAAGCAAGAAAAAAAAAGAAAGACAAAAAAGAATAAGTTACGAAACAAAAACTCTAATGGGACAAAGAAGAGAGCTCATCAAAAAAGGAAAAATACAAACAGACGAATACAAGGAACTGAATAAGCCAATAAAGACAAGTAAAAAATTATCGAAATGAACAGAGGCATGAAATGTCTAAGACCGACATTATGAAGACCGAAAATAATTACCATGAAAGACAACAATGAAAGAGAGGAAAGAGAAAAACAGAAAATGGAAAAAATAATAACAAAATATTACGAAAACATGTACGAATCCAAACCTGCACCAGATCATAACATACAAGAGGGGCTAAGCAGAACTATTACAAATGTCAACTCAAAAGAACTATCAAACATCGAAAACTACGAGCTAGAACAGGCAATAAAGGAACTCAAAAATAATAAGGCGGCTGGCCCTGATGAAGCAATAACAGAAATTCTAAAAGAAGGGAAATACGTCATAATAAATTCCATGAGAATATTACTAAACGAGTGCTTACACAACGCAGTCATCCCAGACGATTGGTATGAAAGTATAGTTATCCTCCTGCATAAGAAGGGGACATAAATAACTATCGCCCTAGCTCACTACTCTCGCAGATGTATAAAGTATTCATGAAGATAATTACTAACAGACTTACCCCAAAGATGGATGCTTACCAGCCCGTAGAACAGGCAGGATTTAGGAAAGGGTTTAGTGCCTCAAACCACCTCCTAACAATAAGAACGCTCATTGAAAAAGCTACTGAATACCATTTGCCCCGGGGCCTGGACACAACGCCCACTGGTCACAAACCCCAACTCAGAATTTGGTCATAACGCCCAACTTCGATTCTGGTCACAACGCCCAACTTGGTCACAACGCCCAATTTTGATTTTGGTCACAACGCCCAACTTGGTCATAACGCCCAAAATCGATATTGGTCACAACGCCCAACTTGGTCACAACGCCCACCGACGCCTGTTATAGGAGAGAGCTATCGACGCCACTTAAACCACCGTTTTGGTCATAACGCCCAACTTTGATTTTGGTCACAACGCCCAACTTGGTCACAACGCCCAATTTCGATTTTGGTCACAACGCCCAATTTGGTCACAACGCCCAATTTCGATTTTGGTCACAACGCCCAATTTAGATTTTGGTCACAACGCCCAACTTGGTCACAACGCCCAATTTCGATTTTGGTCACAACGCCCAACTTGGTCACAACGCCCAATTTCGATTTTGGTCACAACGCCCAACTTGGTCACAACGCCCAACTTTGATTCTGGTCACAACGCCCACTTTGGATTCTGGTCACAACGCCCACTTTTGATTCTGGTCACAACGCCCAACTTGGTCATAACGCCCAAGTTTGATTTTGGTCACAACGCCCAACTTTGATTTTGGACATATCGCCCAGGCGGCACAGAAAGTAAAATGAATAATAATAAATTAAACTTTTAAGGTGAGGTAATAGGTAGGAACATTTTTCAAGTTCCCGTAAGTAGTATTAATATTATTTATTTTTCATCATAATTGAGTAGCGTAATGCGTTGTCCAAAAAGTTTCTAAATTCGGATTATAACATATAAAGTTGTATTTTTTATATGGAACTCATAGTTAGCTGTGGCATTATGAGACATATGTCGTATGGGATCGATTTATTAATTTTCACTACTTTATAGCAACAATTCACAATTTTTAATATTTCGTCGTTTTCTAGTTGAAAACTTGTGCCATTTAGAATATACGTGATTAAACAAAGTTTTTGCGTTGTTACAATACCACCGTTTGATTGACAGAATTAATCACGTTTGATTGTTGCTTATAATATTATAGTGTTCTTCATATATCCATTTATCAGAACATTTTATTGTCCATTAAAACCTCTGCAGTTTCTCAAATTAAAAATGCATTTGCAAAAATGTAAATATTCTACTTCTATACGAAGGAGGTTCGAAAATATGAAAATGATTGAAGAAAAAAGTACTCTTATTTTTCAAAATACACAAAAATGTTAATTGGAAGTATTTGTTATAACATATCTATTAACAGTTATTTAACAAACAAGTATGTTAATGAGAACGATTAATAATCGAGACATTTTAATGCGCGAGCGCTAGCGAGCGAGTTAATTGTAGATATTATTAATCGCCGATTAACATACGAGTTAGTTACAATATTTTTCCGTTGATCGTACATTATTAATTTGAAGAGAATCTAATTTTATTCCATGAAAAGAATTTGACACTTAAAGTTTTGACATTAATGGTACCGGGTGACCATAAATGGTTGTGATTTTTTTCTTAGGTTGGCACTGTTTATGTTGGTGACATTGTAAGTCTATGTTAAATATGAGGTTAGCAGGTTAGGTTTTGAGTCAGTTTGTGTCAAAACTGACGCAAAACCTAACCTGTTAACCTCGAATTTGACATACACTTACAGTTCCACCAACATAAACAAATTTTTAAAATCGTTTATTAATAAAAAATCATTCATTAATAAGGGTCATTAATATACGATTCTCTATAGCTCGTTTCACTCTGACTATGCAGTACAGAGAACATACGACAATGTTATTTAAAGGCAAACTTCGCTTGCTGCTTTACCGCTTGTAGACCGCACTCAGGTATACTGTATGCTGCTCTTTTCAAATTGACGCAGAAGCGACAAAAAGGGTTTACTTCAACAAGGTATTAACAAATAAGCCGATTGCAATACAAAAGGCGGATTTATTATGATTGACGTCTTCGTGTTCAGTTTTAAGCAACTTGCTATCCCTGTACACTGCGTAGTCAGATTGAAACGAATTATTTAAAAATTTGACACAAAAATGAAATTTGTTTGCACTGATTTCGAATCACGTAATATCCTGGTTGCTAAGTGAGGGAAAACTCAGATTTGACAATACTCGTTTATCGTATCCCTTGATAAGTTAACTTTGAAGTATTTCATTTGGTAATACACAGCGTGGTAAGAAAAAAATAGGAGAAACCAGAAAAAAAAATGTTTTCGGGGCAAGTAACTGTGACTTTATGTTTGACACTTTCTTTTAACCTCTTTAAATAACATTTTTGTCTATTTTGAAAAATAACGGTACTTTATTCTTGAACCATTTTCATATTTTTGAAACTCCCCTGTAAACGAATATATTTACATTTTGGCAAGTGCATTTTTAGTTTGAGAAGATGTAGAAACTTGTATCAGGAATAAAACACTGATAAATGGATGATAAAAAAATCCATGTGTTACAAATTTATGAGGGACAGTATATGTTATATTATACAGATTGGTGGTGGATAGTGTGAACATAGGCAGTCCATTGAGCTAGAATACAGTTTATGGGCTTTGTATGCGTTAGACAGAAGTAGACATATATGATTTAAAATCTAGTATCCTAGAATTCACTGTTTTCTAAAAACAAAACTTTTTGATTCTGCGAATACTAGATGTTAATCGCATATAGGTCTGTTTATGCCTAACGCGTAAACTGTATTCACACACATTTGATTACTTATGTTCACATTTTCCGCCACCAAAAAAAATCCTCTTACTCATGATACCACCTACAACTATGAATTTCATCTACTGACTACCCACTGCATTCGTATCGAAAAGGTGCCAGAAGAACGTCAAATTACTTTTATCTATTTTTTTCATTGACCGCTTGTTAATTTCAATTTTAATTAATTATTTTTCCTAAAAAAGGATGGATTAATAGGCGTCATTAATACACTGTTTTTGATTAATACACTCTTTTGCATTAATTAACTGTTTTTTAAAAAAGGATGGATTAATAGATCTATTAATACACTGTTTTTGATTAATACACTCTTTTTCATTAATTAACTGTTTTTGTGATTTTGGCGTTTTGATGATATTTTGCATGGAGGTTAGTTGTATTAATCAAATTTTTCGCCACAAAAAAAGATGTTGCGGTCAACGAAAAAATTTTGTAATCAACTCGTTTGTTAATGGGCGATTAATAATCTCAACTGTTAAAGACACTCACTCGCTATCGCTCGTTCGTGCTTTAAACAGTTTCGATTATTAATCGCCTTCATTAACACACTTGTTGGTTAAATAACTATTATAAATAACTGAGATATTGTCAAAAAACAAAAATAGACAAAAATATTATTTAAAGAGGTTAAAAGTAGGTGTCAAACATAAAGTCACAGTTACTTGCTCCGAAAACATTTTTTTCTGGTTTCTCCAATTTTTTTTCTTACCACGCTGTGTATTACCAAATGAAATACTTCAAAGTTAACTTATCAACGGATACGATAAACGAGTATTGTCAAACCCGAGTTTTCCCTCACTTAGCAACCAGGATATTCCGTGATTCGAAATGAGTGCAAACAAATTTCATTTTTGTGTTAAATTTTTAAATAATTTATTAACAAACGGACCAAATAACAATTAGGTAAAAATCAATTATAATTTTTTCCGTTGATCGTCTATTTATGGGTTTCATTAATGTATAGAGGTTGATCGTCTATTTATGGGTTTCATTAATGTATAGAGAATCGTCTATTAATGACACTTATTAATGAATGATTTTTTATTAATAAACGATTTTAAAAATCTGTTTATGTTGGTGACACTGTAAGTCTATGTCAAATTCGAGGTTAGCAGGTTAGATTTTGCGTCAGTTTTGACACAAACTGACTCAAAACCTAACCTGCTAACCTCATATTTGACATAGACTTACAATGTCACCAACATAAACAGTGCCAACAATAAAATTAGATTCTCTTCAAATTAATAATGTACGATCAACGGAAAAATATTGTAACTAACTCGTATGTTAATCGGCGATTAATAATATCTACAATTAACTCGCTCGCTAGCGCTCGCGCATTAAAATGTCTCGATTATTAATCGTTCTCATTAACATACTTGTTTGTTAAATAACTATTAATAGATATGTTATAACAAATACTTCCAATTAACATTTTTGTGTATTTTGAAAAATAAGAGTACTTTTTTCTTCAATCATTTTCATATTTTCGAACCTCCATTGTATAGAAGTAGGATATTTACATTTTTGCAAATGCATTTTTAATTTGGGAAACTGCAGAGGTTTTAATGGACAATAAAATGTTCTGATGAATGGATATATGAAGGACACTATAATATTATAAGCAACAATCATACGTGATTAATTCTGTCAATCAAACGTTGTTATTAAAACAACGCAAAAACTTTGTTTAATCACGTATATTCTAAATGGCACAAGTTTTCAACTAGAAAACTACCAAATATTAAAAATTGTGAATTGTTGCTATAAAGTAGTAAAAATTAATAATTCGATCCCATACGACATATGTCACTGAAATGGGAGAAAATCCGTTTTCTCATAATGCCACAGCTAACTATGAGTTCTATATAAAAAATAGAACTTTATATATGTTATAATCCGAATTTAGAAACTTTTTGGACAACGCATTACGCCACTGAATTATGAAAAATAAATAATATTAATACTACTTACGGGAACTTGAAAATTTTCCTACCTATTACCTCATCTTAAAAGTTTAATTTATTATTATTCATTATAGATACACATTTTTCTTACTTTCTGTGCCGCCTGGCCGATATGACCAAAATCAAACTTGGACGTTATGACCAAGTTGGGCGTTGTGACCAGAATCAAAAGTGGGCGTTGTGACCAGAATCAAAGTTGGGCGTTGTGACCAAGTTGGGCGTTGTGACCAAAATCGAAATTGGGCGTTGTGACCAAGTTGGGCGTTGTGACCAAAATCGAAATTGGGCGTTGTGACCAAATTGGGCGTTGTGACCAAAATCGAAATTGGGCGTTGTGACCAGAATCAAAAGTGGGCGTTGTGACCAGAATCAAAGTTGGGCGTTGTGACCAAGTTGGGCGTTGTGACCAAAATCTAAATTGGGCTTTGTGACCAAGTTGGGCGTTGTGACCAAAATCGAAATTGGGCGTTGTGACCAAATTGGGCGTTGTGACCAAAATCGAAATTGGGCGTTGTGGCCAAGTTGGGCGTTGTGACCAAAATCGAAGTTGGGCGTTATGACCAAAACGGTGCTTTAAGTGGCGTCGATAGCTCTCTCCTATAACAGGCGTCGGTGGGCGTTGTGACCAAGTTGGGCGTTGTGACCAATATCGCTTTTGGGCGTTATGACCAAGTTGGGCGTTGTGACCAAAATCAAAATTGGGCGTTGTGACCAAGTTGGGCGTTGTGACCAATATCGCTTTTGGGCGTTATGACCAAGTTGGGCGTTGTGACCAGAATCAAAAGTGGGCGTTGTGACCAGAATCAAAGTTGGGCGTTGTGACCAAGTTGGGCGTTGTGACCAAAATCGAAATTGGGCGTTGTGACCAAGTTGGGCGTTGTGACCAAAATCGAAATTGGGCGTTGTGACCAAATTGGGCGTTGTGACCAAAATCGAAATTGGGCGTTGTGACCAGAATCAAAAGTGGGCGTTGTGACCAGAATCAAAGTTGGGCGTTGTGACCAAGTTGGGCGTTGTGACCAAAATCTAAATTGGGCTTTGTGACCAAGTTGGGCGTTGTGACCAATATCGCTTTTGGGCGTTATGACCAAGTTGGGCGTTGTGACCAGAATCAAAAGTGGGCGTTGTGACCAGAATCAAAGTTGGGCGTTGTGACCAAGTTGGGCGTTGTGACCAAAATCGAAATTGGGCGTTGTGACCAAGTTGGGCGTTGTGACCAAAATCGAAATTGGGCGTTGTGACCAAATTGGGCGTTGTGACCAAAATCGAAATTGGGCGTTGTGACCAGAATCAAAAGTGGGCGTTGTGACCAGAATCAAAGTTGGGCGTTGTGACCAAGTTGGGCGTTGTGACCAAGTTGGGCGTTGTGACCAAAATCTAAATTGGGCTTTGTGACCAAGTTGGGCGTTGTGACCAAAATCGAAATTGGGCGTTGTGACCAAATTGGGCGTTGTGACCAAAATCGAAATTGGGCGTTGTGGCCAAGTTGGGCGTTGTGACCAAAATCGAAGTTGGGCGTTATGACCAAAACGGTGCTTTAAGTGGCGTCGATAGCTCTCTCCTATAACAGGCGTCGGTGGGCGTTGTGACCAAGTTGGGCGTTGTGACCAATATCGCTTTTGGGCGTTATGACCAAGTTGGGCGTTGTGACCAAAATCAAAATTGGGCGTTGTGACCAAGTTGGGCGTTGTGACCAATATCGCTTTTGGGCGTTATGACCAAGTTGGGCGTTGTGACCAGAATCAAAAGTGGGCGTTGTGACCAGAATCAAAGTTGGGCGTTGTGACCAAGTTGGGCGTTGTGACCAAAATCGAAATTGGGCGTTGTGACCAAGTTGGGCGTTGTGACCAAAATCGAAATTGGGCGTTGTGACCAAATTGGGCGTTGTGACCAAAATCGAAATTGGGCGTTGTGACCAGAATCAAAAGTGGGCGTTGTGACCAGAATCAAAGTTGGGCGTTGTGACCAAGTTGGGCGTTGTGACCAAAATCTAAATTGGGCTTTGTGACCAAGTTGGGCGTTGTGACCAATATCGCTTTTGGGCGTTATGACCAAGTTGGGCGTTGTGACCAGAATCAAAAGTGGGCGTTGTGACCAGAAGCAAAGTTGGGCGTTGTGACCAAGTTGGGCGTTGTGACCAAAATCGAAATTGGGCGTTGTGACCAAGTTGGGCGTTGTGACCAAAATCGAAATTGGGCGTTGTGACCAAATTGGGCGTTGTGACCAAAATCGAAATTGGGCGTTGTGACCAGAATCAAAAGTGGGCGTTGTGACCAGAATCAAAGTTGGGCGTTGTGACCAAGTTGGGCGTTGTGACCAAGTTGGGCGTTGTGACCAAAATCTAAATTGGGCTTTGTGACCAAGTTGGGCGTTGTGACCAAAATCGAAATTGGGCGTTGTGACCAAATTGGGCGTTGTGACCAAAATCGAAATTGGGCGTTGTGGCCAAGTTGGGCGTTGTGACCAAAATCGAAGTTGGGCGTTATGACCAAAACGGTGCTTTAAGTGGCGTCGATAGCTCTCTCCTATAACAGGCGTCGGTGGGCGTTGTGACCAAGTTGGGCGTTGTGACCAATATCGCTTTTGGGCGTTATGACCAAGTTGGGCGTTGTGACCAAAATCAAAATTGGGCGTTGTGACCAGAATCGAAGTTGGGCGTTATGACCAAATTCTGAGTTGGGGTTTGTGACCAGTGGGCGTTGTGTCATAGCCCCTTTGCCCCTACATTTGGCATTCGTGGAGCAGTGGGCGTTGGAGCAGGCCATGAATAACTGTAGGATAGACTCACGTTGTAGACGACTAATACATAACATATACGAGAAAGCACCAATGGTGATACAACTTGAGGAAAAGACTGGGAAAATACCAATCAAAAGAGGTGTCAGGCAAGGGGATATAATATCTCCTAAACTTTTCACACTTGTCTTGGAAGATGTATTCAGATAGTTACAGTGGACTGAATACTGTATAAATATCAATGGTAAAAAAATTTCACATCTTAGATACGCAGATGATGTAATACTAACAGCAGCAACATCTGAAGAACTACAAATAGTGATAAAAAAAATTGGAAGAAGCGTCGTGAAAGGTCGGCCTAAGAATGAATATGAAGAAAACAAAAATAATGACCAACACACATGAAGATAGAAACAATTGCACACTGGTGATGTCAGAGATTTCTTATTGTTTTTGGAGTTAGATTCCCTCCTTGACAAGTCCTGATAATCCACAGGCGTGGATCAGGGGTAGCATTTGCACCTTTATAGATCATAGTTGTTGGATTTAATTTAAAACCGCTTGCTCCAGGCATTTTTGTTGGAATTAGTTATGCCAAAACTGATATCGCTATCTTTTTACACCAGAAAGTATAACGGTTAAATAAGTAAAATTTATAATGTCTCAATACCTGAACCAGGCAAACGCCGTATCTGCGGCGATTGCGGCTTGTCGCACACAGATACGAGTATTTAACTGCTATTAAGTTAATAAATATTGTTTATGGGTTGCTATGCTATGCACATTAAACGATTAGTGGCACAAGAGAACTCAAAACAAGTCTGAACATAACTTAAAAACGGAACAAGCAAAAGTGCTTACTTTTTACCACAACCCAGTTTACATTTGCATTAAATATGAAAAGCAGTTACATAAAATTATGTAATCTATTTTTTTTGTAAGATTTATACAAACATTGTTTTAATTTAAGGAAGGTAATCTACTCACGTGATAGTTTTCGTAAAGATCTCACAAATTCTAAACTGCTAACTAGGAACAAAAGTCAAGAAAAAAATAGTTATTCTGAGTCGCCCACTAAATTAATCCGGGATTACTATTCTGCCTTTATTTTACTTAATTTACGCTGCACATCGGGCGAAGTAAAACGTGAATTATTTAATTTAAGAAAATGAAAAATTAATGAAAATTGAATATTTTTATTGTCGATAATATACAGGTTGTGTCCACATGCCTATATGGTTATGTAAAATACGAGGAATGTTCAGAATTGACCTGAACTGTTTATATTTGTGGCACTAAATAAAAAACTATTGTCAAGCCTTTAAGTGATAACCAAGGTTGATGCGTTAGCAATATTCAATAAACAATGGGCACTCTACTAACCATGGCGTCAAGTGATGTGTCGAGCTCTGGTGTCCAACGCATATTTTTTAAATTTTTTAATTTAATTTAATTCGCACTCAGCCAACAGCCGTTAGGCCAATTATAGGCGTCGCTGTGCAGTTATGAGGACTTCCAACCCCACTAACGACTGTCATGATGTTGTTATGACCGCCGGGACCAACTTTTTTCCATGATAGCCGTACCACGAGGCGCCGAGAGATGCAGCCGTGGAACTGCCATCCAAGTTCTGACCAGAGACAGCGTTGCTTAACTCTGCTGATCGAACGTGGACGCTTGTTCAAGCTACACTACCCGGGACCGGATATATTATAAAATTTACGTGTTATGATGGTGAAGCAGCAGTCAATAGCTATTGCCGCCTTCAAAAATAATTTTGAAAAGCGTGCCTTACACGTAGTTTTTCTGAATGGTATAGAACGGTCAAATATGGCTGTAAGTGTGTATCAAACATTTCAGATGATACACGTTCTGTAACTGTAGTGACTCCGGCGGACATCAAACGTGTTGATGAGCTTATTCGGAATGATGGTAGGATTAAGGTCCGTGATTTAGTTGGAATATTAAAAATTAGCGTTGGTAGTGTAGAAGTCATCATCCGTAAGCTCAAGTTTAGCAAAGGTAGAACGCGGTAGGTTCCCAAAGGGTTCTCCCAAGAACAGAGATAGAATTTCCAATTTATCCTTTTTGAAATGAACAGGTGATGGAAACGGTGGAAATTTGGTTGCAGACGCAGTCAAAGAATTTTTTCTACAGGAATCCACAAGTTACCAGAGCTGTTGGATAAGTGGGTTTTAAAGGAGAGACATACTATTGAAGAAACAGAAACAACTTCGAATTATGATTATACATTTAACCTCATATTGTCTTACTAAAGATAACCATATCAGGCTGCTACAAAATAAAAGATAATCACTTGGAAATCTATAGACCAGAACTCTAATGAGGAAATCAATCTTCGTGATCCTCGAGAAGTGGACGTAGTATTTTACTCATAAAATGTTTGAGTTTGAATACGAAATTGAAAAAGAGACCTCCTCTGCAGCTAGCCGGCAAGCCCTATATTTCAGGGCGTAGCGTTACAATTTTTCATATAATTAGGGAAACTAGAGTGGGCAACTCTAAATGCTAATAATCTTCAAGGGTGCATACTATATTTTATTTAATAGCATATTAGTATAACGATGGAAAGATTACTGTAGTGAACTATATGCTGGTCCTCTTAGAACTCCAGTACGAATCAACATCAAAGGTTTTGAAATGGAACCTGCTACTCTCACAGAAAAAATCCATGCAGCGATTAGAAAACTGTCAAGTAATAAAGCAGTTGGTACAGACGAAACCACCAATCTGCTCGGAAAACAGGGGGAACAACTCTTATGCCATATATGTCAAGGAATCTGGGTTGTGAGATTGGCCATAAAACTGGACAATTTCTGCAATAGTAATACTACATACCGGCTGATAACTTTAATATCCCAAGCAAATAAAGTTATGCTTATTTCCTTAAGGAAAGATTGAATAATTACTTAGCATGGCAAATCTCGCCTGTTCAAGCTGGTTTCGTAAAGGGACGAGGTACTAGAGAGCTCATTGTAAATGTCAGACAGCTCATCGAAAGGGCACGAGAGTAATATACGTCGCTCTATCTTTGTTTTGTAAACTACTCCATATCATTTACCAGTATTAATTGGAACAAACTGTGATCGGTACTTAAAGGCATGGGAGTATCAAGACTAATCGAATTCGTTATGCGTCTATATAAAGACACCAGAGCAGTGGTTAGAGTAAATGGAGTAGTCTCAGAACATTGCACTATTATGAAAGGCGCTACACAAGGGTGTGTTCTTTCCCCATTATTATTCAATACATATACCGAACATGTCATGAGATTAGTTCTAGACGAATGGCATAAAATAACTAACCTGAGGTATTCCGATACCACACTAGTTGCAGACATCATGGAAGAATTGCAGAACCTCCTACAAAAATTGGAGTAAACAAGCACAGAATATGAACTCCAAATAAACCGCGAGGTAACGTTCTAATTATCGACCGAGAACACAACAAACATCCAGGAATAGCACAAATTGCAAGATGCGATGTAATCACGGAATTCATATACCTTGGCTCTTTAATTAGAGGAACGGGACACTGCTCACAAGAAATTAAACGCAGGGTTCAACTCGGCAGGGTCGCCATGAGTCAACTTACAATGAGTTGGGCAAACTAAAGCGTCCGTAAAGAAGTAAAGATCAGACTAGTAGAAACTTTAGTCTACCAGCGTATCCTACACTTCCTAGGAGATATATCGCGAGTCGAATTGATAGTTTAGAGAAAAAACATTATAATGGGTAAACTCAACGGGAAACAAAGGCGAGGAAGATCACACCAACGTTGTTTAAACATAACCGAAAAAGTACTGAACGAAACACTGAGGTCGGCCATCCGAAGAGCACATCATAGGAGCGAATGGAGGACCCTTATACTAGACAATATAATAAACATCCATTAAAGATCACAACACGTCATTCATGACGTTATGATAGAGAGATATATTAGTAAAAACAGTATGAAATTTCAAAATGCCACAAGTACATTTAAAATAAGAATATGTAAGTAACATCAGACTTCTTCAATCTACGGTTACTAAAACGTGGTTTGTAGTTGCATAGTTACCATGAGATTGAGGGAGACATAATTTGAAAAATCCCTATGTACAATATCATAAAAGTGTTTATCTACTAGCAACATGATATTGTACATTTTCGTCATAGAAACAAAATATGAAAGGCTACTCATAACTCCCAAGGGACTTGTCAAATTATTTCTCCCTCAAACTCATGGTAACAATGCAACTACAATTAACGTCTTAGCAACCATACAATCAGGCAATCCTTGATGTTACTTACATATTCTAATTTTAAATGTCATTATGACATTTTGAAATTTCATACTATTTTTACGAATATGCTAGTAGATAAAATATTGTATGCACCACGGGAGATATTCATGTTCTTTACCTTCGGTTGACTTACAGACCTCGGGCCAGAGGCCCTCGGTCTGTAACACATGTCAACCTCAGGGAAAAAACATATTCATATCTCCCTTATTGCATAAATATCTATTATTTACTATCAACATGATATTGCTCATTTTCATCATAGATACGAAATATGAAAAGCTACCCATAACTCCCTAGGGATTTATCAAATTATTGCTCCCTCAAGCTCATGGTGGTCATTCAACAACAAAGAAAGTCTTAGCAACCACACATTCGGGCAATCATTGATGTTACTTTCAGATTCTTATTTTAAATATGACATATGGCACTTATGATATTTTGAAATGTTGTACTAATTTTGCTAATAAGCTACTAAATAAAATATTGTATGCACTGCTGAACAGAATCATGTTATTTACCTTCGGTTGACTCAGGGAAAAAATCATGTTCATATCTCCCTTAATATCTAAAATGTAATTCCTCAAAAGCTTTATCACAATACACTGGTGGAAAAAGTAAGGGATATCCCAAAAATTATGAGTTTAGGTATTTCGTCTAATATATGTATAGTTGACACAATATGCTGAATTTGTAGAACAATTTGTTTATACAAGTGTTTTTTTTTATATCCCTAACTTCTTTCCACCATTTTAGTGGATCTGTGGATTGTACGTCCTACAGCACTTTGACCACTTTTCCGGGCCCATTGTGCATACTAGAACTACTACTACCTTAAACTACCTTTAACCTAACCTATGGTAAGGGGTTTCATATAGCTGACAACTGCCGAGGTCCGGATTCGCACCATCGGCCACAGACTCCCGAAAAACCTCTGTGACATCGACTGCAAGCGATCGCCGCACTCGCCTATCGAGGCCCCTGCCATTTTAGTTACAAAAAGTTATGCTAGTAGTTCGAATGTTCCAACTTTAGTCTGCTTTAGTCCAACACATAACTCTCCTTTTTTTCCTAGCCTGCTTTGATCAAGTACTTTTTTAATCACGTGTTATATTGAGGTGGACAGAGAACACCCTGATTTCAACGGCCTTTTAGGGACTTTGTTCATATAGATTTAGTTGGCCTTCTACCTGACCAGGTCTTAGGAAGGGGCGGTTATTTTGATGACAACTTATGTCATCGCGATCTTGTAAATGATGGAGCGCTATATGTACTCTTCAAGATAATTGTCACAATGTTTTTGCCGAAAAAAAAAATTTCGGTATGTTTCTAGCAACGGGAATTTTGACGAAGATTTTCCAACCGTTAGGCACCGGCTGTATTCAGGGTATTTTTTCTGGAACTATCTGTGGTAGCTATAGTTTATGTAAGCAAGCCGCGAACTCTGGAAGCCTTGAATAATAACATTCTGATTTAAACCTTTGAGATCTTTAAATCTTGATCAGGTTTTTGTCCGTTCTTTTAAAATAAAACAGAACACATAGAAAACAAACCAGAGCATTTAGTACATCACATCCACACATTCATTTGTTTTTCTTGTAAACTTCAACAGAAAAATGTCTTGTAAATTGCGGAATTCAACTTTTTCTTGCTGGGTGAGATTTAATACCGGTGTAGGTCGTCCAAGTTTCTTATCTCAACATAGCTAACGGTAGACTTTTAAAATTAATGTTGAGAATATCGCTTATGCTAAGAAAACCGACCAACTTAACTGATAAAATAGAGAAAATGGCGATCTATTAATCTTCTAAAATAGAGCGAACTGCTTAATACAAACAAGTGTTAGTATGAAGTTCATAATTATAAAGATAGCTTAAATGAACACCCCTTTAAAGGACTTGCTCATTTTGCTTTATTAATTAATAATTCAACATTTAAATGCTGAAGTATATTGCTGTGACACAATAAATAATAAGAAATTGGCTTTAGCTATTATATTATATGCTCTTTGCTACATTGTCCATGGATACAGTAAGAGCGTAATACGTATTAATATTCCTGATAACGTAGTCGCAAAAATTAAAACTGCAGAAGTATAATCTAGAATTGATTTTCCTTTTGTTAGATATTACTCTACTCGTTTATATGTAGCCGTTATGCAGAGGGTGTATGGACAATGTAGGCCACGGTTTCCTGCGCTTGCAGTACGTGTTAAAATAAGGCAAAAAGCCTATATGAACATATGTTCTTAACGAAACGGTTACCGAGATAGAGGGTGTTGAAATTTAATTTTTTAGCCTGCCTTGATTTCTTGTAAGGATGCTGGAAGAGAATTAATGGCATTTTCAGGGTAAGCACGACTTAAGAATAGGTGCCTTTGACTATTATTCGCATTTCAATAAAAACTCCAAATCAAAAACATTTTAATATTTTAGAATGGTTGTACATACCTTTTAGTTATGAAAATCAAATTGCTTTTTGTAAGCGCAGTAGATTTGTGATGCTGAGATTACATGAATCTGTTAATCCATTCAAAATTATGACACAATAAATGTAAATTGAAAATTAGATAAACTAATGAGTATTATGAAATATGGCGTATCAAATATTCTCGAAGAAGGGGACACCGTGTTCTGTTTCTACGCCACTGGAATGTCATATTAAAATAATAGTACTAATCAAAAGTGCCTGGTTTCGAGTAATACGTTTACCTTGAAAATTTCGTTAACTTTTCCCCAGTCTGCTGAAAGAAAATGGATAATTTAAAGAAAATCAACACCTTATATCTCGGTAACCGTTTGGTTAAGGACAGGGTTGGCATGATTTGCAGCCAGAAAAAAACCAGTGGGTTTTGATATTAGGTAATTAACTATAATTTTTGTCAAGTTTTTTTAGGAAGCATCGATTTTGAAAGTCACAAAATTAAAATTTTACAAGCAGTAAAAGAAAATTGTGTGATGACCACATCTAATTTTCTAAAGTGGCAAACCATTGAATTAGGGAATCCCCTTGAAGGAAGTCGTTAAGAATCAATGGACAGTGGACACCCCTTACTGTAGAACATAATTTGATAAACCTACTTTTAAGTGTACATATCCCATTTACATAATTTACATGTTAAAAGAATACTTGTTTGCATATTTATAGGTAAACTACAAATTATCCAAGTGTCTCTACATTTTACCTAAAAATAAAAATTAATATTCATTCAGATTTTTACATAGAATACCTAAATCCAAACAAACCCGAACAACCCCAATAAAAAACGAAAAAAAAACAATAAAATTTTGTTATACGTTAATTATTACGTTATTAACTTTACATTACTAGGACACTTTTTAAAGAATAGAGTTTATATCAGTTCACTGTAAATTGGGAAAGGATATTCAAATGAAAATTGGCAAATATTTTCTACCAGTAGAAGGCTTATTTATGAAATGGTTTTTAATTTTTACGTAGGGCTTTAAGAGAAAATTAGCAACTCGTATAAATGTTTTTATTAAAAATTCTTAACGGACAAAAATTTGGTTAAAAAATGTATTGAAAAACCTTTTTTACTTGGAAATGTTTTATGCCGTTTTAATTTTTTCTTAAAACCAATAGTTTTTTATAAAACAAATACATTATGGGTTGCCAATTTCAACACCATAAAGCCATATAAATTTTTTTAAAATCTTAAGTAAGTCTTCTATTGGTAAAAAAATCTCTTTGACAAGTGCCTCATCAAATTTAGTACTATGTATTATCCATATATTTTCTAATTTGATTTACAAAAAAATATACCTACTCTTAATTTCCTGAATTGTTTTGTTTAAGATGTAGATGTATCTATTTTATAAATATTTTTCTATTGTTTTTTTAAATTTAAATACGAGTATTGTTAGTATTTTTGTGATTTCTCTCTCCATTGTCGTGTTCTTCGTATCCGAAGATTGTGATTTGTGCGATGTGTTTAGCTTGTAGCTTGTATAATGTTCTTCCAGTGCTTTCTGTCCTGAGCGTTTCTGGTGTTTTCTTCCATTTTGGTACCTGTCAGTCCTTCGATTTCATCCAACCATCTTCTAGGTGATCTGCCTCTTAATCGTTTACCTTCAATCTTTCCCTGGACCATCAGCTTTTCCAGATTATCGTCCGTCCTTCGTGATATATGGCCAAACAATTGCAAGATTCTTCTTTGGATTATAGTTATTAGTCTGATATTTTCGCCAACTTTGTGATTTAAATTACCAAAAATATAAATAGTATCTTTTGTATTTCTTTGTAACTTTTTGTAAGATACTCCCTCAATTATTAATAATTTTTTTATTTTGTAGTAATAAAGCTAAGAGATAGAGTAACAAGGTCAACACATCACCATGACGCACACCTCACACAATGGTTGCTGCACAAGCACAAAAGGCGCGCTCCAACTTTGTATCCCGAATCCGGGGCATGTTGAGCATTGCACCGCCAGATGCAAACGCATAAAGCACTAGCATCTACACCGTAAGGTAAAATGAGGTTATTGATAATACATACATACAATAATAAATCTGATGCTAATATTATGCATACAATAGTGTTCAGGGGTGCTTGAGAAACAGCTAACATACTAAGGGATGATTGGGAACCGCTGTTCTAAAGTTAACGGTTTTGGAGATAATAACGATTTTATTCAAAAAAGACTCAACGTTACCTAAAAATTATGATTTTCGAGAATTACTTTACGAGTGAGAAATTGCAATTTAAACAGTTGAATATGAACACAATAATTTAACCAGTATTGACTCAAGGGATTAGAATCTCGAAAGAACGAAAAATACATAAGTAAATTACCTCTAGTATCTAATCAAATTAGATTAAAAACAAAATAAATACTCAACAATTCTGTACCTAATTACCTATATGAAGTGTTTCCTGGTTGCTGAATACGATTGAACCTAGAAAGAATCTAAAGTAGCAGTTTTGCTTTTTAGCTATTAAAGGGTTGAATTCGAAATATAATCCTATTATTTCCGAAAAAGGCAAATAGCAAGAGACATGACTCACCCGCCGCGCGCTAAGTTTGCGGCTAGAATATGAAACGTATTTTATTTTCATTGATATAATTGACGGTTAAGTTATATTTAGACGTTATTACAAAATTAGTGCAACCCGGAGAAATTATTACAAAACTCGGAGCCCGGAGACGCGGTGTAAAAAACCTGAGACTCCGGGTGAAACCCTGAGAGGTGGTCACCCTAGTAGCACATAAGGTGTGTAAAGAGCAAAATAAGTTATTTTTAGTGGTGTCATAGCCATCTTTGATGTACATTTAAAATAAGAAAATTGGTATCAATATCGCAAAAAATTTAAAACCAAATGAAAATTAAAAATTATATTTTTAAACTCTGAAGTAAAAACTGTCATAATAATGTCAAATCAGTTTTGTTCTATGTAATATAACAATCAGCGTATAGCACAAAACCAAGAATCATAATTTTTGTTTTTTGGACATAAATCAAAAACTAAAGCGGATAGGTCCAATTTCTTTTTTAAATCTTATTCAGAATATGCAACTTTGCCCCAATTTAACCGATCTTGTACCTCTTACAGTTTTCGAAATCTCAATGGTGAGCATCGAAATTGAAAAACCTATATGCTATACAATAGTTTTTAAATAGTGTTGGTAGTCAGTCTATTTACTTTATTCTAATAAACTTAAGAAATTTGAGATTTTCTATTATTCAGTAGATTTTTCACAAGTTAACGATGGTAACCCCGGGTGTGCTGCGGCCTATTGGTATAATTAAATAATTTTCCAGAGCCATAATATTCAAAGCACTTGGAAGTTTCCACAAATAGTAATAATTGCATCAGAAACCTAACCTCGCTCGCGAGCGTTGCCAGTTGGGCCTGCGGCGCTGAAGAAGCCGGCGTTAATCCAAACCCGGCGACCCAACAAAGAGGCTCCGTTGCAGAACGAGGCTCCTCTTTGTTGACAAGAAGAAAAAGCACATGCGGCTGGTGCGCGCGCCTCGCGCGTGTGCAGCGCGCGCTAAACATGCGGCCTCATGGGGCAGGTAGCCCTCCACTGCCTATAAAACGTTTACCTGCATGTGCTCAGCACACTTTGACGTTGATCCTGTAGTTGCAGCGTACGTCGTCCTCCGAGCCGTTATTTTGACAGTCGCCAGACCTCCTGGACATGTGCTTCAAGACGGAGATTGCGCAGGCCAAGGCCAAGTCCCCCAGGTCCCCCTGGCGCCAGATGATTAGACAGGTATGTAGCTTTTGCTTGACTTGTTTATAGTTTATAGCAATCCATGCTTAGGATAAGTATCTGCTTTCGAGTGCATTTGTTTTTTTAGTTGACACTACCGATACAAGGATGGTTTAATATGTAAAGTTCGTTATTAAAATGAAATAGGTAGTTAACCAAAGTGATTTAACGCTGTTTACACAATAATTTAAAGTGACCAACCGTAAAATTATCAATAACCTCAACTAGTTCCGTTTACAACCACTAAATGATTTCCCAGGCTTTGGCATTAACAAGCACCTTTGCAATAATTGTGAAATGGCTTTGTGGGTTCTGATTAGTAATCTCTGATTTGTTCTGTCACTTAACAGCGAAAATGCAATCCTAAAATGATTACAAAGTTGATTGGCATGTAATTACTTCGGCGATCGGGTTCGTCGGTTATCGCAGCGTTGAAATCTCCGCGGAGTCGCTCCGCATTGGAGCGTTTCTGGGGATTAATTTAAGCTCGCGAAGGATTTGCGAGATCCCTAAGCACTGCACGTGAGCAATGAACCCAGATTTTTGCAATTATACGTTTTAATCCGTTAGTTGCGCATTTTTAATTGGCCTTTGTTTCACAGACAATAGCTGTTTATATTTATATTGGATTTATTGGCGACTTTAATTGTTTACACGCGGGTGAGGTTATGTTTTCATTGCTTTTGCATATTTTATGCAATTGTGTTATGAATAGAACTGGGATATTAGATGATTATTTAGGGAATGAGTCAGCAGTATAGGGCGCGCTGAATATTTTCAAATAGATCTGTAATCCTACAAAAATGGTATCAAATTATTTTTATCTATAAAATCGTAGCAGACCTATTGTACAATATATACATAAACAGTTGTTGAGTTCTGAAGGTTGTATTTTATTTTTAAGTTGGTATTTTCTTTACTTTTTTTTTGTACAAACACTTTTCTTTGCATCCTGTATTAATTATAATTTAAAAATATTTGAAATATGTGTCACAAAGTTGTTAATTAAAGTTATGTAGTATTCCTTCTATTCTTAAAAATATCCTTTTGTTTTCAGCCAACAAAACCAAGGTTGTCCCGCAAAGTAATCAGATCGGCCAGGGTGAATCTAAACCGGTACTGGAGCAAGTTCGAGGAGCTGGCATCCAGCACGATGCCCTTAACATCCACGATAGACGGGTTGGCTCCTTGCATAGACAACGAGATCAACGAAAACATCCTCAACGAATGGCGAGAGGACCGCAACTGATCTTAGGTCGTTCTGTAAATATCTTTGTAAGATAGTAGGTTAAGGCTTGCACGTCAGGATAGGATTTTGTGATTACTTTACGCTAGGGTTGTTCTTGTTATACGTCGACGTTTTTAAATAGATATAAAGCATGCTGAAGGCTTCCTTTAGCTTGGCTATATGCGAGACTGCCACTGATGCGTGAATACTCAGTTTTTGTAAGTGTAGCTACGATAGGAAGCTGTGATACCTGTAGGTTAGCCTGGCTTAGCTTTATTTCCGATGTCTTCCACTCCGCATACGAGCTTGAAGATTTTTCCGTAAGCGAGTAACGCATTTTGTATATAAGCACTTTAGAAAGCACATGAAGTAGTTGCTCAAGCTTTAATTTAGGGCTCTTTAGTGCCAATGCCTTAAAAATTGTCTCAACATTCTCTGCATTTAAATCAACTGTGGCTCTTCATGAAAATATATTTACATTGCTACTTACTGGCAGAAGCTGTCAATGTTTTAGAAAAGTTGCAATTTTGATTTCCCCCCTTTTTTTCATTTATGGCAATTTTTAATAAAAGGCAGTTTTTGTACAGTTGACGTCACGCAGCGTGACTGAACTTTTAGCGAATTAACTTTTCTGTGATAAAAAGCTTTAAATTTTGGATTAGTAGTTAATAGTTGTAGAATTGTCTTTAAACTTTAAGATATGACTTCAAAAATAATCTAAATGTAAATAATTTAGAATTATGTGTACATAAACTTTCGTGCATTCTGAAACGAATAGGCCGCGTAGTGTCAATTTTGTACATAACTTGCATGTCGTAGGGTAGATTAGGTAACTTGCCGTCGATAAATTCGCTTTTTCGTCTTAGGTTAATTAGCTGGAGTTAGCTTTAATGCACTGCCGTAAATTGTGTGGAGGCCAATTAAAGCTTGTCTCTGCACCTATTACGCGCACTGTACATCAAGCACGCATTGCACCCTGTGCCTTATTCTATTTCGTAGTTTTACAGCGCTCACAGTAAAGCTATGTGATAAGTGTGTGTTAAGTTTTGTCTCGGCAACGAATGTATACGACGATTGTTGTGGTTTAAATTTGTACATTATCTGTGATATCAGCTTCTATGATTTCTGGGAGTAGGTTAAGTTTGTGACTTACGTTCTAGAGCGTAGGCTTAGCGTAGCCCCGTATTTTAGTTATCGTGTACCCTTCAGGATAAATGACTGTTGTTTTGTTTTTAGTTGCATTAAATATAAGAATAGCGACGTTGTTTAATAATTTTAGAAATGTAAGTTTATTAGGTAAGAAATTAAGTTGATCAACTGATTTTAATAAATAGCGGTAATTTGACTATAATGTGTTTTATTTCAAACATAGCAGAAATTCTAGCATTTTAATCATTTAAAGGTAGGTATGTGAAGAGCTAAATGCTTTGGCTACTTTTACATAACAAGATTCATGTATGCTCTACCTTTAATATTATGTTAGCCTAAACTATCCGTCGAATTCTTAAGTTTTTATTTTAATGTTAACTTTTCACGTATTTGTGATTGTAATTGCTTCTAAAACGATCAAAGAAAGAACTTCTTGCATCTTAATTTGGTTGACTAAAAAAATTATCGAAATTCGTAAATCAAGCAGCATTCCATTATGAGGAAGAAATACACGAACTCCGACTTCATTTGACATAGGTACGTTTTAAATAGTGCGAATAATTATTGTCTCTAGCTAAAGGTCCTTTCCGCCTTCACTTCTAGAATTATACTGAAGATGCCAGCTTAACTGTATATCGGAAGAAAATACTGAGTTGCAGGTATATAACGTTGGGTAATTTTTAATTAAAAAAAAATAAAGGTCGGTTGTTCTATGGACTTTTAAGATGATACACATCTTTAAAAACTTTTTGAGGTCCTGAAAAGAAGCATAATAAATTATCAAAATGTAACTTTATTTAACTTTTAGACCTATAAATCGTACATCTGAAAGTACGTAGAACAGCAAAATCTCGCTGCTGTAACATAACTGTATACAAGATTATATAGTATCAACCCCTTTTAATGGATTTTGAGCGATCTAGAAAGTTAGTACATTATAACCCAGTGCCTGTTTTACGTGAATCTGAATGAATACATACGTTAAGGGGTCAAATATATATTTCATGAATATGTATTATATATAGTATTTATATAAGCTAATACGAAATATTTGAAAGGAAACATAAATACACAACTTACTTTGCAAAGATATTTGTAATTTTATTTGGAACGCACCGATTTTTTACGTATTTGTTCTGTATTGTTAATTGAATTTTATTTAAATTCGAAACAATTGCATCCTTGGCATATTCTTGCTGGAAGTAGAATTTTAATTTTTGGAAACTTTGAAACTGATTGGAAAATCTGAGGATGCAAAATAACCGTACTTTCTTCTTCTGATCGTTTATTTTACAATCATTCTTAATTTTTCATGATTTTCGTGCGACGTAAATCGGTAACCCTGATAGAAAATACATTTTGGCGATTGCGTCATCTTAATTTGTACCGCCCGAATTTAGCGGATGTATCGAACGGCTCCGCCTGTAATGGACCAGAATAGCCATTTTTAGTCCATTATTATAGGTGAAAGTCTATTATCTGTGGGTCTGCATAATCAAGCAATCTACACTTATTTTCTTCGGGTTTACAGAATTCGTTCAGCATGGACGAATTTCCATTGTAAGTGGGTCCATCATTTTCTAATTAAAAATAGAATTTATCAAATCCTGGAGTGAAGAATTGCGATATTCTAATGCTACAGATGGAACTATGCATAACTTAAGTATACAGTGTCCGCCAAAAAGTCGATATAATATAGGAAACATTTTTATTTTTCAAAAAAAACTTTCTACGTTAATAATTTGTGCTTGTCTAAAAACCTGTTTAGCCCCTCTCAAGGCTAGAAAACCCCTATTTTTTAAAACTTTAGCTAAAACAAAATTTTTCAATTTTTTAAATATTTTTCAATGTTTTACATATCAAGACTTAATATTAAAATTCAAATTCTTTTATGTGAAGACTTTAAAGATTTATAATTCGAAAAAATAATATAAAATGTTAATTACTTCTTCAGATTTTTTATTATTTACCTAAAAGTAGTATGTTTGCATAATTTTTACGTTTTTTATGCAAGGCGCTCTTTAGGAGAAATATTTTTCAATTCAATTCTAGCCCTGCTAATGAATTACTGTTACAAAAATCCTGTAAATATTCTTTTACAGTTATGTAAATGAGGATATTTTTTAGAACATGTAATTGGATAAAAAATAATATGGGAAAAGTTTTTCTCAAAAAAAACTTTTCCCATACTTTGCCGACTTTTTGGCGGACACTGTATATTTGATATAAACAAATTAAATTATACAATTCCTATAAAAATGCGGTCCGGATTCGTACGTCTGATTTTTCTTCGAGTGTAAATTCCCCGAGAAGGCGAAAGTAACCTGCTCCTAGGCCAGTGCTGTGTGCTGTGTGATGTAAGTACTTATCTAATGTGGTATAAGTTAAAATGTGTATATAAAGTTCATAACAAATAATGGCGAGAATAAAGGTAAAAAAGTAAAGAGCTTGCGGTTTTTAATATACAAGGTGAGTCAAAATTTGCTTCCCAACAGTTTTACAAGTATTCTACCGGGTGTCTTAAAATGAAATACATCTAGTTTGCTTTGAATTTCCCATAATGCAATCCAAACCTTTACTTAAAATTGGCAAGACTGTAAGTCTATGTCAAATTCGACGTTAGCAGGTTAGATTTTGCGTCAGTTTTGACACAAACTCGAATTTGACATATACTTACAGTATTGCCAATTTCAAGTAAAATTTTAGATTGCATCATGGAAAATTCAAAGCATACTAGATGTAATTCATTTTAAGACACCCGGTATGGGAGATAATAAAAAAAATCGATTATAGAGCGTTTTCGTAAAGTAGTGGATAAATTAGTTAAAAATTCCAGGAAAAACTTTCAGAAAAATGCTGTGACCCGTCGATTTTTATTTTCGCATTTTTTCAAATAAAATCTATACATACAGGGTGATGTATGACATCATCGATGTGTTTTTTAAGTGGAAAACCCCCTTTTTTTATTACGGAATTTGAAAGAACGTATTTTTTACTTACCATAAGCTGATTTTTGAGTATAGGCCACATGACCAAAAATTAAGAAAAACATATGTCACTCATTTGATTAACAGCTGTTTATTGCACTGCATTTTTCCAGATGGTTGGAAACTTGCTAATGTTACTCCTTTACCTAAATCTGGAACTCCCACTACCCTTAATGATTTGCGACCGATTAGTATCTTGCCGATAATATCAAAGGTCTTGGAAAAAATTATGGCAGAACAAATGGTATCTCACATTACGTTACACGACGTCTTACCAGAAACGCAGTCGGGGTTCCGAAAAGGTTTTAGCTGTGCCACTAGTCTGTTAAATATTACTGATGATGTTCTCTCAGCCACTGATAAAAATAGAATATCTGTAGTGACAATACTAGACTATTCTAAAGCATTTGATACTATATCTCATAAGATTTTATTAAGTATTTTACGTTTTGTTGGCTTTGATGTCAATGCTTTGGAACTTATGCAATCCTATCTTACTAATCGTAGCCAGAAAGTTATACTCAGAGAACATTCATCTACACCTCTGCCAGTCCTTGCGGGCGTACCACAAGGTTCTATTCTCGGGCCTCTATTATATTCACTGTACACCTGCAATTTAAAAACTCATGTTCAGTTTTGTAGGTATCACCTGTATGCCGATGATACTCAGTTACATATTGACTTTGACCCGGAAGACGTTGTTTTAGCTAATCGTTTAATTAACACAGATATCGCTAAGTTAGTGAAAATTTCTGAACAACATTGCCTTAAACTTAATGCTGACAAATCTTTGATTATGGTGTTTGGCAAAGACAAAGCTAGAAATGGAATTAAAAACAGCCTCGCGGTTAAATTTGGAGACAAAATTCTGCCCGTAAAGGAAAGTGCTAAGAATCTGGGATTAATCATTGATGAGAGCCTTAGATTTTCACAACATGTATCTTATGCTTTACGTAAGGCATATATCAACCTTAAGCTTATTTTTAATAGTAGATTCTGTCTAAATAAACAACTTAAAATACTGTTGTGCGAATCTTTGGTGTTGTCTCACTTTAATTTCTGTGATGTGGTTTACGGTCCTTGTCTCGATAGTTATAACATCATGAGAATCCAGCGTATGCAAAACTCCTGTCTGAGATTGATATACGGTATCAGAAAATCAGAACATATTCAACATAAACTTATTGATACTAAATGGTTAAATATGATTAATAGAAGAAGGTTATATACCTCAGTTTTATTTCATAAAATTATTACAACTTTTCAACCGGCTTATCTTTTCAATAAAATTAAATTTAGATATAACTTGCATAATGTAAATATTAGAAGAAAAAACCTTATCACACATCCAGTCCACAAGTCGCAATTATTTAAAAGATCATTTTCTTACACTATTAGTAGTCTGTATAATTCACTACCTGATTCTTTAAAATCTCTTTCTATAAATTCTTTCAGACGCACGCTAACTCACAATTTTGCTTACAGGTCAAAAACAATTTTTCTTTTTTATAAATGTATTTCTTTACACAGCATATGATAAGAATTTTTTTTTTCGAATGCACAATCAAAAATTAGTTTAAAACATTATACTCTGGGCGCCATGGTCTATACTTAAGTTAATTTTAATTTTAAAGGGTTAAGTGTTAGAGCAGGCTCCGATTGATAACCCTATTAATTGGAGAACTGAACTTCGCCCTTTTGATGGTTTTCTTTATTATATATTTTGTTTAATTTTGAATATTACTTGTAATTTGATTGTTAAACGGGCATGAATAAGTCAATTTTAAATATTACAGATTTTTTAGCAGATAAATAAAAAATCATTTAGTCAAAATTGTTTAATAATTAACATTTTTAAAATTTTAGACGTTTCGCCAGTTTTGTTAACATCATCAGTAAAAAAATTTGCAATTGAAGGTTTATAAACAGATTAAAATTATAATTATTTTACATTGCTGAAATATAAAGAAAATTTTTAGGTTAGCGAAGATGCAACTATATTTCGAAATTAGTGTACTTACTTGAGTTATTTTAAAAGTAGAATTATTATCACATGTTTAATTTCAGAAATTCATTAATAAAACAACACTTTAGGAAAAAGTAGTTCCATAATTAAATATTAAATTGGTATTTAGTTGAAAGTTTTAACATACTGCAAGATGGAAGTTTAAATGGGCACGAGTGATAAGAGAATGCAAGGTTGGTTTATTTTATCAGTAATGCGCGGACTAAACGAATTCGAGTTTTGAAAACGACAACTTACAGGACAGTATTAAAAATATTTGTGAATACAAAATTTTTTATGATTGATGGTATAAGGAATTATAATTTAAATAAAAGTATTAATTTTCTTTTTATTAATTCAGAAAAATTTTCAAATAAGCAGAAAGCAAAAATGTATTAGTAGCATAATAGTTAGTTATCTAGGGTTAGTTAAATAAATTGTGATATATGGAGCTTAAATTATCAATATCGGTTTTATAGTTTATAGCAGTTGGGCTACGTTGTATCTCGATCATCTCTAAACATAGACGTTTCTTTAAATTATTTTCTTTATGTAAAATTTTTGGGTTATTAAAATTAAATTTGTGGTGGGTTTCATAGACATGATCAGTTAAGGTAGTTTTATTATTATTAGAAGGTGATATGTTAATACGTTTAATTGATTGTTTATGTTGATATATTCTATTTTTTAATAATTGTTTTGTCTGTCCGATATAGATGGAGTCACAATTGTTACACTGTTATGCTAAACTGCATAAAGACAATTTTCCATTAAGACCTATAATAGCATCATATATGAGCCCTACATACAATTTATCAAAATATCTGTCTAAAATATTAAGTAATATAACTTCTCTAAACAAATTTAGCGTTCAAGATTCATGGAAACTTAAAGCACACATCGACAATATAAAAATTAACAAAAACCACCAACTTTTTTCTCTAGATGGCGTATCACTATACACAAACATTCCTATAGATCTTGCATTACAAACTATTAAAAATAATTGGAGTAGAATAGAAAAACACACTAATATTCCATTAGACGAATTTATTCAATTAACTGACTTTGTCTTAAACGCCACCTTTTTTTCATATAATAACACAATATATTCCCAAACCTTTGGCTGTGCAATGGGTTCACCAATTTCATGTACAATTGCTAACCTAGTTTTAGAGGAAATAGAAACTAAAATTCTTAATCAAAACCCTAACTTTTCCCTTTATCTTAGATATGTTGATGACATGTTAATGGCTTCTGATGCTGTAAATAAACAAAATTTTATCACGCTATTCAATAATGTACACCCCCGGCTTAAATTTACCATCGAAGATGAAAACAGTAATGCTTCAATTAATTTTTTAGATCTGACGCTAATCAGACAGTCAAATGATAACATTTTAACCAACTGGTTCAGGAAAAATATTAAAACAAATAGATATCTAAATTTCAACTCTGACACAACTATTAAATACAAAAAAAGTGTTATAAACAATTTAGTAGACAGAGCTATCAAACTTTCTGCCAAACAATTTCATAATAAAAACATAGAAACCATTATTAAAATTTTATTAGAAAATGAATACCCTATTAATTTTATTAAAAACCAAATTAAATATCGAATCAATAGCATAAATAGAAATTTAAAAATAAAAAATAATATAGCAAACTTATCTATAGAACTACAACCAAATTGTCTGGGTAATGAATTTAACATGATTTGATAACAAGCCTCCTAATAATTACGTGTCCATAAACTACATTCCCAAATTATCAGAAAAAATTTAAATTGAACTTGATAAATACAATATTAAAACTTCTTTCAAAAACCATAATAACTTTGGCAAAATGTTCTTCACAAACTTAAAAGACAAAACTGACATCAACTTACAATCCGAACTAGTTTATCAAATTAATTGTAACAATTGTGACTCCATCTATATCGGACAGACAAAACAATTATTAAAAAATAGAATATATCAACATAAACAATCAATTAAACGTATTAACATATCACCTTCTAATAATAATAAAACTACCTTAACTGATCATGTCTATGAAACCCACCACAAATTTAATTTTAATAACCCAAAAATTTTACATAAAGAAAATAATTTAAAGAAACGTCTATGTTTAGAGATGATCGAGATACAACGTAGCCCAACTGCTATAAACTATAAAACCGATATTGATAATTTAAGCTCCATATATCACAATTTATTTAACTAACCCTAGATAACTAACTATTATGCTACTAATACATTTTTGCTTTCTGCTTATTTGAAAATTTTTCTGAATTAATAAAAAGAAAATTAATACTTTTATTTAAATTATAATTCCTTATACCATCAATCATAAAAAATTTTGTATTCACAAATATTTTTAATACTGTCCTGTAAGTTGTCGTTTTCAAAACTCGAATTCGTTTAGTCCGCGCATTACTGATAAAATAAACCAACCTTGCATTCTCTTATCACTCGTGCCCATTTAAACTTCCATCTTGCAGTATGTTAAAACTTTCAACTAAATACCAATTTAATATTTAATTATGGAACTACTTTTTCCTAAAGTGTTGTTTTATTAATGAATTTCTGAAATTAAACATGTGATAATAATTCTACTTTTAAAATAACTCAAGTAAGTACACTAATTTCGAAATATAGTTGCATCTTCGCTAACCTAAAAATTTTCTTTATATTTCAGCAATGTAAAATAATTATAATTTTAATCTGTTTATAAACCTTCAATTGCAAATTTTTTTACTGATGATGCTAACAAAACTGGCGAAACGTCTAAAATTTTAAAAATGTTAATTATTAAACAATTTTGACTAAATGATTTTTTATTTATCTGCTAAAAAATCTGTAATATTTAAAATTGACTTATTTATCCCTGTTTAACAATCAAATTTATAAAAAGTCAATAAATTAAACTTATATATTACTTGTAATACTATCCATCAATAAATGGCCATTATTATTATTATTATTATTATTATTATTACAAATTAAAATTGCAAAATACTAAATTTAATTGCAATGATAACTTCGAAAACAACTAAATTAAATGTTCAAATTGTGCACCATTGTCTGCCTGACAGTAGCCAAGATGACCGACATGTTTTTTATTGATTGCTGTCATTGATAAAAACTTAAAATCTTACTTCCTTTAATTAAATTTAGTATTTTGAAATTTTAAACTGTTTTTCCTCAATTTTTGGTAATGTAGCGTATATTCAGATTACCGTAAGTAAAAAAATGGGTTCTTTCAAATTCCGTAATAAAAAATCTGGCGTGATACACGCACACAACTTTCTTTTACAGTGATCTTATAATTAGCCAAACATTTTATTTTTAATTTATAAGCATTCGTCAAAAATTTTCAAAAATTACAAATTCTACAAAAACGATACAAAATAGAGCGTTAGTTGAAGAGACAAATTTTTTCTAGAATTTTAATCTGAATTAAAAAATGTAATAATATACCGGGTGTTCTATTTAAAATAGGAGTCAATAAAAAAATAGAAAAAAAAGAAACCCGTTTTAGAAGTATTCAACTGGAAAATCACCTATCTCACATTAATATACATTAAAAAGGTAATAAAAATGTGAAGTTTGAAAAAAATCGTTAGAGCCGTTTTTTCGGTTATGCGATTTTCTTCAAAAGCTTGCTGTCGCATCTACATAGTACACAAAACTTATATATGAAGTTTCAACGCCATACCTGTTTTCGTTTTGGAGATATTCTGTTCACAGACAGACAGACCAATGAAAAAAAATATGTTTTTTTGGGTTCAGGGGACTCTAAAACGTGAAGATTGTTGAAAAATCCATTTCGAATTTTTGGGGTGATTCCAATACTTCCTTTATCGTAAAAGGAAGTAAAAAAGAGGGTTTCTATTAAAAAAAACATAGATGATGTCATACCTTCTACGCGAATTACCCTATACGTATAGTTTTTATTTTTAAAAATGCCCAAATAAAATAAAATCGACAGGTTTCGGCGTTTGTTCTAAAAGTTATTCCTTGAATTTTTTACGAATTTATGCACTACTTTACGAAAGCACTGTATATTGCTTGAGGCTTTCGTGATTACTCGAATTATTTTTGGTGCAGCAAAAAGGCCTAATGTGCGTAAGTATTCTTTTTTGCAAGGTACTCAAACAACAAGAGCCACCAAAGAGCATGGCCATCGCTTGAATCCTTGATCGAGTTCATAAGGTGCAAGGCACATTAATGCTGGGTATTTATCTACGAAGTCTACGCGGTTTAAGCTGAAATTCAATTGTAACAAAAAATTAATTGTTAATGAAAAGCATAACGAGGTGGTTGCTGGATTCACAGCGCAATAGCAGAGATAAAGAAAGATGTTGATAAATCTGTTACAATAATTTTAGTCAGCGACTATCGAAATGCAGGGTGCTGAAAGATTATTACACAATCAATAATTTTTTACTTTTTAATATAAGGTTTAATTGGGCATTTCAATTTTCTACGATTGCTTGAATAAATAGCGTTAAAAGCTGAATGTGTAATTTTATTTTGAATTTATCTGGAAAATAAGCAACAGTGGTGTTGAAAACATAATATCAAAATATTAGAGAATATAAATACGTAACTTGTTAAAAGGCAAAGGTCTTGAAATACATTATCGGTAATTTTATAGAACGTCGCTAAAACAAAAATTTAGACGAAACAATCTGCATTGCAGGTTTAAATCAAATATTGTAGCGATTTAAATCAGTAATGTGAAATCAGTTGATTTGAACTACAATAACGTAATCAATTTGTCTCGAAACTGTGAGATATTAACATTTTCAATTTTTTAGAACGGTGGTATATTCAAATAAACATAAAGCCGGCACCTTATATTGTATATAATATAATAGGTATTGTTACGATTTGCATTCTTTAATGAAATGAACTATACGCGGTTGTAGGAATATACTGTACTTTAGTTCGCTGTAAGCCATTTATATCATAAATATTAATTTTTAAGGTAGAATTCGTAGGCAAAATGTCATATTTAAATTACGAGCGGATGTTTAGAAACGTGCCTTTCGCTGGGAAGCTGGAGATATTCCAATCTCACGAATAGATTAGAGTAAGTTTATGCAGATATTGGGTGAAGGTATATGGCCAGTACGTGATTAGAAGTGCAACCGTTGCAACTCGATCATAAAAACTACATGTCGGCGGGAGAAAATTCTTTTAGTAGAATTGTAAGACTTTATTAGCTATAATTTGCGAGGGTTCGAGCTGGACACATTTCACCGTGTGAAAGCTTCAAACTTGTAAAATTCATAGAACTATTATGAACTGTCACGTCCGTATGTACGTACCAAGTTGGAGTAGCGCCGATTAATATAGAATGAACTATGTATAATAAACAATTTCAAATATTTCAGAATTCCTGCCTCGAATAAAACGAAAATAATATCGTTCCTTAAAACGATACAAAGTGTGTTATCGTTTCTAAGTGGCCGATCTATCAGCTGCCTGCATGATACAACGTACAGAACGAAATATATATATCACTTATTTAGTTTGACTGCGCACTAAACAGGAAAATTCCTGCCCATCGAGAAATTTCAAGACTCTAGGATCAAGACAAGGCATTAGCATCGACAAAATGCACAAAGACAAGAAAATTCAAAATTCTCGTCTCGATATTCAAGACAAGAAAAGAGTTATCCATCGAGACGAGATTTCTTGTTTTCAGTCGTGTATATTAGAAAGTAACGCCAACGTAGCTCAATGGTTAGAGCATTGGACTGCGGTGCGGAAGTCTGGAGTTCAAATCCCAGATCGATGCCTGGCGGGCGGCCTACCCAGTCGCTTTAAATAATTGGGGACCTGCGTTCGAAAGAACAATGGGTAATAATGCGGTTGTCCAATGCGCTATGCTCACCACATCACCACGTGTCATAAATTTGACACGCGACAGCCGGGTGTGATAGCGACGATACGGAAGCTCTGACCTTCCGCCTTGCAGGCCAAGCTCCTTCATGGGGTGTTACTGCCTCACCATTATTAGTAGCTTTAGCGTACTTATGCGAACGTTTTGTCCGTCCGTCCGTCCGTCCGTCCGTCTGTCTGGATCGCCTGTAACTTTCGAACGGCTACAGATATCGAAATTTTGAAAGGGGGAAAAGTTGTTGCTAAGGTCCCGAGCACCTTCATGCGCTATTTGGTTTTGGCGAAAGGTGGCGATTTTCCACTTTGCAAAATTTCCAAGCATTTTAGCACAGTGGCGGCTTGTCCACTTGGCGCCATCTACAGAACTTCGGTGGTCACGTTTTGAACTACACAGTCTGAAGCTACTCTTTAGACCTGTAGTTGAGCAGTTTATTATATTAGAAAGTAGATTAACTTCAATTTCATGAATTTCGTGTGCTTTGTACTTGGTTGTTAACGCTACCTATCATTTTGACCCAAAGACGAGACGAGTTTGGCAATTTTTCTTCGGACTTCGGGTTCGCAGTAAAATTCTTCGGGTTAACTAAAACTTCGAAGTAGAAGTCAATTGTAGGGAATGGGCAGTTATAAAAAAATATAATTTTATAAAATAGAATTTTAAAATAGTTTATCTACGAGATTGTGTAAAATTGACTTTTAGTTGTCAGTTTTAAGTTTGTAAAACGACTGTTTAATAACATGTTTTCATTAGTTTACGTCGTCAGTGTTTAAAAGATTTCATTAGGCACGTCGTCAGTAGCAACGTTTAAAAAATTTTAACCACTCACAATTACGACCGTTTGCTAGTAATCCTAATTTACATTTAAATATTTTTTGTTTTGTGTGTTAAAAAAACTCATTTAGGGCAGGCCTTGAAAAGAAAAATTAAAAAAATCTAGTCATGTCTTAACTTAAGTATGTAGGTGTATGTTAGATTGCATTTTGTTTATGCAAATATTTGTCACTGTGACAGGCAAAAGTTTACACTGCATTAAGTTTACTTGTATCAAGCACAAAGGAAAATAAGATGGCATTTGCACTACAGCGACTTATGGTAGTTCACTTGTTTCAATGGGAATGTAACAACTTCAATTTGATCATGGCATACCGTGAATGAGTGTTCTTGAAACACACGATACAATGCAAGTTAGTATTTTGCTAATATGCACCGCATTCGTAGTTACAACTTTTATCTAAGGAAATTCTCTGTAACTCTCATAACTTTAAGAATACGGCCGGATTGCCCTCGACCGATTTGCACTCTTAACTGTCATCGACCAACTTGCGCTCTACGATTTTTCTTAGAAAAGTGAACCTACCCTCTTTGATCGACCGATTTGTGCTCTCTTGTGATATTAATAATAGTTTTTTTTTCAATATCCTGTTGATTAGGTGGCACTGTTAATTGTAGGTTAAGTACCTGCAGTTTTATCTGAACGATTACTTAATAGTCCTTTATAGTAATTATTTACTATTTTGTAGCAGTTTCTTGGAACACTAATTTTCTGTTATAAATGTGTCCATACATAATTATTCCATTGGAATATTGTTAGAGAAGGAGCGTGTGTTTTATATAACGGTTATAGTTTTGATATGAAAAAAACAAATAGGATGGTTCGATTTTTTGGAGTTACATAACAGAAAACTGAAAAGTGTCGAAGCAACGTCATCATGAAGAACAACAGAATAATTGGAGAACCTTAGAGTTGCAGCAACAGAAGTGAAACAGTGTATTTTCAATTTTAGAAAAAGATGTTGAGAAGAGGACGATTATTTTCCAATGCCAAAAATTTATCAAGATAAGTTTCAAAAGTTGTACAATCAAGGACATGATTTAGTAACAGAAATACCAAAATTTTCTTCAGTGAAAAGTGGTTTGAATGATTGCAGAAAACATGCAAATGGCCTGCAGAGAGATCCCGCTACAGCATCGGAAATAATATTTCCAGAAGAAATCATAACAATAAGAGACGAGACGAAATTTCTGTTCATCGTCAAGATCACTCCTTTGGGGTACAAATCTTGGTGTTCGCTAGCAACATAGCTCGGCAGATTTTAGCTAACAGCAAGACCATGGTACTTATGGATGGAACATTCAAAAGCTGTTGTGAACAATTCAGTTAAATATATACCATCCATGTAGATATTGGTAGCACTGCAGATGAGACAATTGCAATTCCATTACTCTTTGCATTATTTCCAAATAGAACCAAAGAGACATACGATATCTTATTTTCATCAGTTAAAGAAAAACTACCAAATTGGAAACCAACTCTAGTAAAACTGGATTTTGAGCAGGCTTGAGCCCATTGACATCGGAAAATTTATATTATTTTGAAATAATGTTGATAAATCATTTCATGATGCTGAAATAAATAATACAATGAAATTTTTCAACTATTAGATATTGCAGACAAAACATCTAACAGGTTGAGAAAAGTTAATAGTTCACTTATTCTACAAACTTATTTTTAATACATAATATTGTATGTCTTTTTTAATTACAGATTATAATGTGTATAAATATAAACAACTGAAGAAGACACCATGGCGTCGAAATATATACTGTTTAACTGTTTTTGTTGATCTCAAGAACGTGTCAACATCACTAGCTGCTAATTCCTTATGAAATTAAAAAAATTGAAAAAATCTGCCAGCTACCTATATACTACGTAATCAAAAGTCATTTTTCACATTAGAGTGCCTACTGCAACTACATGGTATGTGAAAAAAACAAAAGATCATTGTTTTTTGTACGATTAACTTGATAAGAGGCTTCCACGAATGGGGCCCCCAATTAATCCACTGCGAGTTCCGGTTCAATGGGATTGCCGGGAACTGCCACTTAATAACCCTAACTTGGGTTCAGTTAGTTGTTGGAGTGAAACAAGACTTAACAAACACGAGTATATTGAGTAACAACGATTACAAACGTCACTGATGGACCGATGGTTTTTTACAAAAGCTTCAACTGTTGTGACACGCTTGGATTGGCCACGCGAAAATAGCGAATTGCGCGTAACCGTAACACAAAACAACCTGGAAACGACTTTACCAGGGAGTTAGACCGAAACGCAAACTAGCACAAAGCATAGCTGAACTTGCTTCCTCGAGGCTCTGAATCTAACTAACTCTGAATTTACAGCGAGACGAACTCGCCAATTCAAGGAGGGGCAAGCTCAAACACTATTGGCTGAGGCGATCCTGCGTAGCCAATCGGAGCATCGCACGTTATTTAGGAAAAATGCTTATTCTAAGAAACCTTAATGCTAAGCTCTCTCAATGAGGCAATTGAACGAAATCCATAAACCCATGATTCCCAAATATGCTAAGTCGGCTTAAGTTCTAGTAGAAAATGTATCCATCCGCTTTAAAGCCATTAAGGGAAGCTTACAAATTCCTTTCCAACATTAACAGAGGCAAACAAATACGGCAAGATGCAAATTTGGCTTTACCACGACCTTTGAGTGAGATAAAACAGTTATGACTTGAATTACGTGATTAATTATAATCAAAAAGGTTTTGATGCACGCATCTGTGTGAATCAAACAATCATTTTAGACCTACGTCTTATGTATGTATGTCTATTTTTTTTCAGAATTTAGAACTTGTAGTTCATTTCTCAGCGAGTCCACATCAACATTTAAATTTTAGGTAATTATTGACTACATACATTACTTATAATAATTAATATTTCTGAGTTATAATTTATAACACAAGAGAGCGCAAATCGGTCGAGCGCAATCCGGCCGACACTAATCATAACTCTATAATAAAGCAGAACACTTCCCAAGGTCAAACATGCATGCGCGTGGTCTATGTGTAGTTACGATTGTGGGCGTTGTCTTGATATTAGCAGCGTTGCCAGACCTGGTACAATTCTACGAATCTGGTACATTCTGAAACCGTTTCTGCAAAAGTATATTTTTAAAACGCGCATGCATTCAGTCTGGCAACCCTGCATATTCTGACCCGAGTGGTGCCGACCTACCGATGCCAGCGGTGACGTAACCGATCTTTGCCGTTTATGTTTGGAAGTGTGGTTAAAGTTTCGAAATAATGAATTGGAGTAATTCTTCTTCAGCTTTCCAGCATTTCACCAGTGGAAAGACCAAATTGAAGGACGCACTTTGTCATCGTATGGACTTCACACTTCATCTAAATTGCTGGCGGATGGCAGTAAGAAACAATATTACAACTGTCTTCGCTCTGTAAACTTTTTGTGTGTTCTAGGCAAATTAAAACAAGGTGTAACTTTTGAGCACATATTAAATGATATTCGTGATGCTGGATTGACGAAAGAGGAATCACAACAAATCCTACCTTTATAGAAGAAAGACTTGCACAATATCGCAAGAGATTTTCGTATAGAAAAAGTCGCAGGCAATTTGCATAACCTCCGATAAAAGAACTGGTAATTATATAACTAAAAATCATAACATTGTAGTAAATAGTGAAGTAGTACAGTGGAGTAGTCATGCAAAAAACCTAGGTATTATAATAGACGATAAATTATCATTCGAATTGCATGTGAGACATATTTACCAAATGTCATTTATGAAATTACGTACTTTGTATAGTTTAAAATATTTATTAGACGAAAAAACCAAACTCATGTTAGTTAAGGTGCTTATTTATCCGCATTTATACTATTGCACTATGGTAGTTTTTCCAAATCTCACAGAATACAACAAAACTAAACTACAGCGAGTACAAAACGCTTGCGTAAGATTTGTCTGTAACGTTAAATACCAAGAGCTCAATGTTAAGGACTTTATAAACTTTTGCCGCCTCTCTTACATGCTGAGTTCATGCTGTGCGCAGTGGACTCCCGTGCCGGCATCCGATTCCAAAAACACTTACGTTTCATCTGTCAGAGTGGCAGCATGCAAACCGGTCACGCACTACGAAAACTAATTCTCTGTAAATGTTAAACTGTTAGTGTTAATTTATGGCAATAAATTACTACTTTTGCTTTTCAACGTGTGTATAATTCAGTGAAACCTACAAGTCCATACAGTCCACAAATTCCAAGGCGAGCAAGGCAATCAGGAATGTTCCAAATAACGAAAAACTGAGAAGGCTACAAAACATTGGAACTTCGATCCTGATTACTGCTCAAACATTGGTCCTACAGAACCGGATTTGAGCCACATTGGGTCATTGCGGGTCCGGGGCAGCGACAGCATTCGACAACGTTGGTCATAGGCAAGTACAAAGCATATTCAGTTTTGTATTGCATCGCATACAATCGGCCGCAAGGAAGCAGCGTCCAATTTCGCAGCAACGCGTGGAACAAAGAGGGAGCATGCGGTGCCCGTAGCGAGAGGAAGGAAGACAGCAGACGGTAGATACCCAAACGCCGAGTCTCGCGCCAAATTCGTGCAGGTGTGGAGCCAGCGGCCAGCTGCAAGCGAGACGGTAGTAGGAACAGAAAACCGGCAAGGCGGCACACACCAAGATCAATGTAAGCCTGATTTTCCTATGCATAAATTTGGTTTATTTCGTCTGTGTTTGCATGTGTGCATAATTTCAGCTGCGTATTATTGCGTAAACAAATGGTTTAGGAGTCATATAAACATTTTAATTGCGTGAAATGCCAAGCTATTACGTTTGTTAGCGATATCCCCTGCATGTTTTCATACTGCAGTCACAAATAATCCCGCGTTACCAAGGCCGTTTTCTGCGTCGTAGCAACAAGTTTCCCGCGTTGTAACGGGGTTGTTTTCTGCGTCGTAAGCTACAAGTTTCTCGCGTTGTTAGCAAGCGCTGTCTACGTTATAAACAAATTCGCGCCAGAGGCGTGCGAAAGGGTTTTATCATTAAAGAATATTTCAGATTCTGCAAGTAGTAAGGCTACCGCGCGTAGCATTTTGCCTGAAATATCACAGATAGTTGACCCGTTGGGTCCGCGTGCCAGAGGCGTGCAAAGTTCACGCCAGAGGCGTACGAAAAAGTTAGTTCGATCTGTTAAGTTGTTTTCAGTTCAACAATTATGAATTCGCTTGTTAGGGCACGTGGCTCTATCAAAGGCAAGCTTACGAGTTTCGCAAAATACGTGCAATCGTTGCAAACAATTTACGAGGTAGATCAATCGTTATCTAGCATTCAAATTATGCAGTTACAAGAAAGATTGAATAATGCAGCCACATTGTTATCAGAATATGATGCGGTTCATGAACAAATTTTAGAAGCCAGTGAAGATGCAGAACGGGAAATGCAACAGCGAGTCGAATTTGAAGACTCTTATTATTTTGCAATCGTACAAGCTAAATATTTGATTAATGAATACAACAGCCAGTCTGATGTTGCATTAGATCGTTCTGGATCTCCTAATGGTAGCGTGAGATCAACGCATTCAAATTGCAGTTCGCATTGCAATAATCAAGCTGTACGCCTTCCTGCCATTTCGATTCCCAAATATTCAGGAAACGTGTCAGAATGGCTAGAATTTCGTGAGATATTTAGTAGCTTAATTCATGAGAATCAAACGCTGACTAATATTCAGAAGCTGCATTACCTAAAGGCTAGTTTACAGGGTGATGCAAGCCAAATTATAAAAAGTTTAGAGTTTACTGCGGGTAATTATACTCTAGCTTGGGAGGCATTGTGCAATCGATACAATGATCCAAAAATTCTGGTTCATAACCACCTCAAGGCCATTTTCGAACTCGAATCTTGCAGTAAGGAATCTGCAACTAAATTACGTACGATTAGCGATATGTTATTCAAGCATTTTGCAGCAATCAAATCATTAGCTACCGAAAGCGAGCTTCTTGATTTTGTTATAATTTATGTAGTTTCTAAAAAACTGGACCCCACTACATTTCGTGAATGGGAGGTCCTTAGAAACCGGTCAAGTTCTGACCTGCCTAATCTTGATGAGTTCAAGGAATTCTTACAAAACACAGCAAATCTTCTAGAAACTCTAGAGGTAAAAGATAGCAAGCTTGTACCCGAAAGGTCTTCCAAGGTACATTCGAAATCATTTGTGTCAGGTACCCCTTCGTGTCCACTTTGTAAAGGATCTCATTCCTTGTACAAATGCGATAAGTTTGTCAAGCTGTCTGTTCTTGACAGAAAGTCAAAGGCAAAAGAGCTCCGCGTATGCTTTAATTGCCTAACTCAGGGTCACCTATCGAGCCTCTGTAGCTCCAAATATACGTGTAGAAAGTGCAAATCAAAGCACAACACCCTTCTTCATGAGGATAAACCTCAAAATGCTTCTTCTAGTCAACCAGGATCTGCGATGTCGGCAGAAACCCCTGTTGAACTAAACCAATCGATTTCGGCATTCTGTTCGAATGCTTTTCAGGTACTCTTACCTACGGCTACCGCTAAACTCATCGCTGATGATGGTACGCCTCACGTTGTGCGAATCCTGTTGGATTCAGGTTCCCAATCGAACTTTATACGTTCAGATTTGTGTAAAAGGTTGAAGCTTCCAATTCGCGAAGTCAACGTTACTGTTTCTGGCTTAAGTAAAGCCACTTCTCAAATCAAGGCTAGGTGTGATATCAAGCTGCAAGCCCCTCACACTTCATACGGCATTGGCCTATCCTGTCTTGTTCTCGATGAGATTACGGGTGTTACCCCAAGTTTTCGCGTCCAGCGAAACAGCTTCAAGGTTCCTGATAACATCAAGTTATCAGATCTGTCCTACGACCAACCGGGCACCATCGACATTCTGATTGGTTCGCCCATTTTCTGGCAGCTCCTTTGTATTGGACAAATTGGCCTAGACCCAAATCTTCCCATCCTCCAAAAGACTCGTTTTGGTTGGATTGTTTCTGGCCCCACAGGCCCCCCTTCTGCGTACCCTGTACAGTGCAATCTTAGCACGATCGAGGATGCTTCTGATCCCATTACTAGGTTTTGGCAACTCGAACATTACCCAGAGGAAAAGGTTCGCACAAATGAAGAGAACGCCTGTGAGGCACATTTTCAGCAAAATACGCAACGAGAAGCGAATGGTCGATTCGTTGTCTCTATCCCTTTCAAGAAGCCTGTAGAGGTATTGGGTGATTCATTGCAAATCGCTCAGAAAAGATTCTTATCATTAGAGAAGCGGTTACAAGCGAACCCTGACTTGTCCAATCGCTATTCGAGTTTCATGAATGAATATTCTGAATTAGGTCATATGTCCGTTTCAAACCCTAATTCAAACGAGATATCCTATTATCTACCCCACCACGGAGTCTTAAAAGAGGAAAGCCTGACAACTAAACTCCGAGTTGTATTCAATGGTTCTCAAGCAACCACTTCCGGGCAATCTCTGAACAGCATTCAGATGGTTGGCCCAACCGTGCAGCAAGACTTATTTTCAATTCTTGTTCGCTTTCGCAAGCATTTATTCGCTATATCAGCTGATATCGAGAAGATGTATCGCCAGGTTCTGGTGAATCCTAACCATAGGCCCCTTCAGAGAATCTTGTGGCGACCCTCATCAGCTGAGCCTCTTCGGTCGTACGACCTGAATACGGTTACGTATGGCACCGCTTCAGCATCTTTTCTTGCTATTCGATGCTTAACCCAATTGGGCATCGAATGTGAGGCTTCAAATCCCGAAGTCTCTCGAATCATAAAGGAGGACTTCTACGTCGACGACCTTCTGACAGGTGCCGACACTCCTGAGAAAGCGCGTACTCTCTGCTCAAACTTGGATCAGATTCTTGAGTCAGGCTGCTTCAAACTTAGAAAGTGGATTTCTAACTCTCCAGAAGTTCTCGATGGAATACCAGATTCCGATTTGCATCCGGGTGTTCTTGATTTCAGTGCACATGAGCACACAAACACCCTTGGTTTGATTTGGTCCTTTAAAAGCGATCATCTGATGTTCAATATTTCAAATTCTACAAGTAGTAAGGCTACGAAGCGTAGCATCTTGTCTGAAATATCGCAGATATTCGACCCGTTGGGTCTTCTAAGTCCATGCACCATGGGTGCCAAGGTTCTTTTGCAACAGCTTTGGATGGAAAAGCTGGATTGGGATGAACCCGTTCCTAAAGCCATACAAGAAAAATGGTTAACCTATCGCAGTGAGCTTCTCATGCTCAATGACTTAGCAATTCCTCGTCACGTCCTCTGTCGGAGCGTGGTCGAGATAGAGCTCCATGGTTTCTGCGACGCCTCTAACGATAGTTACGGTGCGTCGATATACCTACGTTCCAAGAATCAGGAAGGGGAAGTACAGGTTCACCTTCTCTGTTCCAGGGCCAAGGTAGCCCCTTTAAAGCCCTTGACAATCCCGAAGCTCGAGCTCTGCGGAGCTGTTCTTCTAAGCAAACTTTCCGTGCAAGTCATAAAGGCACTTGATTTGCCCATATCTAGAATCGGTCTGTGGACAGATTCCACAATAGTGCTAGGATGGTTGAAAACCAGTCCAAATCTTCTTAAGACCTTTGTGTGCAACAGAGTTGCTGATGTTCAGCAACTCACCTTTGATGCCACTTGGCGGCATGTTCCCACAACGTCTAATCCTGCTGATCTTCTCACTAGGAGAATCACCCCTTTAGGTTTGAAAGAATTGAGCCTTTGGTGGCATGGTCCCACCTGGCTAAGCGAAGGTGAGGCCTCTTGGCCTGCTTCCAAACATGTTCGTGCTGAGCTTCCAGAATTCAAAAAAGAAGTTCAGAGTCTTCCTGTAACCTCTGTTGAACCATTTCCGTTCAATCAGTATTCAAGCTTTGCTCGCTTACAACGAGTTATAGCTTATTGCTTTCGTTTTCATAACAATGCGCGAGCCCCCAAAGCTGATCGTCTTTCTGGGCCCCTTTCTACAGATGAACTGCAATCATCTATTGTAAGACTTGCCAGGTTTTCCCAACGCGAGTCATTTCCAGACGAACTTAAACTGTTGTCACAGAGCAAGCCTTTGAAACAATCTTCTGCTTTGATATCCCTGAATCCCTTTCTGGATTCCGAGGGACTGCTAAGAGTTGGTGGTAGGCTCCACAACTCTCAATTACCCTTTGACAAGAAGTTTCCTCTAGTGATTTCTGGCAAGCATCCATTCGCCAAACTCCTAGTATCGCATGAGCATCTTCGGCTTCTCCATGCCGGACCTCAAATGCTGTTAGCTAGTCTCAGAGAACGATATTGGATCACATCTGGCAGAAATATCGTCAAGCAAGTGGTTCATCAATGCTTACGGTGTTTTAGATTCTCTCCTAGGTTAACTGAACCCATAATGGGAGACCTGCCAGCCTCTCGTATTCAATCATCGCCCCCATTTCATACGACTGGTATCGATTATGGTGGACCGTTCATGATAAAGGATCGCAAAGGACGTGGTTCTAAACTAGTAAAGTCCTACCTTTGTCTATTCGTTTGTTTCGTCACAAAGGCAGTGCACCTTGAATTGGTCGCTGATCTGTCTACTGAAACCTTCTTAATGGCTTTTCGCCGGTTTGTGGCTCGACGAGGCAAACCGCTCCATGTCTACTCAGACAACGGCACTAACTTTGTAGGCGCTAATTCCGAGTTAATCGAATTAGGCAATTTTCTCGCGGAACAAAACCCTTCTATTTCCGAATCAGTCGCGAGCGACGGAGTAGCTTGGCATTTTATACCCGCGCACAGTCCCCACTTTGACGGATTGTGGGAGGCCGGAATCAAGTCCTCCAAACATCACATACGTCGCGTTATAGGTAACGCTAGTCTAAATTACGATGAATTTTGCACTTTGTTAGCACAGGTGGAAGCGACCTTAAACTCCCGACCCCTGTCCCCTTTGTCCTCTGATCCAAACGACCTTCAGCCTTTGACTCCTGCTCATTTCCTGATTGGTCGTCCGTTGGTGTCACTGCCTGATCCCAACGTAACTGAGATAGTCGAGTCTCGGCTGTCTAAATACCAGAGAATACAACAACTACACCAGAATGTGTGGAAGAGATGGAGTAAAGAGTACATCTCGGAACTCCAACAGCGCACCAAATGGCGCACGCATCTTTCGGACCTCCAGCCTGGTTCCATGGTCCTCATCAAGGATGACAATCTACCCCCTCTGAAGTGGAGGTTAGGCCGGGTCACCGAGCTGCACCCTGGCCTTGACGGCGTTACGCGTGTGGCGTCAGTGAACACTGTGTCAGGGATCGTGAAGCGATCCTTCGCTAAATTGTGCCCGCTACCTAGTGTTGTGAACTAGTGCGTTAGCGTTCAGCGCAGTTTTCGTAAAGCCTTTTGGCTCCCCATTGTTCGGGTTTTCTTGTACTAGATTAAGATCCATGTACTATTAGGCTTTGTATATATGTGTGTTCATGTTACATGTTTTACTCTAGCTTTTACATGTCAACTCTGTACTGTTTTATTTGAAAGGTTACCCTTTCCAAGGCGGGCGGTATGTTAAGGACTTTATAAACTTTTGCCGCCTCTCTTACATGCTGAGTTCATGCTGTGCGCAGTGGACTCCCGTGCCGGCATCCGATTCCAAAAACACTTACGTTTCATCTGTCAGAGTGGCAGCATGCAAACCGGTCACGCACTACGAAAACTAATTCTCTGTAAATGTTAAACTGTTAGTGTTAATTTATGGCAATAAATTACTACTTTTGCTTTTCAACGTGTGTATAATTCAGTGAAACCTACAAGTCCATACAGTCCACAAATTCCAAGGCGAGCAAGGCAATCAGGAATGTTCCAAATAACGAAAAACTGAGAAGGCTACAAAACATTGGAACTTCGATCCTGATTACTGCTCAAACACTCAATGTAAAACAACGTAGTATGCATAGGCGTAACTTTTATACACTCACCGGCACGAAAAACGGAGCACTTGCACCTCCGGATACATATGTACGCTGATGATCTTCAGATATATATAACAACGGAAGTATCAAATTTAAACATGGCTATTCGTAAGATAAACGAGGATTAACATAATCTTACTGTCTGGTTTAGCAATAATGGTCTTAGATCAAACGCCAAAAAGTCGCAGGCAATTTGCATAACCTCCGATAAAAGAACTGGTGATTATATAACTAAAAATCATAACATTGTAGTAAATAGTGAAGTAGTACAGTGGAGTAGTCATGCAAAAAACCTAGGTATTATAATAGACGATAAATTATCATTCGAATTGCATGTGAGACATATTTACCAAATGTCATTTATGAAATTACGTACTTTGTATAGTTTAAAATATTTATTAGACGAAAAAACCAAACTCATGTTAGTTAAGGCGCTTATTTATCCGCATTTATACTATTGCACTATGGTATTTTTTCCAAATCTCAGAATACAACAAAACTAAACTACAGCGAGTACAAAACGCTTGCGTAAGATTTGTCTGTAACGTTAAATACCAAGAGCTCAATGTAAAACAACGTAATATGCATAGGCGTAACTTGGGAGGGGCAAGGGGGGGCAGTGGCCCCCCCAAAATTTTGATTTTAAAGTGCAAGTGCATCATTTTTTTGCAATTTAGGTTTAAAAATGTTGTGAAGTCTTGATTTTGCCCCCCCAAAGTGATGCCCCAAGTTACGCCCATGGTAGTATGTATCTGTATTGTATGTTTTTGTATACTCTGATCTGTACTAAAACGCCAAGATATTTGTACGACTTGTTGAGCAAAAGATCAGAAGTTCACAATGTAAATATCAGGTACAATAGTTATAAGCCGTTCACGACCTTTTTGGGACAAAGTTGGCTATGATTTTTTCTTTTCATGTTGGACTAACTGATTCGATGATGTAGCGGATGCAACTTTTTTTTTCTGTCAGTGTCTGTTCGACATTTTCTTGCCACCACATTGCCAGATTTAATATTTTAATATTCGTAAGAAAATAAATGATTTATCAAATGTGTAAAAATAATTTTAATTTCCGTCAAAGGAAAAGTCAAAATGCCCAAAATAATTTTGTTGCAACAAAAAATTTCGACTAAACGATGCTATTTCCAATTTAAGAAGGACAGACCACATTTAAAAGAAAGCGAGTCGATGTGGAGACTAGAGAATATCCGGCAACAATGTACCTATTCAGAAAATATAACCTTAAACTGAAAACAACCTAACCTAACACAAAAATTGTCAATTTCCATGAGGGAGTTTAGTTGCAACAGAGGTACTGCCAACAAAATTACTAGATGGTCATAGCCACACCTGACCCAAAAAGATCGTGAACGGCTTATATACAATACCACAACATCGAACAGCTAAATTTAAGGGCTGTTTTCTATATATGGCTCCCACATTGTTAAATAAGTTCTTTGATATGTTTCCAGAGCAGCCACTTTCTATTAAGAGTGCCTTGTTAGAATTAGTTAGTAACACGATTTAAGATAGTCTTGTTATGTTGCTAGCATGTACTGTATTGTATTATATTAATTGTGTGTGTGTACAGCATTTGCTTATATTTGTGTGATGCCCCGGGAGGGTGGAAGACTGGCTTTGTATACCTCTTTGGTATTCAATAAATGGATTTATTATTATTATTATTATATAAAACAAATTACAAATTATTACAAATTTTAATAAAAACGAATTACGAAGTGTATGTGTGGTCAAACCTCGTGCTAATGTTTTCAGTAGCATCGGTTTTATTCAAAAGGCCATCCATTATATTTTTTTCTTCAACAATTGTTGGTTTATTACATTTTGATACGTCTTTAATTTGCTTCTATTTTGTTGTAACCAAATTGTAGCAACTGTTGAATTTGAAAAGACGTCATTATTATCAAAGCAAAATCGTTGATATCAAGAAGCCCTAAATCACTTTCAACACCTTGTTCTTTATACCGGGTGGCCATAAGTATCTGATATCACATTACCTTTGGAATCAACACCGCTTTATTAAAGCGATGAATACAACTAAACTAAATGTCATGACAACTAAAATTCCTATCTGTCAAAAATTATTACAGATTGCAATAAGTAATGGAGTTAGAACAGGAGATTTTTATAATCGAGTCGTAGGCTAATCTGCAGAATCCATGGCACATTCTCCTCCTCTTGCATTTTATTACATTACATAGATACCAATACTTATTGTAATTGAAATATAGTACTAACCCAACATTTATAAGTAGCTAATTCCATGGCTACCGAGATCTCAGATATTTATGGCCACCCGGTATAACAATACTGGACACTCGTCACATAGACTTTTCGTATCTTCAACCCACAATTTTACGCTTATTGCATCGTTATGGTGGCGTTTTGTACTATAATCTATAGCTACAAAAATCTCTTAGGCCAGCTACAGTAGGATCGGCCTGCCGAAAAAATCCAAGTGAGCTGAGATTTTGCATACACCTTTGACATTACAAATAATGTCTCAAAAGTCCCCATCGATATGGCGCTTGCGATTTGACTTATTCAACGTCAAAGGTCACAGAAATAAGTTTTTCGCAAATATCTCGCTTTCTATGGGTCGTATGACTTTTTTAGTTATTACAAAAAATGAAGGCTAGGAAATTCTCTACAAAAAAGATTATACAGGTGCTTTACGTACAACTAACCATTCAGTAAATAACATACTGTTAAGTTTTGCAGACGGGTTTTACTTCCTTTTACGATAAAGGAAGTATTGGATTCACCCCAAAAATCCGAAATTGAGTTTTCAACAGATCTTCACGTTCTAGAGTCCCCTGAACCAAAAAAAAAACGTGTTTTTGTTCATTGGTCTGTCTGTCTGTCTGCGAACAGAATATCTCAAAAAAAAGTATGGTGTTAAAACTTTATATATAAGTTTTGTGTACTATCTCAATGCGACAGCTATCTTTTGAAGAAAATCGCATAACCGGAAGTTTGATGTTTACTCTTGTGTTTCAAAAACGGCTCCAACGATTTTTTTGAAACTTTACATTTTTATTACATTTTTAATGTGGATTGATTGAGATGAGTGATTTTCAAGTTGAATTTTAGAGGTATTCAACTGAAAAATCACTTATCTCACATCAATGCACACCGGTTATGCGATTTTCTTCAGAAGCTTGCTGTCGCATTTAGATAGTACAAAAAACTTATATATGAAGTTTCAACGCCATACCTCTTTTCATTTATGAGTTATTCTGTTCACAGACAGATCGACGGACGGACACACAGACCAATCAGCAAAAACATGTTTTCTGGGTTCAGGGGACTCTAAAACGTGAAGATCTGTTGAAAACCCAATTTTCGAATTTTTGGAGTGAATCCAATAGTTTCTTTATCGTAAAAAGAAGTAAAACCCGTCTGCAAAACTTAATAGTGTGTTATTTACTGAACGGTTAGTTGTATGTAAAAAAGCTTTATATTCTTTTTTGTAGAGAATTTCCTAGCCTTCATTTTTTGTAATAACTAAAAAAGTCATACCACCCATAGAAAGCGAGATATTTGCGAAAAACTTATTTCTGTGACATTTGACCTTGAATAACTCAAAACGCAAGCGCGATATCGATGGGGACTTTTGAGACATTATTTGTAATGTCAAAATAAAGGTGTATGCAAAATTTCAGCTCACTTGGATTTTTTCGGCAAATGCTGCGGTTGTCCGTCTAATGTAACTGAACTATCTTGCGATATTGTGCAAGTCAAAGTGTGAAAATTGCTGTTGATTTTGTTATTGCTATTGTTGCTATTTTTGTGTGTTAATTCTGTTTTGAAATGCGCCATACCACAATGTTGAGTACGCCTCCGATTTATTGTGTCGTTTAGCTTAAATAAGGTTAACAATTTAATGTCAATATGATAGATGTCAAAAGTGTTACCAATACAAAACTTGGAAATTACTAGATTCTAACATTAGTTCTGCCATCTATGACCACTGGTTTGGATTCAAGTTGTAGTGACATCGCCATGGATATGCCATCTACGAGTGCTGGTCCAAGTTCAGACGACATCCCCATGGACATTCGAGCTATAGGTGTTGGTTCAATTTCCAGTGACATCGTAATAGGCACTGATGATGAAGAGGTTTGTATTTTTGTGAATTATATGTTACAATGTTATGTACCTATTTTAATTATGGATTGCAGCTATGGTGTCACTGTAGGAAACCAGACGACGGCGAACAAATGGTAAAATATTATGACAGAAAATGTAGAATAAAATGGTACCATTCAGCATGCCTACAATTAAAAAAATTCCTAAAGGAAAGTGGTTATGTGAACTCTGTAAATATACTGCTCCACAAATGAACTGGACCATTTGCATATATTGGTGCAATTTTTAAAAATATTTTCCAAAAGGGCAGTCATGAAATTTTTGGTAACCTTTCATGATTGTGTCACTATAAAAAGCATTTCTTTTCATAATTCTGTTTAAAGAAAACTAAGTCCATTAATAAAATATTATCATTTTAAAATTTTGAATTTTGCCCAAATATTGACAGCACATTGCATACAAAGTATGCCGAATTGTTGCCAAAGATTTTTAAACGTTCTGGAGAGACTCAAAGAACTATTAATTAACCTTTTTTTGTGATTCCTCTTATTTTTGTGAAATATAGTTTTTCTATAGTTTCATAATTTTTTAATTTTATTAATATGATTTTGTTAATTCTTCAGTTGATATTTGAGAATAGTGAAATTAAATATGCTTAATATGAGTATACTATAAAACAAAAGCTTTTATATATATATATATATATATATATATATATATTGTGACGTAATGTAATAAATACATTTTTTATGGGTGGTCCAGTACATTTGTGGAGCAGTATATAAATAGAATTATTTTGTTATTCTGTGTTGATAGAATTTGTATATATGTTGATTGTTTATTTAGCATAAATGGCTTCGAAATATTCTTTATACTTTATCCATTGCAATTCTTTTTCATACTTAATTTAGACATTAGTTATTCTATTATTTTGTACTGTTATGTAAATATTTTGATTGTTTATGTACCTTAAATTCATTAAAATTTTGTTATAAATTATGGAATAATAAGATTAACGATAGCAAGCTGCTTTCGCTATTAACTTTAAGAGTACCCGCTAGGCCTGTTTGTTTCTCACCGTTATTCTTTGTACCTTCTTTTTATACCAGAATTCCGATTACTGATATATTAAAGCTTGAGAATCAAATTTACATACTGCTCAACATTGATTTGTCAGCTCCATACAGTATGTTTGATTCTGTTGTAAAAAAGTATTATTATAACTAAAATGAAACAAAACGAACTATTGATGTAACAAATTTTTAAGACTTAAATTTACCAATCAGTACGGGAAGTCATAGTAGCAAGTTACGGCGTCGATCCATCTCCTGCAACCATGATTAAAGTTTATTTTAGTTAGGATGATTATTTTAATTTTAATTTACATGCTATAACGCTCATACCTGCATATAGCAGAATATATCTACACTGCATCTCTTGTAATAAGGGTAACACCTGTTAGAGATGTCACAATAAATAAATATTAAATAGCTTCAAAATATCCGTTATGCTTTATGCAGTAATAGTTATTTAACCAACAAGTGTGTTAATGAACGCGATTAATAATCGAAACTGTTTAAAGCACGAACATGCAAAATATCAAAACCTCAAAATCACAAAAACAGTTAATTAATGAAAAAGAGTGGATTAATCAAAAACAGTGTATTAATAGATCTATTAATCTATCCTTTTTTTTAAACAGTTAATTAATGAAAAAGAGTGTATTAATCAAAAACAGTGTATTAATGACTTCTATTAATCCATCCTTTTTTAGGAAAAATAATTCATTAATATTGAAATTAAGAAGCGGTCAACGGAAAAGTTATTTTTCATACTTAATTTAGACATTAATTATTCTTTTATGTTGTGTAGACAGCATGTGTAATTTTATTGATTGTTAATGTAGCTTACATAGTTTCGAATGTTTCTTATCATATAGGTACTATTTAATAATTTTTGCTATGTGATATCGTAATTTTGCTTTTTATTAATTGGCCACATGCAGAAAAAGATAATCAAATAATTTTACATTATATAATAAATGGTGATGGATAGTATTAACGTTAGATCCTTAATTAACTAATTTTAATAATTTTGTAGATATTATTATTATTAAAGTAAAAATAATTAGATTAACTTTGTTAATACAATTTATTTCATAATTATACAATTATAGGAGGGCATAAATTTACGAGTGCACAAGAAACTGTTAATATCTGATCTACCACGGCAACATCGTCAGTTTTCTTTTTCGCCAGGAACATAGGCATCGTTTCGTGAAGAACTGTATTTTTTTGACGAAGGACTCCAATAACGCGTTCAGTGTTGAATCCAGGGGGGTGACCGGGGGTGAAATTCCAACCCGGGCAGCACAAAATTTCCCCCGGAAACATTACCACTTTATATTCATGTGTCTTTAAATCTATAAAATAATGGACGGATTGCGGTGGAATAGGTAACAATACCCCCCAGACGTTTCATTTTCCCCCCCGGAGTAATCAGTCTGAATTCAACACTGAACGCGTTTGACGTGTATTCAGATATAATTAAGATAATTATTGTAACAATATACTTGCACTACCTCACGCTTGCTATATTCCTGGTTGATTCTATATCCCTTGGATCAAGCTGCCGTTTCCCTTTTAGAAAAGCAGGCGTAATCACTGTGGCCATATGTAGTCCTACGGAGTCTTTTATTAAAAAGCCAAGATCTGCCAATACAAAATCTTCTGGCAAGAGATTGTTTAAAATCCCACAATCCTCTGTTAGACCTTTATCGCTTATTCTGCCACTATATCCATGTGATACAAATGATATTGATCCAGGAGGAGTGATGCCTATTAGTACCTTTACCGTATTATGTTGTTTGTACGTAGACCATGTAGTACATTGTACTTCAAGGCTACTTGATTTTTCCACACTCATCTCAAAACAATCGATTATTACTGAAATCTTGTTGCCAAACGCTACCTTGAAGCATTCTGGCATTGATTTAATCAGCTGATCTCGTTCAGGCCAAATAATAAAATTTTTCATCCGATGATACATAATATTCAATGTGGTATAAAATATTCTGGAAATTGTTTGTACGCTGACGTTAAACATTTATGCCAATAAACTAAAATCTAAATGTATTCTAAGTTTTATCACCGTTATCAAAAACATGACTCTAAGCATGTTTTACTTACTGAATTAGGAATAAATATATATAATTAAATGTGAACTGTATATATTGTATGTATTTGGTGTAGCATTTGCCATAGTAGGCGTGTGTAAAAGAATTTTTTTTTGTAATGTCACAAACAAAGTATATCTATCTAACGCGCAAAACTTTAAATGCGGCATGTGCCGTGGGCTACAACGTCATTCTTCCATGCTCACGTAAAACTTTTACATTACTGGAAAACTCTCACTTTTCTTAACTTGTAGAACAATTCCTTCCGCATTTTTTTACTGCGTTCCAACAACGTCGTATTAATTAGGACGCCTTCCAGAGGCGAGCGTTTCCTTTCCAGAGACTTTCCATTTGAAAACATATTTTTTGGAACTTTTCCTTAGCGTACTTTTAAAACTTTCTTTAGTGCAACAAAAGTAATAAAATTCGTCGTATATTTTAAATGCGGCATATGCCGCGGGTTTCAGCTAGTTTCTAAATAAACTATAACAAGTAATATAAACATTATAAAAGATAGATTATATGGTAATTTAATCAAATTAATAAAATATTAAGTTATACGCCTTTATTTTGGGTCACTGTCTTCTGACGTTAAACTTGAACATGTAAAACACAATGTGCACGTTTCAATGTGCTCCTTAGATACAAAATTATTGCACATGTCACACAAAATATTTGTATTTTTATCTAGTCGTGGACAAATCTTACACCTTCCCCGTTTATTTTTTGGATTGTCGACGTTCTTGTATTGCAAAAGTAAGTTAATTCTTCTTTTTATTTCCGGTTTTACTAGCTCCTCACCTAGTTCTAATAAAAAACGACATCTTCCTGTTGTATTTTTGTATGTACTGACAAGCTCAGTCAAACTGTAATTGAGGGTTTATCCCAGAGACAGAGAGCTATATTTATAAACACTAGCAGTACGCAGTTTTACCACGCAACTAACGTGTCACAACTTGTAGAAACGTGAACAACTGCGAGTTGGTGCTGCACATTATTCTACCTTACATAAAAACGTATTTCGGAGCCTAAAAACTAAGGCTAAACAAATTAAAATTTTATCTCATGTAACCCACCTGGGGTAAAAATTGACCCCAAGCGCATATTTTGCGGTATAAATATTTTTCTATAACAATTTAGCAACAACAAATAGTATGATCCTCTCCTATGGAGTTCGATAGAAGCATATTTAGGGTTTCAAGACAATAGACCAAATTTAAACATAAGAAAACTACATTCTACAGCGCGTGGAGTCAAAAAAAGACCCCAGGTGGGCTACGAGGGTTAATATAGCAATTTTATATGGCTAAATAAGCTCTAAATGCACTCCTACATTGTTTACAACCTTTCCAATCAGTTCTAAACCAATTGTTGAGTACGTGTTAGCGTTGGCACGATGACCACGTATAAAATTATTATATTTTGATCGACGCCAGGTGTTATAGTAGTAAAATAAAATTTTCTGTAGTTAACGTATATTGAAAAACGTGCTTTTCAGACGTTCTAACGCACCTTAATACTAAACTATTAAACTTGAATTTTTTGGATGCAAAATAATTTAATATAGCAATTTTATATGGCTAAATAAGCTCTAAATGCACTCCTACTTTGTTTACAACCTTTCCAATCAATTCTAAACCAATTGTTGAGTACGTGTTAGTGTTGGCACGATGACCACGTATAAAATTATTATATTTTGATCGACGCCAGGTGTTATAGTAGTACAATAAAATTTTCTGTAGTTAACGTATATTGAAAAACGTGCTTTTCAGACGTTCTAACGCACCTTAATACTAAACTGTTAAACTTAAATTTTTTGGATGCAAGATAATTTAATATAGCAATTTTATATGGTTAAATAGGTTCTAAATGAACTCCTACATTGTTTACAACCTTTCCAATCAATTCTAAACCAATTGTTGAGTACGTGTCAGCGTTGGCACGATGACCACGTATAAAATTATTATATTTTGATCGACGCCAGGTGTTATAGTAGTAAAATAAAATTTTCTGTAGTTAACGTATATTGAAAAACGTGCTTTTCAGACGTTCTAACGCACCTTAATACTAAACTATTAAACTTAAATTTTTTGGATGCAAAATAATTTAATATAGCAAATTTATATGTCTAAATAAGCTCTAAATGCACTCCTACATTGTTTACAACCTTTCCAATCAATTCTAAACCAATTGCTGAGCACTTGTTAGTGTTGGCACGATTACCACGTATAAAATTATTATATTTTGATCGATGCCAGGTGTTATAGTAGTATAATAAAATTTTCTGTAGTTAACGTATATTGAAAAACGTGCTTTTCAGACGTTCTAACGGACCTTAATACTAAACTATTAAACTTGAATTTTTTGGATGCAAAATAATTTAATATAGCAATTTTATATGGCTAAATAAGCTCTAAATGCACTCCTACTTTGTTTACAACCTTTCCAATCAATTCTAAACCAATTGTTGAGTACGTGTTAGTGTTGGCACGATGACCACGTATAAAATGATTATATTTTGATCGACGCCAGTTGTTATAGTAGTACAATAAAATTTTCTGTAGTTAACGTATATTGAAAAACGTGCTTTTCAGACGTTCTAACGCACCTTAATACTAAACTGTTAAACTTAAATTTTTTGGATGCAAGATAATTTAATATAGCAATTTTATATGGTTAAATAGGTTCTAAATGAACTCCTACATTGTTTACAACCTTTCCAATCAATTCTAAACCAATTGTTGAGTACGTGTCAGCGTTGGCACGATGACCACGTATAAAATTATTATATTTTGATCGACGCCAGGTGTTATAGTAGTAAAATAAAATTTTCTGTAGTTAACGTATATTGAAAAACGTGCTTTTCAGACGTTCTAACGCACCTTAATACTAAACTATTAAACTTGAATTTTTTGGATGCAAAATAATTTATTATAGCAATTTTATACGGCTAAATAAGCTCTAAATGCACTCCTACATTGTTTACAACCTTTCCAATCAATTCTAAACCAATTGTTGAATACGTGTTAGCGTTGGCATGATGACCACGTATAAAATTATTATATTTTGATCGACGCCAGGTGTTATAGTAGTACAATAACATTTTCTGTAGTTAACGTATATTGAAAAACGTGCTTTTCAGACGTTCTAACGCACCTTAATACTAAACTGTTAAACTTAAATTTTTTGGATGCAAGATAATTTAATATAGCAATTTTATATGGTTAAATAGGTTCTAAATGAACTCCTACATTGTTTACAACCTTTCCAATCAATTCTAAACCAATTGTTGAGTACGTGTCAGCGTTGGCACGATGACCACGTATAAAATTATTATATTTTGATCGACGCCAGGTGTTATAGTAGTAAAATAAAATTTTCTGTAGTTAACGTATATTGAAAAACGTGCTTTTCAGACGTTCTAACGCACCTTAATACTAAACTATTAAACTTGAATTTTTTGGATGCAAAATAATTTATTATAGCAATTTTATACGGCTAAATAAGCTCTAAATGCACTCCTACATTGTTTACAACCTTTCCAATCAATTCTAAACCAATTGTTGAATACGTGTTAGCGTTGGCATGATGACCACGTATAAAATTATTATATTTTGATCGACGCCAGGTGTTATAGTAGTACAATAACATTTTCTGTAGTTAACGTATATTGAAAAACGTGCTTTTCAGACGTTCTAACGCACCTTAATACTAAACTGTTAAACTTAAATTTTTTGGATGCAAGATAATTTAATATAGCTATTTTATATGGTTAAATAGGTTCTAAATGAACTCCTACATTGTTTACAACCTTTCCAATCAATTCTAAACCAATTGTTGAGTACGTGTCAGCGTTGGCACGATGACCACGTATAAAATTATTATATTTTGATCGACGCCAGGTGTTATAGTAGTAAAATAAAATTTTCTGTAGTTAACGTATATTGAAAAACGTGCTTTTCAGACGTTCTAACGCACCTTAATACTAAACTATTAAACTTGAATTTTTTGGATGCAAAATAATTTAATATAGCAATTTTATATGGCTAAATAAGCTCTAAATGCACTCCTACTTTGTTTACAACCTTTCCAATCAATTCTAAACCAATTGTTGAGTACGTGTTAGTGTTGGCACGATGACCACGTATAAAATTATTATATTTTGATCGACGCCAGGTGTTATAGTAGTACAATAAAATTTTCTGTAGTTAACGTATATTGAAAAACGTGCTTTTCAGACGTTCTAACGCACCTTAATACTAAACTGTTAAACTTAAATTTTTTGGATGCAAGATAATTTAATATAGCAATTTTATATGGTTAAATAGGTTCTAAATGAACTCCTACATTGTTTACAACCTTTCCAATCAATTCTAAACCAATTGTTGAGTACGTGTCAGCGTTGGCACGATGACCACGTATAAAATTATTATATTTTGATCGACGCCAGGTGTTATAGTAGTAAAATAAAATTTTCTGTAGTTAACGTATATTGAAACACGTGCTTTTCAGACGTTCTAACGCACCTTAATACTAAACTATTAAACTTAAATTTTTTGGATGCAAAATAATTTAATATAGCAAATTTATATGTCTAAATAAGCTCTAAATGCACTCCTACATTGTTTACAACCTTTCCAATCAATTCTAAACCAATTGCTGAGCACTTGTTAGTGTTGGCACGATTACCACGTATAAAATTATTATATTTTGATCGATGCCAGGTGTTATAGTAGTATAATAAAATTTTCTGTAGTTAACGTATATTGAAAAACGTGCTTTTCAGACGTTCTAACGGACCTTAATACTAAACTATTAAACTTTAATTTTTTGGATGCAAAATAATTTAATATAGCAATTTTATATGGCTAAATAAGCTCTAAATGCACTCCTACTTTGTTTACAACCTTTCCAATCAATTCTAAACCAATTGTTGAGTACGTGTTAGTGTTGGCACGATGACCACGTATAAAATTATTATATTTTGATCGACGCCAGGTGTTATATTAAATAAATATTTCTGTAGTTAACGTATATTGAAAAACGTGCTTTTCAGACGTTCTAACGCACCTTAATACTAAACTATTAAACTTGAATTTTTTGGATGCAAAATAATTTATTATAGCAATTTTATACGGCTAAATAAGCTCTAAATGCACTCCTACATTGTTTACAACCTTTCCAATCAATTCTAAACCAATTGTTGAATACGTGTTAGCGTTGGCATGATGACCACGTATAAAATTATTATATTTTGATCGACGCCAGGTGTTATAGTAGTACAATAACATTTTCTGTAGTTAACGTATATTGAAAAACGTGCTTTTCAGACGTTCTAACGCACCTTAATACTAAACTGTTAAACTTAAATTTTTTGGATGCAAGATAATTTAATATAGCAATTTTATATGGTTAAATAGGTTCTAAATGAACTCCTACATTGTTTACAACCTTTCCAATCAATTCTAAACCAATTGTTGAGTACGTGTCAGCGTTGGCACGATGACCACGTATAAAATTATTATATTTTGATCGACGCCAGGTGTTATAGTAGTAAAATAAAATTTTCTGTAGTTAACGTATATTGAAAAACGTGCTTTTCAGACGTTCTAACGCACCTTAATACTAAACTATTAAACTTGAATTTTTTGGATGCAAAATAATTTATTATAGCAATTTTATACGGCTAAATAAGCTCTAAATGCACTCCTACATTGTTTACAACCTTTCCAATCAATTCTAAACCAATTGTTGAATACGTGTTAGCGTTGGCATGATGACCACGTATAAAATTATTATATTTTGATCGACGCCAGGTGTTATAGTAGTACAATAACATTTTCTGTAGTTAACGTATATTGAAAAACGTGCTTTTCAGACGTTCTAACGCACCTTAATACTAAACTGTTAAACTTAAATTTTTTGGATGCAAGATAATTTAATATAGCTATTTTATATGGTTAAATAGGTTCTAAATGAACTCCTACATTGTTTACAACCTTTCCAATCAATTCTAAACCAATTGTTGAGTACGTGTCAGCGTTGGCACGATGACCACGTATAAAATTATTATATTTTGATCGACGCCAGGTGTTATAGTAGTAAAATAAAATTTTCTGTAGTTAACGTATATTGAAAAACGTGCTTTTCAGACGTTCTAACGCACCTTAATACTAAACTATTAAACTTGAATTTTTTGGATGCAAAATAATTTAATATAGCAATTTTATATGGCTAAATAAGCTCTAAATGCACTCCTACTTTGTTTACAACCTTTCCAATCAATTCTAAACCAATTGTTGAGTACGTGTTAGTGTTGGCACGATGACCACGTATAAAATTATTATATTTTGATCGACGCCAGGTGTTATAGTAGTACAATAAAATTTTCTGTAGTTAACGTATATTGAAAAACGTGCTTTTCAGACGTTCTAACGCACCTTAATACTAAACTGTTAAACTTAAATTTTTTGGATGCAAGATAATTTAATATAGCAATTTTATATGGTTAAATAGGTTCTAAATGAACTCCTACATTGTTTACAACCTTTCCAATCAATTCTAAACCAATTGTTGAGTACGTGTCAGCGTTGGCACGATGACCACGTATAAAATTATTATATTTTGATCGACGCCAGGTGTTATAGTAGTAAAATAAAATTTTCTGTAGTTAACGTATATTGAAACACGTGCTTTTCAGACGTTCTAACGCACCTTAATACTAAACTATTAAACTTAAATTTTTTGGATGCAAAATAATTTAATATAGCAAATTTATATGTCTAAATAAGCTCTAAATGCACTCCTACATTGTTTACAACCTTTCCAATCAATTCTAAACCAATTGCTGAGCACTTGTTAGTGTTGGCACGATTACCACGTATAAAATTATTATATTTTGATCGATGCCAGGTGTTATAGTAGTATAATAAAATTTTCTGTAGTTAACGTATATTGAAAAACGTGCTTTTCAGACGTTCTAACGGACCTTAATACTAAACTATTAAACTTTAATTTTTTGGATGCAAAATAATTTAATATAGCAATTTTATATGGCTAAATAAGCTCTAAATGCACTCCTACTTTGTTTACAACCTTTCCAATCAATTCTAAACCAATTGTTGAGTACGTGTTAGTGTTGGCACGATGACCACGTATAAAATTATTATATTTTGATCGACGCCAGGTGTTATAGTAGTACAATAAAATTTTCTGTAGTTAACGTATATTGAAAAATGTGCTTTTCAGACGTTCTAACGCACCTTAATACTAAACTATTAAACTTGAATTTTTGGGTGAAAAATAATTTAATATAGCAATTTTATATGGCTAAATAAGCTCTAAATGCACTCCTACATTGTTTACAACCATTTCAATCAATTCTAAACCAATTGTTGAGTACGTGTTAGCGTTGGCACGATGACCACGTATAAAATTATTATATTTTGATCGACGCCAGGTGGTATAGTAGTACAATAAAATTTTCTGTAGTTAACGTATATTGAAAAACATTTGTGACATCTGTGACATTTGTGACATCTGTGACATCTGTGGCATTTGTGACATCTGTGATATTTGTGACACCTGTAACATTGGTGACATCTGTGACATTTGTGACACCTGTGACATCTGTGACATTTGACACATCTGTGACATTTGTGACATTTGTGACATTTGTGACATCTGTGACATTTGTGACAACTGTGACACTTGTGACATCTGTGACATCTGTGACATTTTTGGCACCTGTGACATCTGTGACATTTGAGACATCTGTGACATTTGTGACATCTGTGACATTTGTGACATTTGTGACATCTGTGACATTTGTGACATCTGTAACATCTGTGACGTCTGTGACATTGGTGACATTTGTGACATTTGTGACATCTGTGACATCTGTGACATCTGTGACATCAGTGACATTTGTGACATCTGTGACATTTGTGACATCTGTGACACTTGTGACATCTGTGACATCTGTGACATTTTTGGCACCTGTGACATCTGTGACATTTGAGACATCTGTGACATTTGTGACATCTGTGACATTTGTGACATTTGTGACATCTGTGACATTTGTTACATCTGTGACATTTGTTACATCTGTGACATCTGTGACATTTGTGACATCTGTGACATTTGTGACATCTGTGACATTGGTAACATCTGTGACATTTGTGACATTCGTGACATCTGTGACATTTGTGACATCTGTGACATTTGTGACATCTGTGACATCTGTGACATTTGTGACATTTGTGACATTTGTGACATTTGTGACATTTATGACATCTGTGACATCTGTGACATTTGTAACATCTGTGAAATTTGTGACATTTGTGACATTTGTGACATCTGCGACATTTGTGACATCTGTGACATTTGTGACATCTGTGACATTTGTGACATTTGCGAAATTCGTGACATCTGTGATATTTGCGACATTTGTGACATTTGTGACAGCTGTGACATTTGTGACATCTGTGACATTTGTGACATCTGTGACATCTGTGACATCTGTAACATCTGTGACGTTTGTGACATTGGTGACATCTGTGACTTTTGTGACAATTGTGACATTTGTGACATCTGTGACATTGGTGACATCTGTCACATTTTTGACATCTGTGCCATCTGTGACATTTGTGACATCTGTGACATTTGTGACATTTGTGACATCTGTGACATTTGTGACATTTGTGACATTTGTGACATCTGTGACATTTGTGACAACTGTGACTTCTGTGAGATTTGTGACATCTGTGACATTTGTGACATCTGTGACATTTGTGACATCTGAGACATTTGTGACATCTGTGACATTTGTGACATCTGTGACATCTGTGGCATTTGTGACATCTGTGATATTTGTGACACCTGTAACATTGGTGACATCTGTGACATTTGTGACACCTGTGACATCTGTGACATTTGACACATCTGTGACATTTGTGACATTTGTGACATTTGTGACATCTGTGACATTTGTGACAACTGTGACTTTTGTGAGATTTGTGACATCTGTGACATTTGTGACATCTGTGACATTTGTGACATTTGTGACGTCTGTGACATTTGTGAAATCTGTGACATTTGTGACATCTGTGACATTTGTGACATTTGTGACATTTGTGACATCTGTGACATGGGTGACATCTGTGACATCTGTGACATTTGAGACATCTGTGACATCTGTGACATTTGAGACATCTGTAACATTTGTGACAATTGTGACATTTGTGACATCTGTGACATTGGTGACATCTGTGACATTTGTTACATCTGTGACATTTGTGACATCTGTGACATCTGTGACATTTGTGACATCTGTGTCATTTGTGACATCAGTGACATTGGTAACATCTGTGACATTTGTGACATTCGTGACATCTGTGACATTTGTGACATCTGTGACATTTGTGACATCTGTGACATCTGTGACATTTGTGACATTTGTGACATTTGTGACATGTGTGACGTCTGTGACATTTCTGATATCTGTGACAATTGTGACATCTGTGACATTTGTGACATTTGCGAAATTGGTGACATCTGTGACATTTGCGACATTTGTGACATTTGTGACGCCTGTGACATTTGTGACATTGGTAACATTTGTGACATCTGTGACATCTGTGAGATTTGTGACATCTCTGACATTTGTGACATCTGTGACATTTATGACTCCTGTGACATTTGTGACATATGTGACATTTGTGATATCTGTGGCATCTGTGACATTTGTGACATCTGTGACATCTGTGACATTTGTGACATTTGTGACATTTGTGACATCTCTGACATTTGTGACATCTGTGACATTGGCGACATCTGTGACATTTGTGACATTTGTAAGATTTGTGACATTTGTGACATCTGTGACATTGGTGACATCTGTGACATTGTTGACATTTGTCACATTTGAGACATCTGTGACATTTGTGACATCTGTGACATCTGTGACATTTGTGACATCTGTGACATTTGTGACATTTTTGACATTGGCGAAATCTGTGACATTTGTGACATTTGTGACATCTGTGACATTTGTGACATCTGTGACATTTGTGACATCTGTGACATTTGTGACATCTGTGACACTTGTGACATCTGTGACATCTGTGACATTTGTGGCACCTGTGACACCTGTGACATTTGTGACATCTGTGACATTGGTGACATCTGTGACATTTGTGACATCTGTGACATCTGTGACATTTGTGACATCTGTGACATTTGTGACAGCTGTGACATTAGTGACATCTGTGACATTTGTGACATTCGTGACATCTGTGACATTTGTGACATCTGTGACATTTGTTACATCTGTGACATCTGTGACATTTGTAACATTTGTGACATTTGTGACATTTGTGACATTTGTGACATCTGCGACATTTGTGACATCTGTGACATTTGTGACATCTGTGACATTTGTGACATTTGCGAAATTCGTGACATCTTTGACATTTGCGACATTTGTGACATTTGTGACAGCTGTGACATTTGTGACATCTGTGACACTTGTGACATCTGTGACATCTGTGACATTTGTGGCACCTGTGACACCTGTGACATTTGTGACATCTGTGACATTGGTGACATCTGTGACATTTGTGACATCTGTGACATCTGTGACATTTGTGACATCTGTGACATTTGTGACATCTGTGACATTAGTGACATCTGTGACATTTGTGACATTCGTGACATCTGTGACATTTGTGACATCTGTGACATTTGTTACATCTGTGACATCTGTGACATTTGTAACATTTGTGACATTTGTGACATTTGTGACATTTGTGACATGTGTGACGTCTGTGACATTTCTGATATCTGTGACAATTGTGACATCTGTGACATTTGTGACATTTGCGAAATTGGTGACATCTGTGACATTTGCGACATTTGTGACATTTGTGACACCTGTGACATTTGTGACATTGGTGACATTTGTGACATCTGTGACATCTGTGAGATTTGTGACATCTCTGACATTTGTGACATCTGTGACATTTATGACTCCTGTGACATTTGTGACATATGTGACATTTGTGATATCTGTGGCATCTGTGACATTTGTGACATCTGTGACATCTGTGACATTTGTGACATTTGTGACATTTGTGACATCTCTGACATTTGTGACATCTGTGACATTGGCGACATCTGTGACATTTGTGACATTTGTAAGATTTGTGACATTTGTGACATCTGTGACATTGGTGACATCTGTGACATTGTTGACATTTGTCACATTTGAGACATCTGTGACATTTGTGACATCTGTGACATCTGTGACATTTGTGACATCTGTGACATTTGTGACATTTTTGACATTGTCGAAATCTGTGACATTTGTGACATTTGTGACATCTGTGACATTTGTGACATCTGTGACATTTGTGACATCTGTGACATTTGTGACATCTGTGACACTTGTGACATCTGTGACATCTGTGACATTTGTGGCACCTGTGACACCTGTGACATTTGTGACATCTGTGACATTGGTGACATCTGTGACATTTGTGACATCTGTGACATCTGTGACATTTGTGACATCTGTGACATTTGTGACATCTGTGACATTAGTGACATCTGTGACATTTGTGACATTCGTGACATCTGTGACATTTGTGACATCTGTGACATTTGTTACATCTGTGACATCTGTGACATTTGTAACATTTGTGACATTTGTGACATTTGTGACATTTGTGACATCTGCGACATTTGTGACATCTGTGACATTTGTGACATCTGTGACATTTGTGACATTTGCAAAATTCGTGACATCTTTGACATTTGCGACATTTGTGACATTTGTGACAGCTGTGACATTTGTGACATCTGTGACACTTGTGACATCTGTGACATCTGTGACATTTGTGGCACCTGTGACACCTGTGACATTTGTGACATCTGTGACATTGGTGACATCTGTGACATTTGTGACATCTGTGACATCTGTGACATTTGTGACATCTGTGACATTTGTGACATCTGTGACATTAGTGACATCTGTGACATTTGTGACATTCGTGACATCTGTGACATTTGTGACATCTGTGACATTTGTTACATCTGTGACATCTGTGACATTTGTAACATTTGTGACATTTGTGACATTTGTGACATTTGTGACATCTGCGACATTTGTGACATCTGTGACATTTGTGACATCTGTGACATTTGTGACATTTGCGAAATTCGTGACATCTTTGACATTTGCGACATTTGTGACATTTGTGACAGCTGTGACATTTGTGACATCTGTGACATTTGTGACATCTGTGACATTTGTGACATCTGTAACATCTGTGACGTCTGTGACATTGGTGACATTTGTGACATTTGTGACATCTGTGACATCTGTGACATCTGTGACATCAGTGACATTTGTGACATCTGTGACATTTGTGACATCTGTGACACTTGTGACATCTGTGACATCTGTGACATTTTTGGCACCTGTGACATCTGTGACATTTGAGACATCTGTGACATTTGTGACATCTGTGACATTTGTGACATTTGTGACATCTGTGACATTTGTTACATCTGTGACATTTGTTACATCTGTGACATCTGTGACATTTGTGACATCTGTGACATTTGTGACATCTGTGACATTGGTAACATCTGTGACATTTGTGACATCTGTGACATTTGTGACATCTGTGACATCTGTGACATTTGTGACATTTGTGACATTTGTGACATTTGTGACATTTATGACATCTGTGACATCTGTGACATTTGTAACATCTGTGAAATTTGTGACATTTGTGACATTTGTGACATCTGCGACATTTGTGACATCTGTGACATTTGTGACATCTGTGACATTTGTGACATTTGCGAAATTCGTGACATCTGTGATATTTGCGACATTTGTGACATTTGTGACAGCTGTGACATTTGTGACATCTGTGACATTTGTGACATCTGTGACATCTGTGACATCTGTAACATCTGTGACGTTTGTGACATTGGTGACATCTGTGACTTTTGTGACAATTGTGACATTTGTGACAACTGTGACATTGGTGACATCTGTCACATTTTTGACATCTGTGCCATCTGTGACATTTGTGACATCTGTGACATTTGTGACATTTGTGACATCTGTGACATTTGTGACATTTGTGACATTTGTGACATCTGTGACATTTGTGACAACTGTGACTTCTGTGAGATTTGTGACATCTGTGACATTTGTGACATCTGTGACATTTGTGACATCTGAGACATTTGTGACATCTGTGACATTTGTGACATCTGTGACATCTGTGGCATTTGTGACATCTGTGATATTTGTGACACCTGTAACATTGGTGACATCTGTGACATTTGTGACATTTGTGACATCTGTGACATTTGTGACATTTGTGACATCTGTGATATTTGTGACACCTGTAACATTGGTGACATCTGTGACATTTGTGACACCTGTGACATCTGTGACATTTGTGACATCTGTAACATCTGTGACGTCTGTGACATTGGTGACATTTGTGACATTTGTGACATCTGTGACATCTGTGACATCTGTGACATCAGTGACATTTGTGACATCTGTGACATTTGTGACATCTGTGACACTTGTGACATCTGTGACATCTGTGACATTTTTGGCACCTGTGACATCTGTGACATTTGAGACATCTGTGACATTTGTTACATCTGTGACATTTGTTACATCTGTGACATCTGTGACATTTGTGACATCTGTGACATTTGTGACATTCGTGACATCTGTGACATTTGTGACATCTGTGACATTTGTGACATCTGTGACATCTGTGACATTTGTGACATTTGTGACATTTGTGACATTTGTGACATTTATGACATCTGTGACATCTGTGACATTTGTAACATCTGTGAAATTTGTGACATTTGTGACATTTGTGACATCTGCGACATTTGTGACATCTGTGACATTTGTGACATCTGTGACATTTGTGACATTTGCGAAATTCGTGACATCTGTGATATTTGCGACATTTGTGACATTTGTGACAGCTGTGACATTTGTGACATCTGTGACATTTGTGACATCTGTGACATCTGTAACATCTGTGACGTTTGTGACATTGGTGACATCTGTGACTTTTGTGACAATTGTGACATTTGTGACATCTGTGACATTGGTGACATCTGTCACGTTTTTGACATTTGTGCCATCTGTGACATTTGTGACATCTGTGACATTTGTGACATTTGTGACATCTGTGACATTTGTGACATTTGTGACATTTGTGACATTTGTGACATTTGTGACAACTGTGACTTCTGTGAGATTTGTGACATCTGTGACATTTGTGACATCTGTGACATTTGTGACATCTGTGACATTTGTGACATCTGTGACATTTGTGACATCTGTGATATCTGTGGCATTTGTGACATCTGTGATATTTGTGACACCTGTAACATTGGTGACATCTGTGACATTTGTGACACCTGTGACATCTGTGACATTTGACACATCTGTGACATTTGTGACATTTGTGACATTTGTGACATCTGTGACATTTGTGACAACTGTGACTTCTGTGAGATTTGTGACATCTGTGACATTTGTGACATCTGTGACATTTGTGACATTTGTGACGTCTGTGACATTTGTGAAATCTGTGACATTTGTGACATCTGTGACATTTGTGACATTTGTGACATTTGTGACATCTGTGACATGGGTGACATCTGTGACATCTGTGACATTTGAGACATCTGTGACATCTGTGACATTTGAGACATCTGTAACATTTGTGACAATTGTGACATTTGTGACATCTGTGACATTGGTGACATCTGTCACATTTTTGACATCTGTGCCATCTGTGACATTTGTGACATCTGTGACATTTGTGACATTTGTGACATTTGTGACATTTGTGACATTTGTGACATCTGTGACATTTGTGACATCTGTGACATTTGTGACATCTGTGACATCTGTGGCATTTGTGACATCTGTGACATTTGTGACATCTGTGACATTTGTGACATCTGTGACATTGGTGACATCTGTGACATTTGTGACATCTGTGACATCTGTGAAATCTGTAACTCTTGTGACATCTGTGACATTGGTGACATCTGTGACATTTGTGACATCTGTGACATTTTGACATCTGTAACATTTGTGACATCTGTGACATTGGTGACATCTGTGACATTTGTGACGTTTGTGACATTTGTGACATCTGTGACATTTGTGACATCTGTGACATTTCTGACATCGGTGACATCTGTTACATCTGTGACATTTGTGACATATGTGACATTTGTGACATCTGTGACATTTGTGACATCTCTGACATTTGTGACAGTTAAGACACTGGCGACATCTGTGACATTTGTGACATTTGTGACATCTGTAATATTGGTGATATCTGTGCCATTTGTGACATTTGTGACATTTGTGACATTTGTGACATTTTTGACATCGGTGACATCTGTGACATCTGTGACAATTGTGGCATTTGTGACATTTGTGACATTTGTGACATTTGTGACATTTTTGACATCGGTGACATCTGTGACATCTGTGACAATTGTGACATTTGTGACCTCTGTGACATTTGTGACACCTGTGACATCTGTGACATCTGTGACATTTGTGACATCTGTGACATTGGTGACATCTATGACATTTGCGACATTTGTGACATCTGTGACATTTGTGACTTCTGTGACATTTGTGACATCTGTGACATCTGTGATATTTGTGACATCTGTGACATTTGTTACATCTGCGACATTTGTGACATTTGTGACATTTGTGACATCTGTGACATCTGTGACATTTGTGACATCTGTTTCATTTGTGACATCTCTGACATTTGTGACATGTGTGACATTGGCGACATCTGTGACATTTGTGACATTTGTGACATTTGTGACATTTGTGACATCTGTGACTTTGGTGACATCTGTGACATTGGTGACATTTGTAACATTTGTGACATCTGTGACGTTTGTGACATCTGTGACATTTGTGACATCTGTGACATTTGTTACATCTGTGACATCTGTGACATTTGTGACATCTGTTTTATTTGTGACATCTCTGACATTTGTGACATGTGTGACATTGGCGACATCTGTGACATTTGTGACATTTGTGACATTTGTGACATCTGTGACTTTGGTGACATCTGTGACATTGGTGACATTTGTAACATTTGTGACATCTGTGACGTTTGTGACATCTGTGACATTTGTGACATCTGTGACATTTGTGACATCTGTGACATTTGTGAAATCTGTAACACTTGTGACATCTGTGACATCTGTGACATTTTTGGCACTTGTGACATCTGTGACATTTGTGACATCTGTGACATTTGTGACATTTGTGACATCTGTGACATTTGTTACATCTGTGACATTTGTGACATCTGTGACATCTGTGACATTTGTGACATCTGTGACATTTGTGACATCAGTGACATTTGTAACACCTGTGACATTTGTGACATCTGCGAAATTTGTGACATCTGTGACATCTGTAACATTTGTGACATCTCTGACATTTGTGACATTTGTGACATTTGTAACATCTGTGACATTTGTGACATTTTTGACATTGGTGAAATCTGTGACATTTGTGACATTTGTGACATCTGTGACATTTGTGACATCTTTGACATTTGTGACATCTGTGACATCTGTGACATTTGTGACATTTGTGACATTTGTGACATCTCTGACATTTGTGACATCTGTGACATTGGCGACATCTGTAACATTTGTGACATTTGTGACATTTGTGACATTTGTGACATCTGTGACATTGGCGACATCTGTGACATCTGTGACATTGGCGACATCTGTAACATTTGTGACATTTGTGACATCTGTGACATCTGTGACATTTGTGACATCTGTGACATCTGTGACATTTGTGACATCTGTGACATTTGTGACATCTGTGACATTGGTGACATCTGTGACATTTGTGACATCTGTGACATCTGTGACATTTGTGACATCTGTGACATTTGTGACATCTGTGACATTAGTGACATCTGTGACATTTGTGACATTCGTGACATCTGTGACATTTGTGACATCTGTGACATTTGTTACATCTGTGACATCTGTGACATTTGTAACATTTGTGACATCTGTGACATTTGTGACATTTGTGACATCTGCGACATTTGTGACATCTGTGACATTTGTGACATCTGTGACATTTGTGACATTTGCGAAATTCGTGACATCTTTGACATTTGCGACATTTGTGACATTTGTGACAGCTGTGACATTTGTGACATCTGTGACACTTGTGACATCTGTGACATCTGTGACATTTGTGGCACCTGTGACACCTGTGACATTTGTGACATCTGTGACATTGGTGACATCTGTGACATTTGTGACATCTGTGACATCTGTGACATTTGTGACATCTGTGACATTTGTGACATCTGTGACATTAGTGACATCTGTGACATTTGCGACATTTGTGACATTTGTGACGCCTGTGACATTTGTGACATTGGTAACATTTGTGACATCTGTGACATCTGTGAGATTTGTGACATCTCTGACATTTGTGACATCTGTGACATTTATGACTCCTGTGACATTTGTGACATATGTGACATTTGTGATATCTGTGGCATCTGTGACATTTGTGACATCTGTGACATCTGTGACATTTGTGACATTTGTGACATTTGTGACATCTCTGACATTTGTGACATCTGTGACATTGGCGACATCTGTGACATTTGTGACATTTGTAAGATTTGTGACATTTGTGACATCTGTGACATTGGTGACATCTGTGACATTGTTGACATTTGTCACATTTGAGACATCTGTGACATTTGTGACATCTGTGACATCTGTGACATTTGTGACATCTGTGACATTTGTGACATTTTTGACATTGGCGAAATCTGTGACATTTGTGACATTTGTGACATCTGTGACATTTGTGACATCTGTGACATTTGTGACATCTGTGACATTTGTGACATCTGTGACACTTGTGACATCTGTGACATCTGTGACATTTGTGGCACCTGTGACACCTGTGACATTTGTGACATCTGTGACATTGGTGACATCTGTGACATTTGTGACATCTGTGACATCTGTGACATTTGTGACATCTGTGACATTTGTGACAGCTGTGACATTAGTGACATCTGTGACATTTGTGACATTCGTGACATCTGTGACATTTGTGACATCTGTGACATTTGTTACATCTGTGACATCTGTGACATTTGTAACATTTGTGACATTTGTGACATTTGTGACATTTGTGACATCTGCGACATTTGTGACATCTGTGACATTTGTGACATCTGTGACATTTGTGACATTTGCGAAATTCGTGACATCTTTGACATTTGCGACATTTGTGACATTTGTGACAGCTGTGACATTTGTGACATCTGTGACACTTGTGACATCTGTGACATCTGTGACATTTGTGGCACCTGTGACACCTGTGACATTTGTGACATCTGTGACATTGGTGACATCTGTGACATTTGTGACATCTGTGACATCTGTGACATTTGTGACATCTGTGACATTTGTGACATCTGTGACATTAGTGACATCTGTGACATTTGTGACATTCGTGACATCTGTGACATTTGTGACATCTGTGACATTTGTTACATCTGTGACATCTGTGACATTTGTAACATTTGTGACATTTGTGACATTTGTGACATTTGTGACATGTGTGACGTCTGTGACATTTCTGATATCTGTGACAATTGTGACATCTGTGACATTTGTGACATTTGCGAAATTGGTGACATCTGTGACATTTGCGACATTTGTGACATTTGTGACACCTGTGACATTTGTGACATTGGTGACATTTGTGACATCTGTGACATCTGTGAGATTTGTGACATCTCTGACATTTGTGACATCTGTGACATTTATGACTCCTGTGACATTTGTGACATATGTGACATTTGTGATATCTGTGGCATCTGTGACATTTGTGACATCTGTGACATCTGTGACATTTGTGACATTTGTGACATTTGTGACATCTCTGACATTTGTGACATCTGTGACATTGGCGACATCTGTGACATTTGTGACATTTGTAAGATTTGTGACATTTGTGACATCTGTGACATTGGTGACATCTGTGACATTGTTGACATTTGTCACATTTGAGACATCTGTGACATTTGTGACATCTGTGACATCTGTGACATTTGTGACATCTGTGACATTTGTGACATTTTTGACATTGTCGAAATCTGTGACATTTGTGACATTTGTGACATCTGTGACATTTGTGACATCTGTGACATTTGTGACATCTGTGACATTTGTGACATCTGTGACACTTGTGACATCTGTGACATCTGTGACATTTGTGGCACCTGTGACACCTGTGACATTTGTGACATCTGTGACATTGGTGACATCTGTGACATTTGTGACATCTGTGACATCTGTGACATTTGTGACATCTGTGACATTTGTGACATCTGTGACATTAGTGACATCTGTGACATTTGTGACATTCGTGACATCTGTGACATTTGTGACATCTGTGACATTTGTTACATCTGTGACATCTGTGACATTTGTAACATTTGTGACATTTGTGACATTTGTGACATTTGTGACATCTGCGACATTTGTGACATCTGTGACATTTGTGACATCTGTGACATTTGTGACATTTGCAAAATTCGTGACATCTTTGACATTTGCGACATTTGTGACATTTGTGACAGCTGTGACATTTGTGACATCTGTGACACTTGTGACATCTGTGACATCTGTGACATTTGTGGCACCTGTGACACCTGTGACATTTGTGACATCTGTGACATTGGTGACATCTGTGACATTTGTGACATCTGTGACATCTGTGACATTTGTGACATCTGTGACATTTGTGACATCTGTGACATTAGTGACATCTGTGACATTTGTGACATTCGTGACATCTGTGACATTTGTGACATCTGTGACATTTGTTACATCTGTGACATCTGTGACATTTGTAACATTTGTGACATTTGTGACATTTGTGACATTTGTGACATCTGCGACATTTGTGACATCTGTGACATTTGTGACATCTGTGACATTTGTGACATTTGCGAAATTCGTGACATCTTTGACATTTGCGACATTTGTGACATTTGTGACAGCTGTGACATTTGTGACATCTGTGACATTTGTGACATCTGTGACATTTGTGACATCTGTAACATCTGTGACGTCTGTGACATTGGTGACATTTGTGACATTTGTGACATCTGTGACATCTGTGACATCTGTGACATCAGTGACATTTGTGACATCTGTGACATTTGTGACATCTGTGACACTTGTGACATCTGTGACATCTGTGACATTTTTGGCACCTGTGACATCTGTGACATTTGAGACATCTGTGACATTTGTGACATCTGTGACATTTGTGACATTTGTGACATCTGTGACATTTGTTACATCTGTGACATTTGTTACATCTGTGACATCTGTGACATTTGTGACATCTGTGACATTTGTGACATCTGTGACATTGGTAACATCTGTGACATTTGTGACATCTGTGACATTTGTGACATCTGTGACATCTGTGACATTTGTGACATTTGTGACATTTGTGACATTTGTGACATTTATGACATCTGTGACATCTGTGACATTTGTAACATCTGTGAAATTTGTGACATTTGTGACATTTGTGACATCTGCGACATTTGTGACATCTGTGACATTTGTGACATCTGTGACATTTGTGACATTTGCGAAATTCGTGACATCTGTGATATTTGCGACATTTGTGACATTTGTGACAGCTGTGACATTTGTGACATCTGTGACATTTGTGACATCTGTGACATCTGTGACATCTGTAACATCTGTGACGTTTGTGACATTGGTGACATCTGTGACTTTTGTGACAATTGTGACATTTGTGACAACTGTGACATTGGTGACATCTGTCACATTTTTGACATCTGTGCCATCTGTGACATTTGTGACATCTGTGACATTTGTGACATTTGTGACATCTGTGACATTTGTGACATTTGTGACATTTGTGACATCTGTGACATTTGTGACAACTGTGACTTCTGTGAGATTTGTGACATCTGTGACATTTGTGACATCTGTGACATTTGTGACATCTGAGACATTTGTGACATCTGTGACATTTGTGACATCTGTGACATCTGTGGCATTTGTGACATCTGTGATATTTGTGACACCTGTAACATTGGTGACATCTGTGACATTTGTGACATTTGTGACATCTGTGACATTTGTGACATTTGTGACATCTGTGATATTTGTGACACCTGTAACATTGGTGACATCTGTGACATTTGTGACACCTGTGACATCTGTGACATTTGTGACATCTGTAACATCTGTGACGTCTGTGACATTGGTGACATTTGTGACATTTGTGACATCTGTGACATCTGTGACATCTGTGACATCAGTGACATTTGTGACATCTGTGACATTTGTGACATCTGTGACACTTGTGACATCTGTGACATCTGTGACATTTTTGGCACCTGTGACATCTGTGACATTTGAGACATCTGTGACATTTGTTACATCTGTGACATTTGTTACATCTGTGACATCTGTGACATTTGTGACATCTGTGACATTTGTGACATTCGTGACATCTGTGACATTTGTGACATCTGTGACATTTGTGACATCTGTGACATCTGTGACATTTGTGACATTTGTGACATTTGTGACATTTGTGACATTTATGACATCTGTGACATCTGTGACATTTGTAACATCTGTGAAATTTGTGACATCTGTGACATTTGTGACATCTGCGACATTTGTGACATCTGTGACATTTGTGACATCTGTGACATTTGTGACATTTGCGAAATTCGTGACATCTGTGATATTTGCGACATTTGTGACATTTGTGACAGCTGTGACATTTGTGACATCTGTGACATTTGTGACATCTGTGACATCTGTAACATCTGTGACGTTTGTGACATTGGTGACATCTGTGACTTTTGTGACAATTGTGACATTTGTGACATCTGTGACATTGGTGACATCTGTCACATTTTTGACATTTGTGCCATCTGTGACATTTGTGACATCTGTGACATTTGTGACATTTGTGACATCTGTGACATTTGTGACATTTGTGACATTTGTGACATTTGTGACATTTGTGACAACTGTGACTTCTGTGAGATTTGTGACATCTGTGACATTTGTGACATCTGTGACATTTGTGACATCTGTGACATTTGTGACATCTGTGACATTTGTGACATCTGTGATATCTGTGGCATTTGTGACATCTGTGATATTTGTGACACCTGTAACATTGGTGACATCTGTGACATTTGTGACACCTGTGACATCTGTGACATTTGACACATCTGTGACATTTGTGACATTTGTGACATTTGTGACATCTGTGACATTTGTGACAACTGTGACTTCTGTGAGATTTGTGACATCTGTGACATTTGTGACATCTGTGACATTTGTGACATTTGTGACGTCTGTGACATTTGTGAAATCTGTGACATTTGTGACATCTGTGACATTTGTGACATTTGTGACATTTGTGACATCTGTGACATGGGTGACATCTGTGACATCTGTGACATTTGAGACATCTGTGACATCTGTGACATTTGAGACATCTGTAACATTTGTGACAATTGTGACATTTGTGACATCTGTGACATTGGTGACATCTGTCACATTTTTGACATCTGTGCCATCTGTGACATTTGTGACATCTGTGACATTTGTGACATTTGTGACATTTGTGACATTTGTGACATTTGTGACATCTGTGACATTTGTGACATCTGTGACATTTGTGACATCTGTGACATCTGTGGCATTTGTGACATCTGTGACATTTGTGACATCTGTGACATTTGTGACATCTGTGACATTGGTGACATCTGTGACATTTGTGACATCTGTGACATCTGTGAAATCTGTAACTCTTGTGACATCTGTGACATTGGTGACATCTGTGACATTTGTGACATCTGTGACATTTTGACATCTGTAACATTTGTGACATCTGTGACATTGGTGACATCTGTGACATTTGTGACGTTTGTGACATTTGTGACATCTGTGACATTTGTGACATCTGTGACATTTCTGACATCGGTGACATCTGTTACATCTGTGACATTTGTGACATATGTGACATTTGTGACATCTGTGACATTTGTGACATCTCTGACATTTGTGACAGTTAAGACACTGGCGACATCTGTGACATTTGTGACATTTGTGACATTTGTGACATCTGTAATATTGGTGATATCTGTGCCATTTGTGACATTTGTGACATTTGTGACATTTGTGACATTTTTGACATCGGTGACATCTGTGACATCTGTGACAATTGTGGCATTTGTGACATTTGTGACATTTGTGACATTTGTGACATTTTTGACATCGGTGACATCTGTGACATCTGTGACAATTGTGACATTTGTGACCTCTGTGACATTTGTGACACCTGTGACATCTGTGACATCTGTGACATTTGTGACATCTGTGACATTGGTGACATCTATGACATTTGCGACATTTGTGACATCTGTGACATTTGTGACTTCTGTGACATTTGTGACATCTGTGACATCTGTGATATTTGTGACATCTGTGACATTTGTTACATCTGCGACATTTGTGACATTTGTGACATTTGTGACATCTGTGACATCTGTGACATTTGTGACATCTGTTTCATTTGTGACATCTCTGACATTTGTGACATGTGTGACATTGGCGACATCTGTGACATTTGTGACATTTGTGACATTTGTGACATTTGTGACATCTGTGACTTTGGTGACATCTGTGACATTGGTGACATTTGTAACATTTGTGACATCTGTGACGTTTGTGACATCTGTGACATTTGTGACATCTGTGACATTTGTTACATCTGTGACATCTGTGACATTTGTGACATCTGTTTTATTTGTGACATCTCTGACATTTGTGACATGTGTGACATTGGCGACATCTGTGACATTTGTGACATTTGTGACATTTGTGACATCTGTGACTTTGGTGACATCTGTGACATTGGTGACATTTGTAACATTTGTGACATCTGTGACGTTTGTGACATCTGTGACATTTGTGACATCTGTGACATTTGTGACATCTGTGACATTTGTGAAATCTGTAACACTTGTGACATCTGTGACATCTGTGACATTTTTGGCACTTGTGACATCTGTGACATTTGTGACATCTGTGACATTTGTGACATTTGTGACATCTGTGACATTTGTTACATCTGTGACATTTGTGACATCTGTGACATCTGTGACATTTGTGACATCTGTGACATTTGTGACATCAGTGACATTTGTAACACCTGTGACATTTGTGACATCTGCGAAATTTGTGACATCTGTGACATCTGTAACATTTGTGACATCTCTGACATTTGTGACATTTGTGACATTTGTAACATCTGTGACATTTGTGACATTTTTGACATTGGTGAAATCTGTGACATTTGTGACATTTGTGACATCTGTGACATTTGTGACATCTTTGACATTTGTGACATCTGTGACATCTGTGACATTTGTGACATTTGTGACATTTGTGACATCTCTGACATTTGTGACATCTGTGACATTGGCGACATCTGTAACATTTGTGACATTTGTGACATTTGTGACATTTGTGACATCTGTGACATTGGCGACATCTGTGACATCTGTGACATTGGCGACATCTGTAACATTTGTGACATTTGTGACATCTGTGACATCTGTGACATTTGTGACATCTGTGACATCTGTGACATTTGTGACATCTGTGACATTTGTGACATCTGTGACATTGGTGACATCTGTGACATTTGTGACATCTGTGACATCTGTGACATTTGTGACATCTGTGACATTTGTGACATCTGTGACATTAGTGACATCTGTGACATTTGTGACATTCGTGACATCTGTGACATTTGTGACATCTGTGACATTTGTTACATCTGTGACATCTGTGACATTTGTAACATTTGTGACATTTGTGACATTTGTGACATTTGTGACATCTGCGACATTTGTGACATCTGTGACATTTGTGACATCTGTGACATTTGTGACATTTGCGAAATTCGTGACATCTTTGACATTTGCGACATTTGTGACATTTGTGACAGCTGTGACATTTGTGACATCTGTGACACTTGTGACATCTGTGACATCTGTGACATTTGTGGCACCTGTGACACCTGTGACATTTGTGACATCTGTGACATTGGTGACATCTGTGACATTTGTGACATCTGTGACATCTGTGACATTTGTGACATCTGTGACATTTGTGACATCTGTGACATTAGTGACATCTGTGACATTTGTGACATTCGTGACATCTGTGACATTTGTGACATCTGTGACATTTGTTACATCTGTGACATCTGTGACATTTGTAACATTTGTGACATTTGTGACATTTGTGACATTTGTGACATGTGTGACGTCTGTGACATTTCTGATATCTGTGACAATTGTGACATCTGTGACATTTGTGACATTTGCGAAATTGGTGACATCTGTGACATTTGCGACATTTGTGACATTTGTGACACCTGTGACATTTGTGACATTGGTGACATTTGTGACATCTGTGACATCTGTGAGATTTGTGACATCTCTGACATTTGTGACATCTGTGACATTTATGACTCCTGTGACATTTGTGACATATGTGACATTTGTGATATCTGTGGCATCTGTGACATTTGTGACATCTGTGACATCTGTGACATTTGTGACATTTGTGACATTTGTGACATCTCTGACATTTGTGACATCTGTGACATTGGCGACATCTGTGACATTTGTGACATTTGTAAGATTTGTGACATTTGTGACATCTGTGACATTGGTGACATCTGTGACATTGTTGACATTTGTCACATTTGAGACATCTGTGACATTTGTGACATCTGTGACATCTGTGACATTTGTGACATCTGTGACATTTGTGACATTTTTGACATTGGCGAAATCTGTGACATTTGTGACATTTGTGACATCTGTGACATTTGTGACATCTGTGACATTTGTGACATCTGTGACATTTGTGACATCTGTGACACTTGTGACATCTGTGACATCTGTGACATTTGTGGCACCTGTGACACCTGTGACATTTGTGACATCTGTGACATTGGTGACATCTGTGACATTTGTGACATCTGTGACATCTGTGACATTTGTGACATCTGTGACATTTGTGACATCTGTGACATTAGTGACATCTGTGACATTTGTGACATTTGTGACATCTGTGACACTTGTGACATCTGTGACATTGGTGACATCTGTGACATTTGTGACATCTGTGACATCTGTGACATTTGTGACATCTGTGACATTTGTGACATCTGTGACATTAGTGACATCTGTGACATCTGTGACATTTGTGACATCTGTGACATTTGTGACATCTGTGACACTTGTGACATCTGTGACATCTGTGACATTTGTGGCACCTGTGACACCTGTGACATTTGTGACATCTGTGACATTGGTGACATCTGTGACATTTGTGACATCTGTGACATCTGTGACATTTGTGACATCTGTGACATTTGTGACATCTGTGACATCTGTGGCATTTGTGACATCTGTGATATTTGTGACACCTGTAACATTGGTGACATCTGTGACATTTGTGACATTTGTGACATCTGTGACATTTGTGACATTTGTGACATCTGTGATATTTGTGACACCTGTAACATTGGTGACATCTGTGACATTTGTGACACCTGTGACATCTGTGACATTTGTGACATCTGTAACATCTGTGACGTCTGTGACATTGGTGACATTTGTGACATTTGTGACATCTGTGACATCTGTGACATCTGTGACATCAGTGACATTTGTGACATCTGTGACATTTGTGACATCTGTGACACTTGTGACATCTGTGACATCTGTGACATTTTTGGCACCTGTGACATCTGTGACATTTGAGACATCTGTGACATTTGTTACATCTGTGACATTTGTTACATCTGTGACATCTGTGACATTTGTGACATCTGTGACATTTGTGACATTCGTGACATCTGTGACATTTGTGACATCTGTGACATTTGTGACATCTGTGACATCTGTGACATTTGTGACATTTGTGACATTTGTGACATTTGTGACATTTATGACATCTGTGACATCTGTGACATTTGTAACATCTGTGAAATTTGTGACATTTGTGACATTTGTGACATCTGCGACATTTGTGACATCTGTGACATTTGTGACATCTGTGACATTTGTGACATTTGCGAAATTCGTGACATCTGTGATATTTGCGACATTTGTGACATTTGTGACAGCTGTGACATTTGTGACATCTGTGACATTTGTGACATCTGTGACATCTGTGACATCTGTAACATCTGTGACGTTTGTGACATTGGTGACATCTGTGACTTTTGTGACAATTGTGACATTTGTGACATCTGTGACATTGGTGACATCTGTCACATTTTTGACATTTGTGCCATCTGTGACATTTGTGACATCTGTGACATTTGTGACATTTGTGACATCTGTGACATTTGTGACATTTGTGACATTTGTGACATTTGTGACATTTGTGACAACTGTGACTTCTGTGAGATTTGTGACATCTGTGACATTTGTGACATCTGTGACATTTGTGACATCTGTGACATTTGTGACATCTGTGACATTTGTGACATCTGTGATATCTGTGGCATTTGTGACATCTGTGATATTTGTGACACCTGTAACATTGGTGACATCTGTGACATTTGTGACACCTGTGACATCTGTGACATTTGACACATCTGTGACATTTGTGACATTTGTGACATTTGTGACATCTGTGACATTTGTGACAACTGTGACTTCTGTGAGATTTGTGACATCTGTGACATTTGTGACATCTGTGACATTTGTGACATTTGTGACGTCTGTGACATTTGTGAAATCTGTGACATTTGTGACATCTGTGACATTTGTGACATTTGTGACATTTGTGACATCTGTGACATGGGTGACATCTGTGACATCTGTGACATTTGAGACATCTGTGACATCTGTGACATTTGAGACATCTGTAACATTTGTGACAATTGTGACATTTGTGACATCTGTGACATTGGTGACATCTGTCACATTTTTGACATCTGTGCCATCTGTGACATTTGTGACATCTGTGACATTTGTGACATTTGTGACATTTGTGACATTTGTGACATTTGTGACATCTGTGACATTTGTGACATCTGTGACATTTGTGACATCTGTGACATCTGTGGCATTTGTGACATCTGTGACATTTGTGACATCTGTGACATTTGTGACATCTGTGACATTGGTGACATCTGTGACATTTGTGACATCTGTGACATCTGTGAAATCTGTAACTCTTGTGACATCTGTGACATTGGTGACATCTGTGACATTTGTGACATCTGTGACATTTTGACATCTGTAACATTTGTGACATCTGTGACATTGGTGACATCTGTGACATTTGTGACGTTTGTGACATTTGTGACATCTGTGACATTTGTGACATCTGTGTCATTTCTGACATCGGTGACATCTGTTACATCTGTGACATTTGTGACATTTGTGACATTTGTGACATCTGTGACATTTGTGACATCTCTGACATTTGTGACAATTAAGACACTGGCGACATCTGTGACATTTGTGACATTTGTGACATTTGTGACATTTGTGACATCTGTGATATTGGTGATATCTGTGCCATTTGTGACATTTGTGACATTTGTGACATTTGTGACATTTTTGACATCGGTGACATCTGTGACATCTGTGACAATTGTGGCATTTGTGACATTTGTGACATTTGTGACATTTGTGACATTTTTGACATCGGTGACATCTGTGACATCTGTGACAATTGTGACATTTGTGACCTCTGTGACATTTGTGACACCTGTGACATCTGTGACATCTGTGACATTTGTGACATCTGTGACATTGGTGACATCTATGACATTTGCGACATTTGTGACATCTGTGACATTTGTGACTTCTGTGACATTTGTGACATCTGTGACATCTGTGATATTTGTGACATCTGTGACATTTGTTACATCTGCGACATTTGTGACATTTGTGACATTTGTGACATCTGTGACATCTGTGACATCTGTGACATTTGTGACATCTGTTTAATTTGTGACATCTCTGACATTTGTGACATGTGTGACATTGGCGACATCTGTGACATTTGTGACATTTGTGACATTTGTGACATTTGTGACATCTGTGACTTTGGTGACATCTGTGACATTGGTGACATTTGTAACATTTGTGACATCTGTGACGTTTGTGACATCTGTGACATTTGTGACATCTGTGACATTTGTTACATCTGTGACATCTGTGACATTTGTGACATCTGTTTTATTTGTGACATCTCTGACATTTGTGACATGTGTGACATTGGCGACATCTGTGACATTTGTGACATTTGTGACATTTGTGACATCTGTGACTTTGGTGACATCTGTGACATTGGTGACATTTGTAACATTTGTGACATCTGTGACGTTTGTGACATCTGTGACATTTGTGACATCTGTGACATTTGTGACATCTGTGACATTTGTGAAATCTGTAACACTTGTGACATCTGTGACATCTGTGACATTTTTGGCACTTGTGACATCTGTGACATTTGTGACATCTGTGACATTTGTGACATTTGTGACATCTGTGACATTTGTTACATCTGTGACATTTGTGACATCTGTGACATCTGTGACATTTGTGACATCTGTGACATTTGTGACATCAGTGACATTTGTAACACCTGTGACATTTGTGACATCTGCGAAATTTGTGACATCTGTGACATCTGTAACATTTGTGACATCTCTGACATTTGTGACATTTGTGACATTTGTAACATCTGTGACATTTGTGACATTTTTGACATTGGTGAAATCTGTGACATTTGTGACATTTGTGACATCTGTGACATTTGTGACATCTTTGACATTTGTGACATCTGTGACATCTGTGACATTTGTGACATTTGTGACATTTGTGACATCTCTGACATTTGTGACATCTGTGACATTGGCGACATCTGTAACATTTGTGACATTTGTGACATTTGTGACATTTGTGACATCTGTGACATTGGCGACATCTGTGACATCTGTGACATTGGCGACATCTGTAACATTTGTGACATTTGTGACATCTGTGACATCTGTGACATTTGTGACATCTGTGACATCTGTGACATTTGTGACATCTGTGACATTTGTGACATCTGTGACATTGGTGACATCTGTGACATTTGTGACATCTGTGACATCTGTGACATTTGTGACATCTGTGACATTTGTGACATCTGTGACATTAGTGACATCTGTGACATTTGTGACATTCGTGACATCTGTGACATTTGTGACATCTGTGACATTTGTTACATCTGTGACATCTGTGACATTTGTAACATTTGTGACATTTGTGACATTTGTGACATTTGTGACATCTGCGACATTTGTGACATCTGTGACATTTGTGACATCTGTGACATTTGTGACATTTGCGAAATTCGTGACATCTTTGACATTTGCGACATTTGTGACATTTGTGACAGCTGTGACATTTGTGACATCTGTGACACTTGTGACATCTGTGACATCTGTGACATTTGTGGCACCTGTGACACCTGTGACATTTGTGACATCTGTGACATTGGTGACATCTGTGACATTTGTGACATCTGTGACATCTGTGACATTTGTGACATCTGTGACATTTGTGACATCTGTGACATTAGTGACATCTGTGACATTTGTGACATTCGTGACATCTGTGACATTTGTGACATCTGTGACATTTGTTACATCTGTGACATCTGTGACATTTGTAACATTTGTGACATTTGTGACATTTGTGACATTTGTGACATGTGTGACGTCTGTGACATTTCTGATATCTGTGACAATTGTGACATCTGTGACATTTGTGACATTTGCGAAATTGGTGACATCTGTGACATTTGCGACATTTGTGACATTTGTGACACCTGTGACATTTGTGACATTGGTGACATTTGTGACATCTGTGACATCTGTGAGATTTGTGACATCTCTGACATTTGTGACATCTGTGACATTTATGACTCCTGTGACATTTGTGACATATGTGACATTTGTGATATCTGTGGCATCTGTGACATTTGTGACATCTGTGACATCTGTGACATTTGTGACATTTGTGACATCTCTGACATTTGTGACATCTGTGACATTGGCGACATCTGTGACATTTGTGACATTTGTAAGATTTGTGACATTTGTGACATCTGTGACATTGGTGACATCTGTGACATTGTTGACATTTGTCACATTTGAGACATCTGTGACATTTGTGACATCTGTGACATCTGTGACATTTGTGACATCTGTGACATTTGTGACATTTTTGACATTGGCGAAATCTGTGACATTTGTGACATTTGTGACATCTGTGACATTTGTGACATCTGTGACATTTGTGACATCTGTGACATTTGTGACATCTGTGACACTTGTGACATCTGTGACATCTGTGACATTTGTGGCACCTGTGACACCTGTGACATTTGTGACATCTGTGACATTGGTGACATCTGTGACATTTGTGACATCTGTGACATCTGTGACATTTGTGACATCTGTGACATTTGTGACATCTGTGACATTAGTGACATCTGTGACATTTGTGACATTCGTGACATCTGTGACATTTGTGACATCTGTGACATTTGTTACATCTGTGACATCTGTGACATTTGTAACATTTGTGACATTTGTGACATTTGTGACATTTGTGACATCTGCGACATTTGTGACATCTGTGACATTTGTGACATCTGTGACATTTGTGACATTTGCGAAATTTGTGACATCTTTGACATTTGCGACATTTGTGACATTTGTGACAGCTGTGACATTTGTGACATCTGTGACACTTGTGACATCTGTGACATCTGTGACATTTGTGGCACCTGTGACACCTGTGACATTTGTGACATCTGTGACATTGGTGACATCTGTGACATTTGTGACATCTGTGACATCTGTGACATTTGTGACATCTGTGACATTTGTGACATCTGTGACATTAGTGACATCTGTGACATTTGTGACATTCGTGACATCTGTGACATTTGTGACATCTGTGACATTTGTTACATCTGTGACATCTGTGACATTTGTAACATTTGTGACATTTGTGACATTTGTGACATTTGTGACATCTGCGACATTTGTGACATCTGTGACATTTGTGACATCTGTGACATTTGTGACATTTGCGAAATTCGTGACATCTTTGACATTTGCGACATTTGTGACATTTGTGACAGCTGTGACATTTGTGACATCTGTGACATTTGTGACATCTGTGACATTTGTGACATCTGTAACATCTGTGACGTCTGTGACATTGGTGACATTTGTGACATTTGTGACATCTGTGACATCTGTGACATCTGTGACATCAGTGACATTTGTGACATCTGTGACATTTGTGACATCTGTGACACTTGTGACATCTGTGACATCTGTGACATTTTTGGCACCTGTGACATCTGTGACATTTGAGACATCTGTGACATTTGTGACATCTGTGACATGTGTGACATTTGTGACATCTGTGACATTTGTTACATCTGTGACATTTGTTACATCTGTGACATCTGTGACATTTGTGACATCTGTGACATTTGTGACATCTGTGACATTGGTAACATCTGTGACATTTGTGACATTCGTGACATTTGTGACATCTGTGACATTTGTTACATCTGTGACATCTGTGACATTTGTGACATCTGTTTTATTTGTGACATCTCTGACATTTGTGACATGTGTGACATTGGCGACATCTGTGACATTTGTGACATTTGTGACATTTGTGACATCTGTGACTTTGGTGACATCTGTGACATTGGTGACATTTGTAACATTTGTGACATCTGTGACGTTTGTGACATCTGTGACATTTGTGACATCTGTGACATTTGTGACATCTGTGACATTTGTGAAATCTGTAACACTTGTGACATCTGTGACATCTGTGACATTTTTGGCACTTGTGACATCTGTGACATTTGTGACATCTGTGACATTTGTGACATTTGTGACATCTGTGACATTTGTTACATCTGTGACATTTGTGACATCTGTGACATCTGTGACATTTGTGACATCTGTGACATTTGTGACATCAGTGACATTTGTAACACCTGTGACATTTGTGACATCTGCAAAATTTGTGACATCTGTGACATCTGTAACATTTGTGACATCTCTGACATTTGTGACATTTGTGACATTTGTAACATCTGTGACATTTGTGACATTTTTGACATTGGTGAAATCTGTGACATTTGTGACATTTGTGACATCTGTGACATTTGTGACATCTTTGACATTTGTGACATCTGTGACATCTGTGACATTTGTGACATTTGTGACATTTGTGACATCTCTGACATTTGTGACATCTGTACATTGGCGACATCTGTAACATTTGTGACATTTGTGACATTTGTGACATTTGTGACATCTGTGACATTGGCGACATCTGTGACATCTGTGACATTGGCGACATCTGTAACATTTGTGACATTTGTGACATCTGTGACATCTGTGACATTTGTGACATCTGTGACATCTGTGACATTTGTGACATCTGTGACATTTGTGACATCTGTGACATTGGTGACATCTGTGACATTTGTGACATCTGTGACATCTGTGACATTTGTGACATCTGTGACATTTGTGACATCTGTGACATTAGTGACATCTGTGACATTTGTGACATTCGTGACATCTGTGACATTTGTGACATCTGTGACATTTGTTACATCTGTGACATCTGTGACATTTGTAACATTTGTGACATTTGTGACATTTGTGACATTTGTGACATCTGCGACATTTGTGACATCTGTGACATTTGTGACATCTGTGACATTTGTGACATTTGCGAAATTCGTGACATCTTTGACATTTGCGACATTTGTGACATTTGTGACAGCTGTGACATTTGTGACATCTGTGACACTTGTGACATCTGTGACATCTGTGACATTTGTGGCACCTGTGACACCTGTGACATTTGTGACATCTGTGACATTGGTGACATCTGTGACATTTGTGACATCTGTGACATCTGTGACATTTGTGACATCTGTGACATTTGTGACATCTGTGACATTAGTGACATCTGTGACATTTGTGACATTCGTGACATCTGTGACATTTGTGACATCTGTGACATTTGTTACATCTGTGACATCTGTGACATTTGTAACATTTGTTACATTTGTGACATTTGTGACATTTGTGACATGTGTGACGTCTGTGACATTTCTGATATCTGTGACAATTGTGACATCTGTGACATTTGTGACATTTGCGAAATTGGTGACATCTGTGACATTTGCGACATTTGTGACATTTGTGACACCTGTGACATTTGTGACATTGGTGACATTTGTGACATCTGTGACATCTGTGAGATTTGTGACATCTCTGACATTTGTGACATCTGTGACATTTATGACTCCTGTGACATTTGTGACATATGTGACATTTGTGATATCTGTGGCATCTGTGACATTTGTGACATCTGTGACATCTGTGACATTTGTGACATTTGTGACATTTGTGACATCTCTGACATTTGTGACATCTGTGACATTGGCGACATCTGTGACATTTGTGACATTTGTAAGATTTGTGACATTTGTGACATCTGTGACATTGGTGACATCTGTGACATTGTTGACATTTGTCACATTTGAGACATCTGTGACATTTGTGACATCTGTGACATCTGTGACATTTGTGACATCTGTGACATTTGTGACATTTTTGACATTGGCGAAATCTGTGACATTTGTGACATTTGTGACATCTGTGACATTTGTGACATCTGTGACATTTGTGACATCTGTGACATTTGTGACATCTGTGACACTTGTGACATCTGTGACATCTGTGACATTTGTGGCACCTGTGACACCTGTGACATTTGTGACATCTGTGACATTGGTGACATCTGTGACATTTGTGACATCTGTGACATCTGTGACATTTGTGACATCTGTGACATTTGTGACATCTGTGACATTAGTGACATCTGTGACATTTGTGACATTCGTGACATCTGTGACATTTGTGACATCTGTGACATTTGTTACATCTGTGACATCTGTGACATTTGTAACATTTCTGACATTTGTGACATTTGTGACATTTGTGGAATCTGCGACATTTGTGACATCTGTGACATTTGTGACATCTGTGACATTTGTGACATTTGCGAAATTCGTGACATCTTTGACATTTGCGACATTTGTGACATTTGTGACAGCTGTGACATTTGTGACATCTGTGACACTTGTGACATCTGTGACATCTGTGACATTTGTGGCACCTGTGACACCTGTGACATTTGTGACATCTGTGACATTGGTGACATCTGTGACATTTGTGACATCTGTGACATCTGTGACATTTGTGACATCTGTGACATTTGTGACATCTGTGACATTAGTGACATCTGTGACATTTGTGACATTCGTGACATCTGTGACATTTGTGACATCTGTGACATTTGTTACATCTGTGACATCTGTGACATTTGTAACATTTGTGACATTTGTGACATTTGTGACATTTGTGACATCTGCGACATTTGTGACATCTGTGACATTTGTGACATCTGTGACATTTGTGACATTTGCGAAATTCGTGACATCTTTGACATTTGCGACATTTGTGACATTTGTGACAGCTGTGACATTTGTGACATCTGTGACATTTGTGACATCTGTGACATTTGTGACATCTGTAACACCTGTGACGTCTGTGACATTGGTGACATTTGTGACATTTGTGACATCTGTGACATCTGTGACATCTGTGACATCAGTGACATTTGTGACATCTGTGACATTTGTGACATCTGTGACACTTGTGACATCTGTGACATCTGTGACATTTTTGGCACCTGTGACATCTGTGACATTTGAGACATCTGTGACATTTGTGACATCTGTGACATTTGTGACATTTGTGACATCTGTGACATTTGTTACATCTGTGACATTTGTTACATCTGTGACATCTGTGACATTTGTGACATCTGTGACATTTGTGACATCTGTGACATTGGTAACATCTGTGACATTTGTGACATTCGTGACATCTGTGACATTTGTGACATCTGTGACATTTGTGACATCTGTGACATCTGTGACATTTGTGACATTTGTGACATTTGTGACATTTGTGACATTTATGACATCTGTGACATCTGTGACATTTGTAACATCTGTGAAATTTGTGACATTTGTGACATTTGTGACATCTGCGACATTTGTGACATCTGTGACATTTGTGACATCTGTGACATTTGTGACATTTGCGAAATTCGTGACATCTGTGATATTTGCGACATTTGTGACATTTGTGACAGCTGTGACATTTGTGACATCTGTGACATTTGTGACATCTGTGACATCTGTGACATCTGTAACATCTGTGACGTTTGTGACATTGGTGACATCTGTGACTTTTGTGACAATTGTGACATTTGTGACAACTGTGACATTGGTGACATCTGTCACATTTTTGACATCTGTGCCATCTGTGACATTTGTGACATCTGTGACATTTGTGACATTTGTGACATCTGTGACATTTGTGACATTTGTGACATTTGTGACATCTGTGACATTTGTGACAACTGTGACTTCTGTGAGATTTGTGACATCTGTGACATTTGTGACATCTGTGACATTTGTGACATCTGAGACATTTGTGACATCTGTGACATTTGTGACATCTGTGACATCTGTGGCATTTGTGACATCTGTGATATTTGTGACAGCTGTAACATTGGTGACATCTGTGACATTTGTGACATTTGTGACATCTGTGACATTTGTGACATTTGTGACATCTGTGATATTTGTGACACCTGTAACATTGGTGACATCTGTGACATTTGTGACACCTGTGACATCTGTGACATTTGTGACATCTGTAACATCTGTGACGTCTGTGACATTGGTGACATTTGTGACATTTGTGACATCTGTGACATCTGTGACATCTGTGACATCAGTGACATTTGTGACATCTGTGACATTTGTGACATCTGTGACACTTGTGACATCTGTGACATCTGTGACATTTTTGGCACCTGTGACATCTGTGACATTTGAGACATCTGTGACATTTGTCACATCTGTGACATTTGTGACATTTGTTACATCTGTGACATTTGTTACATCTGTGACATTTGTTACATCTGTGACATCTGTGACATTTGTGACATCTGTGACATTTGTGACATTCGTGACATCTGTGACATTTGTGACATCTGTGACATTTGTGACATCTGTGACATCTGTGACATTTGTGACATTTGTGACATTTGTGACATTTGTGACATTTATGACATCTGTGACATCTGTGACATTTGTAACATCTGTGAAATTTGTGACATTTGTGACATTTGTGACATCTGCGACATTTGTGACATCTGTGACATTTGTGACATCTGTGACATTTGTGACATTTGCGAAATTCGTGACATCTGTGATATTTGCGACATTTGTGACATTTGTGACAGCTGTGACATTTGTGACATCTGTGACATTTGTGACATCTGTGACATCTGTGACATCTGTAACATCTGTGACGTTTGTGACATTGGTGACATCTGTGACTTTTGTGACAATTGTGACATTTGTGACATCTGTGACATTGGTGACATCTGTCACATTTTTGACATTTGTGCCATCTGTGACATTTGTGACATCTGTGACATTTGTGACATTTGTGACATCTGTGACATTTGTGACATTTGTGACATTTGTGACATCTGTGACATTTGTGACAACTGTGACTTCTGTGAGATTTGTGACATCTGTGACATTTGTGACATCTGTGACATTTGTGACATCTGAGACATTTGTGACATCTGTGACATTTGTGACATCTGTGACATCTGTGGCATTTGTGACATCTGTGATATTTGTGACAGCTGTAACATTGGTGACATCTGTGACATTTGTGACATTTGTGACATCTGTGACATTTGTGACATTTGTGACATCTGTGATATTTGTGACACCTGTAACATTGGTGACATCTGTGACATTTGTGACACCTGTGACATCTGTGACATTTGTGACATCTGTAACATCTGTGACGTCTGTGACATTGGTGACATTTGTGACATTTGTGACATCTGTGACATCTGTGACATCTGTGACATCAGTGACATTTGTGACATCTGTGACATTTGTGACATCTGTGACACTTGTGACATCTGTGACATCTGTGACATTTTTGGCACCTGTGACATCTGTGACATTTGAGACATCTGTGACATTTGTCACATCTGTGACATTTGTGACATTTGTTACATCTGTGACATTTGTTACATCTGTGACATTTGTTACATCTGTGACATCTGTGACATTTGTGACATCTGTGACATTTGTGACATTCGTGACATCTGTGACATTTGTGACATCTGTGACATTTGTGACATCTGTGACATCTGTGACATTTGTGACATTTGTGACATTTGTGACATTTGTGACATTTATGACATCTGTGACATCTGTGACATTTGTAACATCTGTGAAATTTGTGACATTTGTGACATTTGTGACATCTGCGACATTTGTGACATCTGTGACATTTGTGACATCTGTGACATTTGTGACATTTGCGAAATTCGTGACATCTGTGATATTTGCGACATTTGTGACATTTGTGACAGCTGTGACATTTGTGACATCTGTGACATTTGTGACATCTGTGACATCTGTGACATCTGTAACATCTGTGACGTTTGTGACATTGGTGACATCTGTGACTTTTGTGACAATTGTGACATTTGTGACATCTGTGACATTGGTGACATCTGTCACATTTTTGACATTTGTGCCATCTGTGACATTTGTGACATCTGTGACATTTGTGACATTTGTGACATCTGTGACATTTGTGACATTTGTGACATTTGTGACATCTGTGACATTTGTGACAACTGTGACTTCTGTGAGATTTGTGACATCTGTGACATTTGTGACATCTGTGACATTTGTGACATCTGTGACATTTGTGACATCTGTGACATTTGTGATATCTGTGACATCTGTGGCATTTGTGACATCTGTGATATTTGTGACACCTGTAACATTGGTGACATCTGTGACATTTGTGACACCTGTGACATCTGTGACATTTGACACATCTGTGACATTTGTGACATTTGTGACATTTGTGACATCTGTGACATTTGTGACAACTGTGACTTCTGTGAGATTTGTGACATCTGTGACATTTGTGACATCTGTGACATTTGTGACATTTGTGACGTCTGTGACATTTGTGAAATCTGTGACATTTGTGACATCTGTGACATTTGTGACATTTGTGACATTTGTGACATCTGTGACATTGGTGACATCTGTGACATCTGTGACATTTGAGACATCTGTGACATCTGTGACATTTGAGACATCTGTAACATTTGTGACAATTGTGACATTTGTGACATCTGTGACATTGGTGACATCTGTCACATTTTTGACATCTGTGCTATCTGTGACATTTGTGACATCTGTGACATTTGTGACATTTGTGACATTTGTGACATTTGTGACATTTGTGACATCTGTGACATTTGTGACATCTGTGACATTTGTGACATCTGTGACATCTGTGGCATTTGTGACATCTGTGACATTTGTGACATCTGTGACATTTGTGACATCTGTGACATTGGTGACATCTGTGACATTTGTGACATCTGTGACATCTGTGAAATCTGTAACTCTTGTGACATCTGTGACATTGGTGACATCTGTGACATTTGTGACATCTGTGACATTTTGACATCTGTAACATTTGTGACATCTGTGACATTGGTGACATCTGTGACATTTGTGACGTTTGTGACATTTGTGACATCTGTGACATTTGTGACATCTGTGACATTTCTGACATCGGTGACATCTGTTACATCTGTGACATTTGTGACATTTGTGACATTTGTGACATCTGTGACATTTGTGACATCTCTGACATTTGTGACAATTAAGACACTGGCGACATCTGTGACATTTGTGACATTTGTGACATTTGTGACATTTGTGACATCTGTGATATTGGTGATATCTGTGCCATTTGTGACATTTGTGACATTTGTGACATTTGTGACATTTTTGACATCGGTGACATCTGTGACATCTGTGACAATTGTGGCATTTGTGACATTTGTGACATTTGTGACATTTGTGACATTTTTGACATCGGTGACATCTGTGACATCTGTGACAATTGTGACATTTGTGACCTCTGTGACATTTGTGACACCTGTGACATCTGTGACATCTGTGACATTTGTGACATCTGTGACATTGGTGACATCTATGACATTTGCGACATTTGTGACATCTGTGACATTTGTGACTTCTGTGACATTTGTGACATCTGTGACATCTGTGATATTTGTGACATCTGTGACATTTGTTACATCTGCGACATTTGTGACATTTGTGACATTTGTGACATCTGTGACATCTGTGACATTTGTGACATCTGTTTCATTTGTGACATCTCTGACATTTGTGACATGTGTGACATTGGCGACATCTGTGACATTTGTGACATTTGTGACATTTGTGACATTTGTGACATCTGTGACTTTGGTGACATCTGTGACATTGGTGACATTTGTAACATTTGTGACATCTGTGACGTTTGTGACATCTGTGACATTTGTGACATCTGTGACATTTGTTATATCTGTGACATCTGTGACATTTGTGACATCTGTTTTATTTGTGACATCTCTGACATTTGTGACATGTGTGACATTGGCGACATCTGTGACATTTGTGACATTTGTGACATTTGTGACATCTGTGACTTTGGTGACATCTGTGACATTGGTGACATTTGTAACATTTGTGACATCTGTGACGTTTGTGACATCTGTGACATTTGTGACATCTGTGACATTTGTGACATCTGTGACATTTGTGAAATCTGTAACACTTGTGACATCTGTGACATCTGTGACATTTTTGGCACTTGTGACATCTGTGACATTTGTGACATCTGTGACATTTGTGACATTTGTGACATCTGTGACATTTGTTACATCTGTGACATTTGTGACATCTGTGACATCTGTGACATTTGTGACATCTGTGACATTTGTGACATCAGTGACATTTGTAACACCTGTGACATTTGTGACATCTGCGAAATTTGTGACATCTGTGACATCTGTAACATTTGTGACATCTCTGACATTTGTGACATTTGTGACATTTGTAACATCTGTGACATTTGTGACATTTTTGACATTGGTGAAATCTGTGACATTTGTGACATTTGTGACATCTGTGACATTTGTGACATCTTTGACATTTGTGACATCTGTGACATCTGTGACATTTGTGACATTTGTGACATTTGTGACATCTCTGACATTTGTGACATCTGTGACATTGGCGACATCTGTAACATTTGTGACATTTGTGACATTTGTGACATTTGTGACATCTGTGACATTGGCGACATCTGTGACATCTGTGACATTGGCGACATCTATAACATTTGTGACATTTGTGACATCTGTGACATCTGTGACATTTGTGACATCTGTGACATCTGTGACATTTGTGACATCTGTGACATCTGTGACATTTGTAACATCTGTGACATTTGTGACATTTTTGACATTGGTGAAATCTGTGACATTTGTGACATTTGTGACATCTGTGACATTTGTGACATCTGTGACATCTGTGACATTTGTAACATCTGTGACATTTGTGACATTTTTGACATTGGTGAAATCTGTGACATTTGTGACATTTGTGACATCTGTGACATTTGTGACATCTGTGACATTTGTGACATCTGTGACATCTGTGACATTTGTGACATCTGGGACATTTGTGACATCTGTGACACTTGTGACATCTGTGACATCTGTGACATTTGTGGCACCTGTGACATCTGTGACATTTGTGACATCTGTGACATTTGTGACATCTGTGACATTTGTGACATCTGTGACATCTGTGACATTTGTGACATCTGTGACATTTGTGTCATCTGTGACATTAGTGACATCTGTGACATTTGTGACATTCGTGACATCTGTGACATTTGTGACATCTGTGACATTTATGACATCTGTGACATCTGTGACATTTGGAACATCTGTGAAATTTGTGACATTTGTGACATTTGTGACATCTGCGACATTTGTGACATCTGTGACATTTGTGACATCTGTGACATTTGTGACATCTGTGACATCTGTGACATTTGTGACATCTGGGACATTTGTGACATCTGTGACACTTGTGACATCTGTGACATCTGTGACATTTGTGGCACCTGTGACATCTGTGACATTTGTGACATCTGTGACATTTGTGACATCTGTGACATTTGTGACATCTGTGACATCTGTGACATTTGTGACATCTGTGACATTTGTGTCATCTGTGACATTAGTGACATCTGTGACATTTGTGACATTCGTGACATCTGTGACATTTGTGACATCTGTGACATTGGTAACATCTGTGACATTTGTGACATTCGTGACATCTGTGACATTTGTGACATCTGTGACATTTGTGACATCTGTGACATCTGTGACATTTGTGACATTTGTGACATTTGTGACATTTGTGACATTTATGACATCTGTGACATCTGTGACATTTGTAACATCTGTGAAATTTGTGACATTTGTGACATTTGTGACATCTGCGACATTTGTGACATCTGTGACATTTGTGACATCTGTGACATTTGTGACATTTGCGAAATTCGTGACATCTGTGATATTTGCGACATTTGTGACATTTGTGACAGCTGTGACATTTGTGACATCTGTGACATTTGTGACATCTGTGACATCTGTGACATCTGTAACATCTGTGACGTTTGTGTCATTGGTGACATCTGTGACTTTTGTGACAATTGTGACATTTGTGACAACTGTGACATTGGTGACATCTGTCACATTTTTGACATCTGTGCCATCTGTGACATTTGTGACATCTGTGACATTTGTGACATTTGTGACATCTGTGACATTTGTGACATTTGTGACATTTGTGACATCTGTGACATTTGTGACAACTGTGACTTCTGTGAGATTTGTGACATCTGTGACATTTGTGACATCTGTGACATTTGTGACATCTGAGACATTTGTGACATCTGTGACATTTGTGACATCTGTGACATCTGTGGCATTTGTGACATCTGTGATATTTGTGACAGCTGTAACATTGGTGACATCTGTGACATTTGTGACATTTGTGACATCTGTGACATTTGTGACATTTGTGACATCTGTGATATTTGTGACACCTGTAACATTGGTGACATCTGTGACATTTGTGACACCTGTGACATCTGTGACATTTGTGACATCTGTAACATCTGTGACGTCTGTGACATTGGTGACATTTGTGACATTTGTGACATCTGTGACATCTGTGACATCTGTGACATCAGTGACATTTGTGACATCTGTGACATTTGTGACATCTGTGACACTTGTGACATCTGTGACATCTGTGACATTTTTGGCACCTGTGACATCTGTGACATTTGAGACATCTGTGACATTTGTCACATCTGTGACATTTGTGACATTTGTTACATCTGTGACATTTGTTACATCTGTGACATTTGTTACATCTGTGACATCTGTGACATTTGTGACATCTGTGACATTTGTGACATTCGTGACATCTGTGACATTTGTGACATCTGTGACATTTGTGACATCTGTGACATCTGTGACATTTGTGACATTTGTGACATTTGTGACATTTGTGACATTTATGACATCTGTGACATCTGTGACATTTGTAACATCTGTGAAATTTGTGACATTTGTGACATTTGTGACATCTGCGACATTTGTGACATCTGTGACATTTGTGACATCTGTGACATTTGTGACATTTGCGAAATTCGTGACATCTGTGATATTTGCGACATTTGTGACATTTGTGACAGCTGTGACATTTGTGACATCTGTGACATTTGTGACATCTGTGACATCTGTGACATCTGTAACATCTGTGACGTTTGTGACATTGGTGACATCTGTGACTTTTGTGACAATTGTGACATTTGTGACATCTGTGACATTGGTGACATCTGTCACATTTTTGACATTTGTGCCATCTGTGACATTTGTGACATCTGTGACATTTGTGACATTTGTGACATCTGTGACATTTGTGACATTTGTGACATTTGTGACATCTGTGACATTTGTGACAACTGTGACTTCTGTGAGATTTGTGACATCTGTGACATTTGTGACATCTGTGACATTTGTGACATCTGTGACATTTGTGACATCTGTGACATTTGTGATATCTGTGACATCTGTGGCATTTGTGACATCTGTGATATTTGTGACACCTGTAACATTGGTGACATCTGTGACATTTGTGACACCTGTGACATCTGTGACATTTGACACATCTGTGACATTTGTGACATTTGTGACATTGTGACATCTGTGACATTTGTGACAACTGTGACTTCTGTGAGATTTGTGACATCTGTGACATTTGTGACATCTGTGACATTTGTGACATTTGTGACGTCTGTGACATTTGTGAAATCTGTGACATTTGTGACATCTGTGACATTTGTGACATTTGTGATATTTGTGACATCTGTGACATGGGTGACATCTGTGACATCTGTGACATTTGAGACATCTGTGACATCTGTGACATTTGAGACATCTGTAACATTTGTGACAATTGTGACATTTGTGACATCTGTGACATTGGTGACATCTGTCACATTTGTGACATCTGTGACATTTGTGACATCTGTGACATCTGTGGCATTTGTGACATCTGTGACATTTGTGACATCTGTGACATTTGTGACATCTGTGACATTGGTGACATCTGTGACATTTGTGACATCTGTGACATCTGTGAAATCTGTAACTCTTGTGACATCTGTGACATTGGTGACATCTGTGACATTTGTGACATCTGTGACATTTTGACATCTGTAACATTTGTGACATCTGTGACATTGGTGACATCTGTGACATTTGTGACGTTTGTGACATTTGTGACATCTGTGACATTTGTGACATCTGTGACATTTCTGACATCGGTGACATCTGTTACATCTGTGACATTTGTGACATTTGTGACATTTGTGACATCTGTGACATTTGTGACATCTCTGACATTTGTGACAATTAAGACACTGGCGACATCTGTGACATTTGTGACATTTGTGACATTTGTGACATTTGTGACATCTGTGATATTGGTGATATCTGTGCCATTTGTGACATTTGTGACATTTGTGACATTTGTGACATTTTTGACATCGGTGACATCTGTGACATCTGTGACAATTGTGGCATTTGTGACATTTGTGACATTTGTGACATTTGTGACATTTTTGACATCGGTGACATCTGTGACATCTGTGACAATTGTGACATTTGTGACCTCTGTGACATTTGTGACACCTGTGACATCTGTGACATCTGTGACATTTGTGACATCTGTGACATTGGTGACATCTATGACATTTGCGACATTTGTGACATCTGTGACATTTGTGACTTCTGTGACATTTGTGACATCTGTGACATCTGTGATATTTGTGACATCTGTGACATTTGTTACATCTGCGACATTTGTGACATTTGTGACATTTGTGACATCTGTGACATCTGTGACATTTGTGACATCTGTTTCATTTGTGACATCTCTGACATTTGTGACATGTGTGACATTGGCGACATCTGTGACATTTGTGACATTTGTGACATTTGTGACATTTGTGACATCTGTGACTTTGGTGACATCTGTGACATTGGTGACATTTGTAACATTTGTGACATCTGTGACGTTTGTGACATCTGTGACATTTGTGACATCTGTGACATTTGTTACATCTGTGACATCTGTGACCTTTGGGACATCTGTTTTATTTGTGACATCTCTGACATTTGTGACATGTGTGACATTGGCGACATCTGTGACATTTGTGACATTTGTGACATTTGTGACATCTGTGGCTTTGGTGACATCTGTGACATTGGTGACATTTGTAACATTTGTGACATCTGTGACGTTTGTGACATCTGTGACATTTGTGACATCTGTGACATTTGTGACATCTGTGACATTTGTGAAATCTGTAACACTTGTGACATCTGTGACATCTGTGACATTTTTGGCACTTGTGACATCTGTGACATTTGTGACATCTGTGACATTTGTGACATTTGTGACATCTGTGACATTTGTTACATCTGTGACATTTGTGACATCTGTGACATCTGTGACATTTGTGACATCTGTGACATTTGTGACATCAGTGACATTTGTAACACCTGTGACATTTGTGACATCTGCGAAATTTGTGACATCTGTGACATCTGTAACATTTGTGACATCTCTGACATTTGTGACATTTGTGACATTTGTAACATCTGTGACATTTGTGACATTTTTGACATTGGTGAAATCTGTGACATTTGTGACATTTGTGACATATGTGACATTTGTGACATCTTTGACATTTGTGACATCTGTGACATCTGTGACATTTGTGACATTTGTGACATTTGTGACATCTCTGACATTTGTGACATCTGTGACATTGGCGACATCTGTAACATTTGTGACATTTGTGACATTTGTGACATTTGTGACATCTGTGACATTGGCGACATCTGTGACATCTGTGACATTGGCGACATCTATAACATTTGTGACATTTGTGACATCTGTGACATCTGTGACATTTGTGACATCTGTGACATCTGTGACATTTGTGACATCTGTGACATCTGTGACATTTGTAACATCTGTGACATTTGTGACATTTTTGACATTGGTGAAATCTGTGACATTTGTGACATTTGTGACATCTGTGACATTTGTGACATCTGTGACATCTGTGACATTTGTAACATCTGTGACATTTGTGACATTTTTGACATTGGTGAAATCTGTGACATTTGTGACATTTGTGACATCTGTGACATTTGTGACATCTGTGACATTTGTGACATCTGTGACATCTGTGACATTTGTGACATCTGGGACATTTGTGACATCTGTGACACTTGTGACATCTGTGACATCTGTGACATTTGTGGCACCTGTGACATCTGTGACATTTGTGACATCTGTGACATTTGTGACATCTGTGACATTTGTGACATCTGTGACATCTGTGACATTTGTGACATCTGTGACATTTGTGTCATCTGTGACATTAGTGACATCTGTGACATTTGTGACATTCGTGACATCTGTGACATTTGTGACATCTGTGACATTTATGACATCTGTGACATCTGTGACATTTGGAACATCTGTGAAATTTGTGACATTTGTGACATTTGTGACATCTGCGACATTTGTGACATCTGTGACATTTGTGACATCTGTGACATTTGTGACATTTGCGAAATTCGTGACATCTGTGATATTTGCGACATTTGTGACATTTGTGACAGCTGTGACATTTGTGACATCTGTGACATTTGTGACATCTGTGACATCTGTGACATCTGTAACATCTGTGACGTTTGTGACATTGGTGACATCTGTGACTTTTGTGACAATTGTGACATTTGTGACATCTGTGACATTGGTGACATCTGTCACATTTTTGACATCTGTGCCATCTGTGACATTTGTGACATCTGTGACATTTGTGACATTTGTGACATCTGTGACATTTGTGACATTTGTGACATTTGTGACATCTGTGACATTTGTGACAACTGTGACTTCTGTGAGATTTGTGACATCTGTGACATTTGTGACATCTGTGACATTTGTGACAT
>OW679200.1:12695778-12986240 GCA_940337035.1 Agriotes lineatus
AGTGCCTCAGAATTTTATATTCACAAAAAACCATTCTCAGGCACCCGTGGCGAAATACAACGTGAACGTGAAATATTTAATTCATTCTGTCAGCGGTAAATGTATACTTTAATATAGTACAAGAACAGTATGCCTGAAATAAAAGGAAATCTGTTTCAATCGTTTACAAATATTCCCTTGGGTTATTCGAAGATACCAAAGTTCCTTATTTTCTTTGATTTCCACTTAGTTTAATGTAAGAGCCGCTTTCGTTTGCATTACTCAGCTCCTCTGCGGCAGCTTTTCGCTCAAACATCAAATAGGCGTGACAGAAGTAAATTTTTGATATTTTATTGCCCATTTCTTACACTTTAGTGGAGGCTCGTTTAATCTTGGGTCTTAAAGTATGGATTAACTTCTCAAGAAAAACCGAACTTTTCCTAAGTTTCTTTATTCCTTGGCACTTATTCTAAGCTCCTGCCGCAGTCTGCAGAACGTGAAGCGAGGTATAACGTTACTTTAAGGGCATGGAATCAAACCTTAATCCATTCAAACGCGGCCTCTTTTTTAGTAACGCACAAAAAATTGGTTCAATTAAGAAAATTATTAATGATATGAAAAAACACGTTTTTTGCCATTTCAGCGTCTTGGACTTTGTAGCGTTCAATGATCATAAACGATCCATTAATTTATCTAATTTCTGATAAGATATTGAGGTTGCAAATATGTAGCAGTTTTCCTCAGTCAATCAATCAATCGCTGCAAATGAATCCTACAATCCCTCTTCCTAGAATTCTCCGGAATTTATTGACGGTATCGTAAGGCATCGATCGATTAAAGCTTCAAACTGCAAGTAATGGACTTGCTTGCGCTACGGCTGCTCAAAAATAAATATTTAGCTGAAAAACAGAAATAAATATGATTATTTTTGAACAAGGTCAGAATGTGTGTAATGTATGGAGCAAAGAATAAATATTGGAAAATAAATGAGGAGTGTATTATCACTTCTGTTGGCGCGATACATTTTAATCCTGTTGCCTCTTAGAATTATGCAAATTCATATGAAAGCGACAATTTTAAAACAAAGCTAAATTGCATAACGAAGTTAAATTTTTGTTGGGCGTTGGCAAAACAAATTAAAAATTCGTACAGCTTTATTCGAAATTTGTTACCTTTCAGCTGCCAATTACTGCGGCCCTTCGTGCTTAGTGCAGGTTTAATCATTTGCGGACTTGGAGATTTATTTAGTTTTTAAATTGTGAACCGCCCCCGTACAGTTACAAATAAACGGGCATCGGAATCGCTGCTTGTTCGAATTACCTATTCCACCCATCCATTGTAAATTATTTAAACGAATACGGAAAAAGGGTAATTTATCCTGTAAACCTTTCGAAGAAATATATCGCGTCTATTTCATATGCTAAACGCTACCCGCTGTTTTATCCTGTGTTGTTTGCTTGTTATTTCCACAGTGCTAGAATTCCCTGCATTCAGAACGGTGGCTGGCTAATGAATTTGACCTTTCTATGGCATCTCACTTCGATAATGCTCGCACCTCTTCATTCTGGCCAGGACAACACATAAATTGTTCCGTGTTTACATAAACGATTTTGGAATTATTCTAAACTTCTGTTTTATTGGAGTGCGGAATGCAGCTGGTGCCCCGGAACATACTACGCCTTTAATTAAAAATATTGTTTAAACAACAGTTTCCGAGTTCACCTTCCCTAAATCTTCCTTTTTCTTATTAGGTCTTCTGGGGACACATTTATCATTTTTTCATTTACATTGGTAAAAAACTCTTGCATCACCTCCCAAAATTGCGAAATGTTTACTACTATCTTTGCCCTATGGAACGGAGCATTATCATAAAAATTATTCTTCTCTTTCAAAGAACGATGTTCTACTTGGAATGGTACTCTATTATCCCCGTCGTTGTGTTTAATTTGTATACTTATTTTCCCTTTTGCTGCTAGCAGTACAGTTTTCAACAAAATAATGCCTACCCTTTTTTCCAATCCGTCGGGGTTACGGATACTGACAGGAACAAAGCTTTAAAAGTAGCTCGAAACGCTAAAAGGTAGACTCCAAGCTTCTACTTAAATAAAAGTCAATATACTCCACAAGCAGGATTAATAAAACAAGAAAGCACATAACATTATACCTAAAACAATGGCATTGCTAAACCAAACGAAGCTAATTAATAATATAAAACCATCGTCATTTGCCAATGTCTACACGTATTTATCAGTTAAGGAACAAAAATAACAATATAACCAACATACATTTTTAATTATACAATCTAAAGGGATTGCGAAATAAGTACCCTATGCTCGAACATGTAACTGCCGTAAGCCGGTCCTGCAAGCGTCACTTTGCCGAATCGCACAAGGCAACTCGATACCCGTGCGGAGAGTTCATGCTTGACGTCACAAGTCTCCACGATGTCTGTAAGCCAAGCCCAAAAATGTGTTTCGATTTAGGAAGCGAGGTGATAAAATGTGGTGCAATTTGTTAAATTAACATATTACGAACGGGAGGACCACCAACCTTTACTAATTACGAGTGGGTACACAAATATAAGTTTTTGCCCCTGTGGCAGACTTTGCAACGTTCCTTGACAGAGTGAATTCCTCTCTAACAGCTCTCGGCTGGAGATGGTTTAAGCTTGTATTTACAGCTGCTTATTATCCTAGAGCAGAAAAAATTACTCAAACATTTAATTCAAAGCAACTTATGCAAACCGAGACGTAACTTAACTTAACTAAAGTTTCTTAATTATTTAGCCATTCTCTATTCTTCGAGTATTTGCTTCCCTTATACTCTTCCACCGCTCTCCATATTGCGCCTCCTTATACCAATTAAGTCCCGCTGTTCTTTTTATATTGTCACTCCACCTCATGTGTGGTCGTCCCGTATTTCTTCTTTCCCCCACGGTCGCCATCTCATAACCTTTCCACTTCACTTTTCAGTTTCTCTGGTCACGTGTCCTGCCCAATTCCATTTAAGTGAAACACCACGTATCCTCTACTTGCTGTTATCCCTGTATTTGTTTTATGATGTCTCAGTGAGACTCATATTATTTTTCTTTCTATTGTTCTCTGATGGGCTATCAACCATTCGTGAGTACCCGGAAACCTGGGGGCTCCGTATGCCACTACTTATACAATTGACGCTTGAGGTGTAGCTGTATGTATATTTCACATACATCTTTTAACTATTCGTACTCTGCCGATCATTGTCTTATCCCTCTGTCTATTTCTATTTCCTGCGCTTCCTGATCTCTCTCGTTTGCATACACTTTGACTTTGTTAAATTCAGTTCGAGTTCCACTCTCATTGAAGATTCGTCTACACCTAAGTAGCATACTTATCAATTCACCTTTGATTTCCGCAAACAGTACAACATCTTCTGCAAATCATAGGTAATTTAAACGTTCTCCAAGAATACATATTCTCCTATCGCCCCATTGTATTCCTTCATAGGTGTCTTCCAGCAGTATTGTAAATTGTTTTGGTCACATATTAACCCACTGTCGCACCCCTCTTTTAATACTAGCCTTTTCAGTTTTTTTTTAATAATCGTTTTTGTAGTGTTACTTTCTTCTAAACTGTTCAATAAATGTAGTATATCTATTATATATTCTTACGTTTTTTAATGCCTGTTGGGTCTGTAGTGGGCAATGCCCAGATTTCAACAGTGCCAAACACATTTTTATAATCAAGAACTGCCACCATTATTGGGATGTGGTATTCCGTCACATTTTCTACTATTACTTCCCTACCATTTTTCAATATTTTTACCATTACATCATCGTGTTCAGCAGCTTCTTAATGTTTGATTTCTTTTAAGCCCCTTTCAATTTCTTCATTACTGATGCATATAATTTCTTCAGAATTTACATTTATTGCTATTCTTTTACATTCCTTCTCTTTTGTATCATTCTCTGTTATAGATCTGTATAGTTCTTTTAGGATTTGGCCTTTTTTTGTTAATTTTATTATCTGATTTCTATCAGGTATTTGTTTTCGGAATATTTTCACACTCTTGCGCTGCTCTAATATATTTTGCGTTAGTTGCATTTTGTACTTCAGGATGTCTGTATTTTCCATTTTTTTCTGGCTGTTTTGTTAACTTCCGCACATTCGACCGTGTTTCGCTTGTCTTTTGTTATTAATAGTCTCCGTTTTTCTGACATCTGCTTTGTTTCTTGGGCTAATTTATCGTTTTTTGCAGATTTTGGTTTTATGTATTTCTTTGCCGAATCTTTTATAATATTCACTATTTTATCGTTTATTACATCTATGTCGTGATTGTCTTGGTCCTAAAATGCTTCAAACTCAATTCTTAATACTCAGCTTGTGTTCTGTTTTGTACAAGTTTTGTACTATAAAGATCAGGTTCATATAATATCTCTCCAACTGGTTCTGACATTGCATCGAAATTTAGGGGTTATTAAAGAAAACCTTGATGTTGCACAGCCACCTGTGTCCGTTGCATTTTAGAATTATTCGGAAAGACCCAACATATTTTTTTAGAAACTTGGACAATCGTACGCAGGCGATGAAACAGATAAGAAGAAAGAGTATGAAAGTGCAATGTAAACATGATCCTAAATTTTTTTAATCAGGAAAGCGAGGTTCATTATGGGTACCCTTCTTAAGGTCGGAACATAGAATATTACCTGAGAGTTTTTAAGAGATTATGCAGGATATTTTAGCCAAATACCTGATTACTCAAATCTGCCAGCATTCGTTCCCAGAATTGGAATAGCCCTCGAAAGAAGTTTGAGGATGTGGAGCAGATCAAGGAGAATAAGCCGAAGCAACCAAAAGCATTTCCAAATACTGACTTTAAAAGTTGCGGAGAGAAGCAGGAAGTGCTCTAGAGTAAAGCTGGGATTTTCCAAGGAAATTGAGGCACTGTTATTTTTGGGTAACTATTCATTATTTTGTAGAATAAGTGGAGAAACTACTGGAACAATCTCGTATAACAATATAGCTAATGATGGTAGTAATTGGGTGGAAATGACAATAACAACGTTAATGCCAACAATAATTTACATACTTCGCTCTACAAACGACTTTCAAATCAAGACACACATAAACAGGGTTTTGTATACATAAAAACCGGAGTAGATTCCATGTTATACTATGGAAGTGAAAAATAGATAGCAAACACATATGACAAACATGACACAGCTATTGGAGTATTGTACAATTACAGTAAAACGTGTTGGAGGTGCTGGGTTTGAACTCAGATTTTCTGGTCCAGAATCAGAGACTTATACATCTGAACCTCCTCCAGTACTGACATATTGCTATGGTTTTAAGCCCTACCAATCAACTCTCTTAGCATTGCCAAATTAATGGACATTTCATGAAAACTCAGAGTGAGATATTTTATGTAACTGCAAAACTAAAACTTGAATTTGCCAGAATGAATACATTTGTAATGAGCTGCCAGTAATTGCAATTAATTAATGAACGCATTAAGCAAAGCTCAATTTGAACAGGGATCTAAGTTGAATGTAAGTTCAGTTAATTGATTAGGTTTGTGCTAAAGTAAATGCCAAGCCGAATGAAATTTAATAATTACAAGATCGATCGCAAACTCAGCAGCCCGTGGGGTACGTGCCTGTGCCCAACAGCAGGATCCGACCCATAGCAGCCCCGCAACAAGGTCAGAGTAGATACGAACCCTCAAATTTGAGAACGACTAGTGCAGGTACTGTTCATTCTAAAACTAATTAAGTGAGCGCCGGGAAATTCATGCATGTATAAGAAGACCAATACTCAAGGCAATCCAGGCCAGTTCCATCGCCGTACGAGTGATTACAGTATGCCAAAAAGCCCAAACTCTATTATTTGAGGTTATCCGTTGGTGAGATTCAGACCGACGCCAAAATAAATAATTGGGAGATAGAAGCGGGCCCCATAAACAAATTCTAGAAAGCAATGAGGATCAATGCCGCGAAAACCAACTAATTTAAATAGTCACCAATAGAACTGTGATCGATTTCACTTGTTTTGTTTATTCAATTTGACGCGATCTTGTAAAAGGCGTCCATCTTGGCTTATATTTGACCTAATTTCAGTTTCGATTGTGCGCGTTTGAGCTTATGCGGAAACAGATCCGTATTTAATAATTTTAATAAATTATGCATTCAGGGTGAACCCAACCGAGATGAGTCTGTGCTTTATCGATTTGAGCTAGCGTATTATTGGATTATTTGCATATAAATAAAATATAAAGGCCCTACAACTATTTATGTTTATCTATCAATTTAAAAGTAACTTTTAATCAACCTAATATTTGATAACACGAATACGAAAAATATTTGCGTGGTACCCTTATTTAAAAATTAAATTAATAACATATTACAACACTAATTATACATACCATTGCAATATATCGTCTTATGTCTAATACTAATAATGAGAATAAAAACTTTTATTTATCTTGTAGTAGATACATGGCCACGTGTAACGTTCATAAATCACCCCGAAATAGACCTACAAAGCAGCGCAGGCAATCATAAAAGTGGAAAATTCATAACGACAAGCTGAGCAGCCTAAATCAACCGGCAACTAATTTACGAGTAATTTAGTGAATAGTGTTATAAGTGAATAATTAGTGTCGCATGTGACGAATCACATCCGCAATTTTAATGTAACAAGTGCAGAATTTAACAATCAGATCTCCGGAACATTACGCTATCCATAAACTTATAAAGCAGACGAACATACTGGAAAATATTATGTTTACCCTGATGGGTCTACACTCTCTACCAGAATCCTTTACTCTACAATTTGAGAGATAATATCAGCTAAGTTAACATTTGACAACGTGAGTAATAAATTCGTGTTTGTCAAAACACAGGATTAAAATTATCTTTATTAAAAATATATAGACGAGAACGTTTCGCTAATTCTTTGTTAGCTTCATCAGCACATTAATTTTTTTTATAAAATAGGACAAAATATGATAACATCCCTTATATAGGCTTTACTTTCGTGGTACAAGATTTTAAAATGTTGGTGTATGTCGTGAACTGCACGGAGTCCAGGACCAAACAGCAGGTGGCGCTCAACTCTTCTGGGCAAACTACCGGCTGCGCAAGAATCGGGACAACCCCATTGATCGCCCTTGGATAAGACTTTCGAGTAAATCAAACCCCCAAGCGACGCAAGTGTTCGAACAAAAGACCCCTAACACCTTGGCCTAGAAACATCCGGTTGCAGCAGTGCAGCAGAAGGATAATAAAGCACTTTAGCGAAAACGCAGATTCTGCGAGTCCATCGACAAGCAATAAACAACCCGCCACCTACGCAACAGGGAAGTTATATATGGACGAGTACAGTAGCGCCACCATTTCAGTCATCTAATTATTTTACAATCTGCGGCACTTCGTTTCTAGAATAGTCGTTTGGCATGTGTTGGACCGCGTAACTTTCAATCTATTAGTCCAGCGCAGCATCCAATAAAAAGGTGTTTTAACCGCGCACTCTACATGTGTATTTGTATATCTTGCTGCATGTATGTATATAAGTGTGTGATCATTAATAATTAATTCTGATAAAATAAATATGTAGTTGTTGTTTTCCACAAATCGTCATCATCAGCACCCGTATGGAGCAGCACCCACAATCTTGATCATTCAGAAGTTACAGAAATGTTAATATTTTTCATATAATATTCGATTCATAGCACTCCATGCGAGTCCTTTTTGCAGAAGATGGTGACAAATAAATCATATTTCGCTTCTACTATAGCGGAAAACCACAAATTCAGAAATATCTACAGCTTTTCAAACTAAAGATAAAGGTCTTTGTCCTTTGCTGCATACTTGTTAATCACATTCAATGGTGCTACGAGAAAATACTTGTTCTAACTAAAACCTATTAAATCTATCACAACAAGGGTAGCTTCGTATGTGGATTGTGATTTAATTTTATATCTTTTTTATAAGCTTATATGGGTATTTCGAACATTTGAATACGGATATGAAAATTATCAGCCCGATCACAAAGAAGAATAATTAACGAAGAAGTTGCGTATATTGTACTCAAATATGGGAAATGTTAAATATTGCCGACTCCAGTTTTGTGGTAACTCACATTCTACTACTGACTTCGTAAGTGACATATTACGTTAGCAAGGCACATACAATGGGTAAGTTCGGTGCGAGGTCACTCCTTGTTAAGTATAGAAGAATTATTATGTCCATAAACGTTACGAAACGCACTCAGCTCAATAAAGTAACAATTCACTAGAATGTTTATTGAAAGAACTAAAGGTAGAACTAATGTTCTTTTCTACCTTATAAAATACAGTTGTTTATTTCAGTAGTAAAATAACACAACATTATCCGGAAAAGAAACATTAAATGCCGTTTTCCACTGAAATACCTTCTCAATTAAAGATTGTTACTGTTGCTCCATTTAAACATATCCCACTAATCGTAAATTCTTCTATAGTTCGTATTGTTCCTGTTCGTACGCGTCTAATATTTTAGAATTTATAGTCCATTCCATTTTTTCGTTGAACTGGCAATTGATCATTTTTTGCCCATTATCGGCTACACCTGACATTCACGATTTATGGCGTTTCTGCGCCCCATACTAATCTTCAAGTAGTTAAATGCTAATATCGTAGAATCGATCAAGTGCCACACATTAACACAAATCGATTTTCTTTAAAAACCTACAGTTGGCAAACGCTCTCCAGATGCCCAACTGGATGATTCCGTAATGTATTAAAACCGACAGCTTTGTGTAAGCAAAATTCGCATATCAATGTCGGTCTGTGTTTTGAAATCTTCTCGCCGTTGTAATCCGCGTCCCTCGGATTCGTAAGCCGGTGCATTTGAATAATTATGGTATGGAATGGCGGCGTCTGTCACGTCGCCGTCCCCTTGTTTGACAGGCTATAAAACACTCCAGCTAGACGAGGGTGTCTATTGTACAAATACCCAATGTTTAATGCACTGCGCTCAATAAATTCTCGGGCTTGCGGGGACACACCACTCCGTATTTATTATGTAAAACCGCGAGGGATGCCTTGTGAACATTTCAGCGCCTTACTCACGTGGCAGACTATTCACTTAGAGAAGAAGGCGCGTTTAGACGGATCTCCCTTGATAGGTAACTTGACGCGAAAATCGGCCCTATTTATCACTTTAGTTAGGAGTTTGATGCTTCAATTCGAACCTCATTTCGCCCCGAAACAAAGCGTCTGCAAGAAACAACCAAGCTGCTGGATTTGCTCTGTCATATGGAAAAGTAAATCTTTCCCAACTATTCGATTTTTTACAGCTGACAGCTCAGCAAATGACTATGGGGAAACAACCTCATCCCTTCTAGGACTGAGGAGAGAAGTGTCGGCGAAACTTTCGGCTTATTCCATTATGCAGTCAGAGGCACTACATCGTAACTTTTCTTTATTTGTATCCTCACTAGGCGGCGTGTTCATTCACGAAACGAATGTTTTGCTCTCACGCATATTTTCCTTTTGCAAACGCTTCACTCCAGCGCTGTGCCCCGGGGATGCTTTTACACCCATTATCTCTAATTTTAAATAAAAGATACTCAATAATGAAATTAAATTGCCTGCGTTTTGCGTTACGTAATCGCGAAAAGGGGGGGGGACTAAAGTTGATCAATTAAACCTATCGACCTACAATCAATGAAACAGATTTGATCAACTAGACAATAATTATAGATTAACTAGATACAGTTCACAGATAAAGAAAGTACATGTCGTTGCTAAACGAAAACAGCGTGACATATACTAGTGTGAGGTCTCATCAAGCAGAGTAAATCTCATGTGTGGACACTATTAATGACAAACAACAAACTTTAGGCATTGAGCCAAATATGAACCATACATTGCTTAATAAACGCAGAACCAATGTCGACCGCTCTTTTCGCTCTTTCAAGTTAATAATTTATGTTACTCCCTTTGCCGTATTTCTAATGGACAACATTATCTGAATCTGCGAAAATTAAATCTCCTTCAAATATGAGTCCCATATGTCATACTTTATGCACGATAACGTTTATCTTGCCCTAGAGGTAAGGGATTTGAACAGAGATGCCTGAGAGGCTGTATCAGGACTCCGTTACTTTGCGCTGATTCTATCCGTCAAGCACGTAAACAAGACTGTGTTTACGTTTTAAACCAATGTAGTCAATGGTACTTGAAACGGACGGCAGTAGAGACACTAACCCTCGGAGCACAGCCTCATGCCCCGTGAATATTATGGCTTAGAAAGGGTAGTGAATGAATCAAACATTAAATGCAGATTGATTTTTATTATGAAAATAGACTAGTATTTATATAAAACTAAAAATGCTTAACGCAGTAACAATATCAAAGTTCATAATAGTGTAATAGAACGCGTTTAAAGGTCCGCAAAGACCGCAACTCAGCATGATAAGCTTTTATATTTCCGCATCGGTTTGCAGGCTGAGCGTTGAACTTGGCTTTTCTAGGTCGCCGAGTTGCATTTTCACTTAATGTTGGCGAAACGATATTCGTTTAAGGTTTCGTAAATGGGAACTGAATTTTGCCTGTTTTAATTCAAGATTAAAACAGATATAAATTACGTATAAACTTGCGAAATTATGAAGTAAAACTGGAGGTTAAAACTGTTTGTTTATGAAATCAGAATTACATTTCGAACTTCTGACTGGCTTCGTAAATTTTGTTATTAAAATTTATGTGTGTTTAAACCAAGTTTAAACAGATTACATAAATCATGTTTTTCTCGAGTTAAATGTTGAATTTTTCTCATCTCTCACTGGGTCTCATGTTATTTCCTCATGAGCTTCATCCATTGACGTCTGTCATGTGCTCTGGTTAATGTATTACAGAATTTAATGTAGTTAATGTTGACTGATTTTACCTTATACGTCACCTGTAAAAATGAATAGCTGGAAGGTCTAAAACTTGTACAAGTACAGTAAGTATTCTAAACAAATTAGCAGTAACGCAACGTAATATGGAAAAGACAATTTAGGGAATTCCGACAAAAGGCAAGAAGGGAATTACTGGCATATGAAAACAAACAAAAGTATACGACATAATAAAAGAAAGAGCAGAATCAAAATGAAGATGAGGCGGACACATCACGATTAGCAGAGAAAGAGGGTGTTCGAATGAGAACTTTAAGCGTCTGTAGTGTAATGCTGTAGTCTGGCTCATTTTAATTCAATTACCTTTTTTAAATATTTCCCTAGGGGTAGTCAATAAGTCAGTCAGAGCTCGTTATTTATCTCGAATGAATAGATTCAGAACACATTAGACTTAGACGGCGAGCACACCAAACAGCGCTGAACTCCATAGCGGCAGCTTTTGTAATTATGAAGGATAAGATTCGGTGCAGAACTGCACGTTACATTCTCGGGGTTTTCTAGTGTAGCATAATTCCACCTTGAGATATAGTGGGAACTCTTCCTTTGCTGACACTGACCTCTTCACCACGTAAGTCGATCTTTTGCTGAATTACGGCGGTAATTGTTCCCCAATGCCCCCTTTTCCTTGTATAAATGCTACTTACGTTGGAAGTTGTAAATCATTACGGGGCCCCAGCCCGGCCATTGCCATTGGTGAGTTTCAGGTCAGACTTTCAGGTGCTTACTCGACCTTGTCTCCTAGGCTGAGTAAGCATCTGAAAGTCTGGCTTGCCCAAGAGGGGCAAGGTGGAGCGGTATTATGGGTTGAATTTGGTCGCTGAGAACGACTAGACAAAGAGGGGGAGGTGTCTGCAAGTCTAGATGCAGGACTAAAGACTGAATTTCTGCAGATATGGATGTAGGGCGTGCGCCCTAAGCCTCTCCTTGGGATGACTGATCGCTAGACTCAAGTTCTTGAACTTGACCGGACATCGTCTTCTTATACCGTCTATATCGATCCTCTCTTGGAGGAGATCTAAGTAAGAATGCGTCGTAGTGGCTTGTACGCAGACTTGCGTATCGCTGAGCTTCCGCCCTTCTCGCAATTCACCGGGCACTGGAGGTCAAGCGCTAATTGTGATATAAGTTGGTGGTGTTCAAATTGTAACATCCTAATTGTGTTCAAACTAAATGTGTGTGGATGCGGTAACATCACAAGACGATTGAGTGAAGGCAGTAGGAATATACTGGATGCGGAACGCACAAGAAAGGGATGTATGGGTTAAAGTGGGAAACCTTTTATCCAACAATGGTTGTGAATGAGGCGGGAAACAAGAAGGAAGAGCTATAAATGAGAAAATTTTAAATCTCTAGAAGCTTAAGGGCTATAAATAAAAGTGGAAATGGAAAAATGAAGTTGCAATTAAAATAGACGCTTATGTAGAAATTATCAAATAAAGTACTTACAGGAATTACGAAAACATTGAAAAGATATTATTTTGTGGAATGTACAAAAACTAAAATAGATGAATGAAATAAAGCTATCAAGATAATGCTATCTCGTTAGAAAATAATATATTGACGATGCAAACAGCGTCTTCCTTCTGTGCTATTGATTGGGAGCATTTTACCATGTCCTTCTCGATTCTGGCCGGAATTGGACAGGTCATAGCAAGATTTAAATAAGGCAGATGGACAAATATGATCGTTGGGTAACGACTAAGAAACAATAAACGTAGTCGACTAGATGGACGGACGACTTTAAAAGAATCTCGTCGAACTAGTTTGAAATACTTAGAGAAGTAATTGGAAGCATCTTAAGGATAAATATGTTCAGCAGTGAGCCAATGAGTCTGGTTGATGATGATTATGATGATGTAATTACCTTGTTACAACAGAGATAATATGTATCAAGGATGCATTTTGTTTTCATTTCAGTACAATAATTGTATTAGTATTATGGCTGTAGATATTTGCTTTGCAAATATTCTTGTAACGTTTCGCTCCGATTTTAAATGTAAATTAATTATAACCGAATATTATGGGCATTTAAAATTTCGCATATTCAACTTTATAAAAGTTCCAGTTCGTCGCTATGTGCTGGTGAAACGAGAAAGCGTCCGCCGCGCATTCCCGTTTCTGCTTTGAAGCAAGAGAAGGGAACGTGATAATAAGGTATAAAATCAAACTTTTCCCCGAACCGAGTACCAGAATTAGACCAGAATTTTTCCGAGAACCCATCCCGACCGTTCGACCGAATCCTGCGGCCTCGGCCGCGGGGGCCCCGTTGTCCCCAAGTCGGGCATCGAGAATTATACCAGAATTCTCTAGAAAATTCAGATCCAGCTGCTTGAACGACATCCCCGACCCGCTCCATGAAGTTCATAATTGTTTAAATTCGACGCTTACCTGGAATTCAGGGCGCGTCAATAATAGCTAGCTCATCTTCACGAAGCCGCAACACTTTGTTAATTTCAAATAGCGTACACCTGAGATCGGGCTACGCTACGTTGAATTTATTCAAAGGCCTATAGCTTATTCGTTTCAAATAGCGCACACCTGCGATCAAGCTGCGCGATTTAAAATAATCCAGTTTGAAATAATTCAAAGTTCCGTAGCGTTTCCAATTTACTAGTTGGAAATAACACCTACCTGAGATCGGGCTGTGTTTTTTAGATTCCCATTTCCGAAGCTTCCATAATTTATGAATCCAAAACAAAGCAAACTTAAGATCGGGTTGTATTATTGTAAATCATTCGAGGTCCCGGAAATTCCACATAGTTTCGATGCCGGTATAAGAAGGTGCCCGGAACTCGGCGCCGCAGTAGAATTTCTGGCATAATAGTAAATTCGCCCAGGTCAAAATTCCATAGCTTTGCCGCCGTTATAAGCAGGTGTACGGAACTCGGCGCCGCAGTAAAATTTCTCCCCAGGTCAAAGTTCACATACCTTCAAGCCTAGTGGTTATTTGACCTTGGCACGCGCGATCTATCTGTTATCAAACCCGATAGTCTTTCATCATATATTGATATCAACAAGTCACACTCTGCGGTCGCACAGGTGGGACATAAGAGAAAGTCCGTCCAGGTGGTATTTGAAAACTTATTTGCTTTCATTAAATAAAATCACTGATAACATCGTGCTTTCATTGATTTAAGGAACTGACATTTGTTTACAGCCAACCTCTGCCAATCATCCTGGAAAGTTCCAGCGCCTGCCAAACAGTTGAGAGCCGAGACCGCCCCTGCCATTTGGGTGGCCTGACCATAACGGGAATCGAATTAATTTTATTTTATCCTTACGATTTGGAATAATTCATATATTGATTTAGTTTTAGAATTAAGGTTTGATATTGACATAGTGTTGAATAAATGTAATTTCTGTTATTTGGTATTCTTTAAATCAGTCAAGGTATAAATATAAAGCGGATCGGCTCTATTCCGAGCTGCCATTTATAAGGGCAAAATTAATTAATGCTATTATTAAATAAATATACCAGGAAGCGTTAAATTTTTAACGAAAAGCAATAGTCTTGGGGACAAAGGAAGATCCTTAAAGGTTTGCGAGAGCTGAGATTTCCGAAATAACTTTGATTTCGTAATGATATTACGGTAGACGTAAAACAGTCTCATAATTCGTTTATTAGGTATAACATATTAAATTTTCAATTTGTATGAGGCATTTTTGTCAATTCGAGATGTGTAGCATGTTTCTGTTCTTTTCATTTTTAAACTGAAGTTGAGATATTACACTCGATCCACATTTGTAATATTCTGAGCACTACAAATCGAGTAGCCGTTATCCTGTTTCCATTTTGACTTTCTTTATCTGGCTGCATGTCCTGTTTATGTCGCCCTTTTACAAATGATCTAATTACCTCAACGTCACTGGCTTTCTCAGTATCGCTTCCATGTGGGGACTAGTGGAGGGTAACATTAAGTAGAACTGAAGTGGAACTAATCATTGTCCTGTGCTGGAATATAAATGTGCTACAAGCACGCGAGTGAATCGTACAGTTCCGAAACTTTACTTAGCATTTCTTACATGGTATATAAACATTAGAAGCAATGCAACCCAGGGAGTCGTTTTGGAAAATAAAAGCAGAAGTAGTTTATAAAACTACGCCATTCACACACAAACGTACACTTTAGGACCGAAGGCTGTTCTGAAGAAAACGATCACTTTAGAGATAGGTTACCTCTTTAGCCCGGCTTATCGACATAAATGATTTATTTATTTAAATAATTTTATTTAATCTGCGACCAACAGTACCATACATTATGCACTAAAATTATGTCACAGCATAATGTAATGTTATGTAAGCTGATACGCAATAACTAAGCTAAAGGATTAAGGTTGCCGCAAAGTTTGTACGCTCAGTAGTTACCTTAATCGAATTAATGCCGTTTTGGATTATTGCAGGAAAAACAGGTTTAATGTTACATTATAAAACAATCGCTGCTTAGGTGCTGTACAATTAAATTTCTATGCGAGCTCCTATAAGAGCCACATATCGATGTTACTTAATTAGAATCAATAGTTCCTACGTGTAGAGTAATTTTGCGAATTACTTAAGCCTGTGTAAAGTCCATTCAATTCCATTATTGGTGTAGTAATTATCCTAACTTTTTTTGGTAAATCTTATCCTGGGAATATTTTGTTCCTATTCTGTTGTTGCCATTGTAGCACTTTAATAAAGTAATTTATAAATCGAACCAACTTTTCAGCTGTACTGTCATTAGTTTTTAATTGCTTTCGCTAGAAGTTGCCATAAGGCTTTGTATCCAATCCGTTTTTTGTTGGAAATCATGTTTTGTAGTTTATTTTTAATTTTCTATTTTCAGCCGAAACTAAGAAGCACATCGCCTATGAGACAGGGCTCATATGTCAGTATTGTATTTGAAAGTAGTTCTAGCTCGTATAATGATTTTCAAGCTAAAGTGTTTCTTGTACTATCGCATGTATTAATTGTATTAAAAGTGTTTCAGTAGAAGGAAGGTGACACGAATCATGTTAAAAGATGAGTACTGACGAACAAAAAAGGAATGCAATAAAATGAGTACTGATGAATTTCATCATCTAAATGTGTATTGAAGTTTAAGGTAATTTTAAGGGAGCTCACGTTTGCGGATTTGAACTGGATTTCGACGGCTTGTGAACCTCGGGCTGGCCAGTCTTGGCAGAGAGCTGTCGGGAGGAATTGTTTATTAGAAGGGTGGTTGCACGGGTTACTGGACCAGAAAGTCAGTAAATCTGAGCAGCAAGATGTTGTTCCATTACGCTCTAAGATTAACAGCAAAAGGTAGGTTTGGGGTTAATCCGAGCGACAAGATGTTGTTGCGTTACGTTCGAAGATTATCAGGACAGAGTGGTGTTACGTATACAGGCAGTTCGACTAACTCAAGCGAGAGAGGATTCAGGTCAGGTTTAAGAGTGTGAAGGAAGCTGGGAATTGAATTACATGAATTGGAAGGAACAGGTAGTTCGGGACTAGATTCTGGCTTTAACGGACAGGTATCTTAACCGGCGGTTACTGGTGAATCCCTTGGGTTCTAGGGTTAAAGTTAGCCCCCGGCTGAGGCTCAAGTTCTTGTCTGGATTCTGAAAGGAACGGGGTAGAGCTCTTTCTGGACTGAGCGGGCATCGCTCTCTATACTTCGTGATCTTTTTCCACATCATTTACTTAGGAAAACCTAAATGGGGCTAAACGTGATACTTCGGTGCGGACGGTAAGTAGGGATGTGCGGATCTAGCAGCGACGCGTAGCTTGCTCAATTCGCCGGTTTATATCGGTTCGCACGTCACGCGTTCTTGTGACTATGATAGCGCCTACAAACTGATAACGGCAACTAAAACGTTGTAAAACAATTTGTATGCATGTGAAACATCACAATGCTACTGTTAGGCATTGAAAATGATAGGATTTGCTTTAGAAATTGTTTTTTTGTTACAAAAAGCTAGTAGGATATTATTAAGGGCTCACTTGATGACTGGTAATTCCGTTTCTACAGGAATGCCTAATTTTTAAATGTTATTTTAACGAAATTCTATGCTGAAGTCACGCCGGGAACCTGCGGCCTTACTATTTAGGTGGTATTGATGCATCACTCAGACATGTTCTACACAACTCTCGTTGTGTACCTAAACTCTCTGGTAACTGTTGGCTATTTAAATGCTTTTATTCGTCCGAATTAAATTGAGCGGTAGTTCGTTATTAAAAGTGAGAAATTCGAAAAGTCCATGTCAACTTTTTACCTCGTATTGCAATGCGTATAAGCAATTCATACAAAATAATTAAAGTAAATATTGTTCACGGAATTTCGTAAGTTGTCGTGGACCCGATAATTTCGATCGAAATATATACCCACTCGTATGAAATATAACTTTTAATTTGGTTTTGACAGCGATCACTTTGCGAATAGCCGAAAGACTAAACCATGGCAAAGTTTAAGTACAGAGTGTATCAGAGATACGTGTATTATTTTCAACATGTGGAAGAACTCACCAAGTTCAATAACTTATCTTAATAGCATTTTCCAAAAATTATAACATTTTTCCATATTTTTTGTCTCGTGATTTTAACCAAACGAGTGTTTCATCACAATGTTGGTAAATATTTCTATTTCTAGTATGCTTCAGAATGTTGCCACTCATGTTGTCAACTTCCCTATTGTAGGGGTTAATATGTTAAATAGTATACAACAAAGGTTTACCAAAAAGTATCGTATTCTCTCAGTAAATGTCGACCTTCAGAACTGTTCATTGTCTGGGCAACTAAGAGTCGGTAGTCGTGTTAGCATTTACTATGATTGTTTAAAAATTAGTTTAAAAGTTGCTCATAACGTTTATTTATTTAAGGAAATGAATGAAGCAATAAGCTAAAAATGTATGTCTTTAGTAACGGAATGGGAACGATTTGGTAGTTCAAAAGTAAGGAAATACATAAACTAATTGTGCTTTGAAAACGGAGATCTAATCAAGTAATATATAACAGTTACTAAATACACATTCATAGGAACCTGCAAGATATTTTGAACTGTTAAGAGAGTGATTAGTGATGCCATCACTAACGGTTTATATTGCCAGCGTATTTCGGGTCTCAAAATAAAATGGATTCACTCAACTTATGCACATCCAACCGCGTTTTCTTAACCATTATTCTGCTTCAAAGCTTTGTTTAAATTGCTTATAACAATAGTATGACAACACAGGTCAGATAAGTTCACAAAGACCGTTTTACTTTCGGCTCAAGATTCGCTGGTTAATTCGTGTCCATATTTTTTAGTTATGTAGAAGTTTCGAGAATTGCAGAAGAAAGAGTTGTTATTGAGATTTCTATCTCATTGAATAATAATAGTAATAATAATAAAACGTGAAACTTTAAAGTTTCTGTAATTTTTGTCGCATCTTTTCGAGACTAAAATTGCGCTCTTGCAAGGTTTAAAATTGCGATTTTACTGATATGTCAGCAGTTGTAAATATCTCTAGCTAATACAAAGATTTTTGTTTGCAGGTAAGCACAGAAGGGAAACTGCAACTGAGGCAGGAGCAGAAGTTTCATTAGAAGGGCTGAGTTAGTGGTAAGCTACAAGCGCATTTCCAAGTATAAAAGCGTACTCGAGACGTCTGCACAGGAAGAATGCAAGGAATTTATTCGAACCTATTCGCATTTCCATTCGTTACCAATACTCGTTTTCTCCGATCTTCGCATTTGCGCTTGTAAATCTCCCCATAGTGAAAAGCGAAAGCAGAGCGACTATTACCAAAAAAAGCTGCAACAGATCCTTTGGCAAGGGCGAAAGTTACGCATTGGAGTTCGGTTTTTTAAATTTTAAATAAAAACGTAAGCATCGAGCTCAAACCCCTGTGAGTCTTTACGGAAACATTGAAATATGTTTAATTGTCGCAGTCCAATATTGAATGAGCTTACTAAACTTTGATTTTCTATCCAGGTGACTTCATTTAGCTGCTTTAGCGCTACATAGATTTTAAAAGGGAAACTCGAGCGAAAATAAAAACAATGTAAAGCGTTTAACCTTGTGTACATGCTTATTTTAAAGGTGATTTGGAGAGAAGATTACTGTTTCGCTGAAGGCTTTCAGGATATAAACTGGGTTGAGCACCAGTAATCTGAGATCCCTTACATTTTGCTTCCTTTGTTCATCGAATTGAGCTAAAATCTGTGCCTACGTAAGTTACAAAAAGCTTACTGAAAGATTAAGCTTTTCCGAAGTCACTGCTCCTTGCTTCATCTGATTTCAGCTGGTGAAGCGGATATTTCCGGTTCTAGAGGGAGTGTTTGTGCATGGATTTACTAACACTTTAAGTTAATTTGGAGTTCTTTTGGTTATCTTAGTAGTTTTTATTTGGGAAACTGTATTTCTTCCATTTTAAGGGTGGTGTCCTAAATAACAAAAAGGTGAATTTCATTGTGGGTATAATATTGTCTCAAGTCTTCTAGCGGAGTTTTGTTGAGAGATACGGTAATATAAGAAAAAATATCAGTTCCAGTTACTACAAATTACATAGATAATTCAATATGCAACTTAGATTTCACACTAGACCGTTTTTCCATATTTCAGATTGGTTGACTATAACAGAGACCTATAAAAACACCCAAAATGCAGCAATATTCCTTGCAAAAAATCAATTATATCATATTAGTGCGAAGAATATCGATATGCGACACTGCTCTATTGTCCAGTAAGCAAGCAAGTCAAAGCTTGATAAATTCCGAAATTAGACAATATGTAAAGCCACGGCAGTTATATCAGTATTACTTTTGTTGTTCATGCAGTATTCATAGAGTAGATTGTTAATTTACTCAGTTTATTTACAAGTGAGTGTAGCAACAAGGTAAAATGGGGTTCCTACGTAATCAGTACTCTCTATAAAACAGGTTAAATTAATTTGCGTTAATCCGTCGGAGGACTAAATATTGGTAGCTACATTTGAGTCAGTATTTTAGGATATCAAATATCGGTTCTGTTAACCAGATTCTAAAGCCATTAATGCATATCAGCATATTTAAAATTATAAGGATATCAGTAATGTGTTTGTGAGGTGCTAAAAGCTGTAAACAGTGGTATTAAAGAGACGAAAAGTCTGTATTGCTTTAGGCACTGTAATAAATGCAGATTTCATTTTAAGTTGACTGAACTTTTGTTGTATTTTTTTACAGCTAACGTTGTTACCTATGTTTGCTAAACGAAGGGCCAATTATATTATACACAAATATAAGATAAATTAAAGTAAACTAAAGTAAACCAGCAGCCTAAATGAAAGTAGCTTACCATCAAGGTAACAACCTTAACCTTAGGATCTCAGAAAAAGATAGCGATAGCTTGGAATGCCACAATAAATCACATATAAGTTCAGGTAAAAAAACTTTAACAAAATAAATAGCTAAACACGACCAATGGAGACTTTGGGAAAATTTTTAAAACATTATAGAGCTTCAACCCGAGGTACACTTGTGCTCATAAAAATGGAATACACTTACTATTGTTCCAATTTGAAAAGTCGTATTATTCGCATTATTAAATAAATTTTTTATACCATATTAAATGAAATAAAATAAAATCGGGTCAATCGTATACATTCAAATGATTATTAAATACAGATTTATAGAAGGTTTCACAAACAAATAGTATACGAGACTGTGCAAGCACAAAGAGGTTTGACTAAATAAGCGCTAGAAATACATTGGAAAAATCAGTAAAAAGGTCCTAATGTTTACCCCATTTCAGCTAGTAGTGGTCTGCGGAGCATAAACTCCCAATCATATGCGTCCTGGGCAAAGACCACTGATCGTCTGTAGAACAAAAGGGTAAATAGAACGTGGGTAGGCCCATGGTGTAAAGAATACGAGGTGAAACGTTCCCGGAGATGCGCGGTCGTTCAGAAAGTAGAGGGGAGATGCCAACCAATCTTCAATGCGCCTAATCAGGAAATCCATGGGGAGGGATATAGAACTCGTGACAGCACCTCGTTTTGTTTGACGTAAGCTTTATTGTTATGGTACAGTACTTTAATGATATTTATCTACTCCAGTGGGATAAGTAACTCATTACGTCACTCATTTGACACTATTTCAGTTAGGTAATGAAGCTCATTACACCACTCAGTTATGTAATGGTTTCATTAAGCAACTGAGTTGTGTAATGACTTCATTACGTAACTGAAATAGTGTCAAATGAATGACATAATGTCATTTGCCTACTAAAATATTTTTGAAAATAACAGATCTGACATTTCTCTTAATGCACTTTTCTCAATTCTTAGATAAAATGTTGTACAATACATGTGTGATAATGTGATAATGCATCATTAATACACGTATATTAATGATGCTGTTATCCCACTTGTATAGTAAATAACTATTATGATGCGAATATGACCTCAAATTTGTTTATAAACGCTAGATGGGTCTCTTCACCTATGCTCCGTCTTTCCTCCGTTAATTGTTGTATATTAAATAAAGGTTGTCTGTGCACCATCTTCCTGATATGAATCTGCTTTGTTCTTCGCTGATTTTTATCTCCACCGTTCATTTTAGTTTATTGTTTAATATTTTTCGAAAGATCCTACTGACTGTGCTATTAACGCTTAGATCTCTGTAGTTGTTTTTTTTCTGTGCGGCCACTTTTTATATACAGTGATACAGAACGAAGTTCAATATTCCGTCAGTGAATGTCTTACCGCCTTATTTAATGAGTTCAGTACAGATTCCTCTGGGACCAGCAGCTCTACACTTTTTCATTGAAATAATTGCGTCTTTCAGTTCCTTTGCCGATAACGAAAAATTTTTATTTCTCGCTTCTCTAGTGTAAGGAGTGTTGTCAGTTGTTGCGTATTGTTTTCGATGTTCGGTAAGTAATGATTGATAATGAGGCTCCTACTCATCTAGTGTAATTGTAGTAGGTGCCCTTGTAGTATTATTAGTTTTCATATTTTTGGGACATCTCCATACCTCAGCACCCAGCACTTTTTATTAAGCTTTCCCCAAGTTGATTTATCCTTCGCTTGACTTCCCTATTTAATCTTTTGTATACTTGCCAGTGCCCCACTGTTTAATTTCTAAGCCAATTGTAATATGCGTGTTTTTTGGCCTGTATTGCTTTCTCTAGCTCTTCATTCTACCACATCTGGTTAGGTTTTTTCGTTGGAATTATTTCATCTAAAGCTACCTTTGCTGCTTAATGGATGGCTTTTAGTAAATTATTATATTCGTGTTCAGTGTAGTTATTTATTACTATATTCTTAAGTATTACAGGCAGTTTTTTATATAGGTCTCGAATGCTTTCTTCTTTTGGATGTGTAGGTTTTGGACGGGGAAGTATCATTATTGTCGGTTTTCTTGAAGTTCACTTCTTTATTTACATATGAAAATAGGATTCTGAAAGTTACCATATAATGGTCTGAACCACAGTTGGCGCCCCATTTCTTCCTTACAGGGGCGTATGCAGCTCAACATGGAAGTAGGAGGAGGATTTCTGAATTCAACCTCTTACATGTGGAGAGGTGCACATGGGATGGGGGTCTATACAATAATTCACAATTAACAAAAGGAAGAACAGTGAACACCATTTATTAAAAAAAAATAGTTTCCACTAATTACTCCTTATTTGCAAAAACCCATTGACAGTGAATACTTTTGCATGACTAACCTATTTAACCTGTTTGCACCAATATTACTTTTTAGCCATGTGTTACTTTGGCAAAGGCAGCTAAATGAACGCTCTATAGCGCCTGTTGTGCAGGGCTGTGAAAGCAATATCAGTAACGCCTTTCTACGGTATGGAAAAGGAGCTCGCTCTTTTTTAAAACATCAATGAGGTCTGGCACTTCCTGCACCTTATTCCACGTTTTGAACCATAATTAGATAATTACCGTTCTTCTTCGATGCTTTCCAAATTGCAAAACTTTCACAAGATGAAGTACTTTCATTCCATTCCTCCAAAGAAACATCTCTCATGTTACTCGAAAGGAAATGCAGGTGATTTGTCTGCAGAAACTCTGACTTTTAAAAATGGCATTATGGAATTCAGGTAAGGAATTATTAGAGACCTCCAAAATTCGGATGGATTTTTGAATTTTCGGCTGGAGGGTTGCTTCTACGCTTTTATCGGCCAGCAACGCGGGTGGGGTTATATCAACATTCAAAATCTCCTTGTTGCCACAAGCTAACTATCAGCGTGTAATAGTAAGAGTTGCATAAGCTAATCATATGAGAAACCATACAGGTTGTAGTTTTTATGACTTCTCACAGATGGCGCGAGTGTCTGTAGTCGGATGCCGAATGTGGAAAGACTATGCGAAGTGTCACTAGGAATTCGTTAGGATTTTGTAAACTTTGACTTGCCGGATCGAATTAGTTTCTTTCAAAATTTTGAAATACCAGCAACCAACTTGTTCAACTATTTCTCTGAAATTTGTTTTAATATTTTTTTCTAAGATATTTAAAATTTTATCCACCTTGGAAGGGGAGGGGGGCAGGAGGATCCAGTTCTGGCTTAATGATGGTGTTTCCCACGTGTGTTGTTGAATTTCCTTATGCCTAAGGAATATGTTACTGATATTGAGGTTATATGGTCCACATAAATTTATTAGGCTCTCCCCGCTATCGTTTACTACTTGCTCTGCGTTTTGGCCACTACTTCATCATTTATTCTTGAACCTATTCTCGCATTAAGGTCGCGTGCAGGAATTAATTGTTTTTTTATTCATCTTATCAATCTGATCGCTAAATGTCAAATAGAAATCATCTTTTACGTCGTCTCTAGCGTCATCCGTAGGGGCATATACTGCTAGTACAACTACTTCATTGCTATATATCTGAACTATTACTTTTATACATCTCTCTGACACATTCTCAATATCTATAACTTTATTGCTATAATTTTTTACTAGGACCGATACTCCTGCACGTCCTTTCTGAAATTTATCAACGCCTCACTAAATATATACATAGTCACGAATAGTTTCACTACCTTGGACTTTTTCTTAGTTTCAGTGACACGTACTACATCCATATTTAGCTCTTTTAATTCTGACTGGACGTCGTTTCTTTTATCTGCTACGCCAAGCACATTGCATGTGTACCAAGTCCTTTTATATTCTGACCGTACGAAGTCCGAGACTTGATTAAGTTTTTTGCAAATAACTTGCCATCTTCTGCCGACGAGACCGTTGGACCGGTTTTCACCTGGATAGGGTAAATACTAAATTGGGATTTATGGTAAATGAGATGAGGGAATTGGAATACTTAGGACAACCGCCCCAGACAGCCGCCTGTTAGGGTCTATTCTTCATCCGGAACCCCGACGGTACAAGAGTTCATATGTCTTTTGCAGTATCAACAACACATGATTTTTTATTAAATTATTTTAAACATTTCTTAAATGAACAAACAATATCGTATTATAGAAAACCCATTGTAGCTGCGCCCGTCTTTCGCGCTGTAGCGTTACCAATTGCACTTGCTTTCATCACTCCCATTTATTTGAATACAAGCAAATTGAAATAATCGATAAAGACGGAAACATTTGTTTAGGATGCGTGCAGAGGGGAGACCAGAAAACAGTTCTAAAAGTAAGTGTGCCGTCTTATGACGGGTATGAAGGGGGGGGGGGGGCTTGAGCTAGTAGGCAAATGATACATTTACACATAATGTGATAAATAAATTAATAGTTTCTATTATTTTTGTGTAGCCAGCGTAGCCAAGCGATTAGGGAGCTGAGGCTACGGTGCCACGGTTCGGGGTTCAATCCTCGCATGTGGCAACTGGTGCATTGCCCAGCCACACTTTAAAAATTGGGTACCAGTGCCTGAACTGTTTATTATTTTTGAAATATGTAGAATACTTTGTTTAACATTAGACAAATCTATTAGCATCGAACCGGCATCAAGGGCTAATTTTACTACGAGCGATAGAAGAGTTTGCTTGTGCCAAACCATACTGATAAATTTAACTTATCTGGACTTAAAAGGAGGTTCCTACTTCACTTGTAATGTTTCTTTTCAAAATACTGTAGACTAAGTAGATCTGAATAAAAACATGTTTAGTTTTTTTTACGTTGGTGTATTGAATCTGAAGGTATTTACATACGTACTGACTGGATTATTTCCTGTTTCATTTATATATTGCAATGAGGCAAGGGTACACTATCATGTTTATTAAATTATTCGTAACAGCATAAAGATTCTCTTAAGTAAAGTGAAAATTAGTGCTACGCTATATTTAAAAAAAATACCATTGGGTATGTGGTGAACTGATTTTTAAGTGACGTGTCCTGCTGCAGTAAAAAATGTATCTACTATTAAGTACAACCACTCTATTCGATTACTTCCTAGGTGCACCCTGTTACAAATATTTTACCATACGGCGAGAGTAGATTGAAACATACATAAGATACTCCATCAAAGCAAATAGCTTTCTAGTAGCTTAATGATGCTTATCAGGAATAAACTCACTTTCAACACAAAGAGGACATCATTTTCCAGCTGCTTTAATGCTCGCATACCTATCAACCTTGCATCGTTTATGTTTAAAACAAACCTGATTTTACAGTTGAAGGAAACGTTTCAAATGCGACACTTTACAACGTAGGTAATGTACGGCACACAACAAAAGTAAAAAGAACCCAAATGTGTGCTCATGGATTTACAAGTAGGTATAGTTTAAATAGGCCTGATGTGTCTCTAGAACATCACAAAAATGTCCCAAAGTTTTTATACCACTCCTTGGCAGTTTCGGAGTGGCATCTTTGATGCTAACCTGCGGTAAGTGTAGTGGAATGTTAACACTTAGCACGGAGAGTACTTAAATTGGTCTCTGAGGAGTCGGCGGTTACGCGTCGTCGAATTATGGGCTTCCTGGCTTCTTGGTCGGGCTTCACAGCGTAACTCATTCACTTGTACATTACCTCAAGCCAGAGTGTTTTTGATACAATTAATTAAACTCTGGCACTTTATTACTGGCTGACATTGTTATATTATTTTTTTCTATAGCACATGTTAAAGTGTGCTTTTATCAACTCAAAACAAAAGGTCAAGTTTTACTTTAACAGCAAGGGTAGATAAAGTAGCACTTTAACATCAAGGATCGATAAAGTAATTTAATTTTCTAACTTTTGTTTAAATTAAATATGACAGCTTCGTATTATCGTAGCAACCCAATCTAGCTACTGACATTTTGAAATGTGATTGACTGTCCTTATTTTTTTTTGAAATTGTTAAAGTTCTTGCTATAGAAAAAAATATTGTATTATACACGACGATAAAGTTATTTCTATCCACTCTTGAATCATTAACGTCTCGACTTCGTCTCGACGTCAAACGATTCACTCGTGGATAAAATTTAACTTTATCGTCTTGTATAATAAATTACTATTGATTAATTAGAAGTAGCAGGAGCGGAGTAATTTTAAACGTTTGCAAATATACTGTAGGTAATAATTGATCAATTTTGTAGCAATCGTATGCATGTGCATTTACTTAGAAGAAATCAGAACATTTATTTCCAGCTGCGATTATATTATATCCAATATTTTCTTTTTATTCTCATATTTTGACAGAAATACTCCAATAACGGAGGAAATCTCTCATTAACCTATAAGTACTTTGTTCCACTTCAAGGTGCTAGTCGTCATTCTGACCGACATACTGTTAAGTCATTTTGCTGTTTCAGATGCTTAATTGCATTTCACGCCGTTAGTTAGGTCATTTTGGTATTTTAAATAGCCGCCTAGGCTTTAGAGCAGCGTGCCCGTATGCTAAGCCCTTTTAGTTCTTTATTTGGCTCCATCGCCTAATTCCAGAATCACGATTTCGCACATATTTAGCCCCAAAAGCAGTATTTTCCGTCGGTTGGAGCTCTCCTCTGATAGCGTTTTTTTTTAATTCCGAATCTTCTAGAAAGCACGCTGTCGTGGCGTGATACCATCGTGGCCCGCATTGGCTTGTTTCATTTTATCGCCTTGCGATTGGCTGTCAAGGTTTAGTCACGTGGCGGGACGCGGCCAAGGTGACCGTTGCTAACGCTTCCCTCGTGGCATTGAGCCGAGAGCCGTCAAACAAGTAAGAGGTCGGATAGTGTGTGTGAGTTCGTGCGACGCTTCCGCCCTTGGCGGGGGCGTCAGCCTTTTTCCCGTCGAGTGCTGCTTCAGCACGTATGTGACATACGGTTTCGCCTTAAGTGGCAGTTGTCCGCAGCCCGTTGCAGAGAACGCTCGTGTGGTGGTTGTGAGTCGGAGTACCAGGCTCCCTCGCCGCCTACGCATTAAGGTATGTGTCTTTAACCTGATTACCGCTGTGAACGCGAGTGCTAATTTAAATCTTCGCCGCCTACGCATTAAGGTGACGCGCACATTTGGACTCATTGCTACTTATTACTGCTCTTGTGCATTCATTCAGACTTGCAGACTGTTCAGAACGCGAGTGCTAATTTAAATCTCCGCCGCCTACGCATTAAGGTGACGCGCATATTTGGACTCATTGCTACTTATTACTGCTCTTGTGCATTCATTCAGACTTGCAGACTGTTCAGAACGCGAGTGCTAATTTAAATCTTCGCCGCCTACGCATTAAGGTGACGCGCATGTTTGTACTCATGACTACTTGTTACGGCTCGTTACTGCTCCTTACTGTTCATTACATGTTCAACCTCTGTCGTTAAGTTTAGAGCGCGCGTGCCAGCTGGTGCCCTTAATTATAGGTTAAGTATAGATATAGGGCGACGCATTATGCCGCCCCATTGTAACCCGAAGTTCAATATATTATTGGTTAGTTAAGGGAACTATTGTTTTGTTTCGGCTTGTGCATGTTCTGTTACAGATAGACGCCCCTTCATTGTACTGAATATTGTACGACGGAACGAGGAAGCTCTGAGTGGACAGGTGGGTAAGACAGCTGCGTAGTCGCGGTCGGATTGACACCTAATTACAATCTTTGCATAAGGCATTCCCGAACCTGTTATTTGACCTTGCAACTCTTGAGTAATCCTATTGGCGGAGTATTTTGCATGCTTCGCTCCCGTCTAACCGTCCAGGCCCGGTTAGCCGGGTTAAGACAGGCTTGGTGGCGCCCTCATGATTTCGACATACCCTGTATATATTATGCCATCACGCGCTTGCCCAGAACGTATCGTGTGACTCACGCCCGACTCCCTGAGCGTCCCAGCCGTGGCCCATTAGCCTATTCCGAACCGATTTCAGGGCAAGTGTGCCAGTTTTTCAGGACTGATTCCGTGGTGCGATGCTCACCTTGGGTGGGTGTCGTAAAGTTATTTTAATACCGTAACAGGCTAATTTTGTCGCTCAACGCGGGGCTTTTCAGGCCTTTTTGGCTTTGCTTTGCTTGGCCTTGTTTTGTTTTTTTTTGTCTCGTTAAGTCCGTTAAGTCGGTCGCCTTTTGGCGCCCGCCTCTGGAGCATTTTAGGCATTGTAGCCTTGTTGTGTCATTGATATTGTTGTCACAAATGTTTTTTTTCGTCATTTCGAAGTGGTATGGACTGGTAAACCGTTTTTTTTTCTTAGTAGAATATTTTACCGAGCTTCTTTTCTTGTTCTCTATTTGTCTTTTCCTGTTTTCTTCTGTTTTCTATATGTATTTTCTTGTCTTTTCCTGTTCTTAGTTTATTTTCATTAGTTTTCTTGACCGTGTGTATGTTTTTTCTTAGTTGTCATTTGTCTTTACGTTTCTTTTCTTGTTTTCTTTATGTTTTTTCTTGTCTTTTTTTATTTTCTATTTGTAGTTTTGTGTTTTCTTGTTGTTTATCGCCTTTTTGAGTTTTCTTTTTGTGTTTTTCTATGTCTTTTCGTATTTTGAGTATCTTTTTCGTCATTTTTACCGTCGTTTCTTGTTTTTCTTAGCCAGTTCATACTACCGAGATCTCTTGTTGCATTTAGTGCAGATTTTATCCCGTATTAGTCGGATTTAGTACCAGATGTTGTCGAGTGAAGGTACCGACCTTGTTTTTTTAAGTCTTTTCGAAGGCTTAGTTGGGAGTTTCGATTCCCTGTCGTTTACATTGTTTAGCCTTGGGCTAAGTTGACCCTTTTGTTGTACCGAACTGACGTTTATCGATTTTGACGTTCACGTTAGCGAGGTTTATCGATTTTGACGTTGATGATTACCGATTTTGACAAATTTTTTTTTGCTATCGTTTGGTGTCGTGTCGCGTTGATTTTTGGTGAGCAGGTTGGAATTCATTTTCACTTTCATTACCGTGTCTTGGTTTGTTGATAAGTTTTGGTGTGTTGTTGGTGTGCTTGGGGAGATTCGCTCGTGCGGTTATTACGTCCCTCAGGCCATCTTCTTAGTTGGTTTGACGTAGTTATTTTCGTTGGCCTTTATCTCATTTTCATTATTATCATGTACCGCCCAACTTTGTTTACCGACTTCTTTGTGGACACCCCTAACAGTTATCGCAGTGTTTTGTACACATACCGTTAGCATTTAACGAGCTTTTACCGCTGGTCGGAATGTTTCGTACCTGTTGACGTTTTGTTGTCATGTACCGTACCCTTTTTGTCTGATGACGTTATGTTGTCAAGTATCGTGTTCTTTGTGAACAGTTTCGTTGAAGCTTCTGAGCTTTGTGTGGCAGTAATGCGCATGCTGTCCGCGCGAGGTTCCGTTGGTATTTAAGTATTTAAAGGTTTTTGACTTTTTTTTTTTTGTAGTGATGCCCTGTTGTTTTCGTGGCCTAGCGCTCTTTTACCGTACCGTTGGCCGTCGCCATTTTCAACCACCTGTGTGGGATTACATAAAGAGAGCGTGTTTCTGGTCATTTTGTTTCGTGCGGACCCTGTCGTAGTAAGGTAGTCCCTTTGGGCCGCATGGATTTCTGAAAAGGATTTATTGGGCATGCGTCATCGAACGCCTACACCCTTGGAGACTTGGTTCTTCGTGATTTTCTTTTGGTGTTCGGTGTTGGAGTCATTTTCGAACTCGCGCTTTGCGGTTTAATAGTCGACTTGGCTCCGGCATCGGCATCGATTGAGGATTTCGGTGGACTGAGTTTTTCCTATTACTGATTATGACTATTTTTGACAGTTTCTGTCACAACCATTTCCCTTTTTTTTTGTGGTTCATCCTCTTCTCTTGGGTACTCATACCAGTTGTGGGATCCACACAATGCGCCGATCTCGTGACGCGCAGCGTGCCCTCTTCAGGTAACCCTTGGGTGGGACTTTGGACTTCCATTTCTATGCCCCCCCCTCCCTGTGTTCTTTTGGAACGGTTGGTCGGAAGTGTCCACAGGTGTAAGACCTATTTTACCCGATTTTGACCCAAACAATTTACGTATTTTCTACTGGCGTATCCAGCCTTTCTTCTTCCTCTTCTCTCTTCCCACCTTTGCACCCTATCTGGTGGCCAGTGTGCGTAATCCCTTTGGGGGTGCACTCTACCGTATCGAATGTTTTTTTTTTGTTTGTTTCGTTCGATTTTCGTTGTTGCGTTTTCGTTTGAGTTCTCGTTACGTTGTCGCAAAATGCCTCGTTGTTTTATAAGAGACTTCGGGGAACTCTCTTTCAAGTAAGGGGAGTGTTAAGTCATTTTGCTGTTTCAGATGCTTAATTGCATTTCACGCCGTTAGTTAGGTCATTTTGGTATTTTAAATAGCCGCCTAGGCTTTAGAGCAGCGTGCCCGTATGCTAAGCCCTTTTAGTTCTTTATTTGGCTCCATCGCCTAATTCCAGAATCACGATTTCGCACATATTTAGCCCCAAAAGCAGTATTTTCCGTCGGTTGGAGCTCTCCTCTGATAGCGTTTTTTTTTTTTGAATTCCGAATATTCTAGAAAGCACGCTGTCGTGGCGTGATACCATCGTGGCCCGCATTGGCTTGTTTCATTTTATCGCCTTGCGATTGGCTGTCAAGGTTTAGTCACGTGGCGGGACGCGGCCAAGGTGACCTTTGCTAACGCTTCCCTCGTGGCATTGAGCCGAGAGCCGTCAAACAAGTAAGAGGTCGGATAGTGTGTGTGAGTTCGTGCGACGCTTCCGCCCTTGGCGGGGGCGTCAGCCCTTTTTCCCGTCAAGTGCTGCTTCAGCAATCTTGTGATAGACTGTTTCGCCTTAAGTGAGAGTGGTCCGCAGCCCGTTTCAGAGAGCGCTTGTGTGGTGGTTGTGAGTCGGAGTTTTTCGAGTTGTCTTCGGCGTAGCGTGGGTGTTTTTGGAGCCCAGTTCCTGCTTCCGTAAGTAAGGGGTCGTGCCCCCTTCATCTCGACCTACGAGGATTTGTTCAGCAGAACGAAAGTGGCCCATTTTATTCGTCGTCCCATTGTACGCGTCATTGACGCGTCTCCCGTCGCCATCAAGGCGGTTGTGCATCACCCCCATAGCCGTTGTAACATCGAAGGTACCTGCCACCTACGATTGCAGCTCGTCGCAACTCAACTGTACCAGGCTCCCTCGCCGCCTACGCATTAAGGTATGTGTCTTTAACCTGATTACCGCTGTGAACGCGAGTGCTAATTTAAATCTTCGCCGCCTACGCATTAAGGTGACGCGAACATTTGGACTCATTGCTACTTATTACTGCTCTTGTGCATTCATTCAGACTTGCAGACTGTTCAGAACGCGAGTGCTAATTTAAATCTCCGCCGCCTACGCATTAAGGTGACGCGCATATTTGGACTCATTGCTACTTATTACTGCTCTTGTGCATTCATTCAGACTTGCAGACTGTTCAGAACGCGAGTGCTAATTTAAATCTTCGCCGCCTACGCATTAAGGTGACGCGCATGTTTGTACTCATGACTACTTGTTACGGCTCGTTACTGCTCCTTACTGTTCATTACATGTTCAACCTCTGTCGTTAAGTTTAGAGCGCGCGTGCCAGCTGGTGCCCTTAATTATAGGTTAAGTATAGATATAGGGCGACGCATTCTGCCGCCCCATTGTAACCCGAAGTTCAATATATGATTGGTTAGTTAAGGGAACTATTGTTTTGTTTCGGCTTGTGCATGTTCTGTTACAGATAGACGCCCCTTCATTGTACTGAATATTGTACGACGGAACGAGGAAGCTCTGAGTGGACAGGTGGGTAAGACAGCTGCGTAGTCGCGGTCGGATTGACACCTAATTACAATCTTTGCATAAGGCATTCCCGAACCTGTTATTTGACCTTGCAACTCTTGAGTAATCCTATTGGCGGAGTATTTTGCATGCTTCGCTCCCGTCTAACCGTCCAGGCCCGGTTAGCCGGGTTAAGACAGGCTTGGTGGCGCCCTCATGATTTCGACATACCCTGTATATATTATGCCATCACGCGCTTGCCCAGAACGTATCGTGTGACTCACGCCCGACTCCCTGAGCGTCCCAGCCGTGGCCCATTAGCCTATTCCGAACCGATTTCAGGGCAAGTGTGCCAGTTTTTCAGGACTGATTCCGTGGTGCGATGCTCACCTTGGGTGGGTGTCGTAAAGTTATTTTAATACCGTAACAATACTAATAGTACATGTTAGAAATTTTGGGAAGCTGTCAATCTCAACGGTGAGTTGAGATAGGCGAGGATAAGGCTTTCTTGAATCATATAAAGAAGGTACTCCTTCGAAGTAATCTACCTCGAGTTCTATACACCGCTGACATCGACGATAGCAAACGCTGCCTCAACGAACGCATATAAAGTCCGCTGAAGACATATCCGGCGAATAAGTAGGATGTTCAAAGGATGCGACACTTCCTTTCGCAAATTTACTCAGAAGACTGCCAAACACGGCCGAGCACGTTGAATGCGCTTCAGTAAATGCTTTCTAATACCTCCCTAGTTCGGGCTAGTGACTGTCACATACGGTGGCACAAAGTCCTTGTGAATGATGACTTGATTGTCGAGAAACGAATCAGCTTGATCTTTACCTTCGATTGAAGGCGGAGTGTCTCTGGCATGGAAGACATTTCTTCGATCACTATTTCATTTTTTTCTTGCTCGGATCGTACCGAATTCACCACGACGTGTCACCAGTAACAATTAAATCTAGGGCAGTAGCCCGGCGTTGAAATGAAGTAGCGAGTAGTCCACTCAATACGCTTTTTACTCAGGGGTGAAGTTATGTGGGACGAATTTGGCACATACTTTTCCTTTCTCCAAACTTTTCCCAAAAATGCCCTGATGGCCAATTCCTAGTTCCCGCTCCATGATTTCCAATGTTTTTGGCTGTGATCCGACCAACCGCTTCGAACCATCGGAATGGTCCTCCCAACCTCCACAAAACCCGGAAAATCAGTCGAAAAAACATACGGAACAAGGCCTCGTTGCCGTATATAGATTTCAATATTTCAATTGTTTCGGTACCTTTTTCTCCAGTTTAAAGCAAAACGTTGCTCGTTCTCTGCTTGTCAGGACATTTTAAAAGTGTACGAACGTACGGTTAATTAGACTATTTCTCTTAATTACGATCCCGCTTGTATATAGGTTTTTCATATTATTCCGCTTGTGAAGTTAAGCATCTCGAATTTTATGCAGGCCTCGGCATTATAGCGTTACGCAGCTGTGTTATCGCTTCGGTCTGTCTCGCCGCACACGTGTGCATTTATCGCCCCACTGCAGTCGTAAACTTGCTGTCAGGCGTGTTTTCTGGCATGAATTTAAAACGCAAGGTCATGAGTGCGAGTGAGAAAGCTACAGCTCTCCTGCCCCACTATATTATGGATCGCGTTGTCTGACTGCATTTTCGAGGCTGTCTGGGTGATTTTAAAAGTTAGTTGGCGTCCGCTTGGCGCTTGCGAGATTGTTTTTCCCGTTGTTTGGTGGTGTGTTCCCGGACTTGAAGCGAGTCGGTAGGTTGCAGCAGTGTTTGTTCCCCGTCGAATTGCCAGGCGCTTTTCTGTTTCGTCAAATGGGCCGTCTGCCAATGTAACCACTTATGTGTATGGGGGTCAAATTGAGAACGTCTACTCTTCGTCAAGTTTTACGTGCGAGCTTAGTCGATCACTTTGGTCGCATCCTGTCTTCTGGTTAGGAATCTGTGGAACTTAATTATTAACACTTACCGCCACAGGTGAAGTTATGTGAAGGTATTGTATTAGACGTAAGCTTTCCGCTCTAATCATAAGTGTACACTACCTAACTTTTGCTAAATCACCCTTTTTCATTATGCAGTGCGAACCGATTCTCAATCTACAGTGCCATATGCAAGCGCATCACAATTTCATACTACTTAATGTCTGTAATCATATTTGTGTACTAATTCATGGTTGTTTTTAACATCCTCTGTTTCGTTACGCAATGCGAACTAACTAATGTTTGTGTACCTTATTTGTGTACCGTATGTGTCTGAAGAACAATAGACCTATTTGTCAAACGCTTCCGCTGTATTTTCTTGGTAACGCATGTTGAGTTTCAGTGTAAGCATTTTGTATTGTCGTTTCCCGACCGGCGGCTGGTGTAAGATTGGTGTAAAGCGGATCCTGGATGAATTTGTGAACGGCAAAATAGGTTCGAACACTCCAGCTGCCGGTTTCCGGGAGACCCAAGGTTGCACCCGTACTCTACCCCGTTTGGCTTTCGGGTTTCTGTCAGAAGTGGGCTCAAATTTCGAATCCCGTGGCATCCTATTATTTTGTAATACCATGTATATGTCGTCACGCTTGTTTCTCGGCGCCCCGTTCGTAGGACCACGCCCATCTCCCTGAGCGTATTCAGTCGTGGTTATTAGTCTGTTCTCGAGAATTCTAGAGCAAGGGGTGACGTTTCCCGGACGTAATATGTTTGGTGGCACTCTCGTACCTCGAAGTGTCGTAAAAAGAGTTTTATATCGTAGCATGCTCCATGTCTGTCTTGTATCACACAACTACAATAACTTCTTTATCCGAATACACACACACAGCCTACTAGAGAACCTAAAGGTAAAGTTAGAGGTTTAGGGTCATTTCAACTCACCCAACTGGGAGCGGGCTGCTATAAGGACTTTGCCACACTTTTCAGCCAATAACGGAAATTTCAAGATTGCTGAGAGAAAGGAGGAGTGGAAAATGCAAGAGAGGCCAGGAAAGTTGGAGAAGTACTGCCCCGGAATTCGCCTGCGGTACTCTGTTGACTCAGGAAAACCACCTAAAAACTTGAATCAGAGAATGTGACGACCAGAATCGAACCCACGTCCTCCCGAATGATAAGCATCCGTGGTAACCACTACTCCACAGAGTTTGACCCAGAGGACCTCTTACAGGACTCCACTTTAGCTATGTACAGACGACATTTCCAGCTGAATTTGCACACTTGGGAAGATGTCGTTTCTTTATTGCGTCCACAAATTATGTGCAGTCTGCTAATTTACGATCCTCTAGCAGCCAAGTCATCGGTCTCGTTCCATCCGTTTTACGTTTCGAGCTAACCCTTTTAACTCTTATCTTAACTTACGACTAACTAGGTTGCCATTTTCGTTAGTTTAGAACACCACAATTTCGTAGTTTTGTAGCTAGGCTGCTTTCCTTCTTTTGTCACCTCACGTCTAGAATCGTTTGAACGTCTTTCCCTCTTACTGAAGGTGTAAATGTTCAACTTGTATACCATTTTAGCGTAAGACGATTGGCTTGACTAGTGGGAACAATTGGAGCATCGACGTTGTGGGTACGGGATCTGCAAATTAAGGGGATCACATGAAAAATTATATTTCCTAGGAAAATATTACTTCACAATGAGAACTTACCTTAATTTTTTCCACGTGGTACCATATTTGTTCTCCTCCCTTTGCACGTTTCTGATACGAACGTAGTAGTTCCCGACCACTATTTCCTTTTGCATCATAAACGTGGCGCTATGCCATCGAAATAAACAAGTCTAAAGGGTTAAAGACTCGTACCTGGTAAATCATGAAATTAAGTAAATTTAAGATTCGTCTCATATTTTATCTTGCAAACTGGATAAATTATTCTTCTCCTTTTCTTTGATATTAAAGCAATTCAGGCCTAGTTACTGTAAGCAATTCTATTACATTGTTCTCAATTTGATGAGGCTATAATTGTCGCGGCCTTCTTTTTGCTTATAGTGAGTATTAGTAGTTTTTGTCTTATGTCGATGTCGGATTTTGCAACTGTTTGGTCATTAGCTAACTACTGAATTCTTAAAAAGTGGAAAGAAAAATTCGGCAAGGAGTTAATATTTTCAATAAACTCCTTGCGGCTGCCATGAATGATTTTTTTAAGAAACTTGAATGGAAAATGAAAGCCATCATTATAAATTGGGAAATACTAATAAAATGTATGCCGAAGAAGAGCTGCAAGAAATGGAATATAAGCAATCGAAATCAAAGCAAATAGGGTTGAAAATAAATTATAGATGCGTGGCAAACTCAATGAACATTGCAGATGAAAAAATACAAATACAATAAATGAAAATAGAAAATTTTCAAGAGGACCCACAGAAGTAGAAGCACGAAAAATTTAATGTTACGAACCAATCGGAGAGATAAGAAGATAAACATGGATACGGGAAAGCTTTAAGATGCAAGACATAGGAGAAGCCATAACAGATCAAAACCGGCAGTGGGAAAGACATGCTTCAAGGATGAAAGAGGAGACCTTGGCTTGGTAGGAGGTTAAAAGAGCGCGCAGACAAGGTTGGATAGATGATTTCAAAACGGTGGCTGTTACAAAATCTTCCCAAGAGAGAAAAACATGGCAAACATACTCGTAGGTGAGGCCTTTGTGGAATATTGAACGGATAAAATTTTGATAAAAAAGACGAAAGAAAAAAGTAATCCTCTGGTGTATATGCATATATTCACTTAAGTATTCATCTCTCCAATATCAACAGTTTCCTTTTTTTATTATTTTGTCATGACCTATGTTTTATTTACGTATGTAATAACTGGCCTCATTGTTTTATGCATGTAATTTAGCTCTTCTGTCTGTTCTTTGGGGGTGCATAGTATACTCGATTGCTGCAAGTTTCACTCTGTATTTCTTCAAATTAAATTATCTTTTATTCGGCCTCTTCAATAATAAAATTTCTGGAACACCCCTATATTTTAATTTTTATAACTATTATCTAATCTATTCTTCGGAAAGTTTTCATAGTTACATATTTCGTTTACCTACCTTTATTTCTTACATTTCTGGCTTCTTCACTCTTGCAGTTTCAGCACGCGTTTCTTTTCGTATTTCTAGGTATTTTTTTCCAGGAGAAGTTGATGCTGGTAGTGAGTGGAAGAAAGCTACAGAAAGTGAAGAGTACTCCTCGTGCATTCACCTGGGAGAAAGTATTCTGTTGACTCACAAAAACAACCTACATAATCGTAGGAGGCCCTCACTAGTATGAAATACACAAGCGAATACCAAGTGAACGTTTTGCCGGGGACCTCTTTTTTCTTTTTGAACTCTGATTGTTGTTGAATATAAGCATCCCCCGCATTTGGACATTGTTCCCCGTTATTTGCATCGCCACAATAAGAATCCTCCTCGTATTATGTCATTAGTTCAAATTAATAGTGGTGTGCTGACGTTTCTTCAACCTAGTCGTGATCTTCACTCTACAACCCTTCTCGTACATCTATCGCCTATCGCCTTCACCTGGAGAACAAGGCCGCTGCGATGGTTGAATATATTGAGCCTCGTATCTCGACGTTCGGGGCTCGATAAATTCAATCATTGGCCAATTCGGTCTTTATGTGCTGACGTCGCATCGTAGTGTTGCGTTCTTGTTTTTCAGCTGAAATGGGCCCTGTCCATTCACTTACGTGCTATTTTCCTTAAATTATGCTTCAGTTCTGATGTAATATTGACCGAATGCCGAAAAATGTGTTACTCTACATTATACCATTCATAAGTGCTTAATATTTAGCAGCGCTGCAGTTACAAACATTTTGTAAGCTTATTTCGAGCAAGCGTTAATATTCATCAACGTTCCAGAGAAAAACGCCACGTTCCATCTGTTAATCCAAATAATAATTGCAAGCTTAGAGTGCAGTGAAATATTGCAAAGCAGTATTAATTTTTTATTGGGCGCTTTTGGAAGTCGCAAATAGTCAGAACGGGCAGTACCCAGGTCGTTCATAACACCAGCAAATCCCTACAAATAATTCGAAGTACTTGCCGAACATATATCAGAGAAACAAAGCCCATCGTACCGCTCAAAGCGTTCGCTTCCTGCTTATTATTTGTAGCGGTCGACTCGTATCGGTTGCGATTTCGCAAAAAAGCTATTGGGTTAGTTTACCCTTAATTAACCAACGTCCAGTGGCACACGAGGGTTTATCTGGATTAACAGCGGCCTAAATATGCGCGCTCCTCCGCTATCAGGCACTGTAAATCAGTGAAACGGTTAGCTGGATCTAGATTATGCGTGGCGCGTATGTGAATTCGCGCAATGTGCACGGAATTATTATGAATTGGCTTCGGAAGGGTTAAACCGGATTATTTTGCGTTTGCTGTTTACTAGATTACTCCCATTTTTATCTATTCGAATCGTAATGAGGAAAGTTATAATTGGCGGTTAGAATTTAATTCGCTACTATAAAACCCTGTTTTAATAAGCTGTTATCTTTTTTTATGGTAGGCCGTTTGTTGAATTAATTGTTGCTGTATATCTTGTGTGGGGCAGCGCGACCAGCCGATAAAAAGAGCTCAAGCCGCGGAATATTTGCATTGTAATTAGTAACAGAGAAACAAATTCTAAGGACGCAAATTCAGTTACAGGGGCACATAATTTCATTCTTAGCGTTTGTGTGGCTACATAAAATTTTAATTCTTGAATTCATAAATTTTAAGTAGAGGCGTGAAAAGAACACTACCTTGTTTTAATGGTTCTGAAAGAGACGGCAATATACTCGGTAAACAGGATTTTCCGCATATTTCTTATCGCGAGCTTTAAAGCGCTGTCGAGCTATTATTCAGATTTACACACATCCACGCCGTTGCATACTCGAGCAAACTTTCAGTTAATCGTGCTAGATATAAAAACCGTTGCGCTGATGATTTCATTTCTGTGAGCATCTTGATAGAACGAAGTTGAAAAATTTTTGATTGCCAGCTATATGGTTGATTGTTCAGCTGTGAATTGATTGGAATAAGGCGAAAAATGTATGTTATAAGCAAATAGTGCCACGATTTATGTAAGTAGGTGATGAAAGATAAAGTCCGCGTGAGAATAATTAGTAAGCAAAAAGTATGAGCTCGAGAGTTGGGCATTTTAATATTCGAAAAGGTTATTAATAAGGATTCCTTATATGTCTTTCAGTGTTACTCGTTTGACGAATGGTTTATTTGCTCTTCACCAATTAAATAATGTTTCCCTTGAAAGCTAAACCCGATTGTGTTATTGGCTTATCAGGTATCATTATTATCGTCAGTATCACTATAAAATAACGTCAGTATCAATATATAATCATCGTGGTACCTTTAGCGTCAATATCAATACAGAGAAATGTATTTTAATTTCCTCATTCAGTCCACATGACGTGTGTACGCCCTTATTTATTACAATATATTGAAATCTGCATATGAAAGCTAAAATGGGTTACAAACTGCAGAAATACAATCGCTGATAACTAATTATTGAATAGTACGTCCGATTATATAACGAAACATAAAGTTTACCTCGACACTTTTGATGCTTGCGAGTAGTTCATGCGGGAAATCTGAAATGAAAGTTTCAATCTAAATTGATTTTTCATAGTGGTTATTAAATACAAGTTTTCATCTATTGAGTTTGCTAAATTTTAGTTTTATACTTCTCACTGCAAACTTTTTGAGCGGTACTTTAAAACGATCGGTACATTTTTGGCTAATTCCTTGTGTGACAAATGATGTCAATGGTAATACCATAAGGTGACTTTTTCTATACCTACCATAGAGAATGAAGTAGTTCATTTCGGAATTTATATTTCTTAGACGTCCTTAAAGCAATATGATTTAATGGTTTTAGTATATCGCGGTACTGAAATTACACTAAAATATTCCCAATTTTTACTTGTGCAACCCCCAGAAATTTATATGGCAATGCGTCCATAAATCGGCCCGGGAAAATGATCAGGTAACTAACTTTGTATATTACGCTACGCGCAACTAAGTGACGGATGTCGTACACTGAGTAGTTAGTGTCGCGAAGGATAAATTGCCTTCGAAATTCGAGTCTAAAAGGCACGCAACTTAAAACACAAATCTCGACAAAATTGCGCCATCTGCGAACTGCAGGGGATCCGGTACCCAAGACCAGATAGCCGCTCAACCTATTAGGCAAAACACTGGCTGCGCAAAATTCTGGGTGTTCTTATGTATCGCCCCAAAACGAGGAGTGAGGTAATAAAATCCTGTGGTGGCGCAAGCCGTTCTAACAAAAGTGAAATAGCAATTCACGTAGATGACATCTAGTTGTATCAGAAGGGTAATAAATCAATTCCGATGCTCTGGCTTACAAACACTATACAATGGCTAAATTGTACTTTTGAGAAGACGAAGGGTTCATACGGCCACCGACAAACAGTAAACAATCCTCCACCAACTCAACTCGAGAGCTGTATAAAAACTGACGCGTATGCGTCAGCAACTATTTAGTCATTTAATTCCCATTCTGTTAAATCCTTTGGCACACTGGTTCGTGTCAAATTCGCTACGCTTTCAATAAATACCGTTACATAGCTTGTCAAAACATCAAAATGCGTTAACCCCTGTTGTATGTATATATATATGCGTGTGTTAGTTACTTAATTTTTCTTACAGAAAAAGAATTGTTTTTGTTTTCAACAGTATTATCATCTCTAAATACTCGGGAGTATTATCATCAACACTCGTGAGAAGCAGCAGCACATTCAATTCCTATCGCGTTGTATTCCAAAAAGCAAACCTTCTTTATAGCTTACCACTACGCTCTACTCTAATATAGGCTGCTGTCATTCTTCTCTTCTGGTTTTTTTGCACTTCTTTATTATGTCATTTTGCCCACCATCTGATTACTAGGTATTATGAACTATGCCTTTCTCTTGTTATAAATATTGTTCTAGTGTTTTTAATATTTGGTCTTTCTTCACTAAGGTTTCAGTCCGACGTTATTCCCAGGATTGATATTTGTATCTAGATTGCACTATAAATGAAAAATTGTATAGGACACTAAAAATAAAACATATCGCATTGAGCGCGCAATAGGTGATCTTATCGAAGTGAGGAATACTTTATGCTTGGAGTCCAAACAAAGCAACAACTAAGATACTACACAGTTGGACACATTGGAAATCTTCCGGAAAATGATCTGCAATTAGTATTTGTGATGTAAAAAAGAAAACCCTGGGAACAGAGAGATGCAGAATCTTGCAACTCATTGTGTAGTGGAAAATTCAAGAAAATCGAATTCTCGTGTCCTTCCACCAAACTTCTGGAGACCAATTTATTGTATCTCGTATTTTATTAACTATTTTCACGGGCGAAAGCGCCTAGTTTGTATGCAACATATGTCAAATTTAGCTCAGCGGCAGATTTCTATTTGAAATACAGGTTTCTATATCATCCGCAATTATTTCCGCCGAGGGCATCACTTGTCATCAGATGGCGATACAGTCGAGCGTCACTTGTTTTTTTTCGAAATATATCAGAAAGGTGAACACTGTTGAATGTGCCGATAGGAAAAATCTTGAATCATCGGGCCCCCTGATCATGGCAGAACTAGTTTTATGAATTGCAAAAATTACACATTGCATCAAGCGTTCGTGGTGTAAGTGATTTGGCCACATTTTCGGCTCTAAGCCATGCAATTCTGAAATTGTTGGACGAGCACATTTTTCGGTATAGGATAGGCAGGAATTCCCTGCTAAGCTATCTCATCCTTGTTTATTCAATTGCTAATTTGGTGTGTATATACTTAGCCTTCAAATTACGGACTGAAACTGCCCAAATAAAGCAAAGACCCACTGCATGCCCGAGTGACGTGTCTTCTGGAATTCGATTGTTGCCGTTGGCCCAGATACATTTCGAACAGCCAAGGCAGTTCCCTGTCGTTGCAGTATGTGGGAGCTACCCCACCTTCACCGTTATGCAGAATGTGGTTCGAGTCTTATGGCTGTTCTGTTTTGTAATCTATAAATGCTATCGAACTCTTAACGGTTTTGCCGTTCGTTATGTAATTCAGTGATTCAGATAACGGCTATTTTAGGTTGTAATTTATAAATGCAATCGAATTTTTAACGGCGTTGCCGTATTTATCTAGTAACTCACATATGGTTTAAACTTCAAAGTAGCCGCTTCACCGCTAATAATTATTTGTAATTCAGGTGTTAAACGAACCGTCAATTTAAGCTGAGAGTTAGTTCACTTATCATTACCGAAACTCTACCTGCTTGAAAATTAGCTGAGCGAATGGTAAATCCAGGTACGTTTGTTCCATGTCCATCGCTTGGTAATTAACTTCGCTGATACCACTATGACATACAGATATCTGGATAAATAGGTGGGTACCCGTGGGATATTAATTTAATATATTAAAGGTGGAACGCATCAATTTGGAAATTAGCTTAACATGCCCTCAGCATAGCTGCGTTTTCGAATGCACCCTGTTCAACTTTTGAATTGATTAACATTGTGATATTTGCCTATGTGATATATTTATTATTGTGATAGTCTTGTTACTGTACGTTTTATGCCAGTAATTACAAATCTATTTTATGCCCCCCCGTTAAATGATCTAGTATCTATTTGAAATATTATACGATTTATCACACTGTGGGTTTTCATTGTTTATGTTGTATTGTTACCTTGAGCGATTTTATTGGTTTGTTGTTTAAATGAACGAGGGAACATGGGCTGAAAACCTCTTGGCGCCCCTATGAGTTCGATCGTTTAGTTTTGAAGGTAAGTCACTCACGTCCCTTCCCCTGAGCTAGTGCGAGTGCATGTTCCGATTTACCATCGGCAATTATTAATGTAACACTCTCTATTCAAGGCATTTTGCACTTCCGATTTACCATCGGCAATTATTAATGTAACACTCTCTATTCAAGGCATTTTGCACTTCAATGTCATACTCTCCCATGGCTTTCGTTTGCTCATCATTCCTAGAACGCACCATTTTAAAATATTTTTTAGATATCCCCTATCACTGTTTCTCTGTAGTTCTTCCACGACGTTACGTCCTCTTTCGTTTTCCTTTCTAGTCTTCAAACCCTAATACTGCTTCTCAAATAGTTTATAGCCGCTACCATCACTTCTTGTTACGGTTTGTTTTTGAGGCAACAATAACGCACCCTATGCGCGTGAAGTATTATTGTCTTGACAAAACTGTTCACGATACTTCTGCAATCTTTCCGGTTGACCATTATATTTTAATCCCGAGACGCGTCGCTCTCGTCGCGTTGTTTTATTTGGTAATTGAAACGTAAGAGCTGTTGACATTCTGGGAATACGTATATTTGATACCAGACGAGTCGTTTACATACTGGAATATATGTGACCAGACAGCTTCTGTAAGTAATCGACCCTGTCACCTTTGTTATAGAATAAAATTACTTTAGAATTATTCCACTGGTTAGTTATATTGCCTTTTTCTGAACATACGTATATTAACTAACTTTCCTTTTAACTCCACAAGCTCATTTCAATTTGACCTTCTCCCATTAACGGGCTAGTCTGTGGCCATTTGGTATTTACTAATCACATTTTTATTTAAATATTGTTCTGCTAGGTATAGAACTAAACTGTATTTCTTACATTGTAATTGCCATTTCTGGCATGTTTTGAGCTCTGGCATGTAATATAATCTTGACGAATGTATTGGGCTCGCGGTCCGTTGTTTCAGGGACCCGGAGAACATGTGCAACTAATGCACCATGTCGAAGGGGGCTCGGTTAGCAATGGAATTAAAAACAGGACAGAACGTTTGGGGTTGTGCTAGAGGTGCGACGTATTAGTTAAAGTGGGCTATTTGCGTAGTTATTTCTTGGCGTAAGCGATTATATGCGAACCAATAATTAATTATCAAGTGATAGGATGCGACAATGTGAGGCGAAATTGCGAGCGCGGCCATGCGTATTTTCTGGGTAGTGAGTTAATTTAGCTAGCGTAGAATGTACGTACTATCGTAGATAGTTGAATGGCATTTGGTAGACTTTTTGGCAATTACAGCGTCGGGCATACGTCAGAGGATCTTGCTTTGCTAGTCGACTATGTGATAGTCAAAGAGTTGAATCCCGCGAAAGCACGACGTTTCGCACAGTGATTTGCGGAAGCATGTGGTTCCGCACCGGAAGCATGGAGTTCCCAATTATAAGCCCCGTTAGAGCAATAGCAAGATTTACGGTAATTGCTGTACTGTGAAAGACCAGTATACTACGGTAGTTATTACCGACTCTGTACGGGTTGTAACAATAGTTAATCTAGTGGATTACTATTGGGCAGTACTAGCGAAAGGTACCAACAGCTAACCCAGCCAATGAAGGCAGCGATGAGGGGCCAAAGGGTTGATGTCGCCTGATGCAAGGCCAAGCATTGTAGCGTCTCTGCCAGCAGTACGGAGGGGCCAGGGGGAGGCCACCCCCGGTGAGTACAAGTATTGTTATCGATGAGATTTACAGATCAGTAAGTTTATGTTCCTTTACATTTAACTACCTGCCTTCGCCACTGGGTCAAGGAATGTACGAACCTGCACTGTTTGCACCCCGTTGCCGCTGGGTGAGTTGCATCCACCACGTTGACACATTTCAAAAGTATCGGAAATTAAATTTTAATATAACACACATAATAACGCATCTAACAAGTATATATATTATTATGTAAACTGTTTGCTTTTCAATTCTGATAGGATTTGCATGAATAATCACAGAGCTATAGGTGACAGCGGACGGGACGGAACTCTCTATATTCAAAACCCCTTAGCTGCACTGAGGTAAGAGCGGGTTTGGCGCTTCTACGACCGAGTTAACTAGCAAACAAAGGGCAATCTAAATTTATAGTAAGGTAGAGTATATGGCTCGGGAAAAAGTACATTACACCCCCGAGATTTCCAGTTTTTTATTTGCCTGAGAGCTAGTTGCATTTCCTGTTTATATATCTATAAAATTCTCAGATCATACGTTCATTATTATTCTCATAAAAATATCAATAATAATGAATAATAAAGTTGCTTTAATGATAATCGTTATGAGAAATACTGAAAGAAAAAGACAGGATGCCTATAGTGGTAATGAAATGCTGTAATATACTCCCATCGAAAGACGTATTTAATTATTCCGTTAAACTAATTAAATGATTCCTTGATGTCGTTGGAAAGGGCTTTTCCAATATTAATTTTAAGCAGCACCGGCGTAAATAAAACTCGTTGGCCCCTGGTCATTAACTTCGCATCACATTCATAATTAAAACCAATGGAATAAAAATAAATTGGGTCGTTTTCGGTGGCATTAATTCCAAATCGTAAAACTTCCCCAGCGGCTCGTCCTGCAAAATTAGCTGTTGCAGCGCCCCCATGCTGGTTAGCGCTTCGGTACATTGACGGGAGAGCGCGAAAGGTCGGCAGATTGTGTTTGCACGTCGTCTGAAAATATCCGAACAGCAATGTGCTGCACGAACAGGACTAATAACAAAATTTAGGAGTCCTGGGTCGAGCACGTGGCTAAATGATGAATCTACGGAGACTTGACGGCTGCCATTCAATATTTTGAGTTTACCCTTTTAGGAAGCCCTCGAGATGTCCATATTTCATTTCGGCACCCGAGGGTTTAGCAGGATTCGGTTGGAGTGTCTTTATTTACTGAAATATTTAGACCCTGTGGCCTTAGAGATTTACCCTTGCCTTTTACATGACAGTTTAAAGAAATTATACAGGTGTAGGCCCCGGAAGAGAATGCCATTGTTTGTGAAGTTGGACAAGTTAAGTCGTAGTTGCGATTATATAATAAGCCAATTTTGGTCGAACTAGGTGGAATGAAGCAACGTCGTAACTTACAACTGTTAGGCGATGTATATTTCACTTAATTGAATCATTTCGCGCGTAAAAGTCTTGATTAAAGCATGTTTGCCTGGATTCCTCGGTTCTCTTTTGCAAAAGTGTTTGCGGTATAAGACGAGACTGTCGTTTCGTTGTGCTTTGTGGCCCTCGTTTAGTCGATCTAATTCATATTTACGAGAACGGTAGGATGCAGCCACCTTCCCTTTGTTTGGCTAAGTTACGATGCCTATATCTTGCGACTTTATGTTAATTTACAACGGTGGGTAAGGGTTTTCCTTGATGCTAAGACGTTACTGGGTCGCGTATTTTATACGCAGTTTCACAGCTATGGACAAAGGCTTTGGAATAATTTATAGCTGGAAAACACACGGTTACCGCGGAAGTATAAATCAAGCAAAGAAAAGGTGCTTTACATGTAAAAACGACGCTTGTTTGACTTCGATAAATAATATAGTGAGTAAAATTACAATTCCGGTAAACATGTGAATAATGGCGTTATGAGAGAAAAAAATATTCTACCGGAGAAATGCTTGTGTAACTTCTCCAGAACAAACAGCAAGCGGCGGCAATATCAAATCAAAAAGCGCCGTTGTATTCGAACCCCCCATCCGCAGCACCACAGCGAACAAAGCTGAAAAAGGCAGGTTTATCTTTACGTATCGCAGAAAGTAATTAATATTTTCGGGCATCTTATCACGTGGGTACGAGCAGAATCGACCGAAAGCGAAAGCGGGCTTGATAAAAATCGGGAGGGAGGAAAAAAGTTCCCACAGCAAATGGCTTTTGTCATCGTGTTGCTGGGAATTAGGAATAATAGGCTCCGTGCGGATCTTTGGTAAAGTTATCATTAAGCTCTCGAAAAATCAGCGTTTCCAATCTTTGCGGCTTTCATTAAAATTGTAATGGAATTAAAAGTCTGATTACTTCCTTTTATGCCGGTAGGTGTCACCCTAAGTGAAACAGCATTATTAGAAAGCCAAATATTAAACCCTTCTTTGTTATAAAGAACGGATTAGATAAAATCCTAATGGTTACTGCAGAAATTTGGTGTGCAAACTTGGAATGAAAGTTACTGCGAAAAGTGGTTTGGTCTGTCCACATAATAATATTTAACATACAAACGTATTGAGAGGCAAGTCCATATATATCTAACATCATTCAATCTTAGAATGCGTATGTTAGTGTATCTAAACAAAGATTGAATCAGGATGTATATATTCAGAAACTAGACAAAGTAGATATGAAGAAATTCATATACTGTATGCGTGTTAACCTTTGTGGAGATCTCAGTAAATTGAAACATAGACTCAGATAATTTTGCAATATAGTGATCACTGCTTATCGATTTAGATGGATAAGCTGGCATAGAGTCGATGAGCAAGCTTTTGTCAGTACCGCCCAATAGAGATAACGAAGAAAGTCGGAAGTAAAACAGCATATAGAAAATGATAGAAAGCGATATCGTTGCCTAATGTTACTTAGTAGGGGTTGTAACGATACGTTGGTTACGGCCCTTCGTTAGGACATAAAACTAGAATAAGACATCTCGTACGATGTCGTATCTTAGTAATTATTTGCCCTGCTTGTTCACTTACCTAGCTCAGTAAGTATGTTACTCAAATATCCCAGTCGCGACTACTAGCGATTAATATTTTCCAAAAACAGGAAGCTGGTGTGCACCTGTATTGTCCTCGGGCTGAAGAAAACATATGCACAAAAACAGCTTACACAAATATATTAACTTTAAAATACATACAAGAACAATAAAGAGGCAAAAGGATTAGATTAAAATGACGAATGACTGGCCATTCCTAAGCATAAATATAAAATAGGCAATAACAACCTACGTGTGATATAGCTTAGGGATACTCGCATTTTTGTTTACACATTTACAAAACAATATTAAAATAACGCCGAAATAGCCAACTCGGTACTCGATTGCATGTTGGAAGGCCCTGCGCAATTCACACACGTAGGCGCATTCTAACACACCTGGACATAAGCTGCAATCAATTCCAAAGATGTCACGTTACTTATTAATACGAGCGACGTGTGAACTGTAAACCCCTGACTGCTAGGTGAATCAATGACAGCTAACGTCACGTATCCATACTGGACGACACGAATATACATGGCTGCTTCGCAATTTGTGTACTCACGCGTTGAAAATGGCCCTTGCTTAACACATAAACAGAGCTCGCTGCATCCAAGTTTATGCAGCAACTTCAATACTGAAAGGATCTTTTAGCCGCTCCTAATTTTAAGTCGCCGTAAGCACAATTCTCTGAGAGCCGCTTAAAGGAGAGCGGCTTTGGGAAACTCCCACAAGCAGCTTAGACTTAAGTAAAAAATCGAACATACGAAATCACTCTACATAATTCGCTAACTGCACAGAGTCGGACGCGCACCTTGCGTTATGCTAAATTACAATGCTTAAACCTAATTAACACTAAAAAGCAGGTAAATACGAACTGTCTATATCTATAAACACGAAAATAAAGCTTCTAGGGAAAGAGCGAGATCCAAATTTCAGAGTAAAGGCTTATTACAATTCAAACGAAATCGTAATTCCTACAATTGAAACATATGCAACTGCACAACAGTGCCTTGAAGTTCCAACAAGACGTGACGTACGTTTATGCAACTTTGATGTTAATAGAAACTTCGCTTAGGACAAAATTGCTTAGAACAAACAACAAACAGGCACCCGTAGCTATCGCATTCGTTTGTTTCTGGATGTATTATTATTGCGTTACGAACTGTTGATACTTTAGAGACTTTTAAGTTGTCCATGCTGCATCCCTCTTTGCTAGGGTTGTCTGTAATGGTACACAGAGAAGAAGGATTATTTGAATTTAATACATAATATTTTGTTTAAACAAATCCTGCATTAAAACAGTGGCAAAGAAATGTTTCTTTATAAGTGACAAATAATTTATTTAAAACTGCCCTTTTAACTTAAACAGATCATTCTTATTTGTAGCAAGTTACGTGTTACACTTGTATTCAAAGGACTTACCGTTTAATGCAATTAAAACCTTTATTTAACTGAAAGTTGAGTAACATTTGAATTAATCAAATTCCAATAATACTGTTTACGGCAAACATATTTCTTCTTAGTGGAAAGAGAATATCGTATTTGGTACAAATACACTGTCTTTTGTTTAATGTAGGAAAATTATTTAAAACAATATAATACTAAATTACAGTTAAACAAATTGTTTTTAAGTTAATGAAAATAATAATTAGGGTCAAAAATTATACCACTTACCCCAAATAGAAAGCAAATGTCAGTTAAAGAAGAGGCAGTTTTCTTCGTTAAATTTCCAAGCAAAGAAATTCTCATTAAAATGTCAAGTTTTCTTCGACAAAAAAAGCTCTCGTGTAATTGTAAGTGACAAAAATGCAGCGCCAACCATAAAAATGCAGCGGCGGAGATTAAAACGCGCGAACCTTATGGTTGTAAACAAGATACATGATGCAATATCGCGCGTTATTCAAATAAATCCTCGTTTGTCGTAAGTAATGTCACCGTTACAACTAAAAAATATTTATTTGGAGCAAAACGTTCAGCTAAATCTAATATAATTAATTTGTTTTCAATCTGTAATTAAGCTGAACTTTTTTCTCTGCTCAAAGAGATTACTAAAGTAACCTGAAGAAGTCCCATTTTTAGATTCAAAATGTATCACGTTTGTTTGACAAAAATATTAATATGTTTGTGTTTAATATATTGTATCTTGGTTATTTAAATGAAATAAATATTTATTTCATCTCAAAAATTTCAAAATCCAACAAAATATTTCTCAAAAAAAAAAATTTTTTTTAATACCAAATATATCTTTTTCTCTGGGTATCCATATAATTTTTTCAGTAGATTTTAGTACTCTCGGCAGTTCTAAACGTTGTCTCGTATATCAGGTTGCCAATATACGTACCTTGCGATAATTGGATTTGCAAGTGGCGTTTGTTATTTGAGCGTAAAACTATTCTCCAGACTCTGATTTTAGAATTTTTTGAGTATTGAGTTTACTTCCGGTTCCGATTATGCAAGGTGCACTTTTCGTGACTCCTTATGGCGACGCTTTCAAAGCGTCGTATCCCGATAATCGCGCGTAATCTGGAGCGGGTTTTGTTCTACTGGTTAGTTGCATTAGTGCACCCGTTTGTTAAATCAGGTTTTGATACGATTTGGAAGTAAACAGCTGTTAGCGCCGGAAACCGTAGGTATGCCATGTATCTTCATCTTCACCTGGTCTGAAGTTTGGTCGAACTTACGTTTAGGCCTGCCTCTCCCGTTTTGTAAGTATACTCAATAATTTCTACGTTAACTTTGATGGACTCGTATTACATTTAAATGTTTAATGATCCGTACATTGATGTCCACCGGCAGGGGGTGTCCATCGCATGCTAGAAAAACCCATAATATCTAGTGGAACGATTCCGTTACAGATTGATTCCCACTATCTTGAACGATTGAATATAAGGGTTTTTTACATTCTACCTTTAAGTACCCATTCAGCTACAACCCCTCCATTCTCCTCTACGGTTTGTAACCGCTCAGTTTGCCGAATGTAATTTCCTACAGGGTTTATTTGTTTAAATTTAAAATTCATTCCAATTTTATAATTAGTAATCAACCGTCCTGTGTTTAACCATTTCGCCTGTTTTATTAGTTCTATCTAGTAACCAGCCTTCAATTGTTAAACGATTGGGTTAAATCGCTTTTTTTGCAGCAGGTGGTACTGATTTCAAATAAGTAGAATTTATAAGCTCGAATCAATTGCGACCGCTCTTACTTAATCAAATCTTCAGATACTATTTATATATTGAATCCTTTATAGTAATTCGTTTTAATTAAAACTGCTGTTGTCGCTGTACGACAACTGGTGCTCATGTTTAGCAGTTATCAAGAACCGCTTCGTTAATCCAACTCACGATCCAAAATGTCGTTCTCGTGTTGCTGGTATTCTATCAATATCATCTGCGTATGCCAGAATTTGTTCAGAGTTGTTAAAAGTGTTGTGTGGTGATATTGTTTTCTCTGGCCGCTTTCTCAAGATCTATGTTAAACAAGAGGACTGATAGGGCGTCACCTTGCTTCAGTTTAATGTGGTTAGTAAGGGTTCTAGGCTTACATTTTCGAATCTTTACACTGCTGGAGACTTTAGTCGCTCTCAACATTGCCAGTGCTATTAGCTACTTCTGTTTCTGCAATTCCCACTTTGCTCTGTGGAGAAGATAACTATTTATGCTATCATAGGCACTGGAGAGGTCAATGAGTAATTACATAGCGTGCATGTACATTAGGGGGACACTATTTTTGTTAATAAAGAAGTTATGCAACTGAAAGGTACATTTTGTTTTTGGCTGGTGTATATGGGTGATTCTAGAAGCAGAATTGAGACCATGTAGAAAATTAATCATGAAAGTGCGATTATAGTGTGACCTCTAGTAAAAATTCAACTACGCCGATTGAAGTAGCTTTATTAAGTTTCTGATAAAGTATAGCTTTTTGTATATATTAAGAACAAACATGGGTACGTATTGAAGAGAAATACGCAGAAGGTAAGCTTTAAAAGCGTACTAACAGCTAGATACATCCACCACTGATTTTGGTACAATACAGACGGTTCTTTACATCATGTTCGATCATAACATAAGTGGCATTAATGAGCGTTTGTTGTATATATTCATTTGCCATACATTTTCCAAAGAAAATCCATCCGGAAGAAAAATAATCCCATACTGCGAGGCATTGTAACATTGTTGAAGTTGAATGGTGCCGTAATCTTTTTATGATTATTTAGCTTTTCAAATTAAATATGCAGGTTTTTATTTTCCTTGTATTTTCCTACCTTTATGAAAACCAATTTAAAATAATTTAATTTTAGTTCACGTTTCTATTTCTTTAATTCTGTTTAAAATATACAGCAATAGACATAGGCAGTCCATTCTTCACAGCTTTTTTAATAGTCCATAATTAAGAATCATATATGGCAACATAAATTACTTTTAATAGCTCTATTTTCGTAATTATGGAGATGTAGCGATCTTGCCATACCGTTTGCAACTGAATCACAGCAGTCATTCCCTTCTGCAGTTGCTTAAAAATTTCCTATTAGCATGCTTCGTATTATCAATGAGGGCTCAATGGTAGACTATCTGTTGATTACCATATATGCGTTTAGGTAAAGTTGATAATGAGCCCGTAATATTAAATTTCCCCAGTTGTCTTAGTTCTACTAACAGTAAATCCCGGGGGTCTGACTAGTGCTCGCTGAATGGCTGTATAAAGAATGGCCTGGATCTTGTTGCGATGGCGTTAATATTTTTCCTGGTTCATTGCGTCAGCGAAAGGATTTATGACCCACAACTCGTCTGTCCGGTTGTTCGAAATTTCCCTTCTGGCTGCACCAACCGGCATTGCTTCATTGAGAGTTTTACGACCTTAGCTCTCCTACGGCAACAATCAGTATTCAGATGCCGTTAATTGTATCCCAAATTCGAGTGGTCACCCAGCCCATTATTGCGGAAAAATGTCCACCTATTTACGGTTTGGAAAGAAGAACTTGCTTATTGCAAGCCTGGAACTCTACTTAGTTTAGTATCGACATGGTTATGTTAATGAGGCATCTGTAAGGTTATTTCATTCACAACCATTTATGTAATAAGGTCATTACTGACTTTTAAAGAGTAGGAAAACTTTTACTGCCCACCTCGGGTGGGGAGTAGATTACCATGACAGCGGGTGGAAAATGACAGACACTTCTACCTCATGGTCGGAATGCGACATTTCTGTCAATTCTCGAAAACATCAAGTGTCAATCACAACTTGTTGAATACATTTTGCCAATAAAGTGGTTGTGAAAAAAATAGTGTATATGCCTAGGTGAGAAGTTGCATTCCTGTTTCCAGATAAATTTAACCTTGCCGCTTCGCGTCTCGGTTAGCTACTTAATATCTCGACAGTAATTAAACACGTTTCACCTCTATATGTAAATATACTATTATGAAATTAATTGTTCCACTGTACATTTTAACTTCTATTTTTCGTTTCTTTAGTATATATTATTTGCTTTCACAAGATTTACAACGCTAATATCGCCCTGAACTTAAGCAGAAAATTGTATTTACTTTAGAATTTAATTAAAAATCCGTAAGTCATCTTTATATTACATTTAATTAAGGCAATTTAATTAGAACCTTCCTTCCGATACGCCTGTTAGATTTATTATGTTTGTCTGGAATCATGCGACGTCGTGCTAATGAAATAAAAGAAATAATTTATCTGACAACAAAGGTAATTACTAGCCATGCGTAGGTATTACTTTTTTAATGAAATAAAAATCCGGCAATAACAAAAAACAAATGAAAATACCTTATCTCCGCGAACGAGAATTCATTTAGTTCTTGTTTAGAATCTATCGAATTCTTTAGCTGGAGCAAAATATTTAGTCAACAGTTGGGCTGCCTAGAACGAAAAAATGTACAAACGACAAATTAATGCAAAATAAAATATGCAAATGAAATGTTCGTTCCACTCGAAAAAATCCCGATAGGCCAAGAATTGTGATGAACTATGGAAAGTCGCCCTCGCAGCTTTATTTCGGTCGTAAAGATTTTATGAACTGTGCCGTGACTGTTACCAGTGTTAAGATAATCACCAGAACAACGGGTAGAAAATGACTGCTGGACCTTTGCCTCGCTTGTGTCGTTTAAAAAATATAAAATACGTTGCGTCATCAAGCGGGTGTTTCTGTATTAATACCTTTGCGCTTTTGCTTCTCCACGTTGCAAAATTAAAACTGCCTGTGGAATTTTCTTTTGTGGGCGAATCAAAACTTGTTTGCCATATTAAAACTTGTACCAATTAAAACTTTTATTTCACGGCTTTTGGAAACGAGCTTTGTAGTCGGCACAATTTCTGCTTCTCATTTTCTGAAGGCTTCTGGTGACACAAGAAGTGGATCTGCAGAAGTCGAGTTTCACGGATAAATTTATAATTAAGGGCACGATATTTTATTAAACCAAAAAAGTTTTATAAACAGATTAATTGTTCGCAACGGCATAAAAGGTCAGGGTTGAAAGAATCGTGACAACCGAGGTTTAAAGCTCAAGGCGTTAGATTTAAAGATATCGCTGTTTAAGAACCAAAACGTGCACTTTAAAAGTTAAATGCCAACAACACAATATTTCACATGTTGTTTTCACTATCTGATTTATCGAACGTTTAGGTTTCCGTAAAACATTCTACCTATTTGTTAGTGATAATGTTCGAAGGTTACTTTAACTATCACTATCACTATTTCACTGCTCGAACGTGACAACCAATTCGTGACACTAGAATATTATACAGAATAGAATTACATTGATTACTTTCCCCTAATCTATTTAAGGTATGAAAATTATAAGCAGCCTTTAACAAGAATAGATGTGATTTTTCTATAATAGGCGATTCTTGATTTTAGCATTTGGATCGGTTTTCACAAATTTAGAGGGCTGGCGACTTACCAAAAACTCCATAACGCTCCTTCGATCTGAAGGTTGCAGGTCATAAACATGGCACTGGGGGGAGAGCTAGGCAATCGGCGCCCTCTAATGTGGCAAGTAGTCACACATCAAGCAAGCCTATTCCACAATCAGACATGCAAGTAATAAATGGATACATTACGACATTTAACAAAATAATTACAGGGGGATCTGCAGCCCCCCGTGGCATTAGCATGAAGCGTCTAGCAGAGCACCTCGTTCAGGAACAATCTTTAGTGCTCGGCCGGTGATGATCCTGTATAATAATAATAAGCATACGGATGCTTGTCGCATCTTCTACCTTTTAGCGGAACTCTAACTAGATCTATGAGCTACAACTGATGTCATTGTGAAATGCATCTGTGGTTGCCGCGCCAGCTGCAAAGGACATAAATCACAAGGCATTTGTGGGAAACGAATATCCCTGGCTATTCGGATGCGCTCTCCGGATACACTGATAAGCTAGGTGCTTAACAGGGAAAGGATCAGACATCACCCCGTCGGATGCCCGCTAATCCAGTCACGATAGCGCTATCTTGGCGGTATCTGTTTCGGCTCTAATCTAGCCACAAACAAAGAACAACGTCCCAGACAACAAGGCTCTCGACAATCAACACTGAAACAGTGTTCAACTCAGCTGCTAACAAGTTTCAACGCAGGGATGGCCCAGGCAAGTTTTGGCCATCCTGCTATCCGCCACCTGGAGACGCGCCCAGTTGGTATTCTATTCCGCTAGCATAATAATAATTACTCAGCAACTTGCCCTCTCGGATTATGTATAGGCATCCTGCTGCCTTGTATCGACATGTCTTGCAGTACTGTGTAGTTTTAGACCCGTATGGATGTCAAAGAATTAAGATATTAAACGAAGTATACTAATTTGCAATTATAATGTGTAATAACGAAAGCATACGAGCAAAGTTAAATTTGATAAATTTTCAAGCTCTACTTTGAAGTATTTATTATGATGGAGATGCTCACGTGTCTTTTTTGAACTAATTGTAGGACGTGTTTATAAAGTGGCGTCATTTTAAAATATTTTTCTTCAGCAGTTAACCACGCGACGTTCTAATACAATTTCCAAAATTTAAGAGCTTTGACCTTTTCAAATAACAAAGATACCTTTAAGAGCGGACAAGAAAACACGACTTGACCACTCAGATATTTTCGGAATAAATGACGAGAGAAATATTCCGTGCAAATTTTGCGACGTTCTCCTCAATATCACGCTGGCACTGTGTGTTATTGCTTTCGCACCTTATTCTCTCATGGGTAATACTTCCTCTCAAAATTTCTTTCAAATACCCTAACCAACTTAAGTTGTTTTCGTCGCTGTTTCAAGGAAGTGATTACGACTCCCAGGTGGTGAAAAATCCTGCCTTCGCTTTATGGAGCCTGATGTTTCCATTATTTTCTTTAAATAGATCTTTTACGGCGTCTCTTGTGTAAAATTATCTTTCAATAAAACGTTAACTACAGACCTTAGGTGAACGTATATGCCTTGGAGCGTACAAGCAACAATATTTCCTATAATTACGTATTGCGATCTAACTGGTAATTTTAGTAGTACATTTACTTTTCGTATAGTGAACAGTATTAACCCGCTTATATCTCATGTATATGTAAAAACAATTTCAGTAATAGAAAGCTTGTTAAGTATTATAGTTTGCTTACTTATGCAAGAACAGGACCAACGGCCTTTTATAAAAGTTCTTAACAAGAATTAAGAACGATATGTTTCTATTCAGACCTTCAGCAAATTTGTAAGGAGGAACGGGTAACCACTTTTTTTGGTTTTAGGTGTACCTGTATAGACCCATTTTGGGGGAAAATGGTTATGATCTAAAAATATTAGAAAATATGGAGCTCTTCATTTTTACATGCTTTGTATACATAATTGTCTTGTTCTAACGATTTTAGTGGATTGAACTCTTAAAAGGTCGCGGTAGTCTTTAGCGTCTTACGACTTCATAGTCTAATATCTTAATATATTGTAGTAAAGCTAAAAACTTCTAAAAACTGCACAAATTGTCCTTCACGTGTAAGATTGTAAAAGTGCCACCGATTAGTCAAAAGGACACTAATAAAAACTGAAATTCGGTGTGCAGCTGTACGGGCTAAACTCAGTGGGTGTTTTGAAAGCAATTGTGATGCAGAAAAGAGCAAAACTCAATGTCATCAAATGATATGTGCACGTCGCGCTTGCAGCAAGGGATGACAAATGGGTTCCGCCGTTTTAGCCAAATTGTCAATCGTCATAAACACTTTTCAAAGAACTGCATTATCTCAAAAAACTACTTCGTATAGCTACAGATGGAAGCACCCGGCTAATGAAAGTACTAAACCATAGCCACGTGTCCTGCAAAATTGAACGTGTTCACATGTGCAGTTGAAGACCTAAGAGAAGGGTAAAAGAGTTCCTCGGCACAGCTAAAGTGTGTTCTACCCTTTTGTCCCAACGCGAGGGCTATTGACACAACCATAGCAATAAACCCATCTCCGGGTATTGGTATTCTACACAACGGACAATGGACCATTGTAAGCTCCAAGTGGTACGAGGCAGCAAAGAATCAATCAAACGTGTTTCCATTAACAGAGAATATTTCGGACCCAAATCCAAGACGAACCACCTGTGTGGAAACGGTGCACAAAGAAAAGTCTACGCAAGTCACTTAAAGTCGGTAATAAACTATTGTTGGACTCTGAAAGCCGTGTGCCCAGCACAGCTGACAATATATATCGTCCTCGAAGAATGTCCTGAGGTACATGGGCAGGCGTTTTTTCAGGAATCCCTTCTTGCCTGGTGGAGCAGTATTTAAGACCAGACCGCCTGGGGTCTCAACATTGTGTCTCGATATTTCGACTTGTTGTCTACCTTAAGAAAATCGAGGGCTTTTGGTCGCTTCCGTAGCCTTTCTGTCGAGTCAGATCTCGTGTTTCGTGTATATGATTGGCTATATTAATGTCCTACATATTAATGTATTTGTTACATGTATGTCCGTATGTATTAGTATTATTTTGTGTTCGCAATTAAATAAAATGGACGTTCTTGTTGTTTACATCGGTTATGATTTATTAAAATACAACTAACCCCTCACCGATCCATATAACCTTAGCAACATATGATTTTCAAATGATAAAACTGATTATTGGAATACGTTCTTTACGTATTGGCGTTACATTCGTTAAATGACACAAAGAATTTTCCACAATGAACATTACGAATATATATGCCTGCTTGGTAGTTTGTGTATTTACCCAGCACGCAATAAAAATGGCGGTTGCTGGACACGCAAGTATTGTTTGCTGTACTCAAAGTTATGCAACAAACTTGAAATCAAATCCTATTAAGCTAATTCTATTAGTTTAGGGTTTACAGTAAGGTTTCCTTGCGAACCTGCGATGTCCGAAAGTTTGCAATAGGTCGCTGAACACATATGGATTTAAGCCATGCACTTCAGTTAAGCTAAACTACTAGGTTCAAGCCTAATTAACAATAAAAGGCATGCAACTACATATATGCTATAAATGTTAACATGAAAATTAACAATACAAATAAGAAGTCCAGATTCCCGTTTCAATTTGTATTAAATATAAATATTGCGAAATGCAGTTACGTAAATGTGGCCTTTAAATTAAAGATGTGATTTTTTGCGTGACTTCCATTTATAAAAGGACCGTCAAATTAATTACTTCGCAAATAATATAGTCATAATACCTGTACTGTAATTTTTTTTCCGCATAATCTAATTATTTTAGTTCGGTACATTCTGCCGAGCCTTGCATATTATGTTAAAGAAACTAGGCGTACTTACCCGAGAATAAATAAAACGGATATCCTGTAAACATCTGTAAAAACAAATATAAGACCTAAGTAAAGAGAGGAACAAGAAAAATAAGCCACTTTTAAGGTTTGACAATTTTAGAACTTAAGAGTTTCAAGTAAGTTACTCTGGTGCTGGTATACTCTGATAGATGACGGCTGAGGCTACATTATGTGATGCATTATATGCGAATTATCAAAGTTTATGATAAATAAATACATTTATTCAGTTATTCATCACTGTAGGTGTAGATCATCAATATTTCGAAAGAAATTATAGCAAACTATGTTTAATGCTCTTAACGAAAAGATTGTCAGGTGATTTCGACTTACACAAACTGATTAAATCATTAAACAATCTGCGGAAAGCGCCTTCTTGGTATTCTTGTAATATGTGCAGTTACTTCACTTTGTAAAAACAGTTTCAAATTATTATGTGTATATACGTCGATCGTAGTTGATTCTTACTCTATGGGCAAACCACCTCCAAAGGGCGTTATTCTTAAGTTAAGAATATCGCACACTACTGTAGCGTAACTGTGATGAATGGCCTGAAAACGCTTGTCGTGCAAGAGAATACCATAAAGTAAAATGTGACGCTAAGTGCAGTGCTAAATTAGCTAAAAAGTGAAATTCGCGATTGGACATGTCTGGTGAAAGAGTTAATAGATCTTTAATGTCAAATGTGATTTGTGTCGTCGAGTTGAACAATCAAAACTAGCGTGTTTAAACGTTCACAATTCAATTTCAAGCACAGCCGGGTTTATGTCGTAAGCGCAGGAATAAATCAAGCCCCGTCGACAATACAGTCGTAAACGCTTGAAAAGGGAAAGTTCCTTTCGAGAGAAGATTTCAACCTCTTGTGCTACAATAGAGCAAAGGGAGTTTAGCTGGACAATCCTATTCCTCTTAAAACAATAGGGAATGTCCCTTCCATTCAGGCGCATCATATATAAAGGCAGTAGTTTTCGAGAACACTTTTACTTTGACTTTTACTTTCACGTAACGTCAGTTCACTTCATTCACTTCGCGTAATATCACTTAACGTAATATCACGTTTTTTGCATATTCTGACTTGTACGCATTTTGCTGAGTCGAGGACCAAGGTCAGTTTCCAAGGTCTTTATTTAATGATTAATTCGGTATCGAAAACCAGGCTACTCAAATTCGTATTTCTAATATAAAGTAATATTACCGAATTTGTATATGTTGTAATTTGTTCGTGTTCTCAAGAAATAAAAGGAATGTTATTATTTTCCACAAACGGATGCATTTACTGAACTTAATTCAACAGTAGTAAACAACATATGGTTCCAGCGGAAACCACAAAAGTGGTAACCCGATATTAAATAACTAAACTACTTTCTCTACAGTTTCGTTCAGTTTCCCCTATTTGGTAAAACATTTCGATAGGCTGTGGGACACCATTGTTAAACTAAGCCGAAGTTTATGGGAATTACAGTTTTGAGTTTTCCTTTCCAGAGCAAACGTTGACGTTATTAAGACAGCAAACGAAACTACAGGGGGGCACCGATTCAGACAGTTTTGCATCATAAATTACACTTAGAGCGAAGACTAAACCCTTCCAGAATTTCCCGCCAGTTGCACCGCCCCAAACTTTTTCAAGGCGGATCATAAATTACAATTACGCTTGTTAATTCGAGTATTTGGGGCACTTCGGCGAAAAATTCCTTGGATTGTCAACTCAATTACGTCTCTTTGGGTGTTTTGCCAGCAATTTGTTCTACCTGCATGCCGACACAGCTTGTGGCGCAGCACCACGGATAATGTAATTTAGCGGTACAGCAAGCGGGCCACCCACAGGTAACTTGATTAGACTGCTTGGAGTTGAAAGATGACGTACACATTTAAATGTGCCGTTTAATATCGGCCGCGTTAACGACTCATCTCCGTATGGGATTAGCAAGCGCCTCGTCGACCATAAGTCGGAAAATGCTGAAACGGATGAGCGTTTCCGGCGCAAAAAATTTAATTAACATCGCGCCTGTTTATTTGTTGGGGCTAGTGTTTTGGAAACCAAATTAAACGGCTGCTATATTAAAGTGAAGATGAGGCGCGCAATTGCTGTGTTTTGCCACCACCTAGAAAATCGGAAGGAGGCGGCTCGAGTCCCTGAAAATAATGTAGTCGTCTTAGTCTCCAACTCACATTTACGAAATGAAGAACCCAAAGAGCACTAAGTGTAAATGTGAAAGGAATTCCGTTTTAACACTAAATAGTTCTTAATAATTTTTTCGAGATAGAAGATATTTTTACTTCACCCAACAGAATATTTTTGAATCTTCCATATTTTTTTCTGTACTTTGGCCTTAATCGAAGATGCCTAATTTGTTTTTGTTTCGCATGCATTTCTTTGCCTTTTCTACTTTAATTAATCTTTAAACTCTAAATGAATGTCCTTGAAAGTGGCACATCTTATGGACAATGTTCAGGTACGAATTGCAACGGGTCCTTTAAGACCCCACGTTGGACGCTAAATTGTAATGATGCGGTTTGAATCCCCGGCGATTGCGCACCATATTGCAATTGATATTTTAGGAGTTCCTCCGTATGGGGACAAATTGACCTGGACTCGTAGTAAAAATGTTGCTGTAGATGTGTATTCAAATAAAAAACCAATTTGTTTACGCACAAATAAACAAACAATGGAAAAAATCATGAATTAAAAAAATAAAGTTAGGTAATATTAGTGTTCTAATATCGCTTTCTAGTACGCTTGGAGACTATAACGAATAATAATATTTATTTACACGCAAACGCCTGTTTAGATCGTGCAATTATTTTAACACTGATTAACTCGTTTTATTGCACAAATGCTCAAGCAGAGTGCCCACAGAACCATTTAAATCACTCGCAGACAGCAGGCCTAAATGCTGTCTTTGTGCTGACACGCGGAACCCTAAAAAGCGTGCGCGTTTCTAGTATGGCGCCTAAATTCTTACGTAGCCTCTGTTCTTGCTGTAATACCCTCCTGCAAATATAACCTAATTGGTGCTAACTCACCCCCTGCAGTGACGACTAGCAAATTCCAGTTGCGTAGTACCTAAAGTTGCGCGTCTGCTGCTTAACACAGCGATGTCTTCGTTCTTGCGTCACTTGATGATGTAGCCGCTTGTTTTATTGGTGTTTTGACTCCAAATCGTCAAATTGCAATGCCTCAGAACTTGCGCATCTATGCACAGGTAAGAGGCTACTATGTTAACGCTTTCCTTCACTTGTACTCCGCGAAGTAATGCAAATCCTCGCCTTCAAGCGGCCTGGGGGACATCTTACAAAACTTGTTCGCCGGACGTTCTCTTATGCACTCGGACCAAGAACCTTTACTGAGTTTCCTTCTTGAGTTCCTAGCTCAAACTACACTTCCAATATTGAAAATGGGGTATGGGCACGAAATCAACAAAACACATTGGCGCGTTATAGAACTTACTTCGAATCATGAATACACATACCAACAAATAATAAAGAACATAAATATAGACAATCTTTTCGTACATCAAACTGATATTCTGAATATACTCAGGCGATCCAGGTCAAGTTTTCAATTCCGGATCTGTTTTCAGATTGGATAATTGGCACGATATATACTTATATATAAGAATCGTAAAGTTTAACTGAAAACAAGACAAGGTACTATAAAATCGTTAATGAAGAATTCCCTTGAAAACCTTACCATACAAGAGTTAAACCACATTAAAGATTCCTCTTGAAAAATGTATAAATATCTGTTTCTTCTTGCTTGCACAACTTTCTTATTATTATGTTATAGAGAACGAGCATGAATTTAGGTAAACTTGATTTGTTTTATTTTGGAAAATATTGTTGCTTTATTATAAGAACTTCTACGGCATACCCACAGTAAAAGACATAGGGTTACTTTCTTCTTCGTCGGCTTATAGTGTTGTTTTGTCAATTATCTTTCACCGTTTAAGGGGTATTTGCTTAAGGAATTCGATAAAAAGTCTAAATTTTTAAATGAAGAATTGGCAATAAGATGTGAGAAAGGTGTTTGTTTATTCCTGTGATAAAGAGAGCAATACTGGAAATGAAACAACAGTTAACTGAGAGGAGAGTTATTTCACGGTGTTGTTATAAGAATATCTAAAATTAATGTGCGAGTGAGGAAGTGCAGGTCATTAACAGACATTTTATCTTGCGTAAAAGTGTATGTATTAAACCTATACATTTTCAATCCATGCAATATCAAAATACTTTTGTGTTTCTGTCGTCTTTATATTTCAAGAGTTACCTCTTTATAGTGCAGATAATATGTAATTAATACCTTAATACAATAATACTTTCAATAGCGGTGAGGAAAGGAATATCAGATACGTAGCTACATAGATGATTTCTGAAGCTTTCACGCTCATTTCCATTATGTAACGAACGACTTCCGGTATTGGAGCATGTCATTATTAAGAATTAAGAAGCTTTTCTTCAGTGTCAATAATTATATAACGATCGTACATAGTTTGATCAATAGTGTTATATACTGCGAACAGGGGAGTAAGTGATTTATAAATAATTATATTCAAGATACAGTAATACAACAAAAAAAATATGTAGTAGCCTTACAGGGTTGTACCAAATGGTCTTAAATTCGTTTGGAAATAGTCGATATACTTGATATGATCCAGAGGCACGCAAGGGCCTCAGCCATCATATGTACGTATGGTACGCCCTCGCCAAGCAATCAGAATCAAGAACAAAAACAAAAATTAATAAATACATCGCGAGCCCAAAAGAACGCTATGCACAGCTGCCGAGCCTAAACCAGCGGGACTTAGCCGAATCACGAGTTCCACACACTTTCCTTTAACACGCACCCTCGTGCGGACTAAAGGCTAAGTGTCAGCAGGACTTAGCCGAATCACGAGTTCCACACACTTTCCTTTAACCCGGCATTGGTCGCTACATGAGCGATTCCCTCACGTTTTTACAAATTAATTCGCCATTTTAGTGTAATGGCAGGTACGGCCTCGCCAAATTTTTTAATCCCCAACCTATTCGTCAAGCACCGGTTAGTGGTATTATTTCATGAAAAAAACAAGACACAGTGCAATTGTGACAAGTAGTTTGGTAGGTGCGTGCGCTAGTGTGAGCAAATCGCTCATTACGCGACTAACCACGTTTACTTTTATATTTTTGTATTTGTTCTAAAAATTTTGGTTTTTTGATCTTGCCAATTGCCATTTGCACGGAACATACCACATATACCTGCCCTAATTGTTTACAAGTTTCGTATGAGTGTATGGTGTAAAAAATTAAGTTTTGTATATTCAATGAATATTTTTTTATTTTAATTTTAGGGTATGACGTTAACAGATATTGCCAAATTATGATTATAAAGTAATAATTGCCAATTATGAAAAAAAAACACGTATACATTCAAAATGTCAGCTGTGAGCGAAACGCTCACGCGCGACCAACGACGCGAAATGAAACCTAGCGACTAATCCCGGGTTAACACGCACCCTCGTGCGGACTAAAGGCTAAGTGTCAGCAGGACTTAGCCGAATCACGAGTTCCACACACTTTCCTTTAACACGCACCCTCGTGCGGACTAAAGGCTAAGTGTCAGCAGGACTTAGCCGAATCACGAGTGCCACACACTTTCCTTTAACACGCACCCTCGTGCGGACTAAAGGCTAAGTGTCAGCAGGACTTAGCCGAATCACGAGTTCCACACACTTCCTTTAACACGCACCCTTGTGCGGACTAAAGGCTAAGTGTCCTCGGGACATAGCCGATTAGCCAGCAAGTGCCATATGGACAGAGGATGACGTAAGCAGGCCGCCACAACGCACCTTCCAGTGTTTAATTGATGTGTTTGGTTTTGTTGTCTCGTTTTGTTTTGTTTTTTTTTGTGTTAATTTGTTTGTCCTTCCTTGCCCTTCCTTAGGTTGAAGGCCTTGTTCGACCGTCTGTTTGGGCCCACGTCGCCCGCCACCGCCGAAGTAGCCAGTCCTCACGGAGCACCTCAGGGACACCGGCCCCGGACGCCAGGCCGCGCCTCAATCCCCAGCCAGGCGGTGGACCCGCCCCCGGCGACGAAGGCCTCCACCACTCTCCAGTGCCGGAGTGGGAACTACACCTCCACCCCGAGCCCTTTCGAGCGACACGAGTTCGAGCAGCTGTGGAACGCCGTCCTCCGAAGCGCCGCCGTCCCCATACCCTGGGCACTCCAAGAGGTGGACCTGCCCCCGCGCCGCCACCCAGGAAGCAACCTCCGGTCCTCCCCCCGGGACCCCAGGCGCCACGCCTGCGCGCTCCGGCGCCCGCTAGCACCCCTGAGCCAACAGCCCCGGCTCATCCCCGGCAGTCGCCGCGGACAACGCCTTCGGTCGAAAGGACGCCGCCGCTCCGAAACGCGCTGCCACTCCCCGGCACCGCCCCCTCGTCGCGAGAAGCGCTCAGCCCCGGATCGGCCTCGCCGCCCAGCGCCGCGCCCTCCACAGCGCCGACGCCCGTCGCCACCGCCCCGGAGTCACCACCCGCCGCCGTCCGGTTCAAGCAGGCCCCGAGCCCGAACGCCGAGTCCTCGGTGCCGCCACCAGCACCAGGCCCCCCGCCACCCTCGGCGCCCCCTCCCGCCCGCTAACGGGAGAGCCGTCCAGGCGTCCGATCGCCCTCTTTTGTATATAGGTGTAAATACTGAATAAAGAACATAAAAAGAACTTTGTAAATAAATTTGTGTCTCTCTCTCTCTCTCTCTCTCCCTCTCTCTCTCTGTCTTGCTCTCACTCTGAGGTCTGCCCCGCCTACCGGGGAAAGCACCATTGGCCGACTGAGTTACCAGGGCAAAAACACCAGTCGCCGGAAGCCATTTTGCTTAACCCTCGCCCGCCCTCCAACGAGGCCACGGGACCGAGTCGTGTTATACTTTAGAACCTCATTTTATTGATTCTACCTATTTCATATAACTGTAATTGCTGGAGGTTGACCCAAGTAACAGAAATTATCCTGAATCGATCTTCAGAATTACTGATCCACCTTATATAGTACTTAAATTCAGTTTGATAATTGATGGATAACTAGTACACATTAAAACTTCTCGTAAGCCAGGGAACTAAAACTTCCAAAGCGTAAATTATAAATTCGGAATTGAATTATTCAACAGCTGCTTGAATGGCGTTCGCGATTAAAAAATTATAAACGCTCATTGAACGCACGCTTCGGCTTTGGGTAGGATTTTTCAGCGCCATATCCAATCGGTTAATTATTTAGAAGACTATAAAACTTTTGATCGAGCTTCCGGCAAATACGTTCCGGAGCGAAATAATTAGGTGCACCAGTCTCGAGTTTCATGAGTTTACTTTATCGTTTAATCAGTATAAAACTTTCGATAACCTCAGTCAACACTAATTCCGCGGGAAGTCTGGGTTCTCATGTTTTCTAAGATGATGGATGATAAGTTTATGTCTCTTTTAGCAACCGCGGAATGCATCTCCTTGGTGAGTAATTAGGAGTTATTGGTGCGGGTGCTTTAGCAAGTCGTTGGTAATTAAATATTCGGTGAAATGAACAATTAAGGTTCGTGAAACGAAGCAAAGTTATTCCTTGGTACCTAAAATTCTGTGTAACTTTGATTTTAATATTATTAAATCTAGTAGGTATGACACGAATGCAAGCAGAAAGAGGAAAATTAATTCTAGCTTGGGTTTACAATACTGAAGTTCCCATCTGATATGTTTTATTGTCTATATTCACGATAAATATTAAAGACAGAAAGAATTTCTTTCTTTCAAAAAATGTTGTACTAAAAGCGAGTCAATAAAGGTAGTACCAAATATATATTTAAAGACATAAAATCTGATTACCTAAAGTATTGCAACAATTTTTTTACAGACGATACCAACTGAACTACTACAATAATACTAGTAAAGAAATTTTAATACTTTTAATATGTAAATATGATACCTATCATGAGTTGCTCGAATACTTCGTAGCAACCCAGAGGATTCGTACAAGGGCTTTTCATTAATTTTGTGTCTCGGTTGCTTTTAATTTTTTTGGTGATTTTCTAATTTGGAATTGAAATTTTCTTTGAAAAAACGGTATATAATTTCAGAGTAAAATAATTTTCGATTTCTTTTTTGGAAAGTTGTGAGTCTTGACTTCACTTCCAATACTGTAAAACATAGGTATTTTTTGGTGCACCTTTGGTGAAGTACTTAAATGATTTATCCAGAAAAGCATTAGTAATTAGTAGTAGAGTTGGTGGATTTTATTGTGTTTATGAAGTAAAGCAACCTGTTTGCCTCCCAAAATCTTAACGCGGTTTGGCGTATTGTAGGATTTATCGTGAAGCTCATTCTCCGAGTATTCATTAAATGTACGTCTCGTTATCGACCGCATACATTCGACTCTTGTAGGATTCCTCCGTTGGTGTTCCCCATCTGCTTGGATACAAATCACACACTGGGATAAACCATACCACCTGGTAGCACGTGTTCTTCGGATGATATGAAGGTTATAAAAAAGGATTTTCTATTCCTTTGACCTTCTCCAACCATTCTTTAGGAGTCTGAGTTTTAGAGTGTCTTAAGTTAATGATGTAATTTATAGCTATTGCAAGAATAACGGAAACGTGCAATAATCACACCCTGTGTATTATATCGACTTGTAAAAATGTCAGATATAGTATATTGTGGCCCTATATGAACACAATGTAATATCAACCACTTCGACCTGAAATGTATTTGATCACTCTATATAGGATCTAATAATATAAAAAAACAATATATTTTGTAATTGATGGAGAAACCAAGTAAAATTTTGTTATTATGCTAAACTATTTGCTCCGACGGCAACAATGCATAATCTACTAAATATCTATATGATCTTTACGTTATGGTTAATGTAAGAACTATTTTCGCATTCGATTAGCAAGTAAGAAAAAACAACAAAAATAACTATATGAATATGAGTTTCCACCAAACCAACGTTAAAAGCCTCTGGGCTCCCCAGAAGATGTTAGTAAAATATCAGTGTTTTATTAATTTTATCTCTCAGGATCCTTAAACTCGCACTTCTATTTCCACAGGGTGCCTTTGTTATCCTGTCGTCTGTAACTAGGGAAAAAATAATGATACGAAATGACCTTTGGAATTAAAATGCCAGTTCCCTTGTCTATTAAAACACTGCGGTCCTCATTAATAATACACACTTTGTGCCCATACGTAGGTGGTTGAGGCAATCAAAACTTTGTCCTTGGTCGCAAAAAGCCCTAGTTGACATTTCATTTCGTATTCAGCCGCTTTTATTTTCCGTAATGGTCGAATGAGGAGCTCGTATTAAGTAATGGAAAATTTTGTTGTCGGTGCCTTAACCCAAATCAGGCCTAATGGTGAAATCTGCATTTTAGATTCCACGTGTCCAGCCTCCTGTGCTTTCTATATTTAAACTCCTAATTTCCTTAGTTGTCAATTCCTCTGCATTCATGTCCACCAGATACTTCTGAAATGCACAGCTGAAATGCTCTGGCTGTGACACCATTCTTAATTGAACATCATTTTAGCCAGGTTTTATCTGCGTTGCAGGGAATGTCACATCCAGCTTGGTTTTATTTTAACAGTAACAGAGAAAATGCTGAATATGCTCAGTCCTTATTTTAATTAAACGTACTGATCTTTAATTAAAAAAAGGAAGAATAATTATGCAGAGTGTGTATAGCATTAACGACTGCTCTAGTACTCTCCATTATTTGTTCTGAAAATATACTTTGATACTTTAGTAAAGCTATGTAAAAAAATTGGTAAATCCATTTAGGTGGTAGTTGTATAAATATTTTATTTTAGTTAAATTTATTAAATGTTTTCTTCCATCACTTCATAATGCTTTTGAATACTGTACTATTTCAAGGAACAGTTTTATATGGTAACATTAAGGTCGTTCAGTTCCATAGCTGGTCAAGAGAAACCTTTACAATCTCTTACATAATATTTATTTTAGTGTTTTCTAAAAGAGACCAATAATAGCAGCGGGCCTCTAATTGCCATGTTTAAGTACCTCTTTTCGAATTATCTGGTAGCTACGTAGATTAAAAAAAACACATAATATGATCGACTTGGGTATACTCATAGTTAGAGAGTGGATTTGTAGCGAAACGTCCTTTTTTACTTTTAGCTCTATCCAAGACAAAATTATTTATAAAGGCGTGTCGCAAAATACATCTTAATTTGAGTAATATGCCTATATGCCTAATGTGCTGCCATGCATGTTTGTTTTAATGCCAAAAATACCCCTTTTAGGGCAAACATAACAAACGATCAATTTAGGTTCTTTAGTAGAAAAAATGAGAAGGGAATACGTAAAAAAACAGACAAATTTAACTACTCTTTTTTATTGATCTGGATTACTACAACGTCTGAGACGTAAACACTCACACAAGCTGAGTCATAGAATGTTGCTGATCTCCCTGCAAATATTATTGCTTGTAACTGAATAATTTTAGCAGACAGTATTAGAAAGTTGGAAGGTAGAAGCCTAACTCTTTTAGAATCCTTCCAAATTTTGAAAATAGTCAAAGATGCTTTCAATGGCAAATTGCAGTATAATGAAGAACCGTGATATTTTTGAAAACACTGGTTATAAATTCAGCGGTGAACAGCAAGAGATGTATTTTACAAGTATAAATGTATCTGAAATAACTAAATATAAACATGCTGCATTACTTAATGTTGATGTTGAAGGGGCTCTTTTATTTATAAATATATTTTGTATGATAAGCGACAAAATTTTACTGAATCTAGAACATGTTTTGGTAACATAATATTGTTAGGATGTAAGAACAATTTTTTGAGTTAGCGCTTATCCGGATCTGTATTCCAAATACTAGTACTTCTCCCGCATCATATAGGCCCAATTTGACAGTACCTATATTTTAAAACTCCTTGTTCATTTTAAATACTAACGTTTCCTGGCTCGTTTTATATCTTGAGCAAGGTCGACTTGAATTTAGATGTGGCTTCTTGCCGTATAAAGGACGCCTTATCTTAATTGCCAGTTTGGAGGGTCATTGTCTGTGACTTTTACGGTAAGATGTCAACATGTTTAGTTCCAGCGTACCATTTTTCACGCGAAATTTTGATGAAATGTGGTGCAATACTGACCCTTTCATGCGCGTCGGAGGGCAAATTAAGTAGCGCATGCGCGCGTTTCCTTTGGCTTCGACATTCAACCGCCAGACTTGAAGAAAGCAACAAGTGTAATCGTTTGTTCCGTTACGGCGGTGGCTTGAGACCTTCGCCGGGCGACGTGGAAATTAAGTTGAATTGTAAATGGGTGTTATCAGTCAAGTTTTTGGTTGTTTGAGACACATTTGGTGCAGTTATTAGTCGAGGTTTCTCGTATCGACGAGTGCAAGTCCCGATTGACGCCTTTGAGGCGGATAATTAATAGAAATCTCCTTCGTTTGATTGCTTTAAATGAAGTTACGTGTACCGTATCGCAATCTTGCCTGCCGACTGCGTTCTTCGTTGTCTACCCTCCTTGAGGATTTAACATCGTCCATACCCGCTCGACGGATAACACCTTAGGCCGTTTCTCGCAGTCCTTAAAGCATTTCGGGGGCAGTCGCTCCGGCACGGCTTGCAGCATCGTTGTTCCTTATAACCAGAGCAAGCTTAACCCCTGCCAGGTATTGTGTTTTCTATGTACAATTTTAACAAGCATTTGGGTGCAATGCAGAGTGATTTTTGAAGTGTCCCCATTTTATGTAGCGCTGCCGATAATTTAAAATTAAGCGTTTAACTGTCGTTACCCTCCTTATGTCAATTTGAGTCTTAATGTGTATACTTAGTTTATCGTTATGGGATTACAATAATTACCATCATTGAGTCAGATTTGATTGTTTACCTTTAAGATTTAATATTTGTAGGTAGTTTTATGGCGTAATTAAGGATATTGTTTTTAATCAGTTAGATCATTGGTTGTTAAGTTTACCGCCTGTATTTAGATTAAACGTGGCGCAATTAACCACACTCACCTTTCTGGAGTATTTCATTTAATGTTAACTGTTAACATAATTCTATTTTAATATAGTTTATTTGCAGTTAGTTGTGCCCTTCTTTAGTAGATTTATGACGTTTGCATTTTTTATGCCTTTCTAAAGGTTTTTAGTGCTTAAAAATCCGCCTTCTACTCAGGGTAGTAAAATATTTGATAGAGGAATAGTTCTACATATAAACTATCACGTTTCAATGCCAGCATAAGATAGTTTGTAGCTGTTGTAATTATTTATTTCTTTCCATTCCAGCAACTCAAAATGCTGTAGTGTTTAAATAGTTACCTACGCGCGCCGCTTTTTCTGTGAACTAGGATAAAGCTATCCTGTTAACCATAATTGAATAGCCGTATAAAAATATCCGGTTAAACAATTTCAATAAAACTAGCTGGTTGGCCAGGATCAAATACACGATTATTTGGATAGTTAAACAGAAAGTTAACCCAAATTATCCGTTTTAATTAACAGCCCAAGAAGAGCTATCGATATTAAAAACTGGCTGCAAAGAATCCAGTTAACCAATTTCATTGGAATTCGGATAAGAGGTTAATGTTCAACGACGATTATTTTTTGGTGACGGTCAATTTTTAGCAATGGTTAATATTTAACCACTATTAGTTATTAACCGGGATTAATTTTTAGCTACCAGTATTGTTTTGCCACGGAAAATTTTTAGCCACTGACAATTAAATTATCTACGGTAATGTTCGGTATTTTTTAACTTTTATTAAGATTAATCTTTAGCTACGGCTATTTGTAGCCATGGATAATTATTAAACACGGTTAATTTTAGCCACAGTTATGTTATAGCCTTGTATGCGTGTTATAGCCACAGTTAACTTTAACCGATGTTAATTTTTAGCGACGGCTCTTTACCCACGGCCAATTTTTAACTATAGATAATTTTATTAACTACGGTTAATCTTTAGCCATGGTTATTTTTTGGTTTGTAGTAAACACACAAGAGATTTGATTTTATTAAATCAAAGTTGCATGCTTTTATGAGATTTTGATTTCCAAGTTACTTGACAAGACAAACTGTCACTGATAGAATGACGAATCCAAAAGACGAGTTGTTATATCTGACAGCTTGTAGAGTCAATCTACCGATTATAAATAAAATTTTAGATTGAAAAGGCAACTTTCATATGGACACAATCCAAACCTCGTCTGTTTTTTAAATTAAAAATTCAAGAATACCTACGTACACGTGTGCTCATAAAAATGGAGTACACTTACTGTTGGACTGATCTTTGTAATATTTTGTTTTGTTTAATACCGGTTGGTTTGAAACATCGATAAAGTGAAATTGTTTGTTGTATTAAATTACAAGAAAATAGTTAAATAAAGATATCGTATAAAATATTTATTTAATAATGTGAATAATACGACTTTTCAAATCAGTGCAACAGTAATTGTATTCCATTTTTGTGAGCACAAGTGTACATGGCGGCAAAAGGTAAACAGCATTTTATTCGATTTACAAGTTTAAGCAAAATCTAGCCGGTGTCAAAGTATCGCACTTAGTGTTAACCACCGATGTATTTTGGTTTTTTTAAATAATTATGGAAGCAGCTGTGCTTAAAATTCACCTGTGATTAATACATAACCACGGGTAAAGTGATCATTAGCTAAAAAGACCCGGTTACCTACAAATGGGCTTAGTTATCCGGTTACCCACGGTTAACCAAAATCAAATAAGTATGTCTATAAACTGTTATCGGGATAATTAAATAGAAAGTAGCCAGTTAATATTATTCGTTTAAATCAACATCTGTAGCAGAGCTGTGGATATTTAAAAAATATATTCAGTGCTCTGGTTGTAAAATATCTAGTTAACCAATTCTTGTCCATATCGGTTAAGGAGTTAGTTTTTAATAACGATTATTGCCTTGGTTAATTTTTAATCACTAGCAACTATTAACCAGAATTGATTTCTAACTACGGTTACTACGGTTACTATTTAGCCACGGTTAATGTTTAGCCATGGATGGTTATGTTAACCATGTTTAACGTTTAGCCAGGGTTATGTATTACCGTTGGCTATTTTTAGCTTTTACTAAAGCTAACTTTTAGCTGCAGGTAACCATAGGTAAATTTTAGCGGCGGTTATGTTTTATCCATGGTAATTTTTTGCCACAATTAATTTTTAACCGCCATTAATTTTTAGCGATGGTTATTTTTTGACAACACTTGATTTTCAACTGAAAAAATGGAAGTGCCGCGAGCTTGTAATCGTCAGATAGAGAGTTCTAACCTCATACCAGGAGTGGTTACATCTTACGCCCTCCGACCATTATAAAAATTCCTTTATTGTCGTAGTTCCTGGAAATGAGCATTTTTCCTTAGTTCAAGAGATTAAGCTAGCCAGCTGCCCCGGCAACGGCTTAAAATAGCTTATAAAGTTGCAGTGTGTGGTAGTGACTTTAGACACGGTCTAGTTTTAAACGCAGTGATTTTTTGCCGCAGTTAATATCAGCCACCAATAGTTTTTTATTTGTTTAAGTAATTGTAAAAGCAACTGTAGTTAAAACGTCTCTGTGATTATTATATAACCATGGTTATAGTGATCCGTGGTTAAAACGATCCGGTTACCCAAATGCGGGTCTAGTTATATTAACTGAACTAGGATGAAGTAAGTTATCCGGTTAGCCCAACTGCATAACCGTATTAATTTAAGCGGGTAACCAAACTACTTGGATAAAATTATTCTGTTATTCAGAATCGCATAACGGCTAAAAACGAGTATCGTTATATTTAAATACAAATTAGCCGGTTAACCCGATTTATCCATTTGAATCACCAGCTCTATTTTGGACCTATAAGGTGACAACTGACCGAAATTTTGTGTCAAATTGTTACTGAGGACAACCCGTGGGTACGTTATTACGAATTTGAGTATAGGCAGAAGTCGATGCATTGACATACAAAACAGCTGATAATCGATTTAAAACGCTAACTTCTGCTGAAAAGTTGATAACCTCTAGAGGTTCGCAGGGAATCCTGTTAATTGTATACAATTGTCAATGCTACTTCAAGGTTATGCACCAAATGAAAGTAATTGTAAGGAAAGGAATAGAGAAATATGTAGTAAAACTGCGGTACTTTTTAACGACAACGCACCTATCCACATAAGCAATATTGCAATCATTGGCACCCATTAGTACGGTTCCAAAAATGTGAAAATGTATCAATTTGCGAAAAAATCGTTTAAGGGAAGAGGATGTAATTTCGGCTGAAGAACTCAGGCCTGTTCCAATAGTCACATAGGTTTTAGTGCCATATTAAATTGTATTAGCTATAATGCCCGGGAGTAATGTATCGGTGTCTGTAACATTTCCAGCATAGTTCTTTGTTCCTGTGCTTAGAACATTACATTTAGTTAATTGCAGTCAATCTAGGTATATAATTATCTCCAAACAACATTTTTGAATCAGTATTAATATTCTTAATCAAACTTATGTAATGACGATTTAAGCAAGTACTAATGTCTTCGGAAGTACTAGAAATTTTTTAAAGGTTTGCATGGTTTGGTCGAATATTATTGATGTATGTAAACGTTTCTTATTGTATAGAGTTGATACTTGTTCTTAACATTCAATGACCTAGTATAGGAAGACATGATCTTTCACATTACTATAAATACCCGCCTTAGTTTTCATACATTATTTTTTATATATCGAGATCTTTTTTCAGTAAGTAAGCCATAGCGATGTCTCGGTAATTTAGATCAATTTTATAAGCGAACATTTGATTCATCTGGTGGCATCAGTTACAGTTCATCTATAAACGAACGCGTATTCAATTTCTGTTTTCTACGTGCCTTTATTACCGTATGCGAAAATAAGGGTTCGATAATTTAAGGGATACGGCGTACTATATTTGCTATTTATTTCGGGCAGCTTGAGTAAATTCCTTATGAGGCTTTACCCCTTTTATGGGTGGGTCGCCTTCCAAATGCACAAATAAAAAGTTAATGCTTTGTAGGGTACGTCAATTTCCATTACTTCTTTCTCGGAGTGGCCTTTTTCAAATTTCCTGTTTTTAGAATTGCCCAAAGCATGCGACTGAATGACTGCAGCATGTGTTTCTGAATATATTTTAGCATTTCTATGGGTGCGGATGTGGACATATTTTTATACTGGATATCAAGAACGTAAACTGTGTGACTTTTAAAAGCGTATTACCATATTAAGTGCTACGGAAAGCTACGTTTTATTACCGTATACTTAAAAAACATTGTTCAAAATTGGAAATATAGAAGAATTGTTGAATATTCTTCTATCTTTTGTCCGTTCACAAAAATGTTATGTCTTAGAACTATATCAATCAATGGTAATCTTATAGATAGCAGAATAGGTTGACATGGAGTTGCGTATGGTGAATATGGTGGTAACGTTAGTGATGCAGTTCGACGATATGAAATATACTAAATTATGTGCTTAATCCTTAGAATGTCATTTTCTACCTACTAAAACCAAACCGTTTGCAGTTCCCATGTTGAAGGCTTAAGCCATGCTGATCATTCTATCACTCGCAATTCCTGTCAATACCTAAAATATATTGGTTTTAGGCTTTAATTGTCAATTGAATAATTAAACAGGTAGTCTTATTTTAGTGAAATCAGGCTCAGCTGTCTTAATGTTTGTAACAATTCAACTCGTAAAGTCATCAACCGATGAAATGATGTTGCCTTTTGTTGACCAATTAAAATTCGATTATGCGAATACGTCTTCTCATAACTGTTATAATCATTTTCTCATTTTGGTAAAGAAACATTCGTAGAAAATGTTACCTATTAATAATTATAATGAGTAATTGGCACGCAAAGAAGAATAATTATTGAAGGTAATAGTATATTATGTTATTAAGAGCAAAAGTTATACTTTATGTGGCGTGGCTGGACTGGTTATCTGTCGAGCTTGCGAGCCACATAAATATGCTTTTGCTCCGAGTAGCATAGCATTTTTTCTTTTTTCTTCAAACGTTTTTATAACAAATTATTTCCAACTTTGTGAACACAATTCTAAGAAAATTACTTGATCTGCAGATAAAGTGTTTAGATGTCATGGCAATGAAGTGACAGTTTAGCATAATTAATCAAGCAGTATAATGTCACATTTTACCGCCGTTTGAAGAAAAACCTATTTTTTTTGTTACGCTGAATACTTCAAGCGCTAACCAAGACGCACTTTCAGAGTAGGTTGATGTATAACTGGAACTGGTCCTTCGATTAATTTAGGATCCCGCATAACTGTGACCCATAATTTTTATGAGGTGCTGTCGTTCACTCGCTCTTTATCAGAAGCGAAACGATTGTGTAGAATGGTCTACCTTCTCGTGCGAAGTCTTTCCTACTCCTTTATTTCATTTAGACGTTTTGGGTAACCAATGAAATTCCTTATTTTTAAAGACTGGTTTGGGTTAAGAACAGTAAATTAGCACCTTCTTTAAAATCCTGTAGACAATAAGTTGTAGCAAGTCGTTTAGAAATATATGTACTTCCATGTAGCAGTGTAACATGCGAATAAAAATGTGCCAATTTTATTTTGGAATGGGACACTTCTTATCGCTAAGCATAATTATGAGATCCTCTTAAACAAGTCTTTGAAAAAATAGGGTTATACGTCTAGTAACTTTACCATTGTTTGATTTTCCACTGAAATTGTGCACAAATCTACCAATCTCGTAATCTACAATTTGATAGAATTTTTAACGAGAGCCACTCAATTATTTTATTCTGCAGCAACAGATGTTTAGCGTTTTTTCCCGCTTTTGCTTCTTTAATGATCATTCAGTGAAGGGTTTAATACGCATTTAAATTGATTTCGCCTAGTAATAATTTGTCCTTGATATTGAATATTGTTGTTGTCATTGGTTGGCTACAATCGCCGCTATGAACCATTAATGGAGCAGTTTGAGCCCCACCGTTTATGCACCAAATTGTAATGGGGCGCTTGTTGCGCCATACGTTTTCTTATAAATTTTTCCCTTTTTTATTGCCAGGTAGCTTATCTACAATGAGATCTCTTTGGTTTTGTGTACTTCAGCTCGCAGTTAGAAATATATTTTGATTCAATAAACCCAGAAGTTGATTCTGTACCCGCGATAAACTCTGTGCGTTGTGCTCAACAACAAACCTATATTTATTTCCTAAAAAGGAAAAATGGCAATGAATGCTAGACTGAAATATCAAACAATAATGTGGACAGCTGTTTCTGCCACGCCTTTATGCTGAATATAGTATTAAACTACGCGTATAAGCTGCTCCCAACATAAGCGCCCAACATTTCTATTGAAATTTTCTATTGGTCTAACTTCTAAAACTAGTATCGTACAAGCGCGTACATGGATCAAACTGTTCTTAGTTATTTGAAACTTGACTCGCTTTTATTAACTTGTAGCGTATGAGAATGGTTCTGGACACACAAACATTTGTGGAGAGTGACTGAGCTATTTGTGTTGAGTGAACAATGAAACAATGCTGAAAATAGTGCGAAATCGCACACAGAGTGCTGTTTTAATGATACATATATGTTGACAGTCTGATGGCTACGGCTGCGATGGTTGTTTCTGAATAACAGAAAACAGTGTAAATCGCCCACCTTGAGAAATGGTTATCGACGTCCAGCTGTGAAATGACCCGGATCTCATCCTCGCAAGTTTTCCTGGCAATGCGCTTATACTATTACTTCACTTATTGACGAGGACGCTTCTTTTGAATTGACAAACAATAACGGCCGTATGTTAAAACACTCAAAAATTTTAAAATATCAGTTTCCCTGTGCATGTTGGAGTTTAAAACAATCCCTTGTAAATTTAATAAAATTTAAACAAAACTGAAGTGTCAAATCTTTTAAACTCTTGTGAATAGTGTTTCAATAATAACATCGATTTTCTCTAATCTTTTGCAGTACATGCTGTTTGTTTTCAATAACTGTAGATCCAGTGTATTTTCGTAAGCAGTGCATTAGAAGTCCAGGATTATTGAGCAAATATCAAATCTTCTTTCTTGGAATTGTAAAGCTGAATGCAGCTCTTGGTACTTACTAAGCTTTGCCATGGTATAACACTCTTCTAGAAAAGAAGCCAGGGATTACAAAAAGGGAAGTAGCAGCAACGGCTAGAGAGAGATAGAGTTGGAGTGTGGAAGCACCAAAACCCCACCTAGGGTTATAGCTAGGAAGATAAAAATGCAATACTCGCACTTGTGTTGATTAAAATTCTATACAATAGGTACTCGTGCTGTGCAACAACAAATAACTAAATTTAAATGGCTTTGTACCTCAGCACACCATGCACTCGACTTGCTAGATATACTGTACCGATATATATTAAAAATGTCCTGTAACTGAATGTAACCCCCAATTTAAACAAAATATTTATGAAACCCTGTATCGGACATGCTAACATGATCACAAGTGTGTTTTCAATAATCAAGTGGAATGTATCCATTAACAGCTGTCACACGCTGTACGAATTGTTCCACGGAGATAGCGATTTCCATTACGATTCAGCATCGTGTACAATCCACATATGACGCTGTCCCCTTAAGACTACCAAAATCGTGGGCACCGAACCCTTACAGTGGAGACATAAGACCCAATGCAATATTAATGCCGCCGGAGTGGGTTTTCATGTGCTTGCATACATTAGAGCGGGATAGTGCCTAATGGGGATTAAGCTGGGGCTATAATGAGCTGCGGACGTGTCGAACTCGTCCCTTCATCAGTTCATCACCTGTCGGGACGACCGAAATGGTCGCCAAACGCCTCTGCCGACAAATCTACGCATGCAACATGGATGCGGGCGTCGACAGTTATACAGGCTCACACGACACACACGCTAACTTGGGACGTCATTAATATAAATAGCTGAAATAGTTGCTGAATCAGCTTTGCGTTCCGTTAATAGGATGACACCATATGCAGGCACACGAGTTTGCCCGTCGAAGTTAACAGTTCGCGACGTTTAATACACTTGGAGAATGTTTGATGCATAGTTCGGCGCGAAACCTGTTGAAACCATTAACAGACTTGGATACATCCCTGAGTAACATCTATACAAGCTTCACTACATTTTTAACTCCTGTTCTCAGTACATGTGAAATTATACAGGATTAGGCGTAAGCAATACTTCTAGAAAAAGATATGGAACAACTTTGTTTGAGGATGCATTGTTCCTTATTTAAACAACGCGATTTTTAGAGTACGTGGAAGTATGCTATGTAAAAACAATAAAGCGAACGGAATTGAGCATGTAACTTAATTTTAAGACTGCAGTTTGTAAAAATAACTCGTAGTAAAATCGACTAGGGATAAACAATAAAAAGTTGTCCCCTAATTACGTCATATAAATGTGGTGGTAACTGTTTAGGGCAAGTTTGAAACGTAGGATTTCGAAAATGGAAAATGGTAGTGCCATCCAATTTGTGTACAAAGCACTAATATACCACTTTGTAAAATGACAAAGCTGCTCAATAAATCACATATCTTTGCCGTTTCTTTAACCCTTTCCCATAGAAACTGTACCATCATTCCATATTCATCAGATTTTCAATTTTTTAGAAATGCTTCAATATAAGTTTTTTGAAACAGAAAATGCTCTTCCAAATAACTTTAAAATAATCGTCATCAGCCTGGCTGCAACATCCCTACTGCAGGAACATCGTCCTCCCTTTTCTAAGGTTGTTTAGGGATGGACAATCCACGGATACCCAAGTGGGATTGGAGGAATCACAGTGAACTTGGCACAAGCTTCTCGTTTACTATTAGTGAATTAGATAATAGTCATGCTAAATTATAAACTGTGGTATCTGAACTTCCCGAAACAAGTTTCCTCTTTTGCATTTTTTGTATAAAAAATATTAACCTTTATTTTAGGTGTTTTTGCTGACTTCAGTGCTGGACAAAACTAAGGAATTGATTTGTCATTAAATTATTAATTAAAATAATCGAATCGCTTTTCAAAATACGATAATTATAATTAATAATTGCAACTTAACAATTACTTTTTCAAAGTAATTCATTACTATATTCAATTACTCACTTGTGGTAATTGAAATTACTTGCAATAATTGAACTACTTGGTGGTAATTCAATTTCTAAATTGCTGACCTCGATTGTACATTAAATCTCCAGGACGCAAAAAATATGGTAAGGCCGTATTACGCTACATGCTGGGTTAATCGTAATAGAGTATTGCTGGAACAATATAACTATAATTTTTAAGCTTCGACACAGAAACTTTATAAATAAGATACGTTTTAATAGTAGCACCAGTAACTATGCATATAACTTGAATAAAACTAGACACTGATTATAACAGTATTACCATGTTGATACTTTGGAAACGTTTTTTGGACCACTTTATATATATAATCTTATTTCTATTTACCCATAGGTGTAAGGGTATTGTGTTCATTATAATGTTCGTTTACAAATTTTGCTCACTATCGCTGTCTCCTTCGTATTTTCCCATGTTTTCCCTTTTTTACTGGTTCCAGTACCGATTGCACGTCTGGTTCAGGATAATTTTCAATTTGCTTGTTCTGAACGACATACTAGCATAAGGCTATAATTTATATTGGACGCAGTTGAAAAAGTAATAATTGTAGCGCAATTGAAATTGAAATCTCCGGCAATTTAATTACTTTATTGGGCGGTAATTCATAATTAGCAATTAATTACTGTTTAATCTACCAAGCTCTGGTTGAGTTACAGGGCGAAATTAATTGTAAGTAAAATAGGGTGTACACGATACAATATACTAGCTCTAAGTAATTGAGCGAATACATAGAGGTAGCAAGTAAGTGGAAATAAATAACAGACATCGACAAACAACGATGACTGACTTGACAAATAGTAATGAAAACTAGAGGAGCCTAAAGGGCTCCTTTCCAGAACCTTACTACTTCGCAACCTGATTCGGAAGCATTACGTAGGTCACCAGCAATTTAGCGAGGCCCTGTTACCCTCGCTTTGTAGTTTTTCATGCAATTTTCGAAATAGCAAATTAGGTTTGATTTTTAAGGATTTATTGTGTACTTTTTCCCCTGAATGGTTAGGCAACCTTAGTATCAACTTTAATAAATTCAGAAATTTACAGTTTTATGCTTATCAGGTCCCGTCTTGGATCGCACTCTGCTTCGCAGAGTCTATTCAATTATTTAGAGGTGTTGGTTTACAGATTTATTTAGATATGCCATGCGAGGTGTGGATCTCCGCTTCACGGAGACTGCGTTTGAATTGAAAGTCGGTTATGCTTTTGAGTTTATTTAATTAGTATTTGAATAGTAAGTACAACTAGGTGGTTACTGACCATCTAACTCCCTTTTGGCTAATTTCGGTTTACGCAGCACTATCCTTTTTGATAGGTCGAATTTGTTTTATTACTCGTAAGATATGTGATGAAATTGCTGTGATATATTAGTTTTTGTTGGTCTGTTTATATATTTTTGGTATGAGTTTATATGTGTATTTATTTGTGATCTTATGTTGTGATTTTCTTCCGTACTATAGAACCAGAAATTGAAGTAGTAAATAAATCTCGTTACTAGATCGTTTTAGTATTATTGGTGTTAGCTTGGTATATCTTAACCTTGGGGAAGTCCCTGGCGCCCATTCCTTTAGTATCTCTTTCAGCTGGAACCTCTACCCTCACGGCTAGTTAGCCATCCTAGGCTGATATTCACTAGCTGGCAAAACACCCAGTGCAACTTTCGCCAACAGGTAAGGGTCGCCCTTCGCCATCCTTCGTTGCATCCCCAAGTCCCCATACTAAGAGCGCGAGGCACAGTTTCGGGTGTTTACAAGCAGAAGCCATCGAACTTGTCTCGTGAGCATAAAAATCCTAGAATTTACCTCAGGTAAAGGAAAGTAGAATAAAGTAAAGTTCAGGGCGCGTCAACCTACGAATATTGAATCCAACGCGGCTAATTAGGGCCGTCGAAATATCTCTTTCCGAAACCCAGTCATCTGGCACACCGTTAACGGCTTACCGGCTGATGTGGTTACAATCACGCTTACGACGACTGCCTTATTTTTCCTACTTCAACGACTGTGGTTTCGGTACCCAATTTCCAATCCGAGTGGATGTGCCGCCAGTCAGTTGCCAGATGTGAGGATTAAACCCCGTACCGTCGCACCGCAGTCGAACTCTTAACAACTCTTCTACGCTGGCGCCATTTACCTTAGGAAATTAATCTTAAATCAAACAGTGGCTCGATGTCCAGAACCACTACCAAACGATACTTTTCACAGCAGGTAAAAAAAACAAACCTCGGAGCTCGTAATTAAAGGGGCAGAGGAGCGTCAGGTCATACGAAGAGAGCTGAGATAGTACCCGTTGGTAAATTCAAAGCCCAGCTGCTAGTCCGACAGGTAAAGTTATACTACCAACGCAAGTGGAAGAGCGACCTCGAATGAAATCAGCGCTAAAGGAAGACTTCCCATAACTTCGCATATAACCAAATGCGCATGGGTGCAAAGATATTCCAAACTAAAACAGAAGCAACGCACCAAAAAAATAGGAATCGAAAAAGGTGAGCAAATGAAATAGCGAACCCTGCAAATTGTCGCTCTGGCAACAGACGAAGATCACTGCCGGGTGCATCTTAATAGTAACTAAACACCCAGTGCAGTCCGTCACGATGCCATTTTCAAACTACATTAAAAGGTCTGCATCTCACTAACAAATTAAGTAGTAATTTCTTCAGGAATAGAAGATATTTGGAGTTTTGTTTCAGTGATTCAGTATTCTGTGCAGTATCTTTGACTTTAAAAACCTTTGACTAAATTGAACACGATAATTCTTACCACATATTAATTTATACACAGCTGTTGTCTTGGAAGAGTAAAACTTCACTTTATGAAACATTGGTCAGGTACTCGGCTCAGATAAATTTAAATACAACTGCATGCCCACAAAGTAATTACTTTTTTTTTTTTGAAATGCACCCACAGTCTCCTCATAATTCTTCCCGTGCTTTCAAGTAACCTATAACTCTAATGTAAGTATGAAATATATTGTAGACGCAACTAGTCGAAATGGTCTTTAAAAAGTATATTAAAATGTACTCTTACATATCATCAGTGGCACTATGACTACTATGTGGACAAAAATCAAGGCGCTCTAGTTTAGAAACTTGTCATTTTTTATATGCAGCTATGATGTTTATAATTAGCTAGCTTAACAGTCCCGTCATAAAACGGGCATTTCCTTTCCTACCACCTTTAGCTTTAATTTTTCTGCAACTTTAATAAGCCTTTTTCTAAAGTGCATGCAACTGCCACCTAATATTATGGTTCTTTTCCAATCTTGCTATCATACCACTATATTAGATACATTCTTCATTATGTTGTTATATATCATTTCAGACAGTTTCTGTATTACTATGAATAAATAGCCGTTTTATAATGGCACTACATCCTGTAGCTACGTGGTAGTGTAGTTTGTGCCGCTTCCGTTAGATGGAACTGCAGGAAGTATTCCCGATCATGAACGAAGCCAGTTCGATCGGTGTTGATGCAGCGTGACGTGCGCATGCTCACCGCTTCATTCGCCATTATTTATGATGAAAGAATTGGAAAGAAAATAGTAAGGCGGCAACTATTACAAAATGTAGTGTCTCGGTTCATATGACGAAGCGTTTGCTGACCTATAATATTACTATTCCCTTAAAAATGGTGAAATTTTAATATCTACCATACTAGCTATATCTCAAGCTAATACTAATTTGAATATTTTGTTTCCATTAACATACACAGTGTGTCCCCGGATAGGTGAAACGACTCTTGTTATAAGTAAACAATTTTCGATTTAAATTTCCATTTTTTTTGGGGTTCAGCCTTGCTTAGTTAAAGGCTAATTTCTAACATAATTTCAGTTTTGAAAAATCAAGTATACCTTGGAAATGTTTAAATAACCTATTTTTCTTAAAGTGCCTTTTATGTAGCAAATACGACAAAGAGTTATGAAAAAAAGTTGTTTAGAATCAACAATTAGGTACCTATACCAAATTTCAAAATCGTCGGCCAACTTTGATCTTTCAGTTTTTCTTTTATGTTTATTTCCCAAATTAAAGAATTTTATTTGGAGTACTGTGATAACATAAAGCAAAGAGTCGTTGTATATGAGCTTTTTTATCGACACATATGTACGAGTAGGTACAGCTGCGGAAACATAAACCGGGACAAGTTCTGTAGGGTCATTTTTTACTATTTGAACGTTGTATTGTTGCCTTCCTGATTTTTTATGAAATGCTTTCTATCATGTGTCAATGAACAAAGACGAACAGGTTAATGCAGTACAAGAAGCTTGGGATAGCATCGAAAATTCAGTATTCAGACAATTTAACTTCGGCAAAAATTTTGTGTCCCGCTTTTTATTTCCGCAGCTGTACATAGATTTGGGCTGCGGGTATAATTTATTTTTCTTGGGATTAAACTGGTCTTCATGCGTATATTTACTGGCTGGTGACTCACCAAAAATTCCAATAACGTTCCTTCGGTCTAAGGGTTGTAGATCAGAAACACGACATCGAGGAAAACGTGGGCCCTTTCATGTGGCAGGGTCACACACACTCGTTCGTAAATACAAATGCCACAATCAGGCATGCAAACAAGAATAAACAACCGCTACGACATTTTTTAGCAGTACGTGCTTCTGATGATTGTACTCACAGGGAGTTTTTCGACCACCGCGGCGCTCCCACGGACCTGTAGTAGAACGTCTCGTCAGGGTTGTTCTTATCAGGTGCAACGCAGGTGATGCACGTGTAAAAACTTATATCAATGTGATGTGCATCTGCGGATGCAGCCCCTTCGAAGACCGAAATTTGTGAGATATGAGCATCCCAGGCTATCCAGATGCGCTTTCTGGATCACTGACAATTGCTTATCAGGCCAAGGAGCCAGGATCGCAAGACCAGCCACATAATGCAATAGAGCGGTACGGAATGGGCACCAACCCAAGAATAAAACAGCAAAGCTCTTTATAGTACTGAGCACTACCACCAACGAAATAGTGTTCAACTCGGCTGAACAATAAAACCACTTGTAACCTCTCTTGCAGAGCTACTAAAGCAGTACTGTCTTATTACAGACCTTATTGCTTCACTCCTTTCTTATTAATCCACATAATTACCGCAAGCAACACTGCAAAAGCACATACGAGCAGTTCCCACGTTGGAAAGAGGCTAGTTTGGTATATCGGATTTCACAACATTTATACATGCACGGTCTCGACTAAGTGATCACCATTAAAAAATAACTTCGGGCACGGTTCTAGAAATTCTAGAAATATTTAGAACGTACTATACCTCAGTGTTTGATTTAGCCAAAGTCCCAATATCATACGAATACTAGTAAATACCTAGTTTTTCTGGTAACGCGCAGTACCAGGTGTTTTTGTGATAAATGGGCGTTAATAAAACTGAAGCTAGTAGTAACTCGGTAGGTATTTGCTTCTACAAACATTTTGCGATAATAATAACAGCTAAAGAAGTAATAGAAAACAAAAAATCAGAACATATACTAAAAAGTGGTATTATAGGAGCTACGTTCGCCCATTCACTATCTTCTAATCTATCATCACATGTGTCCCAACGGCTACCTTCTGAGAACAAACTCTTGTTGTTTATATATCTGTATTCTTCCATGAAATCTCTTGGCAGCAACGATGACAAATATTCCCAGTCTTATTTAAATTGAAATAGATTTAAATTTTGTAAATATTAATTCAAATACAAGCTCACGTTCTCTTAGTTGTACGCGTGACAAATATTAATGCTTCGAAGTTTTTTTCTACGAAGAACTAAATCATAATAATTAGGAAAAGGTAGCTGCTGCGTATAAAATTGCCGCGATTGGTATTACAAAGGTTAAGAAACGAATAAATCGTTGTCATATGCAAGTCAATAAAAATAAGGAGCTACTTGCTCGAAGAATCTTAACTTCACTAGTACCACGTAGTTCACATTCATGTCAACCCTTAGGAGATTTACGCTACGGAACATTAAAAATCATTGCACTTCGACCGAAGTCATTAAAACAAGTATCCGTCGTTAAAACGAAATTCAGAATCGCTAAGTGGCGTTTCAACTCGTTTAAGAGACCATAAGTTACTTCAACGAGACTCCACTTCTAGGAGGCGAACCGCGATCATCTATATTTCGGTGCAAGCTAGTAAGTGCAGGAACTTAATGAAAACCACAAACGACTGAGTTTCAGCTATTTCTCATCGAAGCAATGACCTTAAACCCGACGATTTTCACATTGCAAGTGTTTTATAGGTTTGGTAAAAGGGCCTCGTACCCTTTGCTATAGACTGGTGTTTATCTTTGTGAACTACGAAAAAGTCGATGCAATTGTGGCGTTGGAAAATATTACTATAATATTCTACAGGCAAATAAATAGATTCTTTCTTTTGTGATTTGTTTTGAATAGAAGGTAAAATGTTGCTGTTGTATTAAAGCATTCAACAATTATCATTGTTAGACAAATTTTGAGGCTGCGGTTTCGTGAAAATTATCAACTGTAATTAACCAAGGGTAGTGATAATTATTCGCAATATTTTTGAACTTGCGTGCCCTAGAAATAACCCAGGGTGCAGCTAAGAGTTATTCCTTCAACGGTAATATGCAATACAAAGATGAACGATTGGTTAACATCGACTGAATCTAAAGTTGCTATTGGCTCACATTATAACTTACATGCATGAAGGAAATAAGTACTATTAATTAAATCCTTTTAACCAGCTCTTTCCGACAACCAGTCAAACTCACCGGTGTGGGTTAATAGTAGGAGATACCTGCCAAACCTTCCTAGCAAAGTGCTGCTTACTACCAATCACACTAGTATATTAGGATTATAATATTTCCCTGCTCAAGGAAACTTACCCATCCCATACTCATCCTATGAGGTAATAAGCCACGTACCGCTAATATCCAGAATATTCTAAAAACTTAAAAGAATCAAAGAAAAAATCGACTTCGGTCAAATAGCCCCATCCTACCATTTTACATTTACGGAGTGCCTTTTTAAATATATCAAAGCCATCGAAGCATCACCAAAGTTATGGAGTGTCGCGATATAAATAATATGTCCACAACCACATTTTTAGATATAAAAGAGGTCTTCGATAAAATAAGGCGTAAATGTGTGTTATTCAAATTTAAGCTGAGCTTTTTAAGTTAACTGTAATTACTTAGTGTCGAAATCGTAGTTAATTAGCTGATCGCATTTTCCAAGTGAATGCGAATAACTCAGTCTTAGGCTATTACGAAATCACCTTTAGAGTTCCGCAAGGCAGTATAGTGAGGCTGCAACTTTACTTTATAACACCAACTGCAGAAAGTACTGTAATCGTTGTGTTACCAGAAGATATGGTTCTCCTGGCAGTCAACGAAACACCAGAAGTAGAGGAATCAGATTTAAAAAGCAAACAAATGAACTTATTAGGTGAAAGAAGATTCTAGCTCTCTCAGAAAGTATTTTTGTATAAAAGCATACTGAAACCCATATAATAGACCTATGGGATTCCGCTATGGAGTGGCGCAAATGGATCTCACACCAACATCCTGCAGAGATGTCAATAAAAAATTCTTCGTGAGATACCTTACGCCCATTACCTACGAAACACTCCACAACGATTTTCGGACTCCATACGCAGCAAGCGATATCATCCGACTTCCAAGCGCATACAGCAACAGATTAAGGCTCAAACGGCAATGGGCTCAGTGATAGCGATTGCTAGATCCTCTTCATATGAGTTACGACCTCAAAACGAGTACTTATCAGTGACAGTTAATTCGGATTGTAAATATCCAAATATAATTCAAATAAAGAAAGATGTACGTAATGTCGCGCAATAAAAAAATATCTAGATGTTCCACAAAGAAGAGCAATATAGATAAACTGGCACAGAGCGCTTAAGGCGTTACTACAATGTTAATAAAGATACGCCTCAAAACTTATATACATACGCAAGCGTACTGCGCTCAAAATCGGCGGAAAATAAAACATAAATTCTAATTTAGCTTGGTGCAGCAAATAAACGGCAATAGAAAGCACTTGAGCGCGGCGGCTGAGCGAGGATCTTTGGCTGGGTACTGATGTCCAGATAGCGATCAAAAGTGTATAAAGAATCACGGGATTGCAAATCGAAACCGTAGTTAGCGACGGTCTATGATGAAACCAAAATAGATCTTGATCATAACGACAGGCGCGAATCTATATCCTATTTACTGACAATTTAAAGACTGACTACAAGCGTCGGCTTTGGTCTACACGCTGACAACGAGATGTTTCTCCAGAGCTGCATCGGGAAAGTGGGCGGGATTTCCTTTCATCGGAATTCAAACTAAACGAGATCGGGATTTCAGAGAGGTAGGCTACGTTTTGAGAAACTGATAGTGCTTTCCCAAACAGCTACATTCTCGGAACTATAACACTCCTAGCTTTTCTACTTGTTGCTAACTGGCGAACGTCTAGTCTACTCCCAGCTTGAAATTTTGGGGCCAGAATAAGTTCCAATAGACGAGTTATCGACCTCTACTTCTGTGAGCTTAAAAAGCTTAGGTTTAATAACTTAGGACAACGTAAATCAAAGGAAAGTCCTAAAGGCACCCCTAACTGCAACAGAAACGCTAGAAGATAAAACTGGGATTAGAACAGCTTAAAATGAAGTGAATATGCATGTTAAGGAGCTCAAATCGTGACAAAAATAGAAGAACAGAAAGCAATCTCTACAAGCAAAAAATTTAAGAACTACAAGGGAATTACTTCTTATCGGTTATCGCAAACCAGCTTCTAGGTGAATAAATCGCAAAAGCTAACAAGTTGGTCTTGGCCTAGACGTAGTTCCACCAATGGGAAATTTTTTTTATAACGTGTGCACACCCTTATGGTATTAATGTGTTTTCTTTGAGATGTACAATGATAAATTCCTTCATTCCTACTGAAAAGTATTACTTAGAATTTTGTATATAATAATAACGTACAGTATGGAATTGTGTAACATTCAAAGCGTTACACACCATTTAGTAGTTTGATCTGAAATTCATAATTCGTGAACGCCAAAAGTAGCTCATAAAATTTATCTTTGCGCGAAGAGGGGGGGGGGCGAAGTTGTTTATAACATTTTAGAGAATATTTTATTATTGCCATAAAGTGTTCGACAAAAACTCGATTACTTTATTAAGTTTCTACTTTTAATTTTATAAAAAATCTGTAAAGGTGCACTACTTCAGACTATAATAGCAATAGAGTAAGATGAAAAACGATAAAAAACGTAGAACAAATTAATGGACATTATTCATGTTTAGATCACTTATTTAATTCGTTTGACCAGATGCCAATTATTTAAACCATTTTAATATGATTTAGAACTAATTTTTTTTTTAAAAGTACTGAAAATATAAAAAAATAAATTAATCCATAGCAGTCCTGTACGTAAATGTAATTTAATTACGAGTTCTGAACGAAGGAGTCAAATTGTGTGTACGATTATCCTCTGTCCTTATCCAGATGATCAATACAGCGCCACCTTTAAATGTCACTGTCGCAATAAAATATTTAAAACAACGCTTAACAACTTACTATAGCATTTCAGTCGTTATTAAGAATTCTTATCTGCCACCCCTCTGAAGACCTTTATAATAATTTATGGTCCTGAAATATTCGTCTCTAGCATTTACTCTACTACTGCAGTATTTCAACCAGTAACACAAAACAATGTAATTTGTTTAATAGTTGCTGTTATCTTACCTAGCGTGCTGTGCTACAAAATGGTAATTTTCGTGTGTTTAAGCTCCCTCCGAGGGGCATTCCTTAAACAAAAAATTAATTATAAATAAAAGTATATACATGTCAAGTGGCCGCACGTGAGAAACTAGTTGAACATTATAAGCTCTGGCTAAGTCTCGCAATTAGATTAATTACCTTTTAGTTTAATTTCATTCAGGTGTTGCGGGAACACGCCAAAAAGGGGCGCGTGTATCATACTTTTTAAATAAAATATGCGGCAGCCTTCCTCGCGGCGGGAATTTATTAAGTAATACAGCCTGAACCACCACATCTACGACTTGTTATTAATCGTATTGGATCATGCAAAGGGTTAATGCGGGCAACTTGTTAATTTTTGATATTCGCTGGCAATCGTTGTGGCAATGAGAGAGGGTATCGTTTTTCTTAATTATATTAAATAAAAATTATACTATTCTGTGTTCATTCCTACTTCAAAATATATACTAATGTCAAGAATAAATTACGAATGTGGCGAAAAATTGATTAAACTTAGTGACGGGTTATTACGTATTTATATACAGGGTGAGTAAAAGCAACAGCGACTCTTTTGGACATGTAGTTTAGCTGTGATCATAAATTTTCGATAACTTAAAAAAAATTGTGCGTGAACCTCCGAACTCACTACCTTACGGCAGTACACCAGGGTGCAGCTGCGTCACCCTGATATTACGTGATTATTTAACCTTCTGGCTAATCGCATACCTTTATATTGGAGACCCACAATTCAGTTATAAGGTGTGAATATTATCAAACTCTAACATACGTAAAAATTTTCAAAAACTATTTAAAATTGTGCAAATAATGTGTCTATTTGGCATGTAGTTACAGTTTGGAAAGTAGTACACTATTTTCATTATAAGTGAAATAGCACCCGCATGAAATGAAAAGCAAACAGCGCACAGCTGAGGGCTAAAATGTAATAATTATGGCTAAAGTAAATATATAAAGTTAATATTAATGTTGATACAAAATAGCAATTATTCCAGCATAAAAAGAATATAAAATTATAGCAGGTTTAATATACACAGTAAAGCGGCCTTACGGGTATTTTTGCATATAAGGTAAATAAAAGATTCTGATGAAACAAATTTATTAATTAAAATTTATACGCAGACAGCATTGTTTAATGAAGTCAGTACATATAAATGAGGAAATACTGTATTAACAATTACGATGGAAAATTACTACTTGATGCAAAATATTCGTAGTATTATGGAGTCGTAATAACTTATTTTTGTTTATTTTCATTTTTATATAACAGAGTTATTTATTACTCCTATTCACTACACTAGACTACCTAGACAGTTTGTATCATCCTCTAAAAGAAGCGAGTTGTGATAAAGTGTACCAATAGCAAGTAAATATTCAAAATGTATACCGTCTACTTGTGGAGATAATAAAGAAATATCCAATAAAATTGTGGCATGTTTCAATTTTATGTATTAATTATAACTTGTACAATACAGGATGATTAGTGAGTTAGAAGACATAAAACAAAACAATTTGACGTAATAAACTATATGTAAAAAATCTGGTGTGATACACGCACACAACTTCCCTTTACAGTGATCTTATAATTAGCCAAAAATTTTATTTTAAATTTTTAAGCATTTGTCAAAAATTTTAAAAAATTACAAATTTTACAAAAAACGGTGCAAAATAGAGCGTTAGGTGAAGAGAAAATTTTTCTCTAGAATTTTAAGCTGAATTCAAAAATCTAACAATATACCGGGTGTTCTATTTAAAATAGGAGTTAAAAAAAATTGAAAAAAGAACAAAAGAAACCCATTTTAGAAGTATTCAACTGGAAAATCATCTATCTCACATCAATACACATTAAAAATGTAATAAAAATGAGATGTTTGAAAAAATCGTTAGAGCCGTTTTTGAAAAAATGGAAAAAACTGAAAAATCACAAGAGTAAACACTTACTTCCGATTATGCGATTTTCTTCAACAGCTTGCTGTTGCATCTACATAGTACACAAAACTTATATATGAAGTTTCAACCCCATAACTATTTTCGTTTTTGAGATATTCTGTTCACAGATACACACACAGACACACACACACAGCCACACACACAGACACACAGACAGACCAATAAAAAAATATATGTTTTTTGGGTTCAGGGGACTCTGAAACGTGAAGATCTGTTGAAAACTCAATTTCGAATTTTTGGGGTGAATCCAATACTTCCTTTATTGTAAAAGGAAGTAAAAAAACAAAAGAAACCCATTTTAGAGGTATTCAACTGGAAAATCACCTATCTCACATCAATACACATTAAAAATGTAATAAAAATGTAAAGCTTAAAAAAATCGTTAGAGCCGTTTTTGAGAAAATCGAAAAAAAAACTGAAAAATCACGAGAGTAAACACCTACTTCCGGTTATGCGATTTTCTTCAAAAGCTTGCTGTCGCATCTACATAGTACACAAAACTTATATATAAAGTTTCAACGCCATACCTCTTTCCGTTTTTGAGATATTCTGTTCACAGACAGACACACAGACAGACAGACAGATCAATGAAAAAAAAATATGTTTTTTGGAATCAGGGGATTCTAAAACGTGAAGATCTGTTGAAAACTCAATTTCGAATTTTTGGGGTTAATCCAGTACTTCCTTTATTGTAAAAGGAAGTAAAAATGTATACAATCCGACAAAACATTATAGTTATTTGTATTACTAGGGAGGAAACTGTAAGATTGCCTCCCGCAGATTATTTTTATGCCAGAGTGAGCGTTAGCGAGCGAGGGCAGAAATAATAATCTAAGGGAGGCGATAACACTTTACTCCAGAGTAATACATATAATTTTTTCTACGACGTTTCTATGATTTATTATTTTGGATTTAATTCTAAATTTCGTTTATCAAGATCCAGTATGTTGTGCGTCGTTTCCAAGGTAGTGTTGCTATTGCAGTTTTGTTTTTTTAGAAACAATTTGTTTATTTTCACAATTTGTGTCACCGGTTTTCATCAATGGATTCTGGTAGTGATTCTGAAGAAAACGTTCCCCAAGATTTACTTGAAGAGGCTAAAGTTGTATCGTTGGATCTACTTCCGAAAAATCTAGAGAAAAATATGAAATGGAATATAATGTATTTAAACAATGGTGTGTGTCAAGAAATGTCAAAAAAATTACAGACGATGTAATTTTGGTGTATTTTTCGAGCAAGTCCAAAACATTAAAATCATCAACACTTTGGAGTATATACTCGATGCTGAGAACAACGCTGGCGATTAAGGATAATGTAAATATCAAGTCTAAGAAGCTGACTGCTTTTTTGAAAAACAAAGCCTTGGATATAGAGCCAAAAAGGCGAATGTGTTTTGCAGGGAAGATATAAATAGATTTATTTCAGAAGGTCAAGACCTCGATTATTTATTAATGAAAGTAGGTTTAGTTTTAATTTTTTTTAAATTTAATTTATTTTTTTTATTTTGAGAGGTTGTCTTCATTATGGGAATATGTGGAGCCTGTCGTTCTCAAGAACTGGTCAATATGATGGTGAATGATATTGAAGATAAGGATGACCTTTTAGTAATCAAGATTCCAAATTGAAAAACTAGAATCCAGAGAATATTCACTATTACAAATAACTCAATTAAAGGTGTGAATATAATTGAACTTTATAGGAAGTATTGTGCTTTATGGCCGAAATATATAGAGCATTCGCGATTTTTCTTAAATTATAGAAAGGGGAAATGTACAGTTCAAGTCGTAGGTAAAAACACTATGGCAAAAATTCCATACAAAATTGCAGAGTATCTTAAATTATCCGATGTTCGAGGTTACACCGGACATAGCTTCAGGCGTAGCTCAGCATCGTTATTGGTAGAAGCCGGAGGAGATCTTTTAAGTCTAAAACGACACGGAGGATGGCGATCGACAGCGGTGGCCGAGGGCTATTTAGATGAATTTATCGCTAAGAAGTTTTGTGTTGCCAATAAAATTATGTGTGGAGAAACGTCGTCAGGAAATTCTCGAAATATAATAATAATAATAATAATAATAATAATGGACTTTTATAACAATTACATCGGCTGAGGGTGACTTCAACTTATATAAATCAAATTATTGTTTTTTACAACAGCAGGTTGTAAGTTCAAAAGTGGATTCTCAAAATATTGAAAATGTTATTGAATCTGTATCATCTAAGATCATTTTTAGTAATCTTAATAATTGTACAATTAATGTTAATAAATAAATTCTGATTTTGTTATCAATTTTATTTGGAGAAAATTTTATTTTGCTCCCTAAGAATTTATTTTTCCCCCGAGGGAGGACATTGCCTACTTTGGGCCCTAATTGCAGGGAGCAGAAGCGTACTTTCGAAACAAGGAGTAGAAAAAAACATTTAACTGTTTAAACTGATTGGCAGTCATAGGAATGCACAGGTGGTTGCGATAAGGCCGAATTTGCGTAACATTCGGGAGTAAAAAACAGTTGTTTACCTATTTCAATCACATTCATAAAGCGGTACTCCTATGGACTCCTATCAGATTTACATAATATATGTATTTAATTTAGTGACCGTACCTATGAATCACCTTGTATATTATAAATACCATGCTGCTCAATCACATAATTCGAGACGCTACTACTTCATACTGTACGCAATTAAACTTTACCATATACTCTTTACAACATACATTTATAGACCTCAAGCGTTCGTGTTGGACCGTGTAAATAATACACAGAGGGCATTTCAACAGAACTTCTGGCAATTAAAGTTTTAGAATAGCAACAGAAACTTTGCTTGTGGGCTACTGGAACATATATAACATATAGTGTTAAGTATTGCAATTTACAAAGTATGAGAACTCCTTCAAATTTGTACTGGTTTTTCAAAATTTATAATTATTTTATATAATGTAATAAGTATAATTACTGTATACAGCCCACGCGTACTGTAGTTTATTCCTGCTATGACGTTAATGCTAACTGACAATAGGTACATAAATACCAATATAAAATCAGTAGTTATTCTAAAATTCGGATTTCTTGCTTAGGATTTGACCTTATTTTTTTAGACGTTATGACGGCAGCAATTCCAAAAAAATATGTTGAACATTGCTAAATCGGTGATTGTTTTACAACGCTGGTAATATATGAATAAAACAGCCAAATTATTTTGCCGGATAACCACAAGTGGTATAAGTAAAAAATAAACTCAAGATCACAACCAAATAAGAAGTAAAATTAAGTCTATTAACCTCATTAATCAAAGCAATAAAAGGGGAGTAGAATATCAAGATCAAATCAACGATTAAATTGTCAACGCAATTCAAAAATAAGGAATATCGATGTACAATATCAATTCATAAATAAGATCAAAATTTAAGGTCGTACATAATGTACTCACCAAGAGAATATGTTACATAAACAAATAAATTAAACTAAGTTAATTTATTACAACTTCGATTATAACTATCAGTGGTAACTCTGATTTGTAATTTAAAATGTGCAAGGTAATTAAGTAAAATATGACACACCAAGCCATAAGCCAAGGTTTACTCTTTACAAATTTGTGAGAATTAACAGTAATCGTCAGAAAAATATATCGATTTAACAAAGGCGTTTACTAGAGTCCCTGTATATATTATATACAGGGATTCTAGCATTTACTAAGCCAAAGCGCCATCAGATGAATAAATAATAATAAGATTTGATTAATTACATCTTTTGCATTGGATCAAGAACTACAAAATGATCAAAATTAAAAATCGATGAAATATCAAAGTCGGCTTACATTGTACTCAACTCATGTTTAAATGTATGTATGTATGTATAATCGATAACCTCGTTTTACCTTGCGGTGTAGAGGCTGGTGTTTAGATGTAAAAAACTAAATAAAAAGAACCGTTAATTTGGTAAGTAGCGAAATTTCAGATAAGCTTTTAATGTAAATGAGTAATTAAACCATACAGCAAAATTAGCGGCGAAATCTATTCTCGTCTGCAACAATTTAACGAACGACTTCTAATTATATTAATACTAATTGTACTACACTACTGTGTAAGTAAATGGAATATATTTAAAAAAATCCAAGAACAGAGTTTACAATCTGCCAACATAACAGCTTACATATCAGCTCCAGCCCCACTACAGAAACAACTTAATGCCTCCATCACAGAGCAGAAGATACTCATCTTGCTAAGATAGCCACTATCGGATCGCAAATTGTCACAACGAACGTGTCTACACAGCACTTGCTCGCCTGCGACTGACGATAACAGGTTGATGAATGCACATTAGAATGCATATTATTAGTTTGATCGCTCAGGTTAGATCCACTAGACTTTAACGTTGTATATAGGTATGCCGCGCGCTGTACGTATTTTAAATATAAGCCTTACAACGAAGCACTCAAATTAACTTTTAGTGGTCTGACAAGTTAAAAGGGCTTTTAAATCTCTCTTACTTCCACGTTGGAAAATATTTTTACACACAACCATGTGACTCGGCGATAACAAGAAATTACAGCACTTCGCATCAGGAATTCAATAATTAATTATATCAAACTCTTCCACAAACACTAACAGGATTAACTTTTAACTCAAAGAGCTTAATTATCCACATCTAAAACATACTGTCGATAGCACAAAACCTGCGACTTGTTTCTCTTTACTAGCTTTCTGAAGAGCAACCAAAAATTTAAAAAATGTGCATTGCAGATTTATTGTATTACCTATCATCAAAAATTTTTAAGTGGTATGTACAACCCTGTAGTTATAACTGGTAATCTCTCCATACTTCGTACCGAAAAAATGCAAGTGTTACAATGGCGATCTTTTTTCTGATATATTACTTGATTTAGCTCAACTCCATTGCTGCAGATCATATTCCTTTCTTTTAATATTTTGGAATATATAGGCAAATGTTTGTGTCAAAAGATTTTCCGTTTGCTTGTTACCGTTCTTAGTTGTTCACTGTAATTTCCTTCATTATAACTCAAATATTTTAACGCTCCCAAAGTATATTTGAGGGCTCGCCAGCTAGCTAGAGAGGAAACGGTGTGCTATTCCCTAAATAATGTAATATCCAATTAACATGAGCGCCAACAACTTTTTTCATTTACGACAAATATACTCACATAGGTTGAGAACTTATAAACTCGCAGCGTATACTAACGCAACGTCTGAAATATAGAGGTACCAGTAGCGAACTCAGCTATTGAAAGATAAGAGTCTGTACATTCGATTTATTAATCAAAGCTGCATATAATAACCAGAACACGAATATTATAAATAATTATCATACGTTGCCTACCAAAAAGGTGCACCCCAAATTATAGTTATAATAACAGTAATTAGTACAGTGCAGTTCTCTATGAGACACAGGTATAGTTTATATTACCAAATTTGTGGTATGAAACATCATTAAATATGTATTAGGTGATGTTTGGCGTAGTAAATTCTCATAGACGACGCTAATGTTTCACTATTAAGATGACACTATAAATTTCCAAATAAGAGTCAGCTCATTGAAACTACGTTAAGGTTCCGGGTGGTTTAGCTTGACCGAGCGTCTACGTACGATCAGTAGAGTTAAGCAACGCTCTTTCTGGTCAGAACTTGGATGGGAGTTTCGCGGCTGCTTCTCTAGGCGCCTCGTGGTACGGCAGCCACGGAAATAGTTGGTCTCGGATGTCATAATAACCTCATGACAGTTGTTAGTGGGGTTGGAAGTCCCGTAAAATGTACAGCGACGCCTATAATTGGCCTAACGGCTGTTGGCTGAATACGAATAAAATAAATAAAATAAAAATACAATTTGAAATTGGAGAAATTAGACCTGCCCTGTTTAGTAACTGAGGAAGCCAATACGACAAAAAAATACTGTGTTTCTTAAGCCATCCTACAATACAGGCTGAAATCCCAAAAGGTGCCCAATTCTCCATTCTGTATACCATCAAGCTTCTTCAGTTAATAATTCACATTTGCAGCAACGAGATAAGATTGGATCACCATTAAATGCACAAAAATCAAATCGCGAAAGGACGCTACCTTCTACAGCCAAACAAAATGCACAACGAAATACTCAAGTGTATTTTGCTTTATAGACACTTAACATGTTTTTAAATCTTAAATGTAAGAATATTTATTTTTCTCAGAGAAAAGGTACATTGTAAAATAAATGTATAACAAAAGCTAAGCTAAAACGTATACTCCTCAGATAGTTTTGTCAACAAGGAAATTCATACTCTTCTCCACCACCATGAATATCGAAGAACTTCGCTTAAAAAATTTTGTTTGGAAGAATGTAATATTATTTAGACCATTATTTATTGGAAATCTTCCACGAAGAATCATTACAGAAAGAAAACAGATATGCATCAGTAGTAACAAAAAGAAAAATGTTACATGTTGACTCCTCGCGGTGCAGAATCATATCACTGGTACGCGATATAATGATTTCAGATTTTTGTGTTTACCATTGTCTTTATTTTAGCCTTGCATATACTTCATATTTACATGAACACCTGGATGTTTGAATGCAAAAGCGACGCGCTATATATTATTATTGTTATTATTATAACGAGAATGTGTGAAATGCGTGTTGCGTTGATACGTTAAAATTGGCGTATGTAAATATCATAGATATATTTCAGCGATTTCCTTCGTACCTTAGATTACTGACCATTTAAAATTCTCGTAAAAATAAGATATTTACTTTTCTTCTGCAGACATCTGCTGGAATATCAAGATTTTGCTTTTTTTAATATCTTGTCAGGTTTGATTAAAAATTTATTGGTTCTAAATATTTGGGGCTCACATAAAGAAAGAAGAAGCGGATTAGCATTTTAGTTTAATGGTTTAAACAATAAAGTCAGCGGGGGGCACGCTTACTTTGATATATAATTTTAAGTAGAAGACTAGCATGCGTCACGATCATTTTTAAAGTTAACACACAAGGGACAATCAAGCTAACGAAATGTAGCTATTTTGTGAAGCCGTACCGTGCTGCTTTGGAAAATTGGACGATTGTTAAATCCATCCAGCTTCCATAAAACGCCTGTTACGAAGTTTGAAATTCCGAACTCTTTTTTGAGGTTTTGCGAGAGTATCGTATCAATCTCTGATCGAATAAGAAAATCATTATCGTTCCTCGAGGTCTTGTATCCTAGCTCATCCATGGAGAAGATTTTCGCACTTCGCGCCTAGTTTCAAGTGGCATGTAGGTCCAGGAGCTCGCTGCATCTGCAAGCCCACCTCCATCGCTTAGCGTTGGCTTGAGACCCCGGGGACAGTAACTTGGTTTTCACATTTTACCACTGATGAGATATTGCGTTAAGCTAAGTCTGATTTCTGTTAATGTTATTCTATCACATGTGTTATTTGCCGTTATTTTTGTTATTAATTGCTAAATTAGGTTGGTGTTGTTGTGTTGTATGTGTAAATGTTTTTATTTGTAAACACTTGTAAACATTTATTTATCAAGTCACTGTATTTACCTTGAAAATGCCTTTTAACTGGCTAGCCAGTAAAATTTTACAAGCGTCCTCATAGATAAATGATAGCGTGCAAAGCCAGGATTATCTTTCTTAGTATATGTCATATTGATGAATTTAGTTGCTTGTCAGTTTGAAATTGTGAATAAATGGTAAATTTATAGTTATTTACAAGTGAGGAACAAATAAAATATTCAACAGTACACGCAAGGTAACGGATTTTACTGGCTTCAGAAGGTGACTGGCTACCCTCCTACCAAGCTAGTAACGTTAAATAATATTACACGTAGTTGCCGCTGTAAAATATACACTTCCCTTCGCCAGGTGGTTTTACTAGTAAAATTTCCGTTGCGTCACGGGCTTTAATATTAGGTGGCTCTTTGAAATAACACGAATTCATCTACGTTTACCCCGATATGTGCCATGGTACAATTGATGCTTTGGTAAGCAAACGCCTGTTCTTTTCGTTCAGATTAACATTCGTTCCGCTGCTTTATTGAACATCCCATAAGCTTGTTACATGTCGTAAACGGATAATTATCGGTAGCAGTGTATAAACTGCAGTCCTTTAACTCAACATTCTGGCCTCTATGGTTTTTATTTTTACTCATTGTAAGTGGATATCTGGAATGGAATTCTAATTGTGAAAATATGACTAGATAATAGATAAGGATGCTGAATACTGCAAATATAAAATACAAGCTTGCTACAATAGTAAGAGGTTGTAAAAACCAATTATCTCTTACAACTAGATCAGAAGGAATAGAGTCCTAGAGCCCATTCAAAGGACAACAGCGCAAATCTCGTTCTCCTCTACAAAAAGAACAAGTATTTGAAAATGAGTTCTTATCAATATACTCTTAGATCCAGTGGCGACTCATAATTAGCATGACTTGATTTTATCCCTTTTTTAGCTTTCTATGGAGGAACTACTACTTTTTTCCCCTTGCTTATTATAAGCACGGTTCCAAAAGCATGATGAATATAGGGCACCTATTGATGTACGTGCGTCTTATAGGTGCCTCAAATCTTAATTGATGTCATGGGCCCTACAATATTGTGCATATTTAAATATCAGTAATGGAATTCAAATTAACCTGTCTGAAAAACTGAACCCAGTCAGCACTCATCAGCCACACTCTAAGTTAACTTAGCAGCAGCTAGTTATATACTGTTGTGGATAGAGACCAACATATGCAACTTAAGATTGATTCTATATTAAAATATGTGAGAAATTATTGTTTTTATATGTAACCGTGAAAATAAGCACATATTGGATTGTAAAGAACTGGACCTATTGATTAAAATGATGATATACAGAAAAGTTTACGGCAACTCTTAATAGTCCGGCTATTAAAGCTATTTTAAGCAATTAAAACATCTCCGATCTTTTTCTGCCTTCCGGAAATGTTGTCTCATAGTTTGTAGGCAGTTTTGCGTGAGCTTGCTAATAAAATTTCTGAGTACATTAAATCAAATTCAGGTGGTCTGTAAACATGTCTACAGCTCATATGTTTAATTAAGATTTCAATGGAAAATTACCAAAAACGCCAATACGGCAATAACTGAGTTTGTGTGACTTTCCTAAATCGTTCATAAAGACAGCATTTATTAGTAATATTCTTAAAAGTACAACTGGAAGTAATTCAGCTATGAATTTTATATTAGGACGCCGTGCCATTCCTGATATTATGTACTATTTGAGTTTTCTCAGCCATATTACATCGAAATGGATCAGAAATGAATTTTTCAATTAGTGTTTTATGTTTAATAGGGTCAGTATAATTATAATTTACAAATACGTGGATTATACAACAGAAATGGTGGTCCCGACAAAGACCACCTTCAATGGTTAACATAAAATAACATAACTATAAGCTGCATGGATAAATATAACTGAATGCAGACATAAACCTAAAGTACGTACGAATAAAAGCAAAATTACAGCTTTTTACCGAATAAGGACAAATTAGTACACGTTGCTATGATAACCCTCTTTTTAGGGGAGTTACAAATAGTGAACATTATTAATTTCTATCTAATGGAAAGAAGAGTACCAGATATGTATTTACTAAGGAGTTGCATTTAAAATAAATACTATTTGCTTTTGATAAGATACAGGAACCGCAAGGGTTATAATTCTATAATAAACCACCCCGACATGTAGCTAGTATTGACGGTAGATAGTTAGTCGCAATGCCTAGATTTATTAATAGGCATTGATTTATAAATAGTTAGAACGAAAAGTCAAACAAGTGGTAATATTAGCAAATTGAGAAGTCTGCATGAGTTTAATAAAAACTTAGAACACATACGACAGGTTAGATTGCATTTTTTCAATTTTGTGATTTATTGGAATCTGCTACTATCACCTGCCTAAACAACTTAACCATATTACAACCGGTTCTATAATCCGGTGGTGGCGTTAATAAAAATGTTTCTTCATAGTTCCCGTGGTATTTTGCAAAGATAAACAATAAAGATCACGTTATTTAGACAAGGATTTGCCGTGATATTAAATTTGGATTAATCCAGCGTAAATCAGTTTCGGTAAACTCATTAGGCAATGACAGGTCGAATAACAGTATACTCCGTGTCAACCTAATTTTATAAATTTGCTGTACCACAAAGCCTGTCTGGCCAAAACGAATTAATGTGGTCGGTCTGACACACTTGCTGGCAGGGATTTGTTTGCATTAATTGTAATTAAATTCTGTGAACTGGAACGGGCATGAATTAAAAAGCGCACAAGCGGAGCAAGGGCGACAAGGTGAATAGTTTTCCCTCGGTAGAGTCTTTTGGATTTTTTACATTATGCAAGTAACTGTTCCGAAGCACCGAACGTTGCGTGAAAGTATTTGGATAGCCATTTCAAATATTTAAAATTGTAATTAAATAAGGAACGGACGATTAGCACCTGTGGGGGCAGAATTCGTGACCCAATTTTCTTGAGAAAGTCGCCTACGGTGGTAATTGCGTGACAGTATTTCAGATAGCCACGAAAGCTAATATGGGAGAAGGTGGCTACTTAGTGCCAGTTTCAGAAGGTAAAATATTTAACGGGTTGAGATAGCCACTTAAGGGTTGTCAATATTGACAATTACCTGTCGTAACTCCGTTTCAGGATGAAGCAATTATTTAACAGGTGTTTGAACACACTGCCTATTAACTTAATGATTTTGTAGTAGTTGTAAAATTAGTTCTGTTTGTACTATAGGATTAACGCACCTTTGATAATAGACAACTTGTTGAAAATATAAAACCAATTAGTTATTTACATATTCCATGTGGTATCAAGAAGAGCGGCTAGTATTCTTTCTACAATATTATGACCTATAGGTATAATTAAATTAATTGTTTGCAAAGATTTTCATTTCCTTTGTTAACAAACGAAACCTGGTCTTGACAAACTTGTCACTCCATAAAATTACTTCTACCCCGCATAATATGCACGGAAGGATCCCAAATATCAGAAAGTTGTCATAAAGTAATCTGCATCAACCGATGGTTTTGCTTGCAAAGCTTTGTCGACACGTTTGAATGAATATATATATCCGTGTTATTCGAGGCAGGAATTCTCCAAAGAATCTGCAACATTCGCATCAGAGCGGGCTCACAACAGATCCAAACAACCTATGTATGTACAATGGATTTTCCTTGTTCAAGTACATTTATAGAAATTGGATTTATCTATGTGGCGCAGGCTGTAGCATCGCGGCTTCGGCGGATAGCAAACCCCGGCGCTCAGCGTGTGGTTAACGTATGGATATGTAACTTTAGAAATTGAAGCCGACGGTTTTATCGATTCGTGAAATATAAATATTGTTCCCCAGGATGGATATTCCGCAAGCTGCATTAGATTAAGATTCGGTGTAGTCAACATTCGTAAGGGAAATATGGTGATGGCAGAGGCGTAGACACAGAGCAATTTCATCTCGTCCTGGCTTTCCCTTACAAGAACAGTGGCAGTTCGCTGTTATAAAGACCAACCGCACTTATGCTCTTCTATTGTGTTATCTATACATATTACTCAATATGAAAGAGAATATGTCAAGGTTATCATAAAAACAGAACATCCCCATTGCAAATGAAAACATAAACATAGATGTCCGTTCGAGGGAGACAATTTTTCAAGCCCGGTAACCCCTGGCCCGAGGGTTTATAAGCCGCCCAAGGAGAATAAGCATCAAGTAACGTTTTATTTTTCACGTTGAATACTTCAATAAATTGAAACGTTTGAAGAGCTTGAAAACCAGTCCATAACGCCTTAGGACGTGTTGAGGGGGCATAATGAGCGGACGTTATTGTTACGCCCGCTCTTTATACCCTAGGGCGTTATGGCTTACTTTATTTACGTTCTATGGCAGATGTAACAACATGACAGTACAGTGCAAAATAAAAAAAATACATACGCGGTACCAACCCTTCCAAATAATTAGAAGCTATAATTTCACTTGCAGGGATAAGATAAATATAGGCCAACTGCTAAGTGACGAAAAACAAATTACGAAAATCATTGAATGCATCTACCGGAGCACACATATACGTAGTTGCAGCACCATATCATTGCTGTCAAATATTGGCAGTAGAAATAGGGCACAGTGCACCTTACTCCGAACTTGGAACATGCTGAGTCCGTATTGGTGGTATAATTTATCTGTAAAATACGCCAAACGACATTACGCTGTACAAACGAAAGTCAACCGGTAATTTAAATAATCTATTCCAGTAACATGCACGAGATTGCATCTCAACCGGTCCAGCTGAGAACCGGGGCCGTAAGCAACAAGAAATTCAATTTCTTAGAAGGCCTCTATACATTGTCGCAGTGGTATCACGTCACACTAAATTGTTACATTTGCGCAGAACGTGGAGGGCTGCAATGCGTTGCTAACGTAGTACGCCCGACACTTGTTAAATAAGTGTCGGGCGTACTACGTTAGCAAGTATCAACTAGTTGGAAATGCACATTCAAACACACTTACTAAAATGCTATGCTATGTGCATGCAACACATTGCAAATAACACATGCATAGTAATAATAACAATATACAACTTAATTGGGTGCAGTTCAATACGTAGGCTGCGGCGAAGGTTGGAACTCCCCCATGCGAGCGCTAGGTGCAACATTGGCCGGACTGACCGAATTGAATATACAGACAGCTTCGGACAGTCTGCACGAGGTCTTCGCGGTAGACACGGGCGTTTCCTCCATGTCCAGGGTGGCTTTGATGACCAAGGTGGTGGCGAAAATAGTAGACGCAGAAGATATAGTTCGTTTCTTTGAGCGAAATTTGATCTGAGATCGACGCCTAACGCACAGTGTTTACAATTTTGTAATCTCTGAGCAACCTTTCATAAATAATTAGCCTGACGTAAAAACTCTCGCTCTATGTGCAACCTCCTTGCTTAAGGACGAGTAGAAAGCTAAAGGAATGACCTCTTTAGTATTGAAAATGCGCAGGGCTTAAGAGAGCGAAACTATAACTCCTACTTATTAATTTTACATATGCTCACAGCTTATGACGTGTCCTTTCTTCAACTGCAATTTGTAATAACTTAGTTGAGGGTCGTGAGAACATATCAATAATAATTATGCAATTTTTCTATTTTTATTTATAAGGATCGTGTAATGACGTCTTACTATTTATTCTTCTTAGCGTCTAATACGGTGTATTTTCCTATTACCAAGGCGTCCAGTTAATTTATGACTTAAACGTTAATTTATGAAGCGAGTTAGCTAATTATTGTGCATCAGCAACTTTCTTGTTTGTTGCTCAGGTGAAGTAAAAGAAAGATCTTCTATTTCACTGATCTGATATGTTTTCGACCAATTTTATGTCAATCTGACGTCATCAAAGCGTAAAGCATGCAGCCTAATCCTTTCAACATTTTGTGCTAACCGGATGTACATTAATTAGAGGAAAATTTTTTGCGAGCACAAAGCATCGCGTAAGCTCTTGCAAATTCGAACTGAAGTTTCGGTGCAGGATTGCGCTAAATATTCAAATCTGGAGCAATAACTGGGCTTCTGCGTGGCTGTTCTAGTTACTGTAACTGGACTGAGATTTTACTGTTGAAGTTGTAAGTGCTCTAGTTAGGAATGTAGTTTCAGCTTGCCGTAACAGCTTCATCGTATCACTTATTAAAGACCTTGTGGACATTTCATTAAATCCGGGGAAATTTTGCTGCGTTAAGCTGCCTTTTGCTAGTGCTTGTACGGGAAGATATGGGGTTATCGTTAGTCCTAATTGTAGTTGTTTTAATGATGTTTTACGTAAAATTGGGTTGCGATATTCTGTGACATTTCCGAGAACGTTGCTACTTTGCATTTTAGCTGGTCGATTGAATGACTTACCTATTGTCCCAGGTTGTCGATTTATTATTGAATTTAATTGCATTTTAATAAAAACGCAACTATGAAGTTTAAACAGGAGAGTCAAGGAACAAACATTATAAGGAATATGTTTAAAACAGTTATCTGCATTTCATAGATCTTACTAAATAGATTGAATTGACATAGCTTACGTAAAAGTAATAAACTGTAGAGGCACAGTAGGATAACCCCCCAGAATCTCCGTCTATGGTAAAAGAGACAATCTACAAACACTGACATCTTGTGAATTTTAAGACACGGCAAATAAGAAAACCACGAGACGACCCCAATACATTCACCAACTTTGTTAGGCAGGATTTTCGCGTTTCTTTGTCTTCTGCTTGTTCCATATTTATCAGGTATACAAAAATATTTGCCTGCTGCTAAGCCGAAAATAGCTGCTGTTTGAATATTTATCGCGAGCGCCATTTTTCTTTTTTGAATAATGAAAATCGCCGGAGAAACTTTGCGGGCTCGCGCTTTGAGGTTTGAACTTCTTCGGGGCTTCATCCCGTGATCATTTTCTACGTAACCTGATTTTATCGAGAGGTTGGAAAGGGAAATTCGTCTGACGACTTAATCAGAAAAATGCTCGCTTCTCATTAGTTAGCGGGTTGCCGTTGGGGCGGAATGTGACACCTGCTAATGTTCCGCAATCTCTCGAATTCAGCAGGGCGTGTTATCATGAATTATGGAACTTAGGTAGCAAAACAATAATGAAAACAGTTTAGAGCGAAGATCCCTGCGGGCAAAACACCCTTCCACTTGTGCAACTGATTTAATACTTGATAAACACTCCTTGGCGAAACTGATAAATGATATCTACATTGTTTCTCACTTCAAATCCGGGGCTAAATATTTATGACGCGAGTCATAATACATCGTCATGCTTTGTAAGCAACTATTTCATTCCTTCTTAACAAGTGAATCCTAACTATATTAAATAATATTGTTATTGTTCTTGTCATTATACTTGTGTAAAATTTTAGCGATGAGCTAAAAGACTGCGTCACGTCGACTATATATATTATTGAGGTCCTGAAATTAATGGTTCAAGGAAAAAGAACCTAACAAAAATAAAATGTACTTGGCAACGTAGTTGTATGTAAACTACTTTTAAATGCCTTTGTACCAACATAGGTGCAATTATACTAACCATCTCAATAGATATATAGATGCGAAAAAAGTATCGAAGAGGCAAACTATTAGTTGTCTCCGGAGTGAGTTTGCAAGAGGGAAACATTATTTTTAGTTTTACATAAAATTGTTATAGGAATTAAAATTCCTATTTGGTCTGTAACTACCATATCAGTTATTAAAACTTTGATTTATTTACACATCGTGTTGGAAAAATAAAAAAATTTTCAATCTTATTTTGACACTTATTTAATTACTATTTACTAAAAGAATTTAAAATTACATTTAACAACATTAAAAAAATATCATTCAAACAATTCTTCACCATTTTCTTCACGCAGTTCAAGCCTGGTACGGCACTCCTGAAAACTATTTTGGATTTCTTCAATAGTTATTGATGCAACTGCCTCTCGTATGCGATTTTTTAAATTTTCAGTATGATTATGTAATGGTTGGCTGTAAACAATTGGTTTTAACCGTCCCCATAAATAAAAATTTAAATTGTCAAGTAAGGACTTCTTGGTGGCCATAAAATTGATCCATTTCTGACGATCCATCTATATCCAGACTTTAAATTTAGCCAATTAGTAACAATGCGCGAAGAATGAGTCGGGCAACCATCCTGTTAAAAATACATTGAATTTCGATATTGCCCAGGCAATTCATTTAAATTACCGTTAAAAAAATTGTAGCATATCCAGATAAGTATGTTGATTTACATTGTTTTCCAAAAAATATGGTCCTATTATTTCATTGTATAAAATGTCACAGCAAACAACAACTTTCTTAAAATATTGTCGACTATCGAAAATACGAAAATGGGGATTAGATATCACTCCAATATATAATATGCTGTGATACAACTGTCTTATTTGTAGAAAATGTTGCTCCGTCAGAAAACCTAAGACTTTTATAAAACTGCCTGTCACTTAAACAAACAAAAAAATCTAGCCGTTTTGCATCATCTCCTGTTTCCAAAGGGTGATTAAAAATAGGTTTATAGGGCCTTATTTTGTTGTCCTTCAGAATCGTTTCAATGCGCGATTTGGTAATTCCCATTTGAAGTTACCGCTTTCTTAAAGAATCTCTTGGATTTTCTCGTACCGATTCCAACACTAAAAGAGTTGCAGTTTCTTCTTCATTATGCACTTTTTAACCTTCTTCAATTGTTTACGGATCCAGTTTTTAAAAATTTCGATACAAGTTTGTGGACACCCATTCGAGATACATCAACAGTAGGAAACTTGTCAACAACATACGGATAACTATTTTGCTCTAATGTTAGCATTTTTTTAGAAGCACAGTGTGATTCTTTATTAGTTATAAACGTTTGCTATGAGTTAAGTAAATCTTTTGTTATTATTTCAAGGATAACAATACCTTTAACTTTTTTTTCTGTACTGAGTTGTGCTACATTACAGATATCAAATTTTAACTTTTTACATTTTTAATACACACTGTATAAATAAATCAAAAGTTTAATAACCGAAATGGTAGTTTCAGATCAAGCAGGAATTTTAATTTCTATAGCATTTTTATGTAAAACTAAAAATAACATTTAATTTCCTCTTGTAAACTCAACCTGAGAACGTATTAGTATATCAGTATCCGTAGATCACTTAAGAATATTCTTTCAAACTTGTTTGAATGTTTTAGGTACATTTAAATAATTTTCCTACTTATTTGTACTTTATACATATTTATTTGTGAAGCAGATGAATTACAGGCTCTTTTATATACACGCTTCTGTGTTGCATTGTATTGACCTTCATTGAACTAAGCTAAGCGAAGGCCTTGCTACAAGAACTGCTGCTGCTACAATGCGCCGGAGAAACATCAGGGCTGTGATTAACGGACTAGCAGGACACAGTATCTTCTAAGCTTCAGCATATTCTAGTAATCGTAGATAATCTAAATTATAGCACATACAAAACGAATAGAGATCTCTCAAAGTCCATGTTGTGCGAATATCCTAACCCTATTGTGTTTAACCGCAAGAAGTTTGCTTGCCATAGTATAATGGCCAAGTTGAGCTTTACTGGCGCTCAAAATATAAATAAACATGTTGTTTCTTATAGGAACATATTCAATACTAAATACTACTACCTCTAACGGACTGTATATAACGCAGCAGTTGTTCTAAAAACTTCGGTTACATGAGTGTTTTTACAGAAACTGTACTTTTCTCCGGGCAGTCTGCTTCTCTGTATTTCACACAGATTGTGGAAAACGTGTTTTTCCAATATCTTGCATGTTGAGGTATTCGGTCCTATGTTTCTTTACTTCGCGCCTAGCGTTTGTTGTGATAAGTTGTTGATCTCTAGAGTCGTTCTTTAGTTCCGCTAATACAAGGAGACTAGGAGTGGATGATAATGCAAAAGCTATTGAAATATATCATACCGAAAAAAATATAACGAATATATGGAGTATATTGACACATAGGCTTATGCAAAAGTCGAATATATCGATACAATGATATAACGATTTGGAATTATTATTCATTCAATATGTTGATATTTATAGCGATTAATCGAATACAATCTCAGCCCTATTGGAAACGATTTACTCTTCTTCCCACATATGCACTTAAAGCCAATAATCCGGAGTAGTAAGGTCGGGTGAATGAAGCTGCCGAAGATTCAATTATGACAAAGTCTCCACAGTAAAAGAAACAAAGAAAACTATCTGCTTACTGACAAATGTCAACCTCATTTTAACTGGTTGTGTTATTCTTGCCCAGTTTAAAGCCATGTCCGAGATATAGGTACATACTCTTCCATCACCTGGAGAGTGCTGTTATCACCCGAATGTTGTTCTGACTAACAAACAGATTCATCTTCAGACCTACCGCTTGTGGCGCTTTTTTCAGCTCATCTAGTATGCTTCCAAGTTCGTTAGCGTCGCTACCCCTTAATATAATGTCATCTATAAATCTACGATGATTAAGGAGCATCCCGTTGATGTTGCCTCTCTTGTACTTCCACGCTAAGTTTTAAAATATTACCAATACCTGGGTGCACACCTTTAGTGATACTTTATCGCTCTGACTGCCACCTCTTTGGATGGAAATCTTCTCAACGAGTAGATGTGTGTCTACTTTGACTTAAAAAATAGCACCACATAAATGTTTCCAATATTTTTTGTGTACCTAGAGGCAGTTCTCAACCTGTCTCGTACGTTCCGTATCGCATAGATCCTCACCGAGTCGAATGCTTTCTGGCAGTCGAATAATGAGCGGTATTCTGTACATTTCTCATAAAGTGGGTGGTTAAGGTGTTCGTCAGAAATTACACACACGAATAACTATACCACTTTTAATATTCTTTATTTAACGCAACGGATTACAGACATACAATTAAATGTGCGGATTTGCTACTATACTATTACACGTGTGGATCGAATAGGTCTTGTTAATCAGCATACATGTGAGCGTTTGTGGATCTGACACTTGGCTCGTGGAAACACTTAAAGTAAATGTTCCACTAAGTATGAGATTAATATTAAACGCATTGAGGAACTGAGTCTTTGCGTGTCTGTTTAATCAAAGTGGTTTAACAGGCGAAGACCTGATGTGCAATGATTCCGTTCAACCCCATCGCTCTGGTTTATATACCCATGTTACACAATTTACACAATATACAAAAAGGATTTTCTATTCTAGTGACAACAATGGTATTGTATTCACAAGACGAAGGATCCGTTCACTTTCACTTGGGACGCAACGGTTGGAGCTTTTATGAGTTTATGACACCACTTGAAATTCACTAGATTTTTACAGCTGCAGTTTTGTATTGTGACTTCACTTTCGCTTCTGATTTAGAAAAGTGTATTTTAAGAAACCCTTTTAGTTCGAGGGACGTTGAATAATTTCTCTCCGTTGAATTCCGCTCACAAATCACTTTTTTTAGCTGCGTGCATCCGTTTGCTCGAAAGTTTTCTAATGGTACTTAAGCTGATTGCTTGCATTTCACAAATATTTATTGCGGACTGGCACTGTTTATTTTATAGGCAAACTTCCTTTCTTTGGAATTCTTACGCTAACTGTTGACAACGAGTTATCGCGATTTATGGCTCCACTACACTCATATGCATGCGGTCGATTGGGCTATTTTCTATTCCAAATTTGGGTTTATTCTCCGTTTGGTAAGAGTCAAATTTACTGCTGGGGCGGTTGGTGATAATTTCAGTGGGCAGCTTGTAAAAAATTGATAAGAGTTTGATTAATTGCTAGTTTGCAGTATTAGTGCTATCGTCTTTATTGAAAAGAAGGAAGAGCTCTTTTTTCCAGCCTTCAGCATCTCGTTTGCGACTGATTGGATTTTCATTGGTATGGCTCGACTTCGCCGCTGAGTTGCTGTTTCTGTACAACAGATACGTTTTTCCTCTCCCTTGCAGCTTCACCTTGCTTGTTCTACACTTTGTGGGCGAGCAGATTATCTTTTGATATTTTGGAGCGAAGGATCTTTATTTTTATGTTCTCAGTCGTGTCTTCGACCATCTTCATTTTTTTTTGTTAAGATTTTGTTATCTTGGTGATTACCTGTCCAGTTATTTGGAAGGCTGTCTCTCGGAGGCTGTCGGAGACTCTCTTGGGCAACTCATGTAGTTCTAGGTGTATCAAGGTCGCACTTGGTTCAATCTTTATTTTTTCCAAGTTTATGTCGATGCAGAGCTTTTGTTCTTAAAGTCTATGATCACGTCCTATGTTAAATCTGTCCAAAACTGACATGTCGGTACACATGTCGTTATCTGCTGCACCAAATTTACATATTATAAAGTGTTGTTTTCTTATCTCTGTTGATTAAATTTTAAGTCGCTTTGTTATCCAATATTGTTGACTTTGGTGAAACCAAACTAAGTAAGAGTTAATTTGCTAACGATCTATAAAAATATAAATAAGGCTTGATGGTACCTCTGGCAAAAACATCTATAGATTAAACATTCTAAAATAATGTCAGACTACCTTTTACACTCTAATATGGTTTTACGTTTAATTCGCTTATAAGATCACTTACATGCAGTGGTATAGAGTACAGACAAATATATTGTACATATAATAATGTATTTTGAATACATACGACTACAAGATAAATATTCGGGTGCAGCCGCCGCTGCAAGCTATATTTTAATTAACTATTAGATTGATCGCAATCCAACCCGTCTACTGGCCATATTCGAAGCTCCGCATGAGGCGGGGGGGGGGGCGAATAACATACAGATGTAATAATAATATCTTATCCACTATTAATTTCTAAAGATCCTTAAGCTCTAGCTTCTAAACGGAAAGGTATAATCGTGCAGGAAGTGGAAGCTCTGTAGGAGCTATCCATAGGAAAAAGCAAACATCTATAACTTGATGTGTCAACATTACCGACTTCAGAAAGCAAAACCAGTGTGCAGTAGTAAAGTTCAGAGGGATCCAGCTCCATGAAAGCACACCTGATGGGATAGGAGCCTTTATCGGAACGGCCGAACAGTCTAGAGTTGAAATCTGACCTGGTCCACGTCTGACCCATGAGGATAGTCTTCGGAAATAGAATGTGGCGATGAACGTTGACACACCGGTGATGTTCACGCAGCGAGGTTTAATTCGACCACAGTCGCAGGGTGACTTCATTGCCATTTGCCGTTTGCCAAATTCACGAAGACAGACGAAACAACGTACATAATGCGCCGAGTTTGCACTAACGGCAACAGCCTTCTAAGTCTTATGCGGGACTGAGGAAAACAACTAAGGGTGTCCGCATTTGCAAGAAGCGATCAGAACCAGAACTAAGATATCACATCTGCCACCAATCAGGGCTCGAAGATCACCCGGTAATTCAAATTTAAGATAATGTACGGCACCCTTATGAGAAAAGCGGAACAGTATTCAAGATAATTGGTATTCAAATTAAGAGCTGCTAAACTGTATAACATTATCCACCTCTGATTCTACTGTGTCAAAACTTCGAAACATTCGTATTTTCAATTTGATTAATTTTTCCTTTTCAACTATGCTATTGCATGGATTGTAACGTAATGAGGAAGTGGACATTTTTGTTTCTGTGTTATGAAGCCAATAACCTGTTTGAGGGAAAGCATTGAGGCTTTTACAATAATGCAAATTGGTAGAGCATTGTTGTAACTCTTGTAGGAGGACCGTTATTTTCTTTTGTAAGTTAACAATTATCATAAACCTATAAAAATATGGAATACTTTCCAGCTATTTTTTAAAGTTAATTTGTGGCTCCTCCAATCCTTAAGCTTTAACATTTCCGTTTCTTATACCTTTCTCGTGTGCTTAAGCGCGGATGCTTTTCAACGTATTTAAAGACTGTGATAAGTACTGAACACACATCTGAAGAGATATAGATCTTAAATGACCCTTTCTTGTAATCTGCTGTAGGGTTCACACGGTGCTATACATTTTTATTCAGCTAATCTTCTACGGTCGCTTTCAAAGCCAGTAAAACGAGTAAGTTACTTTCTTTTGAAGACATCGTATCACCCTTCTTTATTCTTGATGTAAACATCTTTTTAAATTTCTTTTAATAAAAACACGCCTGCCAGACAGTCTTTATAATCGTGATGACGCCAGCTATCATCGGCAGCTTGATCTTTTAATATGAAAGCGACAGCTTGGCACGATGTCTTTAGGTCTTAGGCTTTGATTAATTTTCTAATGAATCCATTAACGTGATAACGTCCCCATTATATGAAGTTATTAAGACGTTAAATAACGTTTCGATGGCCAGCTACACAGCGCTTCCGTGAGTCTTAACGAATTAAAATTGAAATTAGGGCGAATTCGACGCTCTCGAGTGCATTAAGAAGGTATTAATTAGGCCCTATGTACCTCATCCTAAGGATTGCTTTGACGCGACTCATACACTTTGTAAATTCATAATTGGCCATTGAGAATTTGACAAGTCGCTTTGTGGGGCTTAGTATAGAAAATCGATTCATAAGCAATCAAGCATATGTGCAGCAGGGTCGTTAAAATTTACATGAGACAGCCTGTAATTTGCGGGGTATTGAATAAGTGATGGAACTAGGTAGAAATATCCTGTGTTTTTCTCCAGCTGCAGATGTCTTTGGCATGCTCGTGCATGCACGACTGAAATTATGCAAAAGGTCCTGCATTTCTCCATCAGCAGCTTTGACATCACTCTTTTGTTTTTAAAAGATCGATACACTCGCTCTAGATTTCGCATTGAATCGGATTTTTTAATAGCAGTAAGGTATCTGTATTATTATTCCTGAAAATCAGATGGAACAGTTGGAACTGAAAGTCGTTTGTTAAAATATTAATGCTATCTTTCATAATATCTTACGGATGCGATTACGGAAATCATGTACACGTATTCTGACTACTTCAGTTGCATGAATAAAACAGCATACAAGGCATAGTTGTGAATTGTCGTCATTTTCTGGTGGCTACTACGTATCTGAACTTCATTATATATAATATTTATATTGATTTATCTATTTGTATTCTCGTACACCTTCCTCCAAAATTAGGCTTGTTATATTCCTTTGATTCTGCATATTTACCATGGTTTCAATTGTTGATATAATTACAAATATTAATATTTGTAATATTTTTCGATATTGTAGTCCGATGACATTCATTTAAGATAATTATGACTTTTTAGGGTTCTATATTATTGCGGTATGCGTTCTTGAGTGAAAATGAAATATACGCGGTTGTACGAACAAACTGTACTTTAGTTAGCCATAAGCAATTTGTATATGTAGTAAATATTTTAATGTAGAATTTAGTAGGCAAAATGGTCATATTGAAGTTATAACAGGCGAGTATTTAGCCAGTCTTTAGAAACGTGCCTTTCTCTGGGAAAATGATAATATTGCAAGCCCACGGAATGATTAAGGACAAATTTATGCAAGCTATAGCTCGTAAGCCGAAAAATTAGGCAGAACTACGTGCCGACTGGAGCAAATTCCTTTTAGTAGAATTATAAAACTTTATTAACGATAATTTGCGAGTTTTCGACCGCTTGACCAATTTTAGCTTGTGAAACCTACAAATTTGTCGAATTCATCATTTCATAGAGCTATTATGAATTGTCACGTACGTCTGTAGGTGACAGAAGTCCAAAATTTAAAACTGCTCTGATAGGCTTATTTAGAGATTTGAGAACGCCTACCGAGTTTTCTTGATCAAACTGAATTTAGAATTTAGTTAGTTAATAAGTAACGATGTTAAACTTAAGTTGTTCTGTAAACAGCAGAAAATAAATACAAGTATTTGTACTGAAGTGTCTTATTAATCTCGCATCAGTAACTTTAGTTTCCGTGTACAAGTATATTTTGACTAAAAGAATGGCCAGTTACCGTCGGGGTATACGAATTCGCGACAATATGCTACCATCCGACATAATAATTTGCTTAGCTTGACGCCATTTTGAGAGCGAACCCGTGGGCCGAATTGGCTGATTTTGGTGTCAATCGACTCAGGGCGATGCAAGTGAGCCAGTAGTAGGGTTTTCAAATTTTTATAACGCTATTTTGGCTGTAGTCACCCATATATCTAATACTTACTATATTGCTAGCGGCTATGAGTGGGAAACTGGCCGATGAAGTGAGACACACAACCAACTCCTTCATGTATACGGTGAGCTGTGCGCAAGCGCGGCGGCGTCGTCCGCCCAATGGGGAAGTGGTCCCGCCCAATGGGGAAGTGGTCAAGTTTAAAATTCGCTTCTAAAGGCGGAGTTCGAATCCTCACGCATGCGCACGATACGCGTTATACTCTAAGTGAGACTATGTCGGCGCCGTAATGTTTTCTGAAGTTTCTAGGCCCTACCAGCAATATATGTGTATTATATATATGTAGTCACCATGATTCTTCACCCAAAATGATATTTTTGTCTTAAATACGAGTATTTGTGCATCTTGTTGTAGTGCATATGATACTTTGGGCTACATACGAAAGTTTTAATGGAATATAATAAAGTATGATCAAACATTAATCTCAGCTAGTATGGCTATGAAAGAACAAATTGCTGCCTTTAAAACTGGGTCCAATACATTTACTTCAAAATTGTTGTGATTTGTCACATTTTGTATTTGTGTTATAATTATTCTTTATTCAAGCTTTTATAACGATGCTTTCTCAAGAACAAGAAATGTTTATGATACAGTCGTATTATCGAAACTCGCATTTAGAAAATGGTGTGTGGATGCATTTATACGAGTTCTGAGTGCGTTTTCCTGAAGTAGCAGTGATTGATGATCAGTTCCTACCCCAACTGCAGCATACTGTTACCAATTTTGAACAAACTGGTAGTGTAGGTCACATAACTAGAGCTGGCAGGAAACGAATTCGAATGGATGATACCATCGAACACTGCTGAAATATACCAGAACAACATTCTGTTCTTCATTTATCCATCAGTTGGGTGATGAAGAACTGCAACAGGGTTACCTTCAGCAGGACAATTCTCGATCCGATGTGGCTGCACCACCTTGGAATTCTTGCGACAATTTAATAGCGAAAGATTGATATCACATGATTCCTATCTATCAAGATCGTGTAATCTTAGTTCTCTCGATTATTTGCTGTTTGTGTTGTTAAAAACACCATTTCTAAGACACCAGTGCATACTCTGGAAAATTACGACAAAGTATCGTAGGAAAAGGTAATACAACTACGAATTACACCTTATCTTTTACAAAAAGTGTTTGATAACATGAACAGACCTGTTGTACTGTGTATTGAAGAAGAAGGCAGACATTTCCAACATCTTCTGTAGTTTAATAATTAAGTTTCGTTAGTAAATAAACGTCTTAACATAATTTTTATTTTTAGGTTAGATTTAAGATAAAGTGTCTATTCGACCAGCGCAGGCTTCTTTGTTGGACAATTACATTAATTTTAGGTGCAAATTCGTTTAGTTCAGTATGATATTGTAATAAGATGGATAAAAAGAACATTTAGTAATAAAATTTGACAGTTTGAATTAAATGTAAGTATGTAGGCCAATTTTAAAGGCGTTGGTTAGCACTTCCACAGCCATACTAGATGAAATTAATTTTTCATCTTACTATAGCAAATAGGTAATACATCTTATACTTCAATATTTAAGTATTCTTCGTCACGATTTCGACTCTGCTATTGATTAGTTTCTCACTACAGCTTACAGAATCTAGATTGAAGCTCGGTGAAGCTCGGAACTAATGTTAGAATCTAGTAATTTCCAAGTTTTGTATTGGTAACATTTTTGACATCATCATATTGACATTAAGTTGTTAACCTTATTTAAGCTAAATGACACATTAAATCAGAGGCGTACTCAACATTGTGGTATGGCGCATTTCATAACAGCATTAACAACAAGCACACAAATAGCAACAATAACAATAGCAATAACAGAATTAACAAAATCAACAGAACAGCAATTTTCACACTTAAAAGCAAAAAAAAAATCTGTGATATGACATTAGTCACTGCGCAAACGAAATCCGTCTACCTACTGCTACTGATTACTTGTCATTTAAAATATCACAAAACTTTGTATGTTTGACAATTAGTTCTTTCCACATACAGATAATTCAGTGAAAAGAAATGTGATCAAAGCGTCTTTCATGATCTATCTTGCGAGTCAATCTAGATTCTGTAAGCTATAGTTTTGCGTAATGTTTTGGTGATAATAAAATCGCACTGTATTTTAAACGATTAGTGTCAGCTGATGAAGGCTGACGTTATCATAAAACAGTTCCGTGCTGTTTAAACATTTTGATCTTTCTGGAACGAATTCAGATTCCTGGGCATACTCATTCTTGCTTGTTGTGCTAATTAATGAAAGTATCGACTATTTATTTGGAATACCATATTGTTGCGAGCCCTATTAACTCCGCGTTAGTGTAGTGGTATGACATACTTCAACACTCATTCTTTCAATTGTATATTTTAAAATATGAATGTAAGAAACTTCCTGTTGTCAGTACTTCAAAGTACATGTTATAGATTGCGGTCGTCATCGAAGTGGATGGTATTCTATAACCTTCCAAACTAACGACGGTTTTGGGTAAATGTAGTGTCAATTTATTGAAATCTCATACGATTAAAGGCAAATGAACCTATGGTGGAACAACATGACAGGCATCCCAACGACCAATGGCAGTTTAGAGCTGAGACATACCAAGACTGAAAACCAGGCCGAATTTGAGCAATAAGAGGAAGATACAAAAGAGAATGTGGTGAAAATTTTACTTTTTGGTGGAAAAAGTACCCAGACGAGTTAAGCTAACTTATAAGAAACGTAAGAACGTAAGAATCTTTAATATGGCGACATAAGTAATGAAAACGAACTATGAATTTTGATTAAAAATTTACAGATTGTAACATCGATGTCCCAGTTTTACCCGAAACTAAAAGGAAGGAAAATGGCATATCTATAGTGGTGTCAATAAAGACAAAAGCGTCAAAGCAGGAGTGTTCATTGCCATATACAAAAGATCGGGGAGGTGTATTAGACATTGGTCAACTATAAATTATGGCTAATCGCCAAGGAATTAGAACTATTAGGTTACATATTAATATTGATAGGAATTTATGCACTAACTGAAGTCTCTTTTGAAAATGTAACAAGTGCACTAGATACTGTGTCCAATAGAAACGATTTGGTCTTAATAGGCGACTTTAAAGGGGGAGTGGGTAGCATGGAACGTAGGAGACTAATTAGTCGGGCAACACGCTGAGAATATGGTTAATACAGTCAAGCTGACAGAAATGTGTGACCAATACGACTTAAAGGTAATGAACGTTTTTTTTTAGCACTAAATGTATGCGGATTAGATCATGTCAGCTGAACACCAAAACGATGCTTACGTATTTAAAAAAATTAAGAATGTGAAATGTCGAGCTATAGACAAGATGGTCACTTGTTGATTGATGAATACGGACTAGATCTAATGATAGACTATGGAATGGTAACGTCAACAAGACAAAATATACATTTAGGGGCCATGTGCGTGTTAGTGTGTGTTAGCTTTGCAGGCCTAGTAGGCTCATCGCTTGCTGGACTATTATTCCTATTTGTTGTACGTCTTCTAGTACTTCCATCTTCCTTCTGGTCTCTCTCGCCTTTTCTTGCTTCCTACACTATTCTCCAATACTCTCTTTGGGATCCTTTCTCGGCCCATCCTACACACATGTCCCAGCCATCTTAGCCTCTGTGATTTCGCCATTGCTGCTATATACGGTTCATTGTACAATGTCTTCAGCTCCTGATTGCTCCTTCTTTCCCATTGTCCATTTACATTTTTTCTTCCATATATCTTTCTCGGCACTTTCCTCTCCCACACCGCTAGTCTCCTCAGCTCTACTGTTCCCAATGTCCACACTTCATTAGCAAACACTACCACTGGTCTTATTATTCTCTTATAGATCCGTACATTTAGACCGTTTGATATTATCTTACTCTTTATTAATCTATTCAGCGCTTGTATGCAACGGTTTCCTGCCATTAGTCTGTGTTGTATTCCATCTTGGATACTCGGCTTTCGTTTGAAGGAAATTCCTAAGTATGTATATTCGCCGACTTCCTCGACGTCATATGTTTTTCCACTGTCCGTTACCACTCGTAGCATTCTACCTTCCTGAAATTCTTCATCTGTCCAAGTCATAAATTTCGTTTTACTCTCGGTTATTGTAAGTCCCATTTTTGGAGCTGCTTTTTCTAACCTTGCTACTAATAATAATGGTGAGGCATTAACACCCCATGAAGGAGCTTGGCCTACCCCTTTCAATTCTTCAGTACTTCTTGTTACTATAGCAATGTCATCAGCAAAAGCTAGTCATTGGTGGCGTTTCTGGTACAGCAAGCCTGATCTATTAATATTGGCTTTCCTTATTACTTTTTCCAGTACAAAGTTAAATAGACATGAGGGCAAGGGGTCTCCCTGCCTCAATTCTTCCTTCACTTCGAATTTCTCCCTTTACTTTCCCTTTTTTAACTCTATTTTCAGTTTGAGTTAAAGTAATATCTTACCATTTTTATTAGTTTCTAGCTTACTCCTAGATCTTCAAGGAGTTTATATATACAATGTCTTTTTATTTTGTCATACGCCTATCTAAAGTCTACAAAGATTACCATCGTTTTTATACTGTGTTCGTAGTTTTCTGCTGGTAGTTCTCCTAGAGTCTGGTCGACTACCGATCTTCTCTTTTTGAAGCCGCAACTGGTTGTTTATGTGTGATGCCAGTATCTTGTATACAATATTTAGAAGCGCTATCCCTCTGTAATTGCTACACTTTGTTTTATCGTCTTTCTTATGTATCGGATGCGATATTGTTTCCTTCCACTTCCGAGGTATTTTCTCTTGTATTCATATTTTTTAATAAATTTTTGAATTGCTTGTATTAATTCTTCTCTACTATCTCTACTACTTTTGCAGTTATCTCGTCACTACCTCAAGATTTTTTTTTTAGTTTTTCAATTATTTTCTTAATTTCAGTCAAGGTTGGGGCGTCCTCTTCTTTTCTTTCTATGTGCAGTTCCATGCGTTCTTGTGATTGGTCACTTATCCCTTTTACAGTTATTTCATTTTCGTTCAATAGTCCTGGAAGTTCTCCTTCCATAATTTTTATTTGTTTTATAGAACACTGGTTTTGGTTGGTAACTTTTTCTTTCTTTTCTATCTCCTTGATACAAGTTTCTTATCTCTTTCTTTCTGCAATTTTCTTCTATTGAATTTACTAGGCTTTCTTCGAAGTTCCTTCTCTTTTCTCTTAAAAGCTTCTTGGTTTTTCTCGTTTGTTCCGCATATCTAAGCTTGGTCTCATTGTTTCCAACTCTAACACTTTGTGTCTAAGTTTCTTTCTTTTCTCCAGTTTATGTGCACAGTCCATATCACAACAACCTTCATTTTTTACCTTTCTCTTTAAACTACCACACCTATTTACTGCTTGCTTCATTCCTTCCTTTATTTATTTCCATAGCTCTTCTACATCGTCATTTCTCTTATTGTGCTTAGATTGGCTGACAGCTTTTTTAATCTGTCCTCTTCTTTCTTTAGCCTTACTATCTCCTTGCTATCCTGTTATTTCTTTTCTCTTATCTCTTTGGTTTGGCATAGTTGGCTTCATTTTATTCCCACCAGGAAATGGTCAGAATCCGCATCCGGTCATCTATAACTTCTTCTCACCCTTTTCTATTAGCACATGGTCCGTTTGGTTTACGCATCTTCCATTTTAAAAATTTTTAACAACTGATGAAGCAATCATATATTGCGAAACGTTTTGTAAACTTATTAGTATATTGAACATGTTACGACTAATTGATTTTTTATTATTCTAATAATTTAAAATCATGCATTATTATTGACATTATTAATCTCAATAAATTATAATTAAAAATGTTAAATGTCATTTCACAATTTGAATTAATAATAATATTATTAACATCTCATGGAAGGGTGGTACTAGACATTCAAAGTAAGACAAGGAAAGAGAAAGTATACGTTAACAACTAAATTCAATAATGTGGGATGACAAAATTTAAAATAAAATAAAATGTTCAGCTCATTTGTGGAAAGTTGTATTACTTACCTATTCTCGTAGCAAGCAGTAAAAGAAATGATGTACTAAAGACCATGTTCTAAAAACCGTTATTGGATCATGTGCAGTAAATGGAAACCAGTTAATAGAAGCAGAAAAGAAAGACCGTGAGGTTTCTTTGTGTATTTACTGTTTTTTCTTTTTTATATAATTCGCTTTTTGAGAAGCTGATATGTTTGTCTGTTATTTTTTTTTTAAATAATGAAACATATTTCTAACAGTTTCATTGTTCTGATATACTTTAGGCAAACAATGTTTAAATTTGGGAATAATTAAAATCAATGTAATGCAATATTCGATGGTATAAAACATAAAAGAATATGGAGAAACTGATACTTCTTCACGCTACTGACATGGTTCTATTCCACCACACGCTAGCGAAGAGCTACTCGATGATAACTATAGCAGCTGTTGTACCCCGAACTAATCTTTGCTGGCCTATAAAAAGCACATTTTCCAGTTTTCAGGTTTCTCTGTTCTTCCAGATCGGCACTTTCGATCTTGAGTTGGAGGAAGGAGAGGGTGTTTACTAACTGCCAGATATATTGACTCAGTTGCCATACAGCGACAACACAAGATTGAATTAAAACTCCTGCATCTAATGAATCAATCCAAATTATTTAACGGCGGTAAAGGTATTCACAGGTGGTTTAACTGATTAAATTATGAGTAACAACTTCCAGCAAATTGTATCCAAAACTAACTTGTGAATCAAATAAACAGTTTAACTACGAATTATTATCATGTAAATCGGTAAATTCAAGACATGCCTAGAATGGAAAGCATTACTATCTAAATTATTAGAAAGCATTAATACGAGGATTGTGCAAGTAAAAAGGATTTGACTAAATAAAGCACTCTTTGTGGATTCGGTAAAGTGGAGAGAGGCCTAATTGAAAAAGCACGTCCTTGTTTTCAAACAAATTTTAAATAAATTGGTTGCGGGTTCAGCAGTACGTCGAGGCTTCACCGAAACGACGCAATTATCTCGGAAGATGATGTTATTTATCGGTGAATCCCAGGATAACGCGCATATATCAACGAAAGCACCTGTTTACTATTCTTGGCAAATAGAAAATACAGGATAAATCTGGAAAACACACAATGGAAATCAAAATTGGCACACAACTGACGCATAAATAGTCTGACAAATATTGAGATAACTAGGAAAAAAATAATCCAACAAAACGTCAGACCTTGTCATGGTAAACGAATAGCATTATGATCAATTTTGGGAGACCAACAGGGGCTTTGCTTCCAAAAGACCTTAAAATCCTGTTTCAATCAAATGCGTACAGCAATTCACCAAATGTTTAACTAAATATTTACGGTTTTCGAGATAAATTCCTTTAGTAAACGTAATTAAAGGGAGCTCCTCTTTGTCCTACAACGTGGGAAGTTAAGTAAAAAAGCTTAAGACCGATCTCACGAAGAAGGAAAGCAATAAAACTTTTGCAGTAGCCCTCTGGGTTGCTAGATAGGTTCCGCGAAATAAGTAACATTTCAAAGTTGTAACTTCTAATAGATTATTAGTATGAGTTTATAGCAAAGTTCAATAACATTGCTGTATTACACAATATTTTTGTTGCTGTGTCTTTATTGACATTGCACTCTCTCGGGATTGAGATGCGCACTAATTTTCTCTAGTATTTTTTAAGTTAGCTAAACTCTAGACATCCTTTAAACTATAACATTATATGTCGATGTAGGGGTTTTCTTATATTTTGAGGTACACCTGCTTGTGTTCTTATCAGCAGTCCTAACTATTAACATGTTTATAGGTAGTATTCCTTAAAATAGGTATTTAAGGAGCTTTATAAATCGTTTAGTGTTTTCTGCACATTTGACGACGTCCGTTGAATTCGTATTTTCCAGATGAATACTACTGTTATAATATATAGTACGTCTAAAAGGTATCCGGAAAAAGTAATGTCTTTTAAGCTTCTCAGAAATAAACATATTTGACATATGGATTGTCTTTAGTTTTATCCATCACCTACTACCCTTACGATACGCACACAAAATTTTCATGACATTTCTTAAAACTATAAAATTCCGGATAAATCTAGACTGCTATATAACCTTACTGGTATATTTGACTTCCATGTGCTACGTAAATTTTCGATTTCAGCGACATGCATTTTTAAAAGTGACTTCTAGCAAGTGTAGTATAGTTTTTGCAAATTAAAATTTTTATAAAACAACTTTGCAAACTAAAATAGTATATATGCATAATATTTAAAAAGTGAATCAACTTTTTATATTTGTTGTAACAACTGCTATTCCCAATTTCATGTCATTTTATATAACTGCTTTTTCTAATGACATTTAAGTGATAAAATATGGTAACTGAAAAATTGGGGTAATAACAGCCAAGAAGCAGTATATGCAGCTATAACGAGCGATATGCTTAAATACGCATTTACAGCCGCTGCCCTACCCTTCCCAGCAGTTCTTCCCAATTTAAACAAATTTAAGCAAGATTTATCATGATTTTACGCATTTTCAACCTTAGATCAGATATTCTGGTCCCAACAATATCTGCGACGCCAAAACATTTATCTCGCAGACGATTTATGGGTAATAGTACTAAAAGCTGATGGTGTAACGAGATAACGCCTTGAATAGCAAATTCTAATCGTCCCCTCATTTTATAGAGCGATTTGAAATTTTTCTCCATAAGGATAAAAGCAAAAACAAGTTATTTCAGCACCTGCGGGAAGGGTGTGGATGTATTCTCCTGCTGAAAAGATTTGTAACGCATCTGAAACCGCTTCCACCAAATGTGGGAGAAATAAATTTCTCGCAGCGAGAGCAAGATGTGTCGGGAATAACAACGCGAGCACCATTGGTTTTTAGTATACACTTGTAGTCGTTTTTTGATAAACTTTATTTTTTTATTATGGAATTCAGAGCAGGCGGCGTTCCGAGATTATTTTAATGGTGCACACTAAATTCAGGTTGGTGGTCTTTGTAATTCAAATTAGTAGTGTCATAATTTGTTTTAAGGGCTATTGATTGCGTATAAATCAACGTAGATAATCCATGATTGGAATGTTAATTGATTGTTTTAGTTATCAAAGTTAAATGCTGATGGATAAGATAAATAGAAACGGCTGAAAACTATACCAACTGATTATATTATATGTCGTATAATAAATGATAACTCACACAAAAAGCTTCAGCGACTTTATCACATTGTTAACGCCACAGAGAATGTTCTAAGTTCAATGTAGCTTCGTGTAAAGATTTTTTTAATCTGATAAAATTTATGAGCTTTGTATTTGGATGACTGAATTTGACATGTTGTAAAATGCAATAATCTCACACCACAGCTTGCTTTATAGTAGAAAACAGCTGTAGTTACATGGATGACGTCTCTATAAAACTTATTAATTCCGACTTTGTTCAACATTATTATAAAAATTACAAAGTACGTGATTGCAGCATAATATTCATAACTGTCCCATGCAGATGCGGCACAGCGTTGAGATAAGACGTCGTCTACCTCGCTAGCTTTAAAGAGAGATTTCATATTGAAATTTCAAGTAAGTGAACGTGGATTTCTGCATCGACAATCCTAAATGAGTTTCCATTCTGCAACCCGTAGGCGCACTTTAGCCCCGGAGAATACTGTTTCATTTAGCGTTCTTAAAGCGGCGCCTGCTTTATTTAAAAATCGACTCGAATTCATAGTCTTATTGTTGGAAAACGACTTCGTTCAATGGAAAATTCTTCTAAAGGACAGACAGGAGTTATTTGTCAACCCTTTAATGCTTTAGTGGATTGAAAGCAACATATACTTTACCTACATTTATTCTAAAATCCTCAGTATGAATACGCAAAAGCTGTGAATTGCAGGTAAAACTGTTTCTGTGTAATTCCCGAGCTGCAGATGCTTATGTGACTTGATGCGATGTAGCTGAAGTATATATGCACTTTGAAGTAATGAAGGTAGCAACACGGTTGTGATAAACTGCTGTATCCTATTAATTAGAAGAAATTAAACACTATAAAACTATTTTACTATTGGAAGAACAGGAAAACTGGTCTTAAAAGACGCATAGGAGAATTTGTAGTTTCAAATGCTTTAGATTTTATAAAATAATTACTGGAGATTTATTTCTTATTTCACTAGCAGTGGACGAATTAATTCTCGCTCTCCTAGTTTTTAATTTTACTAATTGTATCTTCACTGAGACACTGTACATAAAGGTAAATGAGTTCATGTGCTAAATAAAAAAACGTTTTCTTGTAAAAATTTAAGTTTTAACTTTGAGGGCGGCTGATGAACAAGTGTTGATGATCACACTCTGAGTATTTCGAAAGGATGACACTTTATGTGTAAAATCGATTTTGTCCGAACGATTGCTTCACTCGAGGATTTTATTATTCGACTGCCCATCTGCGTGTTGTCAATAGGATTGCCCCGATCCTTGCGCAGTAGTCTTTGTTGTCAAAAGGGTTGAGCGTCTATCTGCAGTCCACAGATGGCGTAATGTTGCTGAGATGTGAGTTCCCTGCTTCCTGCTTTTTATACTGGAATTTCGCGCAACATTACGTTGAAAATAGCTACCGCTGATTTAAGCTGCACAGCTAGTCGTTCTGTAGTTTTCACTTTTAAATACCATGAGATAAAAAACTGATTTTGAGCAGACCTTGATATGTGTTATACGTTTGGCTGTACTGAAGTGTATTGTCAGTCTATGTCAAATTCGAGATTAAAAGGTTAAGTTTTGTTTGTTGTTTGACACAGACGTAAAACTTAACCTGCAAATCTCGAATTTGACATAGACTGACAATACACTTACGTATAACACATATCAAGGCCTGCTCTGAATCATTTTTTTTATCTCATGGTATATTCGCCTGCGCCGCTTTTGGAGCCCTGTCGCGGGGTAATTTGTAAGCGCTATACATGGCCATGTTTTCGCTACCGAACTCAATGAGTAAAATTAATAGAAAAATACATTTTAATAAATTTTTAAAACAAATCATTATTTGATTTGTCACGTGTTAGCTATATTTATCTATAAATTCCTTTACCTACCTTTAGGTCATCGCTATATCTCTTAGTTAACAATCGATCACTATAAAAGTATATTTGAGGCCCGTCTCTAGCATCAGTGAAGACGTCGCGGATTCTAGTTTATGATGTTATAAATGGCGCCAACAAGTTAAACTCAAATATACTGATATAAGCCAAGAAACTTGTAACTTCACTTTCTATCAACTAATAACAATACGATTATTGAACTCCCTATCAAAATGAAAGAAAGCAATACTTGTAGCTGGTTTTATTAATACTCGAACATTACTACCATCGATCAGACAATTAGCATCTTTACTATTACTACCTCACGCAGGGTACCCTAAATAGTTTAACTTAAAACGCTCGTAAGTCTAATGGTTACACAGTTTTTATATGCAAAAATATCATCAGATTCTAGCTACAACACTTATCTTTGTGCCGATATACTCGCAGACATTTAATACGTCCCGTTACTTCTAACACATGTCAGCTTGACAGGTTCCAACCTCGGCTGTCATTTGCTATACCTCGACCCTCAATACTGCGGTAGATTAGCTTTCCAATACTGTCCGCCTAATAGTTGTTGCTATAAATCGAATTTCCAGGTAACAAAAGGCAAATTCCATATTAAACTACATACCCTGTTCACAGGCAATAAACTTCGCAATCGTTGTATTCGTGTTTCCCAGATCGCTTTACAGCTTGAATATAAATATTCATTGGAAAAATGACATCTGCTTAATGAACTCCTCTACAGGAACGGCTGGCTAGTAAACCAATTCTTTACTATCACCAAATCAGAATAAATGGCGAGATTGTCATTTACACCCCACGAAAAACTCTTGCCTTATTTAAAAGCTGATATACAAATTTTCTCTCAAACAAAACCAACCTTGTTTTTATATCTCCTCTAGCAACGAACAAAGCCAATCTGATATTAATTTTATCGCGTCACTCTCACTAGATTCCTCATTCAACACTAGTATTAATATCAAATGCTTTTGACACGTAACAAACTCCCCCCTTACCAGAAAGGAAAAATTTCAACGAAATTTTTAACTAAATAAAAACTTTATCCTAAAAGGATACATACATATACGCTAGAGAGTCGTTAAACCGTCTGTCATAAGACGTCTCTAACAATTAATCTAAAAAAAAAACCCAGTACCCACACCACAAACAAGCAACTACACTGTAGAGACGGTGATGACCCCAGGAGGAACCCAGGACCAGATCAACCCCACGACAAGGATCAAGATTGTTCGTCGCTGCTGGATGTAAATGCTGCGCCGGTGAACAACCCCGTAACAACCTGTCGTGAAGAAGCTCCACCCCCATGAACCCCACAAAATCACTCCAAATCCCCCCAGCGTACCCCCCTGACAACTTCCAATAAACCCCCGAGGCGGAAGCACACCTCCACACAGTTTCAGGTACTGTCAGACCGAAAATAGTTAAGCCAAAACGAAGAATAACCAGGATCTTTCTTTTGACAACCCTGGGGAGAAAGCAACCCCAGTGAAAGAGGGTTAAAGAAACCAGAAAAGTGAGAGGCAGAAGCCAACATCCACACAACTCTCATACGCTCCGACGGAGGGATTCTTCAGCGCCCTGAACGGCCTGAAGAAAATCCCCACCAATCTTCATCCACATCCAACAATCACTCATCACCAGAGATTTCATCCGCACCAGATCAAAGAGAAATAAAAGAAAACAAATTGTCATTCATCTAAGTAAACAGTTCATTCAAAACAAAATCGACATTCACTACATTACAAGAGAGAAATATAGACAAAGCTTTAAGAAGAAAAGAAGGCGAAGAATGAAGGACTGGTCATCTTAAAAATTTTGTTTTGTAGGGAAACATCCTATATCCCCAAACTCCAAGGGATACCTAAAAGAAACGAAGAAGTTGTACTTCTTTAACGATTAATCTCGTTACCCTTATGTCTCCCTAGGAAAACCAGGATAACGTAACGCTCTTCCAATACAATCAAAAGAAAACCATCCATTAACATTTCCCAACAGGGAACTCCCTATACGTTATACCCAAAAGAGGGAAAAGAACAAGATATTAAAGTTTCCCAAATAGTGTCCTACCCTACTGTGCCCTTCCAACCACCCTATGCTTTACAGGAGGGAAAGCAAGATAAAAATGCTCCCTAAAGTGACCTTCCCTACAGTGCCCATCCAACCACCCTATGCACATCACACATCATTAATTGATCTCAGAGTTATCATAAAGTTTCAAATCCTTGGCATGCCAAGTCCCCTTTAATATTTTTCCGTCAGGATCTTTGAGTTCATAAACCCATCGTGAAAACTTTCGATTAATAATAAACGGTCCTATAAATTTTGCAGCAAGCTTGGAAGTAAACTGACGAGCAGCATCTGATAACACATAGTGTCTACGCAACACTGCTTGATCCGGAACGAACTCGAAAGGTCGTCGACGAAAGTCATAGCGAGTTTTTGACTTTTGATAAGCCTTATCCAAACGACGTTTAACATCAGCATACAGTTGCTTGAGTACTATAGAACGATTATCTAAATCTCTATCCCGATTAAATTGAATTTCCGGATTTCCATCACCAACTACCGGTTCGTGATTTAATATGATTTCTCTGCCAAAATTAATGAAATATGGAGTTTTTCCCGTAACTTCATGAACTGAGGTACGTATAGCACAAACTACATGAGACAGATATTTATCCCAATCTCGATGACGATCTGATACATAAGCTGTCAACATAGTTTTCAGCACTCTGTTTATACGTTCCGTAGGATTAGCTTGAGGATGATAATTGGCAGTAAACGAAATCTTACAGCCATACTTCTGATTTAAAGTTTGAAACTCATGACTGCGAAACTGAACGCCATTATCACATATTATTCGCTTGGGAACCCCAAACATCAAAAATACGTCTTCCTCAACAATACGTGAGATAACCTTAGCTGATGCTGTACGGAGCGGAAACACTAATGGAAACTTACTAAAACAATCAGCCACTACGAATATATACGCGTATCCTCGTACTGAACGAGGTAAAGGACCTACAATATCACAACAGATTAGTTCCCAAGGCTTCGAAATTAATGAATGTCCACCCATATACCCTGCAGGGGCTCTCTGTTCTGGTTTAATTCGTTGACACGTTTCGCAACGGCGAACATAAGCAGCCACATCATAACGAAGTTTAGGCCAGTAGTATCTTTGTGCAATACGATGAAAAGTTTGATTAACACCCGTATGACCAGCGGTCGGAATATCGTGATTTTGTTTGATAACTTCTTGGCGTTGAGTCTGTGGAACAACCAGTTTCCAATGATCTTCATCATCTGCCAAGTCTGGATAATCGGTTCGAACATATTTATACAATTGACCGTCACTAACTCTCCAATGGGGAAATTTTCGAGGATTGTTAATAACAAATCGACACATACGATGATACCATGGATTACCAGCAGGACCAAACTGAACGTTAATAGCATCAATAACAGGAACAGCACGAGACAAAGTGTCAGGCACAACATGTTCTTTACCTTTTCGATGAATAATGTCAAAATCATATTGTTGAAGGCGAACTGCCCATCGAGCGATACGACCAACAGGGTCTTTAATACTATTAAGCCATTTTAAGCTATAATGATCAGTTACTACCGTGAACTTAGTTCCCTCAATATATGGTCTAAGTTTTTCAATAGCAAAAAGGACAGCGAGGCATTCACGCTCTGTTGTGCTAAAATTTCGTTCGTTTCTAGTAAGCGACCGACTAATGTAACATATAACTTTCTCTCCATCAGCTTGATGTTGAGTAAGTACGGCACCAATACCATAACCAGAAGCATCCGTTTGAATAACAAAGGGTACAGAAAAATCAGGGCAAGCTAATATCGGAGCAGATATCAAATGTTCTTTAATATCACTGAAGGCTCGTTCACAATTACTATCCCAGAAAAATTTCGCATTCTTGCGGAGCAAGGATGTAAGAGGTCCGATAAGTGAAGAAAAATTCGGAACAAAGCGACGGTACCATGACGCCATACCAATTACACGACGTACTTCCTTCACTGACACAGGAGTAGGAATACGATTAATTGCATCTACTTTTTCTGGGTCTACTAATAAACCGCGTGAATTCACTACATAACCGAGATACTTAAGTTCTGGCTTACAAAAATGACATTTATTTTGGCTTAATGTAAGACCAGCAGCTAATAACCGAGACACAACCTCACGAAGAGTAGAAAGATGTTTTTCGAAAGTTGGCGTACAAATTACAATATCGTCAAGATACGTAAAGACATATGGTTCCAAATCAGCACCAATAACCCTATCAATTAGGCGTTGCCACGTTGCCGGCGCCGTATGCAAACCAAACGGTAGGCGGCGAAATTGAAATAACCCCCTATTAGGCACAGTAAACGCTGTTAAAGGGCGTGAAGAAACAGCCACAGGTATCTGCCAATATGCGGATTTAATATCAAGAGTCGTAAGATAATGTGCGTCACGAAGTTTATCCAAAGTACTTGATACATATGGAATAGGATAAGCATCAGGTTGACTGACTTTATTAAGTTGGCGATAATCAACACAGAACCGATAACTACCATCTTTCTTTTTAATCATTACTATTGGAGATGACCAAGCAGAAGTCGAAGGTTCTACCACTCCCTCATCCAACATTTTCTTTAACTCAAGATCTACCTGTTTCTGCAGAGCAGGAGAAATAGGATAATATCGCTGCTTAATAGGCGACGATGTGGTTTTAATCTCATGTTCAACAAGATGAGTGCATCCTAACTTATTTCCCATTTTACTAAAAACTTCTTTGACAAAACAATCTAATTGTTCTCGCTGAACTTCAGATAAATGTTCTACAGCCTGTATTGCATTAATTTCCGGGATCAAGTGATCTTTCGAGAAGGTCCATTCGTTAATTCTAAGATCGGTTACAATACCCATTCTACGCAAAAAATCGCATCCCAAAATCAAGGTATGGGGTACGGAAGGCACAACTAATAACTCACAAGTACAAACTCTATCGCGAAGCATAAGTGGTACTGTAACTATACCTAATATTTGACATTTTGCACCGTCAGCAACATTACATGTCCTATCTTTACTTGGTGTAAGCCTACAATGACCTTTCAACAGCTCCCATCCCTTTCTACCAACAACAGTATGCGAAGCACCCGAATCTAACAATCCAAGAATCTCATTACCAAAAATTGAAACTTTAAGATACGGTCTCTCATCAGGACCTGCGTGACTTAAAATATAATCTAAAACAGCTTTAGAACTAAAATCCGAATTATTTACAACATTGACCGAAGAATTTTTTCGACACCGCGCTATTCGGTCGTCTAGCGGCGTCGACCCCCATTTCCCGAACATGAAGGGCATGTACGGACAGTAAAATCAGGTCGTCCACAACCATAGCAATATTGTTTACTATTTGCTGAACAGTTACGCGCAAAATGATTCGGTTTATCACATTTCCAACATCTCAAATCAGAAGGCTTGGTTGAATTGATTACGTTCGGTGGGTTATTACTACGAGTTTGAACGTAACCCTCATTTGAGGATACATTCACTGTATGAATCCTAGCATTACATTTCGGCTTTTGATAGGCTAGATCGGGTTCTAACATTCGATTTCCCTGAGTGGGAGGTCCACGGAACCGTTGTGCACGCACATGTGCATCTTCAACAGCTTTACACACTCGAAGTAATTGTGAAAAGGAAACTATGTTCTCTAAAGCCAGTTGGGTTTGGAAATGTGGTAATAAATTCCTACGTATTAGATTAAGGCGCTTTGTTTCAGAAGGCATCGATGGTAACCGATGGAATAAGTTTTCCATTATCGACACAAATACGGTCACGGGTTCATCGGCCCCCTGAGTACGATTGCGTATTTCATCCCATAAGCAAGCTTCATAATCACATGGAAGAAAAGCTGAACGTAACGCATTAACTAACTGGTCCCAATTATACAAAGTATTTTTAACCGATCGATACCAAATCAAAGCATAATCGGTGAAAAATTCAACAGCCGAAGTAAAAAGTTGTTCCTTAGTAACCCCACGCGCCATTCGCAATTCTTCAATACGCTCTAGGAAACTAGACAATCCCGATTGACCATCGAAACGAAGGTTCCATTTATTCATCGGAAGGTAATTGTTATAACGTGGAGTAGCATCAATGACTTTAGTGCTGTTCAAACCAATAGGTGTCGGTAACGTTTGAAACTGTTGACTATCAATTACATTTGAATAATTAAAATGGTTTGGTGATTGATTGGCTTGTAATGGCTCATCGTCAAGGTCCATCAAGTTAACTGTTTGTGAACTAGAAGGAACTACAGGTTCATTTTCAGATGTCAATCTGGACTCGAGATCGTCCATAGCCCCTAAACACCTATTATATAGCTCATCTTTATCATCTGCTGAAGACCCCTCAAAAACTAACCGTTCTAGTCGATTTGAAATATGTACCAAGCGGGTCTGAATACGTTTATAATCATTACCACCCCTAACAAATGACTCAGAAGCTAGTATCTCTTCCACAAGAATGTCAAGCTTCCTACTGCATATATCCAATTCTTCTACGTTATTCAATTCTACTTCCGGGAACGAAGCATTTCCCGTCTTCTCTAACCTAATACGCGCTCTCAGCAATTTACGCTTTTCCGGCATATTTCCCTTACAAACAACTCCCCGTATTCGTAATTCATAATCTATCTCGTCTACCAATAACCTATCAACATCCATTCTGATTCCTCAAAGTAAAACCCTTTTTACCACAAGTATACCGTTTTATGTATTATTCTCAAAGTAATTCTTTGGTTTGTCACGTTCTGACGATATTTTTCCACTTACATAAACGAGTACAGAAAGTTATGTATAACTATTGTCAGTATTGCACCTTTCTATTATAGTACGACCTAAAGGTATATGTTCCAATCTTGTTAAAGCCCCCGTTAGCTCTTCAAAAATCTTATTAAAGCCCCACGTTGGGCGCCAAACTTGTTAGCTATATTTATCTATAAATTCCTTTACCTACCTTTAGGTCATCGCTATATCTCTTAGTTAACAATCGATCACTATAAAAGTATATTTGAGGCCCGTCTCTAGCATCAGTGAAGACGTCGCGGATTCTAGTTTATGATGTTATAAATGGCGCCAACAAGTTAAACTCAAATATACTGATATAAGCCAAGAAACTTGTAACTTCACTTTCTATCAACTAATAACAATACGATTATTGAACTCCCTATCAAAATGAAAGAAAGCAATACTTGTAGCTGGTTTTATTAATACTCGAACATTACTACCATCGATCAGACAATTAGCATCTTTACTATTACTACCTCACGCAGGGTACCCCAAATAGTTTAACTTAAAACGCTCGTAAGTCTAATGGTTACACAGTTTTTATATGCAAAAATATCATCAGATTCTAGCTACAACACTTATCTTTGTGCCGATATACTCGCAGACATTTAATACGTCCCGTTACTTCTAACACATGTCAGCTTGACAGGTTCCAACCTCGGCTGTCATTTGCTATACCTCGACCCTCAATACTGCGGTAGATTAGCTTTCCAATACTGTCCGCCTAATAGTTGTTGCTATAAATCGAATTTCCAGGTAACAAAAGGCAAATTCCATATTAAACTACATACCCTGTTCACAGGCAATAAACTTCGCAATCGTTGTATTCGTGTTTCCCAGATCGCTTTACAGCTTGAATATAAATATTCATTGGAAAAATGACATCTGCTTAATGAACTCCTCTACAGGAACGGCTGGCTAGTAAACCAATTCTTTACTATCACCAAACCAGAATAAATGGCGAGATTGTCATTTACACCCCACGAAAACTCTTGCCTTATTTAAAAGCTGATATACAAATTTTCTCTCAAACAAAACCAACCTTGTTTTTATATCTCCTCTAGCAACGAACAAAGCCAATCTGATATTAATTTTATCGCGTCACTCTCACTAGATTCCTCATTCAACACTAGTATTAATATCAAATGCTTTTGACACGTAACACACGGTCAGTGACCATTCGTAGCTCCAACGCCATGTATCAAATTAGGGAGGAAAAAACAACACATTTTATTGAAAATCTAATTGCATTATGTAAGTTAAGACAAAACGCTCAGTGACTGACGGAACTGCAGAAATACGTTTATACTATACCAAGACTTGATAAAAAAACACTGTTGTGGCAAAAGAATAGTGGAAAGTACCAGTAATGATTGGCTTACATATTATTTACAAAACCTGGAGTCTGACGGCCTTTTTCCCGTAACCGAAGGTATTGCAGTGGAGTACTACATTTTACAGATTTCCTAAGGCTGATTAATAGAGGAAGTTTCTAAACAATGCAATACTTTGATCTAATTAAGGTATACAGCATATCAGGTAATGTATTATTAATCAACATATATTGTAATTGCCCCACTCCTTATAATAATTAGGGGTTTTAAATACAAAATAATTACTGGCAAGAAAAATTACACTTTACAATTATTAAGTTTCAACTGAAATTCACCTGCCAAACTCAAGGCAAATTAAAATAGTGTAACAAAAATTACGACAAATAAATGGTTTATTGCCTTTTTCTTATTTTATCTATTTGCAATAAATTCGGACCTAGCTCCGTAGAACATGAGACAAAATTGATTCAGGGGTGTGGATTCATAAAATTAACGAAAACTTCGGTATGCCAAATAACTTGTTGTATGACAAATACTCGCAAATATTTCGGGCAAATGCACAATTTCATCTTACATTTAGCTAACCTCTAAATTTGACTTAACAAACACAATGCTTTGCTAGTGCACAAACCAGCATACATTGAATTCTAAAACCACCAAAATGGCAAAGACGCGTCAGGTAAATATTAATCACTGTGACGTAGCAACTGCTAAGTTCGTTTTGTTTCTAGCTGTGACGTAGCAACCGACGCTCGACCGCTTTTTGTTTATATCCGTCCAAAAACTGAAAAATGCCGCGTCATTTCGCATTTTTAAGGGACGCTATCTAAATTTCTGTAAACTGGACGGCTCTGGACCATTGGAATATGGCTCTCCACCTCGTAGACAGTCTGATGTTGATGATCCCCTCGAATTAGGGCGCTGCAGCAAAGGCCTCCTGCGAAATCCTACCTTTATCGGGATCTCTTGGACGCTGAACACACTCCCCAAATGACGCCACGGGAATTATGGACTAGGGAATCGCTTGTTGGTTGGTTGGTTTCTGAATGTCCTCCCTATTCGTAACGGCGCTATTCTCGCTCGGAGAAGCTGCTTGCATAAGGAATTGGCCCCTCGAGGTCACTCTCACTTGGACGATCTGTTCTGCTCGCTTATCTGCTTCACCTGGACCTCTTAACACCTGGCGAACTATACCCACAGATGTACAGGACACTCGTGAATAACTTTAACCACAATTGGTATAATTATTTATATAGTATTGACTTTACTATGTAAGCCAATATTATATTAATCTCTAATAGACTGCTAAATTACTCTTACCCATTCACTTCAAAATACTTTAAATAAAATATTTGCCTTAATATTTTACTTTATTTGTTTGACTTGGCTAGCTCAGTTTATAACAAAACATTCCATCTCATGTGGGTACTTGCATTAGAAAATTCTATCAAAATTATTGTATAAAAATGTTTGGTTATTGAAAGTTATTTCAGAATGACTTTAAATCTTTCAACTGTCACTGTCAACTTACTAATATTGACACTTCGCTGAAGTTATATTTAATTAACACAAATCAGTTCCAATATGTTGAAAAGAGTAAGTATTTTTGTAAGTAACTGATTACACCATTGTTAATACTAATTAATGTTTATTAATTACATATAAATGGATATCTTCCACTTTTAAAATGGCTCCAATTCTCCTGTAGAAAAACAGCACAAATATAACCAAGCTATGTTGTCACATGTATTTGAATCTTCAACCAGGACCGACTTCAATTAGAATCCACAGTGTGACAATGAAAAAAATACCATCGAAGTGTCACCCTACTACTCCAAAAGTCACCCAAGCTCTCATAGATTGTAGATCCTTTATTACATAAAACTGCAAATCCAAAATGTAATTTTCTTTACAGCAACCAACATGGCATCCAATCCTCCTATTCCATTCCATAAATATCGACCCTCACAATGGATTTGTGACAGCAAACCCAGTGAAAATCCAATTCACAGATATCCTCACCTCCACTGTGACTCGCACGAATTCGAACCAGCAATTCCCGATCTAGGTTATAATTAATCAATTAATAAGTATATGCCAGCATACCCATTCAAATTATTCACAGGTAGCTACTTATTGACAGAAATCCACACCACAGCTCCTCCAGTGAACCCAATTAGTACGAACTCATCTCACCAATTCCAAGATTCGTAGTTCTTCCTTTATTAACTGTATGCTCCCCTTCTTCACATTAAAGCCCGTCTCAGTTTTTAAAATTCTCGTTTATTCCAATTTTTTTACTTAATTTAGGTCGTTGCGCCCTTGTATATCATTCCATTAATACACTTTGATTATAAAAGGGTGTATTTAGTCATTTATTTTCAATACAAAATAAATATGTCTCACTTTTTAAAAATCGTAATTAGTTGTTCTCTAATAACAACTTTTACTATAGCAATTCTCAATTTTAAACAATGCTTTAAACTAACATGCTAGATTACTTTTTACTACATACAGTACATTTTCCTAATTAATCTGACAAATACCAAATAACTTATTTAAATACTTAGCTTCTGACTTTCATACTGTTTCAGAATATCGTAAAGTGTGTTCTAATTATTTACTTTTTAATTATAAATTGCCCTTTGCTAACTTCAATAACAATTTATTTTTTAATCCAAAGAAAATAATTTGAATTAATTTTTTTAACAATAGATCGGCAGTCCTAGTCTGCAACTATCACACTATAAACTTTTTTATTTACAATTTTACATGATAATTGAGAAGCTCACTGTGGCCCCAACACACAATTTTCAAGCTTGTTTAGTTGTTAATAATAAATGACAGTCAGGTCTCTTAGCAACTAGATTTTCAAATGTTTATAAAGGAAATTAGGATTGATAACATGTTTAACCTTATGGACTTCAGTTTTGTTGCCATGTCTTTAGCTAACCACTAATACATTGTTACTACATAAGCTTTGCTTTTAAATCACTTTTGTTGATAATGCACTGATACACGGAGTTCATTTAGCATCTCATTAATTGTCTTTCGATCGGTTGCCTTCCATTTTCATTGCTCTTTGCAATTATTATTTTGATAGCACGGTTTCATTTACCTTTCAGCTAATTTGCCTTTTGCCGGCTTATACACTTTACTACATAACGCTCATATTCTTTCTATATTTAGCAAATCATGTTGTATTATTCTATTCACATTATGTCTGACATTAATAATCTCAATTCCTTCAGTTACAAATTAAATTACATTAGCCCTTCCGAACATTTATCGTATCTGAAACTCTGAATGTAACCATTATAAAGCCTGCTTTGTTTCATACTAATTTTTATCCCTCAAATGGCTAGTTACTGCTGCTCACATGAAGTGCATTTATTAATGTAAAGTATTGATTATCGCAATAGATATTTAATCCTGGGCTCATGTTCACCTTATTCATTTAGTTAATTAGAGAATCAGAGTTTCTAGGGGCAGTGAACCATCACAATATACCGATTGTTTCACTTAAGGTCCGAACATAGGAAAATAGTATGGGAAACCGTATATGCAGATTCCTGCTTGTCGCTTTAATTGATGGAATTGATAGTGGTATCAATCGAAAGAGAAAAAAAATGCGCTTAATTTGATACTACTCTGCTGTATCAATATTTTTTATTTTATCCACAAAAAGCAGACCAGCCATTATCAAATTTGTTTATGCCAAAATATATGTTATTTTCTGTCAGTTATCAATTCACGTGTTCAACTAATTACTACAAATAATAATACGGAATATTCTAATGAAGAGAGGGTACTTATTATGAAAACATTTTACAGTGGCGTCAGTTTACACACAGGACGTGATTTATTCTCGTTTACATTTTATAATCGACCTATTCCACAAGTTTGTGAAAAAGTTTGAAACTACCGCAAGTGTAGCAGCAGGTAATTCAAAATGTAGCTTTAATATTGCAGTTTAAACAAATATTGAATCGAGAAATTAACATTACATGCAAACGGAATAGACGAACCAACGATGAGTTGGAAGAACTAGTTTTGAGGTTGTTAACTGCTGATGAAACAATCAGCATAAGATGAATTACTCGAGAGTGCAAAGTATTGATACGGTCAGTGCATAAAGTTCTGAAGAAACATGGTTATCATCCCTACAAACATCAGTGCCATCAAGAGATATTCTTAGTCGATGAAGAAAGCCGATCCTGTGAAATCATGCAGGAATGCTCAAACGAAAATAGGAACTTTTTGTGGCCAACCTGCTTTACAGATGAGTGTACGTTCACATTTATGTGAATAAACCGAATACGCAGAACACTCGATACTGGGCCGAAAATCCCCTTATAGCTCTTGAAACAAGAACGCAATTCCCACAGAAAATTAATATTTGGGCTGGTATTTTCAACAATAACATTATTGGACCGTTTGAAATAGTTGGAAAATTAAATTCGGATTCTGATTTAGAACTTTAAATCGATCAGATTGGCTGTGGATGAGGAAAAGTTGCATGTGAAAAGTAAAAGTAGTACTGTGATTACAATTTAAAAATGATAACTTAAATTAATGTAATAACTGTATAACCACTATACATTGTTACAAACTGTTCTGTATGGTGAAAATGATTGTTATACAGCTTGATATAATGCTAAAGGGTGTATGAAGGAAAGATGTAATTGTTTAACGTAACACAGGAATATATTCACGATATACTCACTATATTGATAGTTGATATTTTAACGGCTACATGATTTTCTAGCTAACAGTCAAGGCACGGAGAATGCCATTGAATTCATGGTTATAATTACAAATATATTTACTGTAGCCGAAGAGCATATGATCTAAAACCGTTGTTTTATAATTTACGATACCAGAGGATGTATATTCACATTAGTCTTGATGCGGAACGAAGCTTCTCAGAGCAGGCCAAGAAAAACAAAAACATGTAGTTAAGAAATTATTCGCGTTTGTATACAACAATAAAATATTAAAAAGCTATGAAAGAACTAAAGAAAATGGTAGAAGATAAACCCCATTTACGACGTGTAACAAGCTTAAAGGGTTTCAGTATCGCAGCGTGAGAGTGGGTCTTCGACTAAAATAAGAGTAGGTATGCTGGTTCGTAATAGTCAAAACAGTTACACCTGAAAAGATGTGGGGTCAAACGCGAGTTACTTTTATGAGCGCCACCTGGTGTCTGCCGGCAATTCAATGAAAAAAAAAACCAAGGAAATGCCCCACGGCGTGGTGATGGAAAATATGTAGATTCAATATCTGGATCTATCTTGTTTCGTGATGTCTGGAAGCTTACCTTAATATAAGAATACGCAGAACTTCGATTCACAAATAAAAATTATACAGTAAATTTAAGACCGCAATTAAGATAACGTGTATACACATACATGTATACGGGCACTAGAGGTATAATGTAACAAAATAATACCTAGAAATTGTACATGCTCATGAAGTCACTGCACGCGATACGGAAAATGTCTAGCAGATATTGATAAACTGTACTAACTGGGATACGCTGGAACACTTATTGCACAACTACAAACTTGCTTATAAAACATAAATAAAATTCGCTGTAATTCACGCATGTAGAAAGTTATTAGCCTACATATAACATTTTTAAATTTTGCCGTATATTGCACGTGGAAAAAGTGCAAGACCAACCTAATTAGCGCAGTAATTCAATTTACGGCAAAATTCGAAAATCAGGGTAAACTCCGATCACCGCGCACTGTGCGAAAGTTCAGCAATGCTCTAATAGCGACCAAAAGAATTATGGCTTCGACGACGACGTTGTGGTTTACGGCCGGACTTCGATGAAATCAAAACGAACAGATCCAACACTGACGAGGGCCTAGTTGGCGTCGTTCTATAAAGAATATAAGCCTTTCAAGGCAGCATCGGCTTGTCGAATAAAGAGTGGATGACGGCAGTTCAAAGCTAGACTACCTACGAACCATCGACGTTAATCTACACGCTGGTAATGAGAGGTTTCTCCAGGGCTACGTCGGTATACTGGGCGTCGATATACATTGGCAGAAAAGTTGATGGCCGAGCGATACAGGGGTTGCTTTAAATGCACCCGATCAATGGATCGAGATGAAATTCTACGGCGCGATCGGATTTTCAAATTGATAAGCTGCATTTTTGTAAGTAGAAATATTTGACAAAGGATGTAATTTGCCAAACTTCGTACGAAAAGCTTTCCCAGACAGCTACTTTCACGGAACAGTAACGCTCACATTACGCACCACCTCTCTGCTTGATGTTAAATTACTGACCAACAGTACGGTGTTTCTTGCGCTGAACTTGAGTTGGAACGACTTTCGCGGTTTAGTCGCCTAAAAATAATGGCAGCGTCAGTTTCTAAGTGGATTTAAAAATATTGTTAACACGGTCAAGGAACTTTGTTTCGAAATATAGAAGTTATTGAAACGTTTAATAAATATATACTTTTCTTGGTGAAGTAGCATTTAAATTGCAATCGAAAAAATCGCCATAATCGCATACAGCGTTTTAAAAATTGCAGGTGAATACTAACTTTACACAGATCTCAGGAGATAATTCCTTGAAAATAGTGCTTAACTAATTCAACTATTAGTAACAGTTCATATAATCGAAACTCTTATTAATTAGCTAGCTGCATAGATCTATTAAACTAAAAAAAACGAGCAAGGTCAAATGAGTTCCTTTTGTTGCGAGGTCTGACTCAATACTATGGAAATACATATTACGCCAACCTCTCACAACTCCAAGGCACGTTCGACCTGCACGCGCTACTTTATTAGTATTCCGTTCATTAGCTGATAAAGCGGTGGTGCTGAGCTTATTCCCTCAATTTCGATCAATTATCCTGGGAATTGGGATGCAAGTCCCAAAATGCGGAACAACGCAACTCAAGCAAAAAGCGGAGAAATAAAGTGTATCAATCGCCGAAGCAACACGAATGTTAACGGTCGACAGAAATCCCCGAACGAGATGACGACAATTCGCCGGGGTTTTAATATTTGATATTTTGGTAAATGTCAGCCAAACCATGTTATACGAGATTTTTGTTCTTGATGCTGCCAGGAGCTGTCTCATATTGGATTAAACAACGTCGTAACCTTAACATGTGTTCCACCATTGAACTCGAAACGAGCGGTTTCAAAGACCAAGAAATGAATTTCGTGATCATTAAAATCCTATCTCTTTCAATGGGTTACTTCTCAGCGAACATTAAATGTCAGCCGCTTGGGTATGAGCGATACGTCAATGTCTTTTTTTTAATAGAACCGGCTCTTTAGAGTTACCCTTTAATAGTAAATCTGCTGTTGCCTTTGAAAACGTTTTACATGGATATTATAGCGATGACAAGTTAATATTCGAATCCCTAAATATAAATAGTACTGACTGTACATCTTAGAGCTTGAATGTTAAAACAAAGGAATATTTTATATAGATTACTTAGTGTGTGGAAGCTTGAAATTATAATATTTGCAGTTTACCCCAAAGAGCAACGATAAATTCTGCAATTATTAAATGTTATGATTTTAGTTATTTTTATTAGCTTGCAAATAATAAATTATATAGGAAAATACCTGTATATTTTAATGTTTCACTAGCGCCCTTTATGAATTTTTGTAATAATACTGACTACTACTTTTAAGTTCTGTTGTCCCATAACACTATATTTTTAAATTTTAATATATATTGTAATGGTTTTTAGTGTAAGGGTTTGAGATCAGATTTAAAAAAAGGTTAAAATAATACAGTATTAAATTACAAAGATGAATTTAAGTATTGGAAGGGTATCGAAGTTATTAATATGTATTTGGTAAAGAAATTAAATAGAATTAAAATTCAATTGAGTGATGCTATATAAGAAACGAAAAGATTCTAACATAATTTAATTATCATCTGAAATAAAATGGAGGATTAATAACAAATACCTATTCGAGAAATATCATTCAACATAGTGTGTGTTAAATAAATATGATACAGATTATATGGAGTGTTGGATTTTAAAATATATACAAAACCATATCACTAAGGAGAGAATAATAATTGTTATATGTAAGATAATTTGGTAGAAAAACCATGTAATACCTTTTAAGCGGCTCCATTTCTAAAATAAACCCTTTATAAAAAGTTAATCTGTTTGGAATGCAAAGGGTTGCGAATTAAACTGAGAAGAGAACTAAAATAAAATTTTAAATGATTTAAAGATGTGGAGATGGTAAGGACAAAGAAAATGGATGTGGTGAGAGTGCCATATGTAATACAGTTATAATCTACAAAAGCAATTTCTGGAATTGGATGCAGAACTAAGTTTATTATCAATCAATTACATTATATGAATTGGATAGCAGGAAATGGTTTTACTGGAAGTGGTTTATATCGAGTTTTTTAGCATAGTGCGCGTCTTGTGGTGTAGATAGAAGGTTTTCCATCTATTGGAGTTCTAATTCGCCAAGCTTGTTATTGAAGTGACATCTTGTAACTTGCATTTAATCGAGGTTCGTAATACTAGGTCGTCGGTGGCTTGAGAATTTTGGAAGGAAGACGAGGAAGACGTTTGCTGCTGATCAGTTTTTGGCAGTTCTGTTGAGAAGTCTTTGCGGTTTCTGGTGTTTGGTTGAGTTCGTACTGGGATTTGTCTGGACGCTGGGAGATTTATGTGAGACTACCTGATGCATTTGGCTTGGTAAAGGAGAGTATCGAGGTCTATGGACAGGTGACGAGCTACAGGTATTTATATGTAAATATTTTAAGAAAAATGCAGAAAGATTGAAGTGATGTAATTTAAAAGGGGGAGTGCTTACTATTTGATATTTGTTGAATGACAAGTAACGTAACGAGGAGGTATTTGTAATTGATTGTGCACTTGCATAATTTAACGTGATAGTGACAGACGTACAAGTTGTCACGAAATTAAAAAATAAATTTTCAGGAATAAAAGCAGTCTTGATTATGAGCGAATCCGACCTGTGTCTCCAGTTAAGAGTAAATGTTTTCTACTGGAGCTAGAGATATTTAGTAATATTGATAATTCATAATTTATGACAGGGAAATGGGTTACTTAAATTAATTTTAAAAGAGAATTGATTGAAAATAAACTAAAGTATAGTAAAAGTCAGACGTAATAGCTAAAGAATAATAATTATTGTTATAACATAAAACCATTTACATACATAAAGACCATTATAACATAGTCAATTATAGCAATATCTAGGTACTCAATTGGGGATTTCGTATTAATACCAGTGGTCCATTATAGACATTGTAATCGGTTTGAAAGCCAAACTTGGGATGCAATAATCATAGTTAAGAATTAAAATATTTTTTAAATTAAATATGATGAGATACGTAAAACACTTTAATGAATAAACTCAGTGTGCTTAATAAACTGTGAAAATATTAAAATTACTGACAGAGAGACTGCATACAATTTTAGTCAAAGGTGAGGTAAACGATAACAGTCTCATAAATAAAAACATTAAAAGATGTTAATTCATACAAAATACAAAGTTCATACGAATAGCAATATGAAGATGACAGTGTAACTTGGAACAGTACCTTTGGACACATGAAGTTGCGCGGTAGCTGAGTGAAATTAACATAATATTCGATTTCTATCGTACAAACCGTGATCGCCGGAAAATAAGAACAAAGCTGATGATTAACTGTACACATTTTTTTAATATTTTTGTTGCTTTAACGATGGATTTACGTTTAAACTAAGTAGGTGATGATGAAATACAAATTTAATATAATAACGGTAATGGCATTTACATAAAAATTTTCATGGTGAAACAACAACATCTCTGTCACCAACTGAAGACCTACGTGTATAGTTTTTGCAATTATATATAAGTTTGTCTGGTATCGTCTACATACCTCAAGCAGCAGCAGTGGAGCAACTTCACTGAAGAATGAGGGTAGAAAGCTTTGCAGAAACAAGGTTGAATAATATCAAGTTCTTAGAGCAAAGATTCTTTCCTCAAATAAGCTTTGTATGTTCATAAGAACTACGTATTTTAATGTCCAGAAATGGGTTTCCAATTCATCAAATTCTGATATTTAAGTTTCACTATTAACATCATTTTCTTATTACTGCAATTATTATGATTGGTAGAATGTACAATAACTAATATTATTGAGCTCTGTGTCTTCATAGCTTAATTGCTACGGGCACTACATGATATTAATATTTTCTGTACGTAAATTTGTACTTAGGTCTTCTCTATATGCAATCTACTTAGAATTTACATTGCCAAATTCACTGAAAGTAAAACTAGTATAAAACTTCATTAAGGAATTTATGACATCCGACAAGCAAGCTCTATAACTTTTACGACAGTCATAATCGGAGTTATAGTTTACACGGAAAAAAGTATTTATTCAGTATAAGCTACTTTTATGAGATCACATAACATGCAAATAGAATATGCGCTAGGTAACTTCAAACCTAGTGCTGTACATTCTCTTTGGACTTTAAAATACCAGTAGCAATTCATACTAAGCACAAAATATTTATTTCTATTGAAATATAGTAGATTCTAATTTTCTGTGTTATTAGAAATTGTTTTACTATGCTCTTAAGGGCTCCTATTAGGTCAGGTTACAAATTCACACTTCATTGTTTTTTATGCAAGCGGTGAAGGGATTAGGAAACTCTTCCAACATCTTCTCGCAAGTTCAAGTTCGGGCCACAATTAGGAAGGTTTGTATTTGATTTTGTTTGCCACTATTTCGTAAATGCAACAGCTTCAAGCATTGACGGCCCTTGGAAGACAATTCAACGACGTTGCTTATAAGAAGCAGTTCACGCACTATCTATCAATCTGAAATTCTGTTCCCGTCTCACTATGGTATAGTGGAATTTCATTTCAAATAATTCTACTTTCATGCTGAATTTGTTTTTACTTAGTTTTTCACATTCTTATGTGTTTCTCGTATTTTATGTTCTATTTTTTTTTACTTTTGACTTTTCGATTCTGCCGCTGTGTTTAAATTTTTAACGTTTTTAAATACTCGTACCGTTTTCACTAACCCTGTGTGTTACTTTTTCTTAATACATGCGACGTTGCGTTTGTGGTTTATTCAAATTAATCCACGTCTTTATATACTGAGTGAGTACTAAGGACAACTAACTTATAGCTCTAGAGTGGCACTACAGGAAACGCCGTTTCATATAAAAGTTTATAAATATTCTTTGCTGCTTTCTTAAAGCTTTCATCTTTAGTTGATTGACTGGAACTGGATACTCTACAACGGCTCAAATGTACCAATTTTTTAACCGGTCTGTTGTGTAATACCCCAGTATATAGTTTCTCCACTTAGGCCCACATTGTAGGACAGCGTATTCTACTTCGCTACGTTTTGATTTATCACTTTCGCCCTATTTTATTGCCAGCTAGCTCATATCAATAAGATCTCTGGAACTTTATTTACTTTAGTCGTTATTAAGAAAAACCGCTGATGAAACCAACCAGACGTTAACCTGAATTCATGTTTACTGAAATGCGATTTTCTTTTCACAAAAATAAAAAACAGACAACACTTAATACTAACTAACCTAAATACTAACCCACGAAGCAGATGTCTTCTGCACCGCATTTATTTCAACAGTAATGGACGTACACTTTCAAAAACTGCGCAAGCGCAATACGCACCGAACCATACAATTAAATCACTCGCATGCACCAAATACAAAAAAGCGCACCCAAAAACGCTTGGCACTGTTGTGCCACTAATTGCAGTATAAAATCGCCCACTTGCAGTTATGAACAACCAACACCAGTTGCGCAATATCTGAACTTGCTTATCGCCTTCGCTGCTGCTTCGTTTGTTGACTTCTTGCTTCGAAGTCGCCAAATTGCATTGTTTGCGGGACTGCAACTAACTTTATGCCGTTTACTGGTTGCTATTTTACCGCTTTTTTTCGCTTATAGTTCCCAGTAAAGGTTGGTGTGATTATATTGTTGACATTATTTTTATTTATTTAGATGGCCAAGTAAAGCGTGGTACACTCACTCCTGAAGGGCCATATAAGGTAACGTCTAATTGGTATTTAATGAGAAGGATTAAATTTCAAGTCAAGGTGTTAATCTTAATATCTTTATTTTACACTTTTAGGGTCAATACATTACGTAGCAATGAAGACTAATAACTGTGTACTATAAAGTTTCATAACTGCGGTTATGAATATAGCATATATTCAATATAAAAGTTAAATTTAGGGCGCTGTACTCCATATAGTTGTTTAATCTGTAGCACGATAGAGTATTATAGTTAAGATATAGTGGTTCTTTTGCTTAGATTTAAGATATTTTAATGATTTTGTATTCACTCCTATTGACATTTCTGGGTTTTTGTATTAATCGATCATTACAAAAAAGACGCATTTCTCTCATTGCCTTTTTAATCACCCCTTAATCACTTCCTCTATCTCACCAGAATATTTTTTACATTTATTAAAAGTTGTCTAATCTAAAATTTTTCGGAACTACTTTGAATATCCTACACTTCGACAGCTACTGCTTTGAAATAGAAAAGATACGTATATTCTTCAAAACTGTTAATTTCCTTAGAAAAACTATGAACATAAAGCTACTTGGATAGATTGTATGTCTATGGGGAAAAAACGATACATTCACGAATCTGAAATAGATAATAACACACACTACCATTTCAGTACCCTCCAAATGCTGTGGTAACCCACATTTATGTTTAAATAAAATTTTGTTGCAGTTTGAGTTGTACATAAAACAATTTGGTCGTCGAAGTACTTTAATCTGCCAGTTCAAACTTGTTTTTTTACGCTCGTAATACCAGGAAATCCTTCACTTGATTGTGAAAGTTAAGTTATGTATGCCAAGGAAGTCTCATCTTCAAGTTAAAATTGCCCCTCACCTAATTTAATTTTTAATTGTGTACATAGCTGTCACAAAGCACATACGGCTTACACTTCCTGAAACTTTTCCTAATATCCATCATCCTTCAAAGTGAGTATTGTAGAAGGAATATCGCGCTTATAGACACAATTTCAGTTTTATTTAGAGATGTTATCGTCTACTTACGTCGACAAATTCACCCCTTGGCAATCTTTGTAACCAAGGAACAAAGTTACCTTATTACTTTAAACGTGCACATGAAAGTATAGGAAGTTAAACTTTCTAATATACACTGTAGTTCTGTGGACTGTAATGTCGTTTGTGATGTTCCGTGTGCGAGTTAAAAAAAGTGAAACTACGTAATAAGATAACATTGCTGCGCGCTTCTTTGTTTCTTGCCGAAATTACTCCTTCCTTCAATTGCGCTCGCAATTACAGCATTCTGAGCTTAACTGCACACAAGGAATTAGGTTGAGATCAACTAACAGCACATGTACACTGTATGAAGTTTAATAACGTTAGTGTTTATTAACGTCTGGTGAAGGCGAAGTACGAAGCACGTACGCTACCCAACATGCTCATTGCAGGAATATTAATATTTCATGTGTTAAGCTGGAAATAAACTTAACGCAATTTGCATGTAACTGCTTTTTTCCTTGACTCCAGGGAGGTTCTTAGCTACTTTTTTTATAACTAGATTTGCTATCGTACTTGTCAATTCTGTCTAGAGGCAATGCTTTTAGACAGCCAGAGGCGTACACTCTGCTCAATTCGATTTTCGTCTTAAAAGTAAGATATATCACAACTACCTTTAAAAAGTAACACAATTTAGCTTACCGAGTAGAATTTCTGTATAGGCTTACTTATTGCTGGTAAGATACCGTTCTGTAGAATAATATCAATAGGACATATTATGTTATATATATATATATATATGTATTTCATTAAAAAAAGAAACAACTTTACATCTAAAATATATATATATATATATAGAAACCGTTAGTTTTTATTGATATAGATTATGCTACCCTCGTTAGTGCCTTTTGCACATAAGTGGCATGCCGTTTGGTCGTTTGGAATAATAACTCGAAGTTATAATTTATCTTTTAATGACCTAGATAGTGATGGGCTTATTCGAATGAAAAATAACCGGTTATCCGGTTATTGAAATAACCTATCTAACTCGGTTTTCGTTCCAAGTATTCGAATGAAAAATAACCTCATCCTGATACGTACTACGTGCCATATCTCAGCGACCTGCGAGTGATCGAAATTCTGTAAATAATACGTCATTCATAACTCATAAGCATAAACAAAGGCTGATTGTATTGAAAACACCATTTGGGCGTCTCGCTCTACAGTTTTCTCCCTTGCTTCCTTGCCAGCTGAGGCTCGCGGTCGATCAGTCGTCATATGATATGAACATAAATCAATTTTTTGCCGCCTTTAACCCGACCGATCGATAACAATAAACGTTTTACCACTGTTTTTTATTGCGCTTAGCAAGCAGTTCCGCATATTTCTTTCTTTCTACACTTACTAAATACCTCTTAATTTCCAATACATAACACATAATGTACATATTATGTTTTGCTAATTCTAATGCAGAATAGGCAGTCGCAAAATTCATACAAATACAACAATATATTATTAATTATTATTATATTATTATAAATCTCCAGCAATCCAAAACAATAAAGGTGTATCCAGATATATTTCATTCAAGTCCACAATTACTTATTGTACAAACTTCTTAGAAATCAAATAAAAATCATTTATACAATTATTATAATTAACGATTAACTGAGTTCCTCTGCTATCTGCAAGTTACGATGCCGATGCAGATGACGCTGAACCGCGTAACCGGCAAACCGGCAAAATCGAAACGAATCGAGAGCCAAAATGTATTCGAATGATTATTTAAATAATCATTCGGTTATTAATATCATTCGAATGCAAATAATTCGGTTATGAAAATTGTCCGGTTATGCCCATCACTAGACCTAGATATCGACTCTAATATAGAGTTTGTGCTAAATGTACATCTGCAAACTTATACCATTTAGCTACAAATGATAACTCAAACAGTTCGTTTTATTTTATTTGTTAGCTACAAAAATATTGTTCTTTCAATTTTTGCCCGTCATACCGCCAAAATGTGGTAGTAGCTGAGAGGTACAGAACAATGCTGAAAACTGTTAAGCGCTATCTGCTGGCCTGAAGTCCATTAGTTTCATCTGAGAGGCGTTACCCGCGTCTCAAATTACAACAGTGTTTGCAGCAAAGGTAGTGTAAATGCACTTACACATACTGCCTTCATCTTACTGCTGAAGTCGGGCTAGCGTACAACATAAAGTGATGGGAATCACGAGTTCCAATGAAGTGTGGAAAATATTAAAGAAGCTATAACTAATGAAAGCGAGAGATAGTAGGTGGCCAACTGGATTTGATGTTTAGGGCCAACAAAGGGATTTTAAATATCGTACTCTCTGCGGGTACCATGCTAAGACCTGTCATAGTCGTGAAACTCTTCTTCAATTTCGATGATCAAGGTTAGCCACCTACCCCCATGGAACCACAACTTTGTGATATTAAATAAGACGTTGGTCTAATGTTAAAAAAAAGACAAAGAACTAATGAGAAATGAGACCATTAAGGAAAAAGATACTGTGAAGGACTCTAGAAAGAGTGTGAATATTAATACCAAGAAATTGGTATTATTCCGGAGAAGAAAACTAAACTGGCTAAATATATTTATTAAATTTCTACATGGAAAGCAAAGGGAAAGAGAAAATTGCTGGAATAGCATCAATACATAAAAGGTAGTATATAGGACTACTGAGAATTAGTATTACCTGTTCAACTGAACGCCTGCATGGGAAAGTAATTAAAGAGAGAATAGAAAGTTAGTAGTAGAAGATATAAGACAGAGTGAGATCAAGGCCCAACGCTTCTGCATCGACAATGTTTTTACGTTAGTACTGCTGGTATAGAGAAACCAATAGAGTATAATAAAAAAGTTATAGAAAGTATTGGAAAAGAACGGCATCTGATTTATGTAAACGCAATTTAACGAATGTATTATGGAAGTGAAGGCACAGAAAATATAAAAAAGCGTATCACTTAAATGTACAAAACGATTGAACCAGAGACACTCAGTTGGTCTCACCTTTCTTAAGAACCATTGAAAAACTTGGAAGAATAAACGTAACCGTATGAAAATACCTATCCCGGAAACATAATTGTATAACCTACTATTCGCAGATGAGAGCAAGTGATATTTGGGGGAGATAGTGAGGACGTAGAATCCAGTATAAGAAAATTAATAGAGGAATATATTAAGATCAAGGTAAATATACGGGGATGAGAACAGAAGACGGCTGCACAGAAATGAGCTGTAAGAATACCGATAGCAAAGGGGGAAATTATAAATTACGGAATACAGAATAAAATCAAACAAAGGGAGAAGCATAATGCATGTTAAACTCCACATTAGGGAAGGATCAGGTATATAGTGAAACAAAAAACATATATCCAACACTAAAGCAGGAAGCACATCCATATATGTAGCAGATGTATGGATATTAGATAAAACAATTAAGAACAAACGGTATTTCCAGAAAAACAGTTGTGGAGTAGCAACGATGGGCAAAATCAGAAATAACCGCAAAAGTTATTCGCACAAAATACAGTTGTACGCAGCTCGTATAACTATTAATTCGGTAGAGAAGTAGAAGGTGATGTTATTAGCTGCTAGATATCATTGTGTTGCTTATTCTTATCAGAAGATGCTCGCGACGTTTACAAATCAGATGTCTTCCCCAGCTTCCATGAGAATTTAGTCCCGTTTCTTATATGAACTCACCGTACTTTTATCTGATTGGTACGCATAACCTGTAATCGCAACTGCATATTTGCTTTACAAAAAAACATACAATGAAAAGTACTACGGACCATTTTGGCTAAAGGTGCTACCTTGCGTCACGGGAAAGTAATCTTGTGTAATGATACAACCATAAGGGTGTTAGAATTAAATAGGGATTACAGTGGTTAAAAATAATTTGGATTTATTCATGTATAAGGTGGGAGTATTAATGGAAAATAGCTATTTAAAAAAACAGATGGATTTGAAAATAATATAATATTGTATAAATTGTAGTTTGAAACAAATGACAAATACTTAATTTGAAATAAAATAGAAATTTAGTAGGTTTACCTCAAAAATATTAAGACTAGAGTGTATAAAAAGGGATTTGATATCTTTCGGAAATTTGTTTTAATTTTGAAAATGTAGTAAAACGAATTTGGTGTATAAGTGTTTTAGATGGTGTTTTATCCACGCAAGAAAGTTTAAACGCGGGAATGCAGTTCGAGCATTTAATTTTCTTAAGTGGACAAAACGCAACTAAAACACGAATGCAATACGACGTTTTATCCAACAACTCAATAGATATCTAAAAAAAATACGTTTTGTATTGACAGCCATGAAAAGTCATAGTGACAATTTGGAAAGTACCGAAACATCACATTTTATACGCTTGGCAGTACTGAAGTGTATTGTCAGTCTATGTCAAATTCGAGAGGTTAATATGTTAAGTTTTGTTTGTTATTTGACACAGATTGACGCAAAACTTAACCTACAAATTTCGAATTTGGCATAGCTTGACAGTGCTACCAACAATGCAGTAGTAAGTGACATGATTTTATCCCACTAGTGGAATAAAGTAATTTCATTATTCCACTAGTGGATAATGTGGTACTTTAGACGGTTCATAAGTGTGGCTAAAACTTCAATTATAAGGTGATTGTGGATAAAAATATTTAAAATAACCCTGTTTCTTATTGGGAAATGTTTTGAATAATAAAAAAAGGTATACTTAAAATCTACGTGGTGAATGAAAATTGAATTTTAAAATAACAAGAAGAAGCAAAAAATTAAATAATATTTGGTATCTGGTAAAAAACTAATGAATAGCAGAATTATTCTACAAAAGTGAATCATTGAAGAAATAGTGTTTGAGCACTAATCAGGATCGAAGGTACAATGTTTGTAGCCTTCTCAGTTTTTCGCTATCTGGAAAACCGCTGATCGCCAGCTCGCCTTGGAATTTGTGGACTGTATGATTGTAGGTTTCACTGAATTATACACACGTTGAAAAGCGAAGGTAGTAATTTATTGCCATAAATTAACACGAACAGTTTAACATTTACAAAGAATTAGCTTTCGGAGTGCGGACCGGTTTGCATGCTGCCACTTTGACAGATGAAACGTAAGTGTTTTTGGAATCGGATGCCGGCGAGGCAGTCTACTGCGCACAGTACGAATTCAGAATGTAAGAGAGGCGGCAAAAGTTTATAAAGTCCTTAACATACCGCCCGCCTTGGAAAGGGTAACCTTTCAAATAAAACAGTACAGAGTTGACATGTAAAACTAGAGTAAAACATGTAACATGAACACACATATATACAAAGCCTAATAGTACATGGATCTTAATCTAGTACAAGAAAACCCGAACAATGGGGAGCCAAAAGGCTTTACGAAAACTGCGCTGAACGCTAACGCACTAGTACACAACACTAGGTAGCGGGCACAATTTAGCGAAGGATCGCTTCACGATCCCTGACACAGTGTTCACTGACGCCACACGCGTAACGCCGTCAAGGCCAGGGTGCAGCTCGGTGACCCGGCCTAACCTCCACTTCAGAGGGGGTAGATTGTCATCCTTGATGAGGACCATGGAACCAGGCTGGAGGTCCGAAAGATGCGTGCGCCATTTGGTGCGCTGTTGGAGCTCCGAGATGTACTCCTTGCTCCATCTTTTCCACACATTCTGGTGTAGTTGTTGTATTCTCTGGTATTTAGACAGCCGAGACTCGACTATCTCAGTAACGTTGGGATCAGGCAATGACACCAACGGACGACCAATCAGGAAATGAGCAGGAGTCAAAGGCTGAAGGTCGTTTGGATCAGAGGACAAAGGGGACAGGGGTCGGGAGTTTAAGGTCGCTTCCACCTGTGCCAACAAAGTGCTAAATTCATCATAATTTAGACTAGCGTTACCTATAACGCGACGTATGTGATGTTTGGAGGACTTGATTCCGGCCTCCCACAATCCGCCAAAGTGGGGACTGTGCGCGGGTATAAAATGCCAAGCTACTCCGTCGTTCGCGACTGATTCGGAAATAGAAGGGTTTTGTTCCGCGAGAAAATTGCCTAATTCGATTAACTCGGAATTAGCGCCTACAAAGTTAGTGCCGTTGTCTGAGTAGACATGGAGCGGTTTGCCTCGTCGAGCCACAAACCGGCGAAAAGCCATTAAGAAGGTTTCAGTAGAAAGATCAGCGACCAATTCAAGGTGCACTGCTTTTGTGATAAAACAATAAGCTGTAACTCGTTGTAAGCGAGCGAAGCTTGAATACTGATTGAACGGAAATGGTTCAACAGAGGTTACAGGAAGACTCTGAACTTCTTTTTTGAATTCTGGAAGCTCAGCACGAACATGTTTGGAAGCAGGCCAAGATGCCTCGCCTTCGCTTAGCCAGGTGGGACCATGCCACCAAAGGCTTAACAGACCCAGCGGGTCAAATATCTGCGATCTTTCAGACAAGATGCTACGCTTGGTAGCCTTACTACTTGTAGAATTTGAAATATGGGATATTTCAGACAAGCTGCTACGATTGGTAGCCTTACCACTTGTAGAATCTGAAATATGGGATATTTCAGACAAGCTGCTACGATTGGTAGCCTTACCACTTGTAGAATCTGAAATATTGAACATGGAAGTAGGCCAAGATGCCTCACTTTCGCTTAGCCAGGTGGGACCGTGCCACCAAAGGCTTGACAGACCCAGCGGGTCAACTATCTGGGAAATTTCAGACAAGCTGCTACGATTGGTAGCCTTACTACTTGTAGAATCTGAAATCTGGGATATTTCAGGCAAGATGCTACGATTGGTAGCCTTACTACTTGCAGAATCTGAAATCTGGGATATTTCAGGCAAGCTGCTACGCGTGGTAGCCTTACTACTTGCAGAATCTGAAATATTCTCTACTGATAAGAATCTTTTCTGAGCGATTTGCAATGAATCGCCCAGTACCTCTACAGGCTTCTTGAAAGGGATAGAGACAACGAATCGACCATTCGCTTCTCGTTGAGTATTTTGCACGAAATGTGCCTCACAGGCGTTCTCTTCATTTGTGCGAACCTTTTCCTCTGGGTAATGTTCGAGTTGCCAAAACCTAGCAATGGGGTCAGAAGCATCCTCGATCGTGCTAAGATTGCACTGTACAGGGTACGCAGAAGGGGGGCCTGTAGGGCCAGAAACAATCCAACCAAAACGAGTCTTTTGGAGGATGGGAAGATTTGGGCCTAGACCAATTTTTCCAATACAAAGGAGCTGCCAGAAAATGGGCGAACCAATCAGAATGTCGATGGTGCCCGGTTGGTCGTAGGACAGATCTGATAACTTGATGTTATCAGGAGCCTTGAAGCTGTTTCGCTGGACGCGAAAACTTGGGGTAGCACCCGTAATCTCATCGAGAACAAGACAGGATAGGCCAATGCCGTATGAAGTGTGAGGGGCTTGCAGCTTGATATCACACCTAGCCTTGATTTGAGAAGTGGCTTTACTTAAGCCAGAAACAGTAACGTTGACTTCGCGAGTTGGAAGCTTCAACCTTTTACACAAATCTGAACGTATGAAGTTCGATTGGGAACCGGAATCCAGCAGGATTCGCACAACGTGAGGCGTACCATCATCAGCGATGAGTTTAGCGGTAGCCGTAGGTAAGAGTACCTGAAAAGCATTCGAACAGAATGCAGAAATCGATTGGTTTAGTTCAACAGGGGTTTCTGCCGACATCGCAGATCCTGGTTGACTAGAAGAAGCGTTCTGAGGCTTATCCTCATGAAGAAGTGTGTTGTGCCTTGATTTGCACTTTCTACACGTATATTTGGAGCTACAAAGGCTCGCAAGGTGACCCTGAGTTAGGCAATTAAAGCATACGCGGAGCTCTTTTGCCTTTGACTTTCTGTCAAGAACAGACATCTTGACAAACTTATCGCATTTGTACAAGGAATGAGATCCTTTACAAAGTGGACACGAAGGGGTACCCGACACAAATGATTTAGAATGTACCTTGGAAGACTTTTCGGGTACAAGCTTGCTATCTTTTACCTCTAGAGTTTCTAGAAGCTTTGCTGTATTTTGTAAGAATTCCTTGAACTCATCAAGATTAGGCAGGTCAGAACTTGACCGGTTTCTAAGGACCTCCCATTCACGAAATGTAGTGGGGTCCAGTTTTTTAGAAACTACATAAATTATAACAAAATCAAGAAGCTCGCTTTCGGTAGCTAATGATTTGATTGCTGCAAAATGCTTGAATAACATATCGCTAATCGTACGTAATTTAGTTGCAGATTCCTTACTGCAAGATTCAAGCTCGAAAATGGCCTTGAGGTGGTTATGAACCAGAATTTTTGGATCATTGTATCGATTGCACAATGCCTCCCAAGCTAGAGTATAATTACCCGCAGTAAACTCTAAACTTTTTATAATTTGGCTTGCATCACCCTGTAAACTAGCCTTTAAGTAATGCAGCTTTTGAATATTAGTTAACGTTTGATTCTCATGAATTAAGCTACTAAATATCTCACGAAATTCTAACCATTCTGAAACACTTCCTGAATATTTGGGAATCGAAATTGCAGGAAGGCGTACAGCTTGATTATTGCAATGTGAACTGCAATTTGACTGCGTTGATCTTACGCTACCATTAGGAGATCCAGAACGATCTGGTGCAACATCAGACTGTTTGTTGTATTCATTAATCAAACATTTAGCTTGTGATATTGCGAAAAAATAAGAATCTTCAAATTCAACTTGTTGCTGCATTTCAGATTCTGTATCCTTACTGTTTTCTAAAATTTGTTCATGAACCGCATAATATTCCGATAGCACGGTGGCTATAGCATCCAATCTTTCTTGCAATTGAACAATCTGAGCGCTAGATAAGAATTGATCTTCTTCATAAATTGTTTGCAAAGATTGAACGTGATTTGCAAAACGCGTAAGCTTGCCTTTAATAGAGCCACGTGCTCTTACAAGCGGATCCATAATTGTTGAGATTAAAAACAATTTAACAGATCGAACTAACTTTTCGTACGCCTCTGGCGTGAATTTTGTACGCTTCTGGTACGCGGACCCAACGGGTCAACTATCTGTGGTATTTCAGGCAAGATGCTACGTGTGGTAGCCTTACTACTTGCAGAATCTGAAATATTCTTTAATGATAAATCCCTTTCGCACGCCTCTGGCGCGAATTTGTTTATAACGCAGACAGCGCTTGCTAGCAACGCGAGAAACTCGTAGCTTACGACGCAGAAAACGACCTTGGTACAACGCGGGAAACTTGTTGCTACGACGCAGAAAACGACCCTGGTACAACGCGGGAAACTTGTTGCTACGACGCAGAAAACGGCCTTGGTACAACGCGGGATTATTTATGAAACATGCAGGGTATAACGCTAACAAACGTAATAGCTTGGCATTTCACGCAATTAAAATGTTTATATGACTCATAAACCATTTGTTTACGCAATAATACGCAGCTGAAATTATGCACACATGCAAACACAGACGAAATAAACCAAATTTATGCATAGGAAAATCAGGCTTACATTTGATATTGGTGTGTGCCGCCTTGCCGGTTGTCTGTTCCTACTACCGTCTGGCTAGCAGCTGCAATGCCCACGTGCACGAATCTTGGCGTTGATAGCACCGTCTGCTGTCTTCCTTCCTCTCGTTACGGGCACCGCATGCGCCCTCTTCGTTCCACGCGTTGCTGCGAATTTGGACGCTGCTTCCTTGCGGCCGATTGCATGCGATGCAATACAAACTGAATATGCTTTGTACTTGCCTATGACCAATGTTGTCGAATGCTGTCGCTGTTTTGGACCCGCAATGACCTAATGTGGTTTAATCCGGTTCTGTAGGACCAATGTTTGAGCATTAATCAGGATCGAAGGTACAATGTTTGTAGCCTTCTCAGTTTTTCGCTATCTGGAAAACCGCTGATCGCCAGCTCGCCTTGGAATTTGTGGACTGTATGATTGTAGGTTTCACTGAATTATACACACGTTGAAAAGCGAAGGTAGTAATTTATTGCCATAAATTAACACGAACAGTTTAACATTTACAAAGAATTAGCTTTCGGAGTGCGGACCGGTTTGCATGCTGCCACTTTGACAGATGAAACGTAAGTGTTTTTGGAATCGGATGCCGGCGAGGCAGTCTACTGCGCACAGTACGAATTCAGAATGTAAGAGAGGCGGCAAAAGTTTATAAAGTCCTTAACAAATAGAATGGGTCAATTTATTGGAAAAGTTCATTTGACATATTACATTAATCAATGTGGATTACGTCAAGCTGTTTGTTGCTAAGCAAGTAGATGTCTGCAGGTTTGCTCTGTTCGCTGGGTGCTGTCAAAAGTAGGAGTTTGCTGATCTTGGACGGTTAGGACGTCTTGTCTGTCTGTGAACCATGCATTGCGGGAAGGTGCTTGAAAGGGTCGAGTAGTAGATTAAAAGGAGGTTTACATCTGAAAAAGTTGTGCGGACCAAATAAGAGGTGCGTGATTTCTTATTAAAATCATAACTAGGAACGAAATAAAGACAATTGAAAGGTGAACTAATTAAGAAATAATTACTTACTTTGTTTATAACATTGTTGTGTACCGTTGTAAAGGTTGGGTTTTTGTCACTTCAATTTCAGATTTGTTTTGATAGTTGGTTGATATAAGTATTGTGACTTGTGCAAATAAGATTAAAAATATTAGAACATTAATTTTTCAGAGGTCAAGTAATTAGATAAAAGAACCCACCTTTGATTTTTCAGGAGCTATTTCTAATAATAATAATTATTGACATTCCAATACATAATAGGGCAAATTTGTAATTTAAAAACAGATTGATATCAATATACTGAAGGTTCAGTTCACTTGCTTGACTGAAAACCCAGCTGACTTGCTCAAATGGCATTAGTCTTCCCAGAAAGGAAAAACTTAAAACTTGTGTTCAGCAAACATTTTAATTGCAAAATCAAAGGGACCCTAATATTGTATCTACGATCGGAGATGATATGTATGTCTGCAGGTATAACGTTTAAGCCTAGGTCAGAGAAGGTAACCTGGAAGGTTGACAGAATAACAACCACAGAGTTCGGTAGCCCATTTCGAGCTCGGAGCTCGAAAGGTTTGGTCAGGCGTTGAAATTCAGCCATTGCTAGGAATAAACCAAAGCCAACGAAAGAGTCAGGGCGATGCGTGATTCTGGTCCGATAAGAATTGAACTTCGTAGTCTCACCATGGTATTCAAATAACAGAAGCGGAACTTCAAGAGTGTAAACACAGCAGGAGTTTTGTTATTTATTTATTTATTTATTTATGTCGCACTCAGCCAACAGCCGTTAGGCCAATTATAGGCGTCGCTGTGCAGTTATGAGGACTTCCAACCCCACTAACGACTGTCATGATGTTGTATGACCGCCGGGACCAACTTTTTTCCGTGATAGCCGTACCACCAGGCGCCGAGAGATGCAGCCGTGGAACTCCCATCCAAGTTCTCCGAAACAACCAAAGCGCTTTTACAACCTTAATATTACTTCTGCCCGCTATGATATCACAAAATCGAAAATATTTAAGCCGCACCGGCTACAAGCAATACGTGGTGTGATGTTCGCGTAAACAACAACCTTCTTTCTTCACGCGGTTCGACTGTTTCGCGTTCAGCACAAAATCATCCCTTCCAACGGCTTCACAGTGCCGTACGCTCAAAATTGAACGCGGATAAAAACGCATATCACATTCTAGCGGACATAGTCAATACCAAACACTTCCGGTGGATTTACGCAAAAACTTACCAGCACGAATACAGGCATGAATCCCGCATGCAAGAAGAAAGGTAGTTGAGCGATGAGGACCAGAAACCTGGAAAATGCTGAGCGATGAGGACCAGAAACCTGGAAAATGGGGGATTAGCAATTTGGAAAGCACTGGCGATTGAGAAGCGAAATATTACAACCTAGCTGTTAAAAACACATGCATCTATCACTTTCTCCTTAAAATAAGCATGTCGTTAGAGCCCTCATAAACGAAAAGGGACTGGTTACCGGTATGGGTTGATCTGAACTTGAAGCTGATAGTGCTACTAGTAAAATGTGTCGCGTATAACTACCTATTACCGTTACTAATTAGTCACTCGCCTTTCTACCACGAATATGAAACTTTTCGATGTTTGTTCTACTATAAATGTGGCTATATTTCGCTGCATTTGAAAACTGCAATGCATACATGATGTACCTGTTACTTTTTTTTTAAATCTAACTTTCAGACGTGTTTTTTATCTGAGTCATTCTTGTTATTTCAATGAGATAATAAATTCATTCACTCACTTCGCTGTTAATAATACTTCGAAGCAACATCATTACACGATCAATAAATCTGTTGGAAATAATTCAGAGCAACGAGCGGGGTCGCTCGGTGGCACTTTACGCCGTCAATTCCGACCAACATCCACGGAACTCGGTTAGGTAGTGAAACGTAAAACCGGCGCGTGTTACACCTAAAGGTCTACGGTAATTAAAGGGCAGCTATTAGTGGCCTCTAATTGCAATACAGGAGTAAATTGCCCCAGTTAATTTTTGAACGCGCGTGGAGCTACTGGACTGGAAGTAGGCAATACTAGTGGCTTAAATGATTTTTTTACCGGGTTCTGTTTGGCTTCCTTCAATAATTTTGTCATATTGCAATGTGTTTTGTAAGGTACCAATATGAGCTAATTAAAGTTACCATGCTTACCATGTTTGTTATAACCGGAAATATGAACGTGTTCCGCCTCCGCAATTTTGATATTATGGATTAAGCAATTACAAATTGGTTCCCAGATTTAATGCCACAAGAGCATATTGTTATTAACTTTATGTATGCGTGTTTTCGCATCATAATTAAAGCTGTGGTTAACTACGATGTAGTCAATCTGATTCCTCTTTGGTTCCAAATCATCTACTTCGCCTTGTGGTCTAATCTTGATTAACTCGAACCATGTAGCTCTCATAACTATACCTAAGTCTTGGTGTGATGGGGTCAGTCTTTCTTTCCGCTCGTTATTATGCCCCAGTTCGAGATCTCCCGTCAAACCCCCTCGACCTAATTTACCAATTTTGGTGTCGAAGTTATTAGGTTTATGTCATTGTCCTCTTTTTTCCGCATTATATTTCTTATCCGCAGTGGGAATATACATTTGTACAATATTTATTAGGAAAGGACGTTCTTGTAGTTGCTGCAAGAACTTCACTATTCGATATTGGTTAAAAGTTGGTCACACATTTGGTTTATTCTGATGCTATGACTACTGCTACACCCCTGTGGTGATATTGAACACTCTCTGAGCTCCCATAATATTATAGAATACCATAATTCCTATTACATTTGCCTCCTGCAGGCCATCTTAGTGAATTTATTCCAAGAATATAAATATCTATAGTCAATTCATTTCGTAATTAGTTTTATCGCGTTTCCTTGCCATACACAGGCTTCTAACGTTGCTGCGTATATTATAGATCTGGATGTTTTGAGGCGGAAGATTCTTCGCACCCATCTAAGGCCTTCCAGGGACTAGACACCATGTTACAGGGGTAATTACTGCTTATGACAGTGTTTCAGGGGTCACAACACAAACACAGCCACGCGTATGCGACCAATGCTTTGTTCACTTCGCTAAAAAATAGATTACGGTAATAAGTAACAAACCAATTCGACAATAAATTGGGGTCGGTACGACGGTAAAATACCAAAAAAAATTGCATAAATACGTGGATGTCTACTAGTTCAAAATAAGAGATGCTAACTTAGGTTAGTACCAGGGCGCCACGATATGTTGTATTGAGGACTTATTCAGCTGTCGAACCACTCAAACCACGAAAGGTAATACAAGATTGATCGGAAGTGCGTCACCTGAAATACCTTTCAGTTCTGGGTCTGCTTTATTTCGAACCCTCTCTGCAAGTTGCTCTATAGAAAAATATACAAAAATATGCAGTGTGCACCAATTTATTTATGTAAGTCGATTAATTAGGCACCCATACAGGTACCATTGAATCAGCATTCCTACACATGAAAATTCAAAATCAGCGCGCCCTAAGTGTTGTCACTATATGCAGTCTAACTCAGAAATTTCCGTTTATACTAGCAAGCGCCGGCTTAATCATTAATTAACAAGTTGCAGCCCCGAAGGGGCTTCATAATTCAGCTGTATTGAGACATTATAGAGTAAGATTCTGGGGTATTAAACATTTGACTTCAAATATATCTAATACTCGAATACCTTAAAATCCATTTCACCCTATTCTAACTCTAGTTAGATTGTTTCGTGTTATCTTCTTTTCCATTTATTCTCTGCCTGTAATCCGAAAATTCATCGTAATCTGAAAATTCATCGCTTTTCTATTGAATTCGTATATGTAGTTACTTTTGTATTGCATTTGCTGTAGGCTTTGTCGTGGAAACAATAAATATTTTGGCTTTCAATGTATGTAGCAGCAGCTGTAGCGAAAAAGCTCGTCTTTTGCTTGTGGTTACAAATTATGAATTTATTTAAACTGTGTATTAGGTCATCATATATTTGTGAAAACGGTCTGGCAGCGGTTCACAGACATCGTAATCAATCGAAGAATTTCGACATCGTGGACTACTCATTGTTTAGGAAACCACGCAAGTAAGATCTTGCTAAACTCCGAAAAATACTAGACAATGAACAGCGCTGTCTAAATAGAATTTGCGAGGTTGGACTATACTATCACTTCATCGGCAGTCGCGTGAGCGTTAATTTTGACTGTTTTGATATATAAATTGCTTTTGTTAATTTTACTCAGATATTTTATTTTCTGCTTGTAATATTGACAAATAAGTACCTATAATAAAACTGAAGTACATTTTTTGTTAGTTCAAATCTTTCTCCACACATCTTTATCAATTCAAATATTACTACAAGGTCAGTGCATTGTGTTGGTACTTGAAGCTTACTCCCAGTATGGTAACGTACTTTTTACTGAAAGTTCTAGAAACAATATTTAAAATTCTATTTATCTGTTTTGGTTTAGTAAACAGAATTAAATCCAGTTGAATAGCAACGAATTTGAACGATAATGAAAATAAATATCGAAGTTGGGGTTGCCTAACCTCAGTCGATCAGTCGTTCTTGCATATTTGGGGTGTTCAGTGAAGTGTAAAGTTTCAGACTGTCGTTAGCATAATGGAAGGTATCTACATATGTAAGCCTCAGACAATTCACTTGGGGGAAAACTTATTCATTTTATGACAAGATATTTTAAAAAGTTTATTTTGATATTTTCACTAAATTTCTTTTGCGACTCTATCGATATCGCATAGAACTAACGAAAGTTTCGCATAAGGTACTATAGATATGTATGTTGAGCTGTTGTTTCAGTTAATTTAAAATTCACCATTGTCATACAGCATAGTTTGTATTTAATTGGTCCAACAATTTAAGTACAGGCAACAGTTCAAGAAAAGTGTTCTTAATAAGAACGCAGTTAGTAATTTATATGAATCATTTGATAACCACGGCTAGTTACCCCTTCATTTATTCCTTTTGCCGTTTCAACTCATTTTACAGCATTTAATGCTTTTTTAACCTAGTGAAGAATGTTATGTGCAGGATGTACTCAATGGTTCTCCATAGCTTAAAAAATAAACAAATGGAAGTTGGAAATATGGAGTTCAATATCTTTAGATTATGTCAGTATTTCTTGCCATATCATAAATAGACAAAGCGAGAATAAGACGTAATTAATTGCATCAGTCCTAACTTAAACAGATTACATGTGTCTAGTAGTTAATTGCTACTATAATAATTGTTATATGGTCAATACTGTGCCGATGCATCTCGTTAGTAAACGAAGAACTTGCAAAAGTCATTCCAGACTATTTAATTTGGTGCTCCCTAATAATTATCTGCAGTACCTAGTTTAATTAATATTAGGATTAAATGATATGACTTCTAGAATTAGTTAGAGCATCTTAATCCGTTCCCGTCTGGAACACATAATCGTCAAGATGAAGCCGAAGTAATTATAACTTTCCGTTTTGAGTTTCAACGAGTTCGCCGTTGTTTCATTTTATCGCGGTTATGAACAAAGATTTGGGTTTATACTTGCTTAATAATTCAGTTTGTTAGCTTCGGTATTCATTTTAAACTGTATTCGGGAATACGAAATTTGTTTCTTAACTCCCGGCAGCAATTGCATCAGCTACGTAAACTTTTAATGAATAACTGCTTAAGTGTGTAATTGAATTCTTTTGCTGCGATAGGTGGCTTTGTCTCGATTTTATTGGCTAAATTCGAGCTCCATTGTGGGCCTTATTAGAAGTGGCCACTGAGGGATGTTTCATTGTCAGCTGCAAATTGTGTTCCCAGATTATTAACTTCGCTTTATTAAGAGCCAGGTGTTTAGAATTCTTAGAGCGACACCGTCTTTGTCTTTTCTTGAGCTGTAATTACGATCTCGTTATTAGCTGGTGCCCACCAGGCAGAATGTTGTTACTGCTTCTGGTAACGGGTGTGCTAATGTACTTGCCAGTCATCCTGGGCATTTTAGTTGTTTCTCCAGCGTAATTACATTTAGATTCCCAACTGTAAAATATTTATAGTGTTGGCTTGTTAAGCCAATAGGTTTTCTCTTCGCCCAAAATAAGGAGCTACGGTGCTGTATGTTTATAGCAACTATACAATTTTGACTTCAGATGACGAAAACATTAAAATACTTCATTTGACTGATGTGAAGTTACAATATCCAAAAGTTTTATTTTTTCCGTATCGACTACCAATAGAATAAATGCAGTCAAGTTTTAGCTGTAGTTAAATCTAATATTACATATATGAATCCAGTATATTCAAATAGGAGAGCATCCTCCTTAATAATCGATGTTACACGGATACATTGTTTTCTAAGCAACCATAGTTAACGCTTTATTCTTCTTAACATGGAATTTCGGCTTAGACCTCGTAGTATTTGTATATGAACACCCAGCAGTTGCTGGCTTAATGTGCCTTGCACCTTGTGAAGTCTAGCAAAAACCCGCGCGACGGCCATGCTCTTTGGTGGCTCGTGTTGTTTGAGTATCTTGAGAACGAGGATACTTAGGCAGATTTGGCCGTTTTGCTGTTTGTGCATCCATATTCACTAACGTTTCGCAAGACCTTGCAGCTTGCATCATCAGAGTGAAAGTCGCACTAAGAACCGAAGGTTGGTGTGGAGCTATTTATAGTCCCCCGTGCCAGGCGCGCGGAGTGGCGTAAGGCTGGTTGGTCGTTCGAGTGCAACGTAATCCGTGGGGCGTGGCCGTATGACGCACAGTGGTTGTAATGCTTTAGATCGTGTATCAGGGGTCCACGTTTTACTAAGCTTAAAGCCATCTTCCCTGTTGATATTATTTGGATGTTTTTCTATTTCTATGGCTTCACGTATCACTCGCGGGAGGTAGTGAGGTATTCTGGCAAGTACTCTTGCGTGATAAAATTCTATAGTGTGCCCATTTGTAAACGTATGCTCAGCTACGGCTGATTTTGTGATGCGTTTGTGTTTGCAATCGCCTTTTCTTATAGTCTTAGAACAACTGAACGACCAGTCAGTCCTATGTAACTCGAGCCGCAAGAACGAGGAATGCGATATACGCCAGCGGTTTTTAAACTTGGAATCTTGTCTTTTACCGATCTGAAGCCGTTACCCAAAGTTTCCTTGCTCATGAACACAGTTTTGATGTTACATCGTTGTAGGACACGTCCTGTCTTATCAGTCGAGCCTTTAACGTAAGGTAAAAATGCTAAGCCTTCCAGAGGTGGGGATTCTTCTTTAGCCTTTTGTGTCATAGTCTTGTCTAGTGCTTTTCGTATGGCGGTAGTTGTGTATCCGTTCTTTTGTAAAGAGTCAAACAGATGCAGCTTTTCTCTGTCTAGATATTCTTCATCTGAGATACGAACGGCTCTTGTCGCCAAAGTCTGGAGAACTGTTGCTTTTTGCATTGGATGATGGTGTGAGTCAGCATTCAGATATCTGTCCGTGTGTGTTTTCTTTCTATAGACTGCATGTCCTAAACTGCCATCTGATTTAAGTTTCACCAGGACGTCTAGAAACGGAATACTGCAATTTTCCTCTACTTCCATTGTGAATTGTATGCTGGGATGCACAGAATTTAGGTATTTTAGAAACAGATTCAATGTCTGGCGTCCATGTGACCAGATGACAAAGGTATCATCTACATATCTCAACCAGCAAGTCGGTTTTAGCTGCGCTTGTTCGAGAGCTTTGGTTTTAAAAGCCTCCATGTAGATATTAGCGATAACAGGTGATAGCGGTGAACCCATAGCCGCTCCTTCGACTTGTTCGTATATTTTATTGTTCCAACTGAAGTAAGTGTTTTTCAGGCAAGAGATCTTTGAGCATTACTAGCACCTCATCAACCGGCACTTTCGTGAAGAGTGATACTACGTCGCAGCTGGCTAAGAGATCATCTTTGTTTAACTTTAATTTCTTTAGTTTCTGGACAAAATCTGCTGAATCCTTGACACAGGAGTCTGTTTTACCAGTTAGAGGCTGTAGTATACTGGTTAAATGTCTTGCCAAAGCATGTGTAGGAGAATTGATCGCGCTGACAATAAGTTTCAACTGCACGCCCTCCTTATGTATCTTAGGTAGACCATACATGCGAGGAATTATGGCATTTCTAGGAATCAATCGGTGCTTTAAAGTGGGATCGATACTATCGGAGCATTTTATGGCAGACGTTATCTTTGTGCAAGGTGCAAGGCACATTAAGCCAGAAACTGCTGGGTGTTCATATACAAATACTACGCGGTCTAAGCCGAAATTTCATGTCAAGAAGAATAAAGCGCCCATTGCCTGTTTTTATAGAATTTGGTTAGCTTTTACCTGCTTGGTTTCCCAGACAGTGTAGTCTCAGATGTAAATATTCCTCGAGCACTTATAATGTTTCAAGATCGTTGCTGCATGATGACTTTAATTTTCTAAGAAATCTTAAACGCCTTAGATTTTCTAAGTTAATACTAGATATAACACTTCTCTAGCGAAAACATTACTTGCAGCGAAATACCTAGAAAAGAAGCGCTAGCGATCATAAAACTGAAAACTCTATAACAACAAGCCAGGCATCCTAAATCAGAGGGGAACCAATTTAAGATGTTACGCTCCGAGTCTTTTGGTAGGGATAGGGTTCTTGACACGCTACTGTAAATTAATACGACACCTAGCACTGCTCAGAATAGAGGAAGACCCCGTTTGCCCGAGATCCGAGAAAGAAGGAGACACATTTTTCTACTACTTGGATAAATGTGAAGCTGACCAGCAACTGTGGTTTAGAATTTTAAAAGCAGCTACGTTTCAAAGGGAAGAGTTAAACTTCCAAGCGTGGGCCAGTATCCTGATATTTATTAGAGAAGTTTTACGCAGTGAGAAGGTAAAATTGGAGGTCGTTGAGGGGATGGCAAGGGATTGACAAAAAAAAAAGCATTGCAGGCCTACTTGCTAGACTTTAGTCTCCCCACAATTACTACTAATTAACTAACTAACTACGCTACGCGCAAATAAGCGACTAAAGTCGCAAACCGAGTGGCTAACTTAGTGACTTCACGCGTGGCAATCTATATACGCGACTACCGTGTAAAAGGCACGCAATTTTAGCAACATTGCGTCATCCTCGAATTGCAGTGGACTAAACAGCGCCTACCTGCTCAGTCCTTTTTCACAAAAAAAGTCTCGCTGTATAACAGTCGAGGCACTCCCGTTGACCGCTCGCAAGCGAAGAATGGGATAGCAAAACCCTCAGGTCGCGCAGGTTGTCCGAATAATAGTCACATAACATTTCGCGAGGAGGATTCGTATGTCTGTCTTAGAAACGAGACAGAACGGCTAAATTACATTGCCGAGGAAATAAAGGCTCCATCCGTCTACTGGAAAGCCATAAACAACCCTGCACTTATGCAACTGGGGAAGCTATATAATTGGACACGGAAGCGGATCGGATCCAGCATATTCAATCTGTTCTATTCCAGTCATTCGGTTTGCCGTTTCAGGAAGTCGTGTGTCTGCCTGTCGTCTGTCTAGTGTCGAATTCGCGTCACTTTAAATCCATTCTTTAACATAACGAAATATAAAGCCGCTCTGTCTATTAGCGGCTAAAGCTGTTCTCATCGCGCACTCTATATGTGCATTTGTATAACTTGCTACATGTGTGTATTGATGTGTTTGATTGTAATAAATTTTACTTCAATGAATAAATGGTTGTCGTTTTCCACGAAGTGTTATTATTTCGAAATACTCAGGGTGGTGTTCCCAACACTGTGTACAAGGAGTACTTAAACATCAAATCTGAATGGGGAAACTAAGCTATTCTGGACAATATGTCAACACGAAAGAAGGGCCTATGTTTGCCAAAACATCGATAAAAATATATAATTTGTAGTTGAAATGTATATAGGCTTTTTGTTTTCTCTCAGTCGTAGGTTTCGAGCAATGACGGGAAGAATATTCAAAATTTAGATAACGTACTTACATTTTCCATAATTAATGTTTAATGAAATTGGCAAATTTGTCGGATTTCATTAAGTGGCTTTTAGTACAGCTCGTAGTACCATCGTATACTTTTATCTTTTGTTTTATTTTGTTATGAATAACACGGGATTCTTCTTTATTTAAGTACTTCGAAAAACGCGTTAGTGTGCATGAACTTTTTTGCATGGAATCATTACCAGCTATATCCTAACAGCTAGCGAGAACTGCATACTTCAAACAAAAGACAAGAGCAAAGTGACGGATATAAAAATAAATCATTTAGATACAATTACCGATAAAAAAGTGAGATAGAATATGAAAGGAGAGATGGTAGACATTCCTTAAGGACGGATACAGAGAGAACATATGGAAAAGTTCTTGAGTAGGAAGGTTAAATAAAAAAACAAGAAAACCCACGAAAACAAATTACAGAACCGGCAAGGGTATGAGCAGACACCAATAAACCAAAATGATAATAGTAGCAGGAAACAGAAACAAAGGTTAGAAATGGATTTAATTTCGATTACGGAAATAGGAGAAGGATATCAGAACACGAAGAACAAAAAGAGCATAGAATCCAGTACTCTTCGCATATGATATTCCGACCATTAGACCATTCATGTTCCCCTCAATATTAAACAGCGTTTGTTTTTCAGATTTAAGGTTTTTCCAGGTTTTCTGGTAACAGTTTAAAATATGACCCATAATATATTTTTAAAAAATTCTTAAAATGCGTTAAAGGTGAATCTGGTACGTATATTTAAAAATTTATTTAGGTTTGGGGGTAATTTATTTTTATCTGGATTCAAATTGGTTTCCATACATAAATTGCAGGCTGTTACCGGAATTCAGAACCGCCTCTTCGGTCTATGAGTACCAGTTATGGGACAGAAATACCACCCCGGGAAGAATGCAAGTTTGTTAGCGGCCCGTTTCATGTTGTCTGTGTATACACACACTCGCTCTCGAGTACAAAACTGCAAACTTATAAAGCCAGGAATGAAAACAAAAGTAAGCAGGCATTACTATATTTATCGGTACGTGTTCGGGATGATAGTACTTGCAGGGGCATTTTGTGGTCCTCACGATGTCCTTAAGTACCATCTAGTAGAATATCTCGATCAAGGATTAGCTAAGTGCATCGCCGATTATTTACCTGTAATACTTGTAATACGGATGCTTAACGCATCTGTAATTAAGCGAACGCTAAGGTAGAGCAACGAGTTCCAATTCACCTCAGTGCGAATTGCAACTGCGGTTGCAGCTCACGCAGAAAACCTAATTTCCAATGCATTTATGAGAAATGAGCATCCCAGACCATCTAAGTGCGCTTAATGGATCACTGATAATTGCTTATTAGGTAAAGGGTCCGTGCTCATCTCGCCGAATGTTCACTATTTCCAGGTAAATGGTGCAGTATGTTGCGATACCAATTGGGCAGCTACCAAGAACAACGCTGTCTACAAATCAATGCAATTTGGGAATATCCAACTTAGATGCATAAAGGAACCACATAGAACATCCATTGCGAAGTCTTTTAAGCAATGGTATCTATTACGGACCTTATTCTTTCGACCATTTCTATTAAATTCTTTGGACCATTTCTTTTAATCTACATAATTACCACAAGTAACACTTAAACAATTATTGCATTGGCATGCAACCCTCTACGCGGCCACTAATTGTCCGCCCTTCCCCCTCCAGATAATTTTAAAAGCAACCTCTGTTCCCCGAAGTAACTCGTTTCGATTAGAAATGTGTACAAGATATTATATTTACCCTATTGATCTGTTCAAAGATCCACAGTCATAAAAAGACTAATAAATAATAGAAACAATATTTACAAACAAAGAAACTGCTATAAAGGTAAATAGCTCTTAACCATTCAGAAACAAAGCCTCTAGTCAAAATTACTAAAATAATATCTGCTTAAAGCAAAGTTATGTTATAATAATACTGGTGGGGTTACATCAAATGTTTTTTCACACATCGCTCGGGTTGTTTGAATGGATCTGCTGAACTTTCAGCTAGAAGTACTCCACAGTATTAACTGGTTTTTCATATGTTTCAGTGTGCTCAGCCTATCCAAACATGAACGATTTGGATATCACCAGCGGGGAGAAGCTGCCTACTTTCGTGACTCCAGGGCAGACCTATCGAATCGCCACGGGGAGCACGGTGGTGCTACCCTGCAGAATTACAGATCCAGGTCAGTAGCCTAAGCAAACAGCCAGGTAGTTACGTATAACTGAGTTCGAGAGTGCTTCCTCTATTTTGTGTAAACAGCGCTGGTGAAAAGAAAACACCAATTCCCCGCCACTATAAATTTCAGCAAACACGCTCTTCGGGGATTATTAACATAGGCGATAGAATTGCAATAATGGAATTCGCTTTTGATGGCAACTTACTTTTTTTGCGGTGAGAAGTAATTAGCCAGATGAATGGGCGTCCTCAGGGCAGGCTTCGTTTTTCGTTAGCAAATAAATCATGAAATAGGGCAGACTTGAATGTTTCAAGTTTTGGTATTTGCATATTGCAAAATGTATGCTGATTACATTACTCGGTTTCGGGAAATGGAATTGAAAGCAACACATTTGAGGCCGAATTTTTCTCAGACGGAAATTTGTCAAGGGCGGGTTTATTAATCATTTCTCTTGGATTTAGGTTGTTTCAATCGTTTCTCGCAATTGATGCTTTTTTATGATATATGTATAGTGGCTTTAGTGCAACTGACAAATTTATTAGTACAAAAGTCAAGAATGCCGTATTTTTTCTGTGTAAGTGGTTAAACAACGACAAAAAATTTCACGCTGAACAATTTTATGAACTGTCAAGAAACACCTGACACAATGACAACAATCGAATTCACTTGCACCTACTAATTTGAGAAAATATGTTTTTCACGATTAGTTACAGCTAATAGAACATTCGCGTAATCTTAAGAATAACCTGAAAGAGGACATATCTTTACTATAAGCCGTTGAATTGTTCCGCTTTCGTCCTAACAGTTGCAACACGATATCTGGAAAGAACCACTTCGGGAATTATTAAAATAGGCAATGTGTTTGCAATAGTATAATTAGTTTTTTATGGCAAACTTGCAATTCGTCTCTTAAGGAATAATTAGTGAAATTTTATTTTCAATTTGAATATTTACATATTTCAAAATTATGCTACTCGAAATTCCAGACTGGAATTGGAAGCAATACTTTATTTAAGGTCCACTTTTTTAAAACGAGGGCGAATTTATTAGTAACCTCTGTTGAATTTAGATCGTTTTTCGCAGTTGTTACGCATCTACTGACAGTGACGTCAGCAAAACTACTACATTTAATAATAAAGTGGAGACTAACTCCTTCTTTTTCAATAAGAAACACAACAAAAAGGCTTTGAACAGGCAATGCGCAAACCACGAATATATATCACATACATTTTAATATTCCTGAGTGCGCTCATAAACTGCTCACATCAACCCTAGATTTGCTAATCGATTTTAAGTGTACTCTCAAGATAGCCATAAAATTTATAGAAAAATAACCAAGTCGATGCGACGTTTCACCTAGAGCATGAAAAAATCATTTAAAAATCTTTCTCTATATGTGTTGTCATGTATTAGATTAGCAGTTTTATATTACTAAGAGCTCTTATTATAATAATTCTATTGCCATATTTCCCGATGTTGTAAATATTGAACTGCTGTGTTTGTCCCTATTTGGATCATCTATTATTTTACTTCGGCCGAAGTATATTGCTTTTGATCCAGGCCATTTTTACAAATTTAAAATTATTTTCGTAACCGCTCAAGCAATCGCGACCAACTCCAATTTATACGAAAGGTCTCAGGAAATTACAGAATTTTTGTGAAAACGGAAATCACTTTAGTGTTGGCGTCGGAGTGGTACATTAATAAAGGACGTGTATGTCATTCGGAATTTTGAATGGAATATTAATGCAAAAAACTAAAAGCTTTTCGGCGATATTGGTTGCTTTTCAATGTATTTGTCGATTTGTATTCGCGTTACCAGTAATAACTGTTAAGCGTTCACCCAACTACTCTGTTAGACTGGTGTAGTGAGAAATGCTTGTTGACTGTCAAGCGCGAGTCCCGAGTTCGAATCTCGGTCCGGGCACGATTGTTTTATTATCGAAGGATGCGAATGAAAATTTCTCTCTCCCCTCACGTTCAAATCTGACAAAAAATACTCTTGGCGCAGTGGGTCGTACTCTTCACTAAGGGTATTTATAACAGGGCGAATCCATTTTAAAGCGATTTCCTCCGCCTAGACTTTAATTAATAGTTCCCGTCTCTTGTACGAACTGTTTTTAGGCCAAGTTTTCGCAAATACATCGAAATATTATATTTTGCATAATATGATATGTTAACGGCCATACCACAACAAATTGCGAAGACTGTGACTTAAAGAGAGAGCATCTTAAACAACGCATGGCAAAAAGCGCTCAATGCGAGTACTGTACCAAATTATCAATAAGGGTCTTGCAATGTCTCATTTTGTTTGTAATTGTTTGTCACTGCTGCAGAATACGGGACTGGTGCATACTAAAAGCGATGTGAAAAGTTGACACTTCTAAGCACGTTAAAAACGAATCATGCTAAAGTTAATTTCATTTCGAGAAAAGATGAATGATAAGCAAAGGAGCTAGTAAAGGCGCCAAAAATTTAGTTGAAGAGAGAAGAGAGTTGGACGGCGAGAAGGCTGAAGCAAGCTTAAACATATGTGCCAACACTACAGATTGAACAAGGAAAATGAACAACCAGGAACGGAAATAGATCCATTTACAAGTTACATAAATGAAGCCTTTACATCAAATCTAGTATAACCCAATCCCGACGAAGAAGAGGAAATCCAACTAAACGTAGGCGAAGCTTACTAATTAGGGCTATCTCTCCAGAAGAAGTCATTAAATATGAAAGCGGTCATAGAAAAACTTTCACTTTATGACTATTCAACTCAGTGTTCAGAACAGCTCTTTTCTTAATTTAAACACAGTTTTTGAATTCTTCCGGAGAGACTATAAATCTAGTCCAACACTGGTGGAACGATTTACAGCCAAAATTAGTGAGAGTAATAAGGCAGAGCAGTTGCCTGCCGTAAATCAACGTGCCCAAGGGTGACCCTAAATGATCACCAAATTCTGCCAGTGGATGAAGACAAATACCTGGCCAAGATGTTAACCTATATAACCACGTTTTTTCATAGCCCGAATATATGAAGGATGCTATATTAGTTAATTGGTTGAAAATTAAAGAAAAAACTACTAGTTTACATAACCATTCTAACGTCTATGTTGGCATGGTGTACGGCTAAGGGCAACTGCTTAAAATTCGGTTATGTATGTTCTTTTAACCATAATTAAATCGCTACGGTACGTCACTACAAACACCATCATACGTAAATTAATAATTCCAAAGCAGTTGCCATTGCTGCAATGATTATATGTGCATGTCCATCCAAATATATTAAGAAAAAATGTGTAAGTTACCTGGTGTGAGCTTTATTCTACACTTAGTGGTGTGGTTCCGAATTGCAGTTTTAAGTCGTTGATTAGCAGTTTTCGCACAGTTCACGCACGGTTTTCCATATTTACACTAGAATAAAACGTATTTTACTTACTAAAGTTCCGTGGGCCATGTTACCTCTAAGGAAACACGCATAAAGGAAGCAATTACCGAGCTGTGGTGTTACGCATTCTAACTTTAGCTAGGGCGAGTCTTTCACCAAATGGTAGCTGGTGCCTCCACTAACTAATATTTCCGTCCAAAATTAGTTGAGGAAGCTAGACTCAGTTATTTCGATAATAGAGAAACTAGGAGACCATACAAGTTAGTGAGATGCCACTAATTGCTCAATACATACTTCTTCATTTCAAATATTTCCATACAAAATCAGTTTAACAGCATTTGTTTACTGCTTTTCTTATTTAAAACTGAAACACGTGACATGGTGATTTAAGGTACAATGCCTTCAGAAATGATCGAACGTTTTTGAATGGTCATGATTATACAACGTCTGAATAATATGTTGGTAGCACTGTAAGTCTATGTCAAATTCGAGGTTATCACGTTAGGTTTTTCCGTCAGTTTTGACACACATGACGCAAAACCTAACCTGCTAACCTCGAATTTGACATAGATTTACAGTGCCACCAACATATTATTCATATATTAAATATCCGTGACCATTCAAAAACGTTCGCTCATTTCTGAAGACATTTTATAACGTTGACCCTAAAACGTTCACCTGAAAGTTAATGGAACCATGAAAGGCATTCTGTTAAAAATATGTAACAGTAAATCACTCTCGTTGAACACTATATTATTGTAAACGGAGTACTTGACACACAATCGATTAGTTATTCGGGGTTGACACTTCACTAACTCTGACTTAGAGAGTTGCACCAACGTACCATGTGATCGAATGTGGAATGGTTCTTTCACCTTCATTCATCACAGCCAACATAAATTTTATAGCCATCTTGAGGATGCAAATGCATTCCGATAGCTTTATTTTCAAGACTAATGTTGGTTGTACAACACTTTTGCTCCCTAGTTTATGTTAGCCATTTATAAATTTGACGTGTTGGATTCTTCTTGCAATCGCCTTGTTTCAAAATGTATCACACTGTATATTGACACCCGTTGCTATGGTACCCATCATTCATCTTCAAGCAATTATTGGTGAGCTATCAGTTCGTACAAATTGTTGTTTGCTGAAAACGTGTTACAGGCTAAAACAACATTTACGACAACGCGCCAGCTTATAACTGTATTTACGAAAAGCCACGATAAAGCTAGACGACTAGCGCGTAAAATAATTCACAAAATCGGGAATGGAACTCACATCGGACCGCTGCCCCTCCCATAAGAAGAACACACCGGCAACCGCCTAATGAACGATAAACAGATCTAAAATTATAAGGCGCCACCACAATTCCCTCACTATAAGAGAATGCACAGGTAAACTCATTGAGGAACAGTGGAAGCATATGAATCCATCTTTCAACTTGAAGCTTGGCAGTGATCTGGTCCTCGAACCGGTTCATCACCATCGGACCTACCTTTTGAAAATCTACTTGGTCAGCTGGCCAAATTCCTCTTACAACTGTAAAATATAATACGCAAATCGCATGCACAATAACAAAGAAAACCACAGTGAAATCAACACGACTTGTATTGATAAAATATTTGAATATATAGAAAGAGGCACATGTAAATATGAAATGTGTTAGTATATGACAGTTTGGTAAATTGCGCAACTTCTTAAATCTATTGAAATAATTCGGTAAACTTCACATTAACTCTGAAACACGATATGAACAGTAAACTATAATCAAATAGCGGTAATAAAGGCGAGATTTAACTATAATAAGTAGCGGTTGTGACACATGACAAGGGTTACTCCATAAAGCTATTCAACAACAATGTAAACTGACGGTAACTAAAAGGTAATGACAGGTACACAACTATAATGGTTTGTCAAATGAAAAAGGCACACAATAACAGTTAAACAACCTGGACGTTACAACAACTGTCCGATGATTCGACGCAACACCTGTATATGTTAACGTGCACTCTAAACGCTAATAAATACTACAAACGATACCTTTAAATAAGTTGGCTGTGCGGTAGCTTGATGTCCTATGCTACTGCACCCGGCTACCGTCCTCAGACACTGCATAGACGAAACAGGAAGGAATATTGCAACATTTCAACGAGCTGCGGGCCCGACATAGAGATTTATCCTCTGCGAGACATGGAAGCTCACTGCGGAAATTTGGCAGAACGGCAAAGTGGAGCTTCGCGAACAACCAATTGCTAATGAGTTCTCACAAAAGAATTCGTCTAACGGACGAGATAATGAGTCTGTCACTCCACGACAAAACGAAAACTCAAAAGTCTTACAATAACGACAAACTACACCCCAAACCGTCACGCACGTCCGTGCAGCAATGTCGCATAAGATGCGTAAGGCACGGCCAAATGCATTGAAGAGACGGGAGTCCTAATAACAACTACAACAGCGGTACTCGCACACAGACTAAAAAGCACCAAACGTTAGCTGGTAAACACTCAACAATCAGACGTCGCAACTACCTCGCGGACGCCATTCCCGATGGGAAAGACGCCGCGGGGCCGCGATTCAAAAGCTAAACTCTTGCTTCAGACGTCCGGGTCGATTCTGACTAAAAATGTAGCACCAGCCACGCGATCGATAAAGTGGCGGGAAAAAGAACTGAAGGTTGCTCTCTCGCACCCATGGAAGTTGTTTTTTAAATTGCTCGCCCCGGTCCGTATCGAAACATGCAGGAAAGCGGCTTGCAGACGCATCGATATTTATACTAAGGCGCGGCAATAATTTGAAATCGAGATACACCGAATGAGGACGTTTTAGAACCGTTGGCGGCAAGCGAATTAACACAGATGTGTGCGTTAGAAAGCCAATAAATGCTGTACAAAACTCGATATGCTCAAATTCAGGCAGAATAATTCGAAAATCCATATACAAGTGGTGTCGTAATTTACAAAATTACGCTAATTAGCCGTACGTTTATACAAAACTAAAAATGTCCTAGCAAACGTTTTTCAAATACTCTATGTGGCCTGTCGAATATTAACAAAACTGTATTTAGAAAAGTATGTAGTGAATTCGTTAACATCAGTTTTTAATTTTCATTCTACAGTTGCTGATAAGGTGTGACAAGTTAATACACATAGACCAATTAATATAAAACCCGTTCGACCTCAAACAATATAAAATTGTAAGTTATCTAACTACTTTAAGCAGAATTTTAAATACTCTATGGTATAATGGAATCATCACCATGTATAGCGTCCATAAATCACATCGCGAAGGGTCTGCAAGGCATCACAAATATTAATACTTCAATTCGAAAAAAGTATGCAGCTTAACTCGGCAAGGAATTAGTATCGGACGTTACGCTACGCGAATAATTAGAATTGCAAAGTGAAAAATTGCATTCGCAGTTTAGTGTAAAACCACGCAGTATAACACTCACATCTTGGCGACATTACGCCATCTGCCTAAAGCAGACCAAAAACTAGAGACATCCGCTGAACCTTTTTCGAACAAAAGGAACGGTAGCTCAAAGATCGCTGTATCTCCATTGCCCGCCCTCACAACGAGACAAGCCATAAAACTATCGAGTGGCGCACAGCATCGGACAAAAGTGACCGAAAAGTTTTACCAATATACATCCGGTTGCGACCGCAGTAATAAAGAAATTCCAAATCTTCGACACTACGAACGGAACACGATGATTAATTGCAGCTTCGATGAAACAGAGGGTGCGTCCAGCAACCGGTAAATCATAAACAACTCTGCGCATACGCATACAGCTCATTTCTAGTCCATTTCAATCAGCAGCATTCGGTTTACAACCTTGGTGTCTACGTACGGTCTAGCTCGTGATGAAATCGAGCACTTTCAGCGCGTTTGGTAAGAGAGCATGTCGGAATATTAGGCGGAGTAACTGTTAGCGCTTAGAGTTATTTTAATGACGCTTACGAAATATGTGATTGTTGTTTTCCAATAAGTACTAACTTCTCTCGGCACAACCCGGTAGTTATTCTAATGGATTCCGTTATTACAAATTGCTAACTAGCGTATAATGTAGATTTACTATTATGCTATTCGGGTTTATTATGTGGTTAAACATAATGTCGAATTTGTTCAGGAATTGGGTAAGTGTGATGTGGCTGATGCTCATCTCATGGATCTGATCTTTTTGGAATGTGTGGTTATCTCTCAGATTTCGGTTATGTTTTGTTGCAGTGTCTGCATAAGCCTGATAAATTGGATAAGAATCTGCTGGTGATTGATTTCTGGTGTAACATTTGCTATTCCTCTGTTAGGTAGTCTTCGAGTTTTTGCTATGGTAACTGGTTAACAGCTATCGGATTGTACATTAGAATAGCTTTATGAAGCTCGAATATGCTAGCGCAGCATCGTCTAGTAGTCGAATTAACGATTCCGGAGACGCATTTCTTAAATAGAGGCTATTTCAACATTCACCAGTACAACGGAACGTATACAAATCATTCTGGTACACCAATAGTAACACTGGTTTACAGTGTAGCTGGGGTTTAAGTAAAAGTATGTGCCAGTTATTTATACACATTTACTGATTACTAAAGTTACCTTTTTCTTTCTACCATGTAAAGATTTTACATAATTAACAAACAACAAATGTGCTATAACCAAAGTTTATGCAATGGTGTACAAGTTTTATACCCCTATATTTGTAATCATTCTAAAACTACGCAATTTCGTTGCAAAATGAGCATCAAAATTTACCTTTTGCATGCTCATTTTGGTTTCTTTTAAAAAAATCTTGGATATGTGAGGGAAGACCAAGCGAAGAGATTGCATGAAGATATAAAGAAAAATGAGCAAAGAAGGGAAGGCAGAATACAATACACTGCAGCTGGTGGTTAAAACAAGAGAAACCTGACCCTGTATGTAAAAGAAAAACGGTTTAAACAAAGAGACGACGGTCTGATAGATAGATAGATAAATTGTTTATTGAACATAATTTTTGATAGGGTTATAATAATATATTACATTAATCATTACAAATTAATATATAACGGTTTAATAATAGAAAGATATTAAATAATAAATTATTTCTAAAAATTTACAAAAAAAAAATCACATTACTTACTATGGCCGGTACAAATTTATATATAATAATAAAAAAATTAAATAAAAATTATTTCTAATATTACCAAAGGAATTACATTATGTTCAAAAGGGGAAAGATCAGCATAGCTGTTTTTCACTTTCCCCATTCAATAAATTTGTTGCACAATTAAAAAATATTTTATGATGGTATAGGTAGGTATATCATTATGAATTTTGAATGTTTTTTAACCTTAGTTTATAGGTTTTCTGGAACTGCGATACAGTAGGTTTTGTAAAAAATATATCCGCGAAGGTGTTTAACAGCTTAGGCGCTACATACTCGAAACAGCTTTGAAATTTATTTGTTTTATGCTGCGGAATTGTATATAATTCACTGCCTCTTAGTGTTACGTTACACTTATATACTTCAGAGCGCTTTACAAGAACATTATATAAGTATGCAGGTTGTTTTGAATGTACAATATTATATAATAAAGTTCCATATAATAATGCAAACCTATTTTCTAGTTTTAAGATACATAGTCTGTTATAATGAGGTGTTACGTGATCTCTATATGGCACTAAAAAAGAATATCTTAAACAACAGATTTGTAGCACTTGAATTTTGTGTTTCATGCTGCTGGTTAAAAAGTTATAGTATACTGTGCTTCCATAGTCTAAATAACTTAAAACCAGCGTGTTAACTAGATTCCACTTAACTTCCTTGGGAAGTATATATTTGAATTTCCACAAAGATTTAATTTTTGCGTAACACTCGCCACACTTTTTAACAACATGTTTCTCAAAATTTAGATTTTTGTCTATAATCAGCCCGAGGTCGCGGACGTTCTCACTAGTTTTTAATTCATTACCTTGTAATACTATTTGTTTTGTTAAGTGCATATTTGCTTTATTTATAACGGAGTTCGTGCCTATACTTATCACAGTGGTCTTTTGAGGGTTTAACCGTAGTCCATTTTTCTGTGACCATTCTAGTATACATTGAAGGTTTAAATTTAATTCGCCAATCAGAACATCTATTTCTTCAGGTGGACATGATTTATATATTTGCGTGTCGTCGGCGTATAGGTGAGTATTCCATTGGTGTAGTACCACATTCGGAAGGTCAGCCGTAAAGATTGTAAAAAGGGTAGGTGCTAAAACACTGCCTTGTGGGACTCCGTATAAAACTGGTAATTCATTGGATGTTTTGTTCTCAATTCTAACTACTTGGGTTCGATCAGATAGGTAGTTGCTAATCCACTGGAGTGTTTGTACGTGGAGACCGTAGAAATTCAACTTAGCCATAAGCAGCTCTCTATTGATAACATCAAAGGCTTTACTATAATCTAATAGAGTGAGGTAAGTGACTTCCGAATTATCTATATTTCTTGCTAAGTCTGTTGTAATTTTCATCAGTGCAGTGGCAGTGTTATGTTTAGCCCGAAAACCAGATTGTGTTTTAGGCAATAAATTATTTTCACGGATATGTTGGACCAGGTGTTTATTTATAATTTTTTCGAGTACTTTCGACATCGTGGGTAGAATGCTAATAGGTCTGATTTCATTGAGTTCCCTAGCTGTACTTACTTTAGGTAATGGGTTGATTATTGCTTTCTTCCACTTGTCTGGTGTGATACCGGTTACAAGAGATGCATTTATAATATCAGTGAGTGCATATTTACAAAACGGAATTATTAATTTTAGCATTTTAAGGTTAATGTTATCTATGCCACTGGCATTGGATTTTAAGTTATTTATAGTTTTTTCAACTTCTTCTACTGATGATTGGATCCATGGTTGGGGTTGTCGAAGCTCGTTAAATGTGTTTGAACGAAATAAGTTCAACGTATCATTATCTACATTTGCACTCTGCACGCTGTTTACAAAGTATGAGTTTATTAGATCGGGGTCCTTTATGTCTTCAGCTATGACGGGTGTAAATTTAGTGTGAATATTCCATGTCGAAAAATTTTTCCATAGTTTGTTTGGGTTGTTTTTGCTCATACGTATCTGGTACTGAATATAGGCCGCTTTTTCGTTTTTTATTGCAGTTGATAAGTAGTTACGTAGATCTTTATAATAGTCAAGGTGCTTTTGTAGTTTTGTCTTTACGTATTTTTTATAGGCTTTATTCTTCATATCGATAATCAGTTTTATGGTATCTGTAATATATGGTCGATATTTATGTCGCAAAATGACGGTTTTTGTGGGAGCATGTTTGTTAAATAGTGTGAGAATCGCTTCATTGAGTTGGTCAACTTTAGTTTCTATGTTTTCAGTTTCATATATATTCCTCCAGTTCATCATAGCCGCATCTCGGTTGAATTCATCAGCGTCAAAGTTCTTAAAACATCTGTATGTAATTGTAGACGGGTTCGGTTTTTTCTGAAAATAGTTTAGCTCGCAATAAGTGAGCATGTGGTCTGTTATGTTTACTAGAAAATCGAAATTATCACATTCCTTTACTTCAACATTATCACTAATACATATCACATCGATGAGAGTTGCAGATTGTCCTGTAAGTCTTGTTGGCTTTGTTACAATTTGTTTCATATTGAAAGAGCTAATAAGGTTGTTGAAATTACGAGTGTAAGGTGATTCATGATTTAATTGGTTTATATTTACATCTCCGACAAGAACAACATCATTGGTTGTCACTGATATATTAGATAAGGCCAATTCAATTTCATCGAGACTTTCGTTATTTATTTTTGGTATATAAACTGCTCCTAGGGAGATTTTTTTGTTTCCAATTTTTATAGACACCCAAATTTGCTCAGTGTTAACTTTTGGTATAAAGTCTGTATTTATAAGTTTATATTTTAAGCTAGATTGGATATACCAGCATACTCCTCCACCTCTCGTTTCTCTATCGGCGCGGATTAAGTCATACCCATGTATATGTATTAACTTTGATGGGAAGTCTGAAGCTAACCATGTTTCGGTTACTGCTATTAACTGAAAATTATGTTGCTGTATGTATTCTGAAAAAGTATCAAAACTTGGAATTAGCGACCTTATATTTATATGTCCAATGCATAGAAAATTGGCATCTTTGACTTGAGATTGCGAGGAAGGAGTATCGTTGTAGGTATTATTTTTTAGTTTTTTTGGGTCGTTATTTTTGGAGTACCATTTATGTATTTAATAGTTAAGTTCTTTTCGCCATTTTCAAGTCGATCATTAAGGGCTTTGCGCAGATCCGTAAGGTGTTTCCTTTGCATGGGTGTTTGATCAGAGCCAATTCGGATGTCTGGGTTAACTCGCTTCAATATAGACTTGTTTTTAAGAATATCCCTCACATCATTGGTATTTTTGAGAATGACCTTAATAGGTCGATTTTTATCTTCAATTGGTTTACCGATGCGATGAACTTGCAGGTCATTTGTGTTCACGTTTGCAGAGATTTTTTGAATGACTTCTCTTACTTGGGTGGTATCATGCAGTATACGGTTATCTCTGCTATCAGATAAACATTCTTCGACGTTATAAATCATTATGTTAGTTAATCTTTTATTGCGGTCATTAATTTCACCTATCACCTTTTCGACGTGATCATTAGATAGTAAATCAGCAGGGGTTGTAGACTTTTGTTTTAGTTCCTCAAATTCTGCTGTTAGCTTAGTAATCAATGCTTTGAGTTCAGCGATTTCATTTTTATTTGCAACGCAGCTATCGCAGTAAAACGTGGGCCGATACTTGTTATCACTCGACGTCCACAATTGAATCTCGGTGCGAGTGAGACCTGAGCAGGTTGAGTGCAATGGTAAACGACATTTGTCGCAAATACATATTATTTCTTTCTCGGGAACCAGCAGCTTTTCACAGATTCCGCACGTTTTTATCAAAGGCATGTTAGAATTAGGTATAATGTTCCTACTCACGTTAATTGAACACGGATTGATACACTACTTTTAGCTGAATTACTTAAAAGAGCTTAACTGCTTGAAATAACAACCTATCACCACCACGTTTCACAAGGATTTTCAAATATCAATGATTAATTAAAGTTTTAGAATTTTAGTCGATACGTTGTTAGTATTTACGCAATTTTTGATATATGAAAAGGTAATCCTATCAGTTTGTCATTACTACATAGAATAAAGTTAAGTACATACTTTTGAAAAAATCACTATTTTTCTATTTCTTTGACCATGATGTATCTGGATATGATACATAGATAAAAATTAAGTCAAATTTGAAATAACAGCAACCTATTCACGATGTAGGACCTATTGAAATGCAAACACCTTACGGTGTTCAAGTGCGGTAGAAGAGGATGGGTTATGGACATAGTTCATATCAGTGCCTGGTAGATAATTAATGTTTTGGAACACCCTTTATAAAGGGTCTCAACAGATCATTAGTTTTAGCTACATTTTATTGTCGCCCTAGACATTCGATTAAACAAAACCAGTTTATAGTCAGTGAATAATATTTGTCAAAAGTAAGGGAATTGGATAATTTCCCTTAATTATCCCCACGTGGCCCACGTGTTGGCTAACCGATTTAAGTGTAATATCGGATTCTGTTGACATCTTCGGTACCGAGGGTTTTTCTCTCAACTACACGAAAGTGGTCCGGCACTATGATCTGTCATCCGATCACTCATCTAGGAAAAGGTATACTTTACAGTAATCACATTAATTATAAAAATCTTAAAGAAGAGAAAGCCATCTTCAAGGGGAACGACTGAAAAGAAGTAATTTATGGAAGAAAAATGTATTAATTTTTAACGTAGTCCGCATTTAGCTCGAAAAACTTAGTCCTTCAATGTTGAAGAGTGCTTATGCTAATTTATAAGTCTTTTCCGAGCTCTGCAAAATAGCCATAACAGAGTGGATAACTCCACTATCGCTTGAAAATTTTCGCCCACCAAGCCATTTTTCAGGTTTGAAAATCGATAAAAGTGCTAAATCTAACGAGTAATGTGGACACTGAAATAGTTCTAACGTAAAATCGTGTTTTTTTTGCAGTACAGTTGCACCAGCGTTATCTTGATGGTAACGCATCTTCTTCTTGCCAGATGCTGCAGTTATTTCTGGATTTCATCATTTGGTCGCTGGAATAAGCTACTAGTTTTGTCTCTGTCAAGTTAGTCGACGAATATTATCGCTTTTAACCAAAAAAAAAAAAACAATCTCACTTTCACAGTCGCTGAAACCATTTTCGTCTTCTTTGGTGGCGCTGATGTAAATACAATGTAAATTCAACGTCTTGGTGTAAGAAAAACAGCACTACACTACAAAGTTGCAACTAACATCAATCATAGTGTTCGAAAACAGTACTAAAGCCGTATTTATTATTTAATATTAAAAAAAATTCTACTGCGGTTTCATAAATAACATATGAAGTACTCTACTTTAGTTTTCTACATTATAGTAACACTATATTGGTTAAGTTGGAAACTCACATATATCAATAAACAATTACTATTAACAAACAGAAACACGCAAGTCAGCAAATGTAAAAATAAAAACGTACCTTAAATGGTAGGTTTACTGTATTTCACATTATGTTTTAAGTGGAAACAACTGACTTACTTCTAAAGGCTTTAAACGGAAAGTTGCTGTGGCTTGCAGGAAATTTTAAAGAAATGATATAATTATCTAAGAAATGATCATACGATTATGGGACAACATTCAACGTTAACTTTTTTCTACTACGTAATGAAATACTTAATCTTAATCTGTATCTTAATTGCCGCGGTTCCCTAAAGCTCTTTCACATTTTGTATAATTTTTTCCTTCTAATCTAATCGTCCGTGTTTTGGTTTATTCAATATAAAGTTTAGTGGAACTATGGTTTGAGGAAGCTGTTTCAGATGATGTGTGATCATGAGGAACTTAAAAACCTTTTCCATTATTTAGCTCTTTAGATCTGAGAATCTTTCATTAAAACAATGTTTTAGTTTAAATGTAGAGATTGTATTTGAATATCAACCTCTAGACTCATTTTACTTTCGCAGTAATGATTTGTGCAAAGTCAAAATTCCAGGATTAATGGTAAATATCAAACCGCCAGACTTGAAGCCATTAAAATTTTTATCTGGTTAGCGGCGACTAATACAACCTTTTATTAAAAATGGTTTCCTTAATTACGATAAAGGGCTTTGACAACCGCGAAACAATTTGCATCTAGGCAGGATCTCGGGTCGGAGGGTCGTTAGACCTGATTATTCTTAATCTTAACCCCTTTTTACATCAGCGCTGCAGAAAGTCCCTAATGCTGAACTCGGTAAACAGAAGATAAGAATTTTAGTGTTTATAATTTCCTGCGGGATCCATGCAGGGCCTCCCGAAATTAGTCACTTTTTAGCCGGAGCATGGCTTCATTTAAGCTGAATTGCGGGAAGATCGAATTGGTTTAGATCTGACAATGCAGCCAGAGGTACGTGCAGTTTGGCAGTGACGAATTAGAATAAGAATTGGACCCTTGCTTCGAATTCACCAGTTGATCAGGCCTTTGTCAGTAGGCCATAATTAAACCTATTTTGCAAGTAAAATGGGGCCGCAGTACGAAGTTTCCCTACAATTCTCGCGTGCCGGAGCCTTGTATTAATGCAATATTGGTTTCCATCGGATTTAATCAGAACTATAAGTGAAAAAAATTTCGTGTAATTGGATTATTGATTTATTAATGTTTACAACAGCCTGGAGCTTTTGTGTAGCTTTACATTGGCTCGATAATTATTACTTGATACATCATGTTCCGTTTTCCGCCGACTATTTTAGATTAACGTTTGGTCAGCAATGGTAATTATACGTTACCCGTATGGGTCCCACCTTGCATTAAACGATAATTCGTAATGGTCTTTAAAAAAACATTAAGATAGGCAAACAACGCAAATTAAAAACAAATAACGTGCACTCGCGTTTTCGAGAATACATTTGTATGGATTTTTATGGCAAATGTTTATTTATGAGCCGCATGTAAACTTACGTTCATGTTGTTTTGTTTCAACAAAACATCTCAAATTTATTTGGTTATTTGTTTTAGCGAAATAAACGGTATATTACGATAAAACATTTCTATATGAAAAGAAAATTTCATCTCTAAAAAAAGCGCTTTTTACCAAGGCTCTGAAAAAAAGTATATTGTAAAATGCATACTGGGTGGGCACAAAATAGCACAAACTACTTGCTTCATTAAAATTATGTATCAGCAACTTTACTTATATCTAAACGCAGCAAATATGAAACTTATTGAACTTATACTCGTAAGTGAAATTAACGTTAAGTTTCAATTTAATGAGAATTGATAAGGCTGACAATAGGTAAACTTAATCCCTTCCTACCCCCGGGAAAATTACTTCGTTATTTTAGGCTCTGTCGTCACTGCTTTCGCCATAATTCCTTTATATTGAACGTTTGTGGGGACATTCTTGCTATAATTTCGAACCGTGCGACACTGTTACACGTTCAAAGTATTTAAGATAGGTAATAAAGCTTGCAGCTAGCTTCAGTGGGACACAGGTGAGGTTTTATTGTCAAAGCGTAGGTGCTTCTACCTAAGTCAATTAGATAACGACATAGAAAGGTTTTATTTATGGCTCGTCAGAATCAAATAGTTGCGCCTTAAGATGTAGGCAGCGTCCTCCAACTCAGAAGGAGACAGTCAAGGCGTCGCGCGTCGGAATAAACTTGAAGTAATCTGGAGGCTGCATAAACTCACCTTACACCCACCTGCTTGGTCTTGAATTAGCTCAGTCAACTGCATGCGGTTGTACACAGTACAGGCAAACACAATGGCTTAATGGAAACGTTACATAGAACACACAGTAATACAGGTAAAATAACCAACGATTACCGGGTAAAATTTTTGTAACGATGAGGTGTTACAAATTGTGACTACTCGATCGTTAATAGGCTGGTTGTATTTCAACCGACATATTACAATGCGCATAGCATTCCCTTATGAGGATAGCTGAAAACTGGTGTACATTAGGCGAACGCTTATGTGAACGCACACATAAACGCAGTGATTAAAATAATGTGACCCACGTAGGAGGTCACTTGACAGCAGATACGCATGACGAAACTGACCGACGAAAATGATGCTTCAATGAAATGGAGGAAACACCAAAGTCAACTTATTCAAGTCAAGAGCGAATGCGAGATTCGACTCCAAACACAGTCGGTTGCCGAAGGCCTGTGGAACTTAACTAATGACAACGGAACCCTTCAAATGGTTTAAGCACTTTAGAAGTTGTAAATATCCCGCCATAAGCCGACGAACCTTCACGGTAAAAATTATTACTTCAACCACATCTCGTCAAAAACTTTTCTTTCCCAACCTTTACTTGAATCCAAATCACGGTTGCTGGCCTGAGCTTAATGCTACACCTCCACCCATGGGGCGAATTTATAAGCTTGCGTTGCCAAAATTGCTCACTGGGAAAAATAACATAGCAACACATAGAAAAACTCTTCATGTTCTTTTGGTACAAGTGCAGACGATTATTCCTATTTTACTATTCCGAATACTTCATCTGGTTAGTGTCCTTCGTACACATTCTACAAAACTGTTTATTTAAAATTAATTTTTCCGTCGATTAACAAACACGGTTTGCTAAAGCTAAGGAATCACAACTATGATGTAAAAGGACCAACTTCTTTTTTTCTAACAAATGCAATTGCTTGTTTCTTACGAGAAATTTTAATAAGAAAGCGATTTTGGCCAACGATTAGCTACGCAAGACGGCCAAGAAATAAGGTTCTTGAACCATCGAAGGCATTTTCGCATAATCCACAAAGCTCACACAGTATTCCCATGTAAACTGAGCGAAACAATCGCGTACTATTCAACCGTAAAAACCCTTCACTTAACGGAAAATTTCCAATTTCCTCTAGAGAGAGTAATCGAAACACGAATTGAATTTCGAGAACTGTTCGAAGTAGGTTTAAACCAAAAAGATCATTAAATATAAATTCCAAGAATGCATTTCCAGATTTGTGTCAAGATGAGAAAAAAAAATGGATTATATCATTAAGTGACTTATGAACAAAAGGGTTTTGTCACATCAAAATGGTAGAAAAGCTATTGCTGCCGCTGATGTCAAGGAAGTTTCGCTAAAACGATCGAACGATAGAAAAGGGTACTGGCAAAAATCCTACGATGCTATACGGACAGATAATGTACGGTAAAGGTTGTAAATATATAAAATCATACCTCAGAGGTTCCTACTCCATCGTCGTAGGTATTCTATGACAGAAAACCTTAAATTGATCAGGGCCTACGATAACGTTGCAACGGAGCCTAATCTAAAGCACTACGCTGGTTTACGTGAAGAAACTATAGAACACACCAGATATCGATAACCCCTTCCACATTATTAACCCTAGCTCCCCCCCAAAAAAAAGAACGACTTTCCAGCACCTACTACGTTAAACAACAAACTCCACTTGTCAATAGCGCTATATAGCAACGTCATACAGGCGCATGAGCACTATTCGAGCGAAAAAATATATAAATCCGTATATAGTTTTCTACCTCTTTATCTATTCGCGTTAAATAATTCTTACCATAATAAAGCACCCGATTCTTGGAACTCAAAATTAATTAAGATAACTTAGGTTCAAAATATAATCGCGCGTTCTCATTTCAAACACAAAGAGATTCGAATGATTAAAGGCGCTCAGTACCGATTCAGGTAAAGTAGAAAGCTTTAAATGAATACTAACTAGCATTTAAAAGATACTAAATAGAAGGAACCCCAGATTCCGTTGTACGACAGGGCATCATGGAATAGACACAATTCTGAAAGAGGAGCAACCGTTTTTCACATTTTAGAAGAAACAAGCACTTTACTCAACCATCCAACTACATGCTTATGCCGCTGAATCTGTGTTACCTATCTTACAAATACAAAAATACGCCTAAAATTTAGATGGTCAGTCAGGAAAATTAGTTTTATAAGCAGAAGGTTGTTTTCTAGCTCAATTAAATAACTTCTGCCCTGCACCACTAACTACCACAGGTGTCAAAAAGCTAGAAATAAATGAGTTTGCTGCTACCTATGACGGTTTCGTTAGCAATCGAAGACTATTGAAAGACGATCAAATATAACATAGAGAATATCCAGGTTTATTTGAGACGGCATACAGTAAATCGAATAAAATATCAAACCACTTGAAGGTAGGGTAATAAATCAGTTCCACATCTGAGATATTATGTCGCAGTAGGAGGGTTTACTTCCAAAATGACGTTATATCACGATTTTAGGAAATGCCGAAAAAAGTCTGAAAGTCTTACTACATCGGAAGTCATAAAGCGAATGATTTTAAAACTTCCAAAATGAGTACCGGAAAAGTCGCTCTACTCTGAAGTTATTGACTCGGAAACAACATCTCATAATTCTCATATATCAATGCTCATGTAGAAAAAGGTGCACCTTTTAATATTTTAATTGCATGGTAGTCAGCACTGCTTATTCTGTTTGCAAGGGGTCAACAATTTTGCCGCTCCTGCTGCTGCATGGGTGAGGCTGTTCACATCCGTTGAACTTTGAAATGATACTTATTTGAAAATAACTGATTTTAGTTTTCATGACGCACATAAATGTATACATATAGCATGATATACAAATACACATATGTCGTGCACGGCTAAACAACTATTTGCTAATATTAAAAACCGCCCTGGTATTTCGACAGGACACTGTAGACTGACCTACGGTTAATGCTCACTCGGATTTCGAATTGTGCTAGACGAATTGCAGGCACGAATGTTGTAAACCGAATGCACGAATATACTGGAATCGAATAAATGTTAGCGGTTTCCGTTAAATAGCTCCTCGTCATTTGCTTAAGTGGAGAGTGTATGACACATGTGTGGCCAAATAGACTCTCACTTTCTTGAAAGTGCAATTTTGACATTGTGCTTAGTTCCCGTTCCGAAGAATTAGAATTGCTTTATTATGATCTTACTGAAATCAGACTTGTCTTATTGTACGAGTGCCGTGCATCGGGTAGAGGATTTTGTGATTCGTCTCCTGGTATGCAGGAGCTTAATGGGGTATCGCCGATCGTTGAGCAGTCGTCGATATTGTCCGAGAAGGGTTTAGGGGCTACCTGTAGTTATTTATTGAAGGCTCCACTGTTCGCAGATGGCGTAAAGTCCCCGGACTTGAGTTTTTAAATTACGTGTAAACGTAAACCCCCCAATATATTATTTAGCATTTTTGCTTGTATATTCATGTGAAAGTGTGTTATAGCAAGATAGAATTAAGAAGCTCATTTAGTCTATATTTAAAAAAATGAGCATAATAGATCATTCAATTAACGTGCTAGGACAATTGAAATAGATGCTATTATCCACAGCTATACGGAGTAGAAATGGAGACTTCAAAATAGGTTGAAGCATGAGATAAAAACAATTAGCCCTTTAAACTATAAAAGACCCTACAGTAAAGCATTACGGCAAGCTCTTTGAATTAAGGAGGTTATGTGTTGTATTTTTTTTTAACACGACTTGTTATAATGTGGCACCGATCAATATCATCTACCTCCCTCCTAAACGATATTAATATAAAAAGCTATCGCGTTTTATAATGACTCTGCACCATCACCTCCCCGAAATATAATCGAAGTAATTTGTATCTCTTCCTAAAAGCCTTTAGTAGCTGAAACTCTGCGTCAAAGAATTTTATTTCAATCGAGGAAGCGGTGTAGCAGGTACAAACAGAAAACCGTAAATTAAAGGCTCTGTTGAAAACCCGTATCTCGATAAAAAGCCCTAGGGGGATAAATGTTTATCAGGACATTTCACTTCTCTTGAAGTCTGCAATTCATCTTTAAATCTTATGCACGTGAGGTGAGCATATGTTAAAATACAGGTAGCCAAATGAAAATTAAATTATGGTGGACCAAGAGGGCGACTGTTTTCTGTCACTACATCAGGCTATCTGGCTCAAATATGATTGTATAGTGCTCATTTGTCATTGTGTTCAATTTATATTAATCTGGATTCATATATGAAAAGCTATCCACCCTTTACGTCGTGTAATAGTCTTGAAGGTTAAAAGGTTATGGGTATAATGAAATTGTTCTCGTCTCACTGGACATATCGTGACAGGGAAGAAAGCTAGGGTATCACAATATTGCTGGTTTCACGATATGTTTCCATTTCCTTATTAGATACTTTAATTGAATAAGTTCGAGTTAATAATTACGTTAAAACCTAACAAATAATTAAATGAGTCAGAGAGTGCCGCTTAATAAATTTACTGTCGTTATTAATGTATTAACCTCAATTTGTAATATTTTGTAAAAACCGGCAACGCCTATGCCCGGATGTTGGCATATTTAATTAAAACTTTGTCGTAGTTTAAATGTTTCTGATAGCGTGATTCACTGTAATTAAAACGGGTTTCCATGTTTATTAAAGAATCCACGTTCCGCTCCGCAGTCCCTACTTTACAGTTTCCTTGCAGGTAGCTTCGTGTTGGTCTGGAAACGGGGAATCGCCGTCTTGACGGCGGGTCCTGTCAAAGTTACACCGGACCCAAGGGTTCGCCTCCTACCGTCGCCAGCTGGCACGTCAGCCTTGCCAGGAATTCCGGGACTCGCAGGGGGCGGCTACAGCTTGGAGCTAAAGGACGTGAGGCCGCAGGATGCAGGCGATTACGTCTGTCAGATCGGTACCATGGAACCCAGAGAAATTACGCACACCCTGGAGATACTAGGTATGTCGTTTTGGCTTTAGGGCAGTCTATTATTGAATCCTTGTATTTGTTGTTGCTTCCGTGAAGCTGTAGCCCCAACTATAAATTACAATATTATTAAACTGTATCCGAATGGGGCTATAACTTCACGTATATCGTACTCATCTTCGAACTACAACTGTCATAAAAATCTTGTGTCGACTTCCACTACTATTACCCAATCCGTCTTAGACAACCGTGGGGTCTTAATGCGTAAATTTGTACAAAGAAAAAGGCAACTGCTCTTGCAGTTGAGATATTGCAACCATGCTGACAACGACAATGACTGCTTTTCTACTCACTTGTGCTGCATTGGAATAGCATTTCTTACATTAAATACAAATGATGTAACTTCGCACTGCAGTTACAAGTGGCTATCTTTATTTGTATAACATTGCATAATATAATTTTACCAACAACCGTCGAAAAAGGGAACATTCGCGCATCGCTATCAATACGCGAAATTTGCCATTTTTTACGTGTTAAAAAATGGGATATTTACTTATGTTACCACTGACGACGTGAAAAAATGCATTTCGCGCACTAGTGCGCAAAAAATTTTCACGCACTGCGTCGCGAAATAATATTGATATTCTTGTTTAACGGTTGTAGAATAGTATATTGTATGTTAAGAGCTGAAAGTGCATTCTTGCCGCTTGCGCATGAATATTGCTGGTTGAGACGAAGTCGAAACCAGCAATCATGCAAAAGCGGCAAGCGCACTTTTAGCTCGAAATATACATACTATTTTTTCGACGACTGAGCATATTATTAAAGGAAAATATCAAATTTCGTTTTATCGCAAAAATTCATTGACAATCAAGTTAACATTACTCGTGCAGTCTATATGACATGTGACGCGATTATTTCGACAAATGACGGGTGTTGTCAAGGAAACATTCGGACGTGGCTACCTATTTTGTTCACGCGGAAACCCAAAACGCTCGGCGAGCGGCAAAAAGATGAAAACGCACGCTCAGCGACCAATGTCAACTTTCTGTTGTCAAATGACAGTGAGAAAAATCTACTTTCGATGTCAGTCGTCGAAAAAAAAAATTGTTTGTATTACTTGCGCCAAGTGTTTTTGTGCGTTCGAATTACTAAAACACGCACTTCGCGCACTTAATACAAAAATTACTATTTGCTAAGTCACATGACTGTTGTCAGTTTACGCCCACTGCTGCCAAATCTGTTTTACAAATTGAGCGGTATTCGGGTGACATGCGCAGGAACAATTGCACCATACCTGATCCATGATCTACAGCTCAAGCTGTACAACAGTGAAACTTGCTCGAACACTCTCTGGTACGTTTCATCCAGAAATCGGGGTGAGAAAGGACATAGTCTTGTACCAACTATTTAACATCTGTAGAGAACACATCATGAGAAAACAGTGGTATGTAAGGATGGTGTATCAATAAATGTCAAAAAATAAACAACTTGAGATACGCTGACGATACTATCTTATTAGCGAACCTTTAAGATGGAATCAGTAGAATGCTGATTAAAGTGGAGAAAGAAAGATCACCTTTCCGATTAGAATGAAAATCATAATCATAGATAATCAACAGAACAGTGGGTAAGATATACACCACATGACCAATTTAATGTGTGAGACAATTTTTCTACGTAGGTTCCATGATCACCAACGATGGTAGCTTGCAAATAGAAATACACTAGTGTACAAGAGTGGCAGTTGGAAAAATAGATTGCACTTCTAAATTAAACCAATCAAACTGATGCTAGACAACTGCCTGGTGGTACCAATTCTGATGGATGGATACGAAACCTGGTCTCTTTTTAAACGTGAACGAAAGAAGAAGCTGCTACAAGAACAACTGTATCTAACTTGAAAGATCTGACAGTCATAGACAGCCTAGACTTCAGACACGTGGTGCGTAGATTTGAGAAAGCGGAAGAAACATCGTTAGAGATGTCAGAAATAGTGATCACTACGTTCGCTTTAGGGGATTCGAACTGAGGAGGAAGGATATTCATTCACCTTACATTTAAATAGACATACTTCCTCTTCCTGGAAGTTTTCTCTGCTCTATACCAAAAGCAAACTAAAAGCGAGTATGCATGCTACTAAAAAGTTTACATATTAGTAATCTTTAGAAATGAGCAAAAATTTTCATTCTCACAAAAATGTATTTTCATGTCGTCTTTCAAATTATACCTGGGGTAAGGTAATAAAGAATGTAATGAAGTGGGGCCATAGTAAACCTTCTACTCAATGGAAAATAAATAGTGTGCGTGCGCAGATCCGAGGTTTGGACTTTCTAGGCTTTTGGGATCTCTGAAAACGCTTACTTTACTTCAGAATTTGCGGAACTGCATTGCGATTTACAAATAACAATCTTACAGTAAATGTTAAAGACTATATAAAGATACCATTCATAGAATTGCATTTACAAACGTCAGATTGCAGCTGTGGCCACAACAAACAAAGACAACTAAAACAATTACTAAGTACTCTATCTGCTCGAAATGAACAAGACTAGCAGATTAGCGAAAATAAATTACACCGACCTCGATTGCAGTTCCACCGCTGGCAAAATGCAAAACTAAAATCTGTTTAGGGTGTGAACGAGCGAATTTTTGTGTGGCTCTAACGAAAAGTTTATTGATGCGTTGCATGGATGATAAAGAATGAACAGCGGCAGTGAATCCAAATGCTATAAACGAAATGCTTTGACAAAGGATTTATCGCGACGCGAAGTATTAGATTGAGGTACAGGCACTGTTAATACGCAAGTGGATACTTAAAGGAAAGTGTTGAAAATAAATGTTTATACCAGTATCTGGTGCAGTCAAACAAGGGATCGGTAAATGCAAATTGTTAAATCGGTGTAGTGGAGCAACAGTGTGCAAACATAAATCGTTTTGCCAAGGAAACACGAAAGCGATATAAAACGGAATTTCTAACGTCAAAGACTGAGATTTTACCAAGTGTCAAACCATTTAAAACACGCATTCTAACAAAGCTGCAGTATTTCTAAAATTGCAGGAATTCCGAGGCATCGCAGCAGGAGCGTGTCCAACTGTTATGAATAGAAAGTACAACACGCAAGGAGCGATATAATTACGCCATCTGCGAGATGGAACAGATCCAGCTCGATGGCCAGCAGCTGCACGCAAATAATTTTAGATCACAAACGCAACTTCGGCATCTAGGCATATCCCAAAGTGACGTAACTGGCCAGGAAATCCGCAACAGAAACCGAATTCCAAGATCCTAACTTTCTAGACGTAGATCAATAGTGCATTATACCTCAAGGTTCTGGTTCCTGCTGACAGCCCTTAAACCATAAATCCCTTTACTTGCGTAAACGGGGGCTATATATCGTGGAGACGGCCTGGCGCCTGGCTTATTCTATATTCAGACATTGGGTATTGAAGAACTTGGTCAGATTCCACTACGTTCACCGGCTTACGCATTTCTGCCATCTTTGGCGCTGGGCACTTGTGCTCCGTAGAATTTTCATGTAATTCTGAAAGTATTACTTTGGCGTAATCTACATAAATGGGTGTCCTAAGCTAGTACATATTTGTATGTGTTCGTCTATGTTGATTTGTTTTTGTTCTGAAGTAGAAATAAGTGTAATTGTTGGACGTGCTATATATCATTGTGTATTACCCACGGTAAAGCAACCACCACATAGGCATGAAATCGAAACCTTAATATAGGACCCATAAGCTTCGATACGGTATGCCTACGCATGTTATCCCGATTTATACAGCAGTCACATATTACTGTTGGGTGGAATACAATGTTGTTATCGTTATAAAGAAGCACAAAATAAACACAATTATGTGCCATATTTTATTTGCAGCACAAGTGAGCATAAAGTGAGGGCAATCGTATGACATGCAAAAATGATATAATTTTTATAATTATTTAAGCTAGTAAACACAATTTGATCCCATACAAAAATACAGTTTTAAGGTTAAAATTACAACTTAACGGACACATTGTTAACGCCCCAGTGAAAACAAAATACCCGCACATAAAATACTAGAATAATTATTTTTCCGGAGTTTTGATATTTAATATGGTAGTACAAATTCCTTCGTTGTGTGCTGCTAGTTGTCGATCCGACCGTTTTAACTTCGAAATTGTTTTAGTGGTGCGTGATGTGACTGATGCTCGTATTGCATGGCTAACGAGCAGGTAGAGGACCTCGTACTTACAAATCACTGTAATTGCTACCGAATCGCTTTTTCGTGAAAGTGAAAGTTGCTATCCAAAAATTAACCATACATGTCATTCGACGAGCTTGATGTTCCAAGCTTAGCGTGTTCACTTCCCAGAATTACTCGTAGCGTGCTGCTGAAATAGATTTACTAATATGCTACACCGTAATAATGCACCAACAGTTTCCCTTTCGGATTACCCTAGGTAGAAAATCCACTTAGCAGTCACTTAACAATAGTTTGATGAAGGAATTACACGAAGAGGATTACATTTTCAAGCTCCAGTGGCGTATAAAAGATGCTGTTATGCAAATTCTGGGCGGTATGTAAAATTGCATCCCTCATACTGCTTGCACACCTCCATGTAGTTCGCTGCATTCGAAATTTGCACACCGATAACAGTTAAAGCTCTTCCACAAAAACATGTCTAGATAGCATATTAAAAGTTATAGTTTCTAAGCCACAAGGTCTAGCACTTATTAACACGTTTTATCAGTTTATGCTCCAGAAAAGCAATCTGGACAGGACGTGTAGACGTGCTAATTGTTTTTACCCCGAGTTTCAAACTTGATTTGGACGCCAACTTATGCCTCGGAATGGCACCCCTGCGAAACTGCGTTTTACTTTTCTAAGTGATAGTAAGGAGCAAGTATACAATTCCAAGTTCGAAACGTGCTGCTCAGGAGCATTGGGGAGTTTCGTTTAAATTGGTGCCATGACCAGGATAATTTCAACACCGCATATACGTGACTTCATATTAATACCAAATGTGAAGATTATTAATATTCCTGGGGTTTCTACGTTTACTGGTGACTGGAGGGTTGTAAAATTTTGCAGTTTGTATACGAGTTGGAAATTGCCTAATATTAAGTTCGATTTGAGCACTGCTGGCACGAGAATAGTGAGTAGGGTATTTTATTTAAAGACTTATGCACACCTTGCACACTAAAAGGCAACAAATGTAATAATATTGAGTCGAATACAGGGACCTCATTATCAATTTAATTGGCTATTGTGATGCCACGTACAAATTTTAAGCAGTCATCGCGAAGGTCTAGAGTTTATAGTCAGGCGTTTTGTTTAGCTAACGTGGAAGATTAACATAATTTGTTTTTACACTAGTTTTATGGAAGTTGTTGCAATTTAGGTAGTCGTTGCCTTCTAGATTTGGTTAAAGTAGATTTAACCGCAGGAGCTTTTCTATTTTTGGTATATTGATAAATAGTTTTAGTTCTGTAATGTTCAAGAGTTCAGTTTTATATGTTTCTGGTATATTTTCCAACATAATTACTTTACGAAACCGTTTACATCCATAAGGTTTATTTCCAGTATCTTTGTTCAAAAACGTGTTACTTGTCTGACTATGTTCTAATGGGATTATTTTAAGGAAAATCGTACGACACTCATTAATGACCAATAGAAAAATTAGTTCAGGAGTCGTAACCAAGACAACTAAAAAATTTCTTGGAAATTTTTTGTAGGTAGATCAGCCTAACTTTGAGGGCTTGTGGCGTTACGATTTTCTTACCGAATCTGCATTCGAGCATTAATTCATATCCGGAAATTATTTTTCGTGCATTCAACAACCTCATAATTTGCCCTCGCGTCCCGCTCGGGCAAATTAATACGACGTTGTTGGAATGCACTCAAAAAATTTCCGGAAAGAATTAATGCTCTTATGAGATTATATGTGAAAATCATACGACACTCATTAATGACCAATAGAAAAATTAGTTCACGAGCCGTAACCAAGACAATAAAAAAATTTCTTGGAAATTTTTTGTAGGTAGACCAACCTAACTGTGAGCTTTTGTGGCGTTACGATTTTCTTACCGAATCTGCATTCGAGCATTAACCCTCAGACTGCGGAAACCGGGTCTCAAGTGACCCGAACTTTCTTTTTTCTTAAATAATTCTACCGTTTTCCAATATACTGCTTTGGGTGTTCGCGTATTCCTCGAAGCTGTTATGGAGATGCTGTAGAATAAATTTCGTGGAAAAATGTCTTGGTGTACCTGAGATAATCCACTCGGGTCACCTGAGACCCGGTTTTCGCGGTTTCGCGCTCCATTGTTTTTTTCTTGTTTTCTGGAGTATAATAACACTGTGTAAAAACATAAACAAAAAGAATGGATCCTAATAAAATTCCCCTTACGGAACAACAATTGTATGACGAACTAATGCGTGATGATAACGAAAACGTTATCTGATGAGGACAGTGGCAGCAATAAAAGTGACGCAGCATATGAAGAATTTTTTAGTCTGCAGGTCAATAAAAATAAAAGTTTTATGATTATATTATCATGTGCAAGTATGTATTAGAAAAACAGACATTGTGGTGTTTTAAAACTAATTTAAAAAAATTGAATTCGATCCGGGTCACTAAAGACCCATTTCCGCACTCCGCGTAACTGAAATTATTTCCGCCGGGCGAGGGTTAATTCTTATCCGGAAATTATTTTCGTGCATTCCAACAACGTCCTAATTTGCCCTCGCGTCCCGCTCGGGCAAATTAATAAGACGTTGTTGGACCGCACTCAAAACAATTTCCGGAAAGAATTGATGCTCTTATGAGATTATATGTGAAAATTTTAAGTGATGTATAGGTTCTAAGGGTGTTCTCTTTTAAATTATGTTTCAGATATAGGATATGGCTCTAGCAGACTATATGATTTTTTTCTATATACCCACACCCTGAAAGATACCAATTTTTTATAGATTGCTTTTTAGAGTCCTTGTTGCTACTCCATATAGTAACATGCGAACTCTTAATCTCAAAGTGGTTACGACTGGAAAATAGGGATTTCTTCAGATGCTGCTATGGCCATCTTATTGCTGCACCATATTGTAATGCTAGACTTTAAGCCCCACCGTTGTGGAGACAAATTGTAGTGGGGCTTTTATGAGCTTCTTTATTGACGCCCAAATTGTAATACGATGTTTTGCAGCTCCTTACATTTTTATAAATTCATTCTGCACCTCTTATTGTCAGCTAGCTTAATAGTAAATAAGAATTCACTTGGTCTATTGACCTACGTCATGGTTAAGGAAAACTTTTGTTAAAAAAAACATAGCAATTCACCTAGACCTGTGCTAGCCTAGAAAGGTTAGCTCAAAGCATTTATTTAAATAAAACCCAATTTCATTACACACAAATGAATGACAAACATATATTACCTGTTAAAAGGATAGTGCTAAATGGTACTACCGTAAAATAATAGAACATAAAGCGAATTCCTACCACATATTTATACACACACTAATAATAAATCGCGCGACAAAAAAAACTATTTCTACTACGCATTTAGGTAACGGAAAATACTTTCTACGTGCTGTCGCTGTTCCAATTTCAAAGATGGATTATTCGGCGTGGACCCTTGCATCCACGAATAAAAACACGCAACGCTCAGCGAAAACCAAGCCGATACTGTTGACCTCCTAGCCAAGCCTGATCTCTTCTGGCATGTTTAAGCGGCAGACACAGCACCTTGGCGTAGTTTTCCCATAATACATTCGCGCTTTTAAAACTTATAATTATAAAATCGGCTGTAGTTTTAAATGCTACTCTAAACACACTCAGGCGAGCCAGGTCAAGCCCATTACAATTTGTTCAAGGCGTTGTAAAGTACTTTTCTCTACGTTATATATTTTCCAGCGTCAACTATAAACCTTCCATTCCAATACTCCAACAAAAGTCGCATTACATATTCAATGGTTTTCTCCAAATAGACCACAACTATTAGAATCTATTTTAGTTAAAATAAACACAGTGAAATCAGTTGCCGATAGGATACATTTGGCATGCACGATCATATCAAAATTAGAGCTTTTTGTATGTTACAATCTTCTTATTATAGAGATAATTATAGAAGACAGTTAACGTACTTGCTTTGAATTTAGTCCCTCCTCGGATTCATTTCGTATCCCATACTGGACCATTGGAGGTGGTACAGGGTGCCACCGTCAAGCTGGAATGTAGGGCTTCTGGAAATCCTGTCCCTACAGTGGCTTGGACCAGGAAGAATAATGTCCTCCCTAGTGGTGAACGCTCGGTAAATGGGCTTTCACTCGTCATACAACACGCTGATAGACACTCCGCAGGACAGTACCAGTGCTCTGCCGATAATGGAGTAGGGCAACCAGATAGCCGCCATATTACCCTTAGTGTTAGATGTAAGTCTATGTCTAGTTGCTAATTTGCTGCACCTTCATAACATGCCTCTGAATCTAGCACCTTTAGATCTAATAAAATAAACTTGTTATCTACATATATAGACGCACCTGAAGTGGAAGCTGAAAGGGCCACTGTGCACACAGGAATTGGATTGGAGGCTCATCTTGTTTGCATCGTCCACGCTGAACCGCCGCCTCAGGTAGGTTGTTTGTAAATACATAAATATTTTGAAATAACAGATGAGCATCCTGAAAAGGCTTTGCTTTTGCTACTCGGTTTACCGTCGTTATCGATGCATTTCGTATCGATTTTAAGTTACTTTTGTAATTATTTGATCATATCTCAATTTTGTGTAAAAAGGGACATTATCATCTGAAAAACAGCATTAGTGAATATCGAATAAACGGTTCAAATTGTTGCATTAGTAGACTAGACGCCGATGCTTCTTTAATACACTGTTTTCATGTTTTTGCACGGCGCATTGAACGTGCGTTTAATGTTTGTCGTAAATTTAAAGGAATTTATTTTGAGACGATTCCGGTATGTTTACATAGTTTTCAACTATTCTAGGCTCAGTTCTTAATGATAATGGTGAATTCAAATCCTTTTTTCAAACGGGCGTAGCATTCCAGCTAATATTAGTAACTACTTACACTCAAAAGTGGTTTAAAATTATAAAAAAGATGAATGTAAGAAAAATAATTATATAACTTCTATAATTACGAATACTAACCCAATACTGATCCACTTCAACAACATGATCATAAGCAATGTCGGATTTATATTGAGAGTATTTCAAAGGACGCGTTTTTTTCGGTTGAGAAAGAAGAATGTCAGATAGGCAGTTAACTGATTTGTAAGAGCTTTAATGGTTATAATATAGAAGAATTAATGCGAATTACATCGTTGATCAATTGTTTTCTCGGTTTTTGATTAATGGTAGAGCGATTATTGCTACCTGTTAATAAACGAAAATGTCACAGTTAACTGAAGTGAGACATCCGAGCAAGTTTACTCTGATATTAGCAAGTGATTCTGCTTAACCCAGTTTGAGAGGGACGGGCGCCACTAGATAATAAATCCTTGGCTAAGGTAATGACAGCGTTCCCTAATCCAGAAGAGAACGGCCTTGGCGTGAATGATGTCATCGTTTAAATCAGCCAGCTGCTTATTTACCTTGCTTCGATCTACTAACGCCTGAAGTACCTATAAAATCATCTGCATGTCATCGTACCAGTTTATTTAAACTCGCAAGCTGCAGAGGAAGATATACCTGAAATGACTATAACGGTGGCGTTTCAGAATTACAAACTATTACTAACAAAATCTATTAGGCTGGTCATAATCCAACCTGTATTACTGGCAAGATTCACTGCCTTTCCTTGTTGGTGATACGTCTACCTAAAAGGTAGAGATTTAAACATTCAGGATCCACGGCTATATAAAAGCTACTCCAAAAGTACAATAAACAAACCTAGATAAACGTCGTGCAGTGTCACAATACCAACTATTGGAGAGGTGTGTATGAGAGGCTGGCTGCGGGATACGATTTTGGGGTAAACTCCGCTTTACTGGGAATTCCTTTGGTGTATTTGCGATTTTTTTTCAATACCTGGTGCACAAGAGGCTATCAAGGGTGGACACCGACGGTTTGAAGACTGTGTGAATACAGAATTGAATCCGTTGGCACTTCTATTTCGTCATCAGCAGTGCTTAACTAACGGCAAGGAACTTTTCACAAAAACAAATGCAACACGGAAAAGCTTTAGATACGACAGTTTGCCAATTTTTGCGGAAACAGCAACTTCTAAAAAATCCTCAGCTACTTATCATTTCGCTACCACTTACGTCGATTTGCTTGCTTGTGTGCCCGGACCGAACTTGAACGATCACTCCGTTCACGCGGCGCTTGCTTCACTCCCGGGGCGAGCACATAGGCGTACGTACGAAATGCTACCGGGATGAAAATAATGAAATATGAACGCTAATTAACATTTTGCATTGAAAACTGAGTCCAGAAAAGTTGCACGTTAAGAATAAGAAACCAATGGAATCTCCATTTCTACTATGTTTTTACTTTTCCAGGTTTTGTGGTTTAAAGACACTACGCAGCTGGGCACAACAGAGCAGCATGCTGCTCAGACTCGGGGAAATCGATACACTCTGGTTATACGAAATGTAACAGAGGCGGACTTTGGAAATTATAGGTAAGAAGTCGCCGGAAAGGTGACCAGTGTAAACGTTTCTAACTATTCCTTCCAGCTGTGTAGCAAGCAACACTCACGGAAAAGCTCGAGGTCACTTGATCTTAACTGGCACAGCAGGGTTGGCTGTTTTCGATTCACCGTCTCTTGGACATGAGAAGGACACCTACAACATCTCGTGGTCCGTTAACAGCCACGCTGCGGTTACGGAATATGAACTATTCTTCAGGCAACGTTATCTGCATCGTTCCCACCACATTCATGACAACGGCACGGTGATTAACCGAAATGATAGATGGAATAGCGTCATCGTTACAGCCCAAGGCATCGCTAATCCACTTATGCCTGCTCCTCCTCCATTTCCGGGCGTGACTAGGCAAAAGATGTCTTATTTAATTAGAGGGTTACAACCGGCCACCACTTATGAGGCTCGCGTCCAAGCTAAGAACAGCCATGGATGGAACAAGTTATCTCCGATATTTCACTTCACAACCAGATCAAATGGTAATCAGTTTTCGTTTGTCGAGTTGTGGGACAGCTGACATTATTTTAAATTTTCAGAAATGGAAAACATGGTGGAACCTTCAGCTCAGCCAGCAGTTTATGGAGTCAGTCAGCAAGGTATATCTCCATATAGTAATCCCGCTCCCCACCACTCGGCTTCATACAGCTGCATCCCTGTCATGGTGCTTCTCGTCTTTATTATGTTGTAAACTTGCAGTGCTAACTTTAAATATTGACCTGGATTTTAAAAATTGGTGGTAAAGTTCTAAAAGCAACACTAAAGTGGCGGTTAAGTGTTAACGATGCATTCTAATAAGTAGTTTTGTAAGTTTTGTGATACCAAAGTGGTTTTATTTTAATTAAATGAGCAGTGACTATAACATGAGTGTGCTTTAAAATCGTAACGATTTGTAAATTAGAGTGGAGAAGGGACCTAAACGTAGCTTCGTGAATAAATTAATTCTTGATGTTTCTTTTGTGACTACCCTGGACAACGTAATAATTATTGTGTGTTAACATTTGTAATTCATGTTTACCTCTTATAGATCTCACTCACAACTCTTTCACCACTCAAGTTGTAACTACTTATATTTTAATATTTTCGTGTAAGTTACAAACGCAGATGTTTTACGTCGAAGCGGGGTGCGTTCGAAAACGATGCCCTAAATGGGAATCGCAGTTTCCATTTGGAAGCAGCACAACTTTTCTAAGTCCTCCTCCACATTACATTGTGTGTTTCGGCCTCATGCAACGGGAATTTTATATAGAAGGCACGTGAGCACTTTTATGTCATGTTTCTTTAGGCTTTGAATGTTGACCAATCAACAATGAAAACGCATGATATAGGAAAGTGGGCAGTGGATAACACGCTCTTCGCTGAAAATAACATAACATCTCTTTGTATTGTACGTGCTGTTCTCTGTAACAGCGTGAAATTATCAGCAATCCTGCTTCCAAACTCAGAAGAAATAACACATCCAAATCGGTGTGGCTTTGTTGAACCAGTGACATTTGCTACAGCAAGATATATTTAGCTTCAGTTGCTAGAATCCAAAAGCCTATCTCATAATAGTGGTACTTGTACTAAACTCTCTCACATATATTTCCGAACGTACTCCAGCAGATACGACTCTTTATAAAAGTTGCAAAGATCGATGTAATTTTCAAATGTGCATTTAAACTTAGTTTTTTTATTAAACACTGCTTTTTTGCTTGCACATTTATGAATAGATTTATGTCATATGTACATAAAGACTGAACTATTTTTATAAGAAGTGCAATAAGATTATTGTATTAGATTATAACGGATACTATTAAGACATGTAAATAAAGCTTATCTAGATTAATATAACACCATCGGTATTTCAGTATACTGTTGTCATTCATTATCATCAAAACGGTGTTTTGGTCCTTCTCTAATGAGAAAGATATCCAGTCCATTCACTTAATGTGCCATTAGCCTCAGAAAATTTGAGTTCTTGTTAATGCAGTACCACGATACTTCAACGAAGCACCAGCTGCTTCTAATTTCAAACTAAATTGTTGAACACGCACCTAACTGCATGTTCACATAAGTGATTTGACCTGATTGTTGTACAGTCTTTATGAGAGCGCAATTTATCAAGACGTGTCCGTGAGTCTACATAAAAAATTCAATCACATTAGTGCAATTTTATACTCGGGGTAAAGTTGAGTGGAGATGGCCGTTACCAGGTAGGTTATGGACGAGCCGTTGCGTAACAAACTTTGACCCGAAGTGTGTGCTAGAAACAATTCACCAAGGATTCGTGTTTCGTAAGAGGCCGCAAAGGACCAGGCTGTGAGAAGATCAAAAGGTAAGTGGATTTAGTCGTTACAGAACTTGGTTTTTGTTTTATGTCATTCTATATATAGCCCGCAGGAAGGACCCTTAGTCAAGCGTGTAAAGTAATGTAAATTTACGTTAGCGGTTTACAGGTTAGAACTTTTGAAAAATTGGTTTGCCAGTTAGCATTTGGCTTTCATAGCGTAAAGATATTCGGGTCACCGCTGTGATAGCTAGAAAGTGTAAGATAAAGTGTTTTCATTATCGCGCGTGATAAAGGTTATTAAATCATATTTATTCAACAAGGTATATAACCTTAAACTAATTTTTAACCTTAGGGAATTTCTTAGTGGCAGCTGATTGCTGGCACTAATCAACATTACTTCGTGCCATATGCACAGCCATCAATCGCACAATAGCAACACGAGTTCCCTTCTCTGCCGGGAAATTCACTGCAATCTCAATACCAATCTACGCCAGCCCACTACATGCAGCCCGCACTAAATCAACAAATAGGCCAAAACGCAGAACCGTACTGCATTTTACCCACTGCACAGTGTCATTAACCTATTTATCAACCATCTACTTCAAATCAAACAAATATGAAATGGAATATAGTCACCTCTAAACAGAACAGCGTTTTCCAAGAAGACGAAAGTAAGACAAAAAACCTCTCTAGAACAAATTTCTCACATGATCGCTCCCAGTTCTCGATGATAAAACAATTGAAACAGAGAAACCTACCGAAACAAAAATATCAAGACCCCCGCCAGTATTTATCACCGACGTATTAAGACTCTTATCAAAAAAATACTGCATGCTATCGCCAAAGATAGCTACACCTTAAAAATCATAGGTAAAGACCATGGTAGAATCATGGTGGGAAGAACAGAACCTATCGAGCTTTAATTGCCAGACTAACAGAGTTAAAGTTTTACACCTATCACCCAAAAGAAGAGCGGAACTTCAGAGTGGTAATTGAGAATATTCATTACTCTGTAGATGTAAACAACCTAACAGCTGAAATAGAAAACCAAGGTCACAAAGTCACGAACATATATAACGACAAATACAGTATAATAAGCAGCGACTCTCCATGTTCTTCATTAATCTGGCCCCTTGTGAAACTAATAAAAAGTTATGAAAGCAAAAATCGCAATAGAGCCACCTCGACAGAAAATAGAAATACCGCAATGTACAACCTGCCAACGATATGGGCATACTGAGAAATACTGCACCCATCGACCTAGATGCGTCAAATTCGGCGTAAGTCATTCCACATACACATGCATCAACACAAAAGAAACAGCCCTAGTGTGTTGTATGTTCGGGGACACATACGCTAAGTATAAAGAATGTCAAGTCTACAAGACTGCGAAAAAAAAAAACCATCGCTACATCCTAAAGTAATCACATTACAGATAATTCTAACCATGACAAAACCATGTAACAACAACCTAAGGACAACAATAACACAATTCCCAGAAAATTGAAACCCATCCACTTCTCATCCAAATACATCACAAATGTCAAATTATGAAAAGCTAGAAAAACTAATGTTTAAACTAACAGAGAATATGAAAATTATGCCGAACCTTTTTACATAATTTTCTTCAAAGTGTAGAGAGTAATGCTAACGGATTTTACAATCACGTTGAGGAGTGACGTGCAACGCCTCACTTCATTTATGCGTTCCTTTCGATCCGCTCTGCGATGCTAACTCGCATCTCTAAAATAAATATCATGAGCGCATCTTTTTCGAAGAACCGCGCGTAGGATTGTTGATTTTTCCGATAGACGCTCACCTTCGATCTTAGGAGGCCAGGCTGAAATTTTTCGATATCGAGCGCTCGTTAGAGACGGCTGTGAACTCCGATAATTCAAGCCTCCTAAGGAATACGTTAATCCAAGTAGGCTGTGCCTCTTAGCAGTAAATTGTTTCTTGTCAACAATTGTGGCGAACGCTTCGTGCGGCGTCCTTGGGCAGTTGCACGAGGCCCGAATTCCATCTTTGGGTGAGATATTTCTTTGTTATTACTTTTTTGGGTACTAATTAAGTGGTAATTACGTCTTTAACATCTGACGTAATCTCCTGGATGCAGTAAATGTTAAGTTGTGTCTGCACGCCTACCAACACGAGTTTTGGGCCAAAGTTTTGCAAGATAAATTCAACCCAAAAATGCTGCATGTCTTCACACCTGATGAACTGCTTCCGGGATCGTTTGAAGAAACATCTCGTACCACAGTAAGTACATGCAATCTGTGATTCAGCGTTTTGATTGTTTCGATAAGCACAATTTACCTGATATGAATTGCGTATTTTTGAAACAAGGGAAGGCGAAAGGAATATAAAATCGCACGTGTTAACGTTATTCAAAGTTTGATTAGCATTCAGATATAAATTGTTGCCATAGCATTGCTGGCGAGAGCTTTTTAATGTGTGATTTTGTACAATGTGTTTGAATTTTTAGTTTATTTGTGTCATTTTGATTTCTATAACTCCAAACTATCGCTGTAGAGCGTCAGGTTTTACCTGAGTTGTGTCTTGAATATTTCTTATGTGGTTACGACGACTATCTGTTACACGTTTGGTGATATTAAATTTCTATTGACTGTTACTGTTTTATATACTATGTTCCTGGTGTATTTATACTAGGACCTTTTATGAACCTGCTCGTGTTTTTTGAGATTTAGGTTGAAGTAGGAGGCATACAAGGTAAGTGGTGATTTGATGTGCTAGCTAGATTTCTGCTTTAGGTTGTGTATAACGACTGGCGCCCACCATTTTTATTTACAATTTTTTAACTTGAAGAACCGTTGCCTGATCCTTATTGACGCCATTTTCTACCGAGAGTTCGAGCTAGCTAGGGTTTTACTCACCCTTTGTTTAAAAGGTGTGGTTCACCGTACCTTTATCATTAACCACAACTTAGATATAATTTTAATATCCGAAGCTGAATTCGCCAATACGTCCTACTTAAGTATACCTAATTACATCATATACCACAAAAATCAACCAGATGAGACAGCCCATGTAGGAACGGCAGTTATTAAACGATCCATAAAAGGCTACCAAACCAACAAATAGGTTCAGGAACACATCCAAGTCACAAGTGTAGTATTACAAGGGACTCTACTGGGCCAATCACAGTTACAGCAACATATAGTCTTCCGAGACATAATATAAAAGAACATTACACGCGGTTCTTACACGCTGGGTGCACGATTTATTGCCGTCCGTGGCCATAACGGCAAGCATCAGGAACGGGGTGCTGAAGTTATCAAAACCAATGAAAGAGCGCTACTAAAATAGCTTGGCATTAACAGCCTCAGTTGTCTCACAACCAGGCAACGTACCTATTGGCCTACTGAGAGGAGAAAGGGTTCAGACCTGCTCGACCTTCGATTATAATCACGCTGAGTTATTACGTACTTATTAGAGGGGAAACAACTAGACTCAGCAACAAGAAGACGGACTGGAACACTTTTCGGTATATTGTGAATGAAATAATAAACTTAGATTTATCGATCAAGACAACAGATAACATCGAAGATGCCGTAGAACACTTAAAATATACAATGTAAAGTGCAGCTTGGAATTCAACTCCTCAGCTAAATATGAGCGAAAAGAGGTTATCCTCTATTTGACAGTGGCAAATCAATAGCAGAAGAAGGAAGATTCCGTAGAACATGATAGAACGCTAGGTCGCCAAACGACTAGCACAAGTTCAACAGCGTAGCACGAAACCCCAGAAAAATGCTCCTCGATAAAAAAAAATAGGTGATACAAAATTATAAAGTAAATTTCTCCTTCACTAAGCAGCAGACTAGGTACTGTAGAGAGCCACACGGAAGCTAAAACAACCACAGCAAGTAATACCCTCAATTTAAGTGAAAAATTAAAAGCTGATACATTTGTAGCACACTTTACATACTTTTCAGCCCTTTCTGTCTGAATTAACTACAGAAGGCGACCAAGAAATGCAACTATATCTGGATACCCTAGATTAGTTATGTTTACCAATCAAAAGCATAATTCTAACGGAGGTCAGATACTCAATTAGTCAAGAAATTGACCCAAGGAAAGCCTCAGGACATGATCTTATCACGGGAAAAATAGTACGAGAATTACCGGAGCAAGGACTGAAACTTATAATGATCGTATTTAATCATACTCGTATGTTACGTCTGAATTATTTTTCCGCTTAATGAAAAGTGGTTCAAGTAGTACTTATTCCCAAGTCAGGAAAGCTATCCGAAGCAGCATCATCTTAGTCGTCCAATTAGCTTATTGCCAACGGTTTCCAAACTATTTGAGAAATTCCTATCAAAAAGAGTAAAACCTTGTCTCGAAGAAAACGAACTGATACTGGATCATCAATTTGGGTTCGGGAAAAACTACGCCACCGTCGAGAAGGTTAACAGTATGGTAAAATAAATCAACCAGGTATTCGAAAACAAACTGTTCCGCTACGTTTTTGGACATGCCCAGGTCTTTGAATAGGTCTGGCACACGGGACTGCTGTTTAATTAAAAGAATTCAATCGCACAATTACTATCACATAAAATTGTACCTGACCAACAGATATTTTCAGGTGAATTTCAAACAGGATCTCACGGAATTATACCCCATAAACTCGAGAGTGCTGCAAGAAAGCGTTTTGGGGCCATCCTGAATTTACTGTATACGGGAGACATACCTACTTCAGAAAATACAATGATAGTCACATTTGCAGACAACACTGCTGTGCTTAAATCTCGAGAAACCTCTGAAATTGCCTCAAGAAACTTACCATTCTCTCTAAACATAGTGGAACATTGGCTCTGAATCTGGCGCATCAAATCAAATGAATCCAAGTCACCCCATCTCACATTTACACTCCGACGAGAAACGTGTCCACAAGCAAAGGACGTCAAATACCTGGGGATACACCTTGATGGAAGACTAACTTGCAAGAAACATATTTTGTCCAAGCCTAAACAGCTAGGCTTGAAGTTCCCCAAATTATACTGGCAACTAGGACGCAAACCTCAACTAACGCTAACTAACAAAGTTATACCTTATAAATCCACATTTAAGCCTGTTTGCACATACGGGATGCAATATGTGATCTCTTCTCTGGAAAAGAATCCTACATACCAATTCAATGATAACCAACAAATTTACTTAGTTCTCAACAGAGCAGATTGCAAATATTAATATAGTTAAAATATCCTTCTCGCAAGCAATTTTAGTAACTGATGGAGATGTAGTAGACTATTCCCGGTTGCACAAAAGTTAATTGCCCTTTAATTATTTGTTAACAAATAATTAACATTTGACAAATAATTAATGGAGTGTTAACGGATTGTTAATCTTTAATTAAATTTTTAACAGCTGTCAACGCTAATTCATCATTAACGGCCAATTAGGACTATTTTGCGTTGCACAAACAATAATACATTGTTAAACTGTTGTTAATGGAGGATTTGCTTAATGAGTGACATTTGGGCAATTAAATCAGAATAAATTTTTATTCTTCTGTCTTTTTATAGTGTAATTGGTTGAATAATTAATAATATTATAATATTTAAATAAAAATAATTGAAATACAAGCACATGATGCTATCTGACTTATCTTCCTCGTCAAGTGATGAAGATCATCAAGAACCACGACAAATATTGCCACGACGGATTCGGATCATACGCAATCGAGAAAATCCCTTCGATCTTCATGATGTGGACTTTAAGAAAAGATTTCCGCTTAACAAAATAACGGTGATGAATTTAGTTCATTCAATCGGGGATGCACTTCAACCAAGAACTCATAGAAACAAATCCCTTGATGCACGTACCCAGATCTTGATTGCCCTTCGATTTTATGCCACAGGTAGCTTTCTTGAGTTAATTGGTGATTACATGCATATTCATAAATCAAATATATGTAGAGTAGTTCGGCGTGTTACTCATCAGATCGCACGTCTTTCTCGACAATATATAAAAATGCCTCATACCAATGAGGAATTAATGGTAACGAAACAAGGATTTTTTTAACATTGCTGGTTTTCCACGAGTTGTGGGGGTCGTCGATTGTACGCATGTTTGTATCCAGTCCCCTGGTGGTCCCAACGCTGAATTATACAGAAACAGAAAAGGATACTTTAGCATAAACGTTCAAGCGATTTGTAACTCCCAATTAAAATTGGTGCACATCATTTCTCGGTGGCCCGGATCTGTGCATGACAGCACCATATTTAATGACTCCCCTCTTCCTGTTGAATTTCGTATGGGTAGATATGGTAATGGCTTTTTACTGGGCGACAGTGGTTACCCTTGTAAACCATACCTTTTAACTCCGGTGACTATGAATCAAATTAATGCCAGTCAAGAAGCTTATAACAGGGCCCACATCATGACTCGTAATACAGTGGAAAGGTTTTTTGGTGTGCTTAAGCGCAGATTTCCCTGCTTAAAATATGGCATACGACTCAAACTGGACACTACTGTGAAAGTGATTGTTGCTTGTGGAGTATTGCACAACATCTGCAAAGAACAAAATGACCATATTGAGGACTATTTTGACGAAGATGGAGATAGAGATGAGGAAGAAGTTGAGGATTTAATTTTTGGCGAAGGCAACAATAATAATCCAAATTATGCAGTGCGAAATGCACTGATTGCTACAGTATTTGCTAGATAAATAACGAAAAATTATTTTAATTTGTTAACTTCTTTATTTCTAATTGCAATTTTTTAACTTGAATATTTAAAACAACTGTTTGGATTTTTTCATTTTTAATTTTTTCTTGATAATACTGCTTCCGCAGATCTTGGCTGGTAGCAATACGTTTTCTTTTTCTTGTGGATGGATGGGGTTCTTGATGGAGTTGGGATACAATCGCAGGAATAATTGGACTAAACGCATCTTGATGGGAAGGACCAAGTTCTGGGTCAGGGATATTTATAATTTCGATTTTATCTAGTGTCAACAAATATAAAAATTAATTAAAGAAATATGTATTATAGTCCGGCAGCGGAACCGTGTTATTTTCCTGAAGTGAAAGTTTTCGTATTAAGTTTTTTTAACGGATTCTCCTAGATTTATATGTCTATTTATCATATCCGAGTGATGACAAGCTGGCATCTTTGAGCAACTTCAGATACACAGGGTGTTTCAAAACAATAAGATGATTCTATGTTTTTGGCTTTAAAATTGAATACTACTTTATTATTGTATGGTTAATTGTGCGTTAACTTAGTGAATTTATTGATCTTACAAGTTTCAGCCATATACAGGGTGTTTAAAAAATCTGTGTTATCAAGTTTTAATAATATTAATGAATTTCTAATATGAGAATATTTTGTGTTCTAGTTCAAAATTCAGCTAAAAATAAGAACGTACGTGTTTAAAAACGAAGCTACATGACAGGTACAGTGTCCCAAAAATGTTTGGCTGACACAACAAACAGACACACAAAAGTTGGAGAAGGTTTCTTAGGTAGAAACCAAGGATACATATTTCTGTATCATGGTAATACGATCTCTAATAGCGATTTCTTTTTCAGATTCGAGTATAGTCTAACGTCTAGTTAAATATGAGTGAAAACAAGTGTTTTTTAACTTTAAATTTGCTTGTGAAAAAAAAGTTAAAAACTTTCCGTTGCTGGTGTCCAGCGCATAAAAAGTTATAAAGTGTAGTAAAGTGTATGAAGATCAAAAGTTTGAAGAACTTGAAGATATGTTTATCGCCAGGAAATACTGTTACCGAAGCGGGAATTTCAACAACGAAAATGCAGAGGTGATCAGAAGTGCCAAATTTCAATTTTAAAAATGACTGCCTGTATTGTGGACAAAAGTGCAAAGTGGAAAAGAATAAAAAGAACCCTTATCGATGGCGACCGTCCTTTCAATTCCTAGTTTTAGAATACAAGGTAAAGAAAATTTCAAACAAGGAAGCCGTTTTGCAAACGTGCGTGGAAAGAAACGATACCTGGGCTGCTGAAATTAGATTAAGATTAGCTGGCTGTGTGGCAGACCTACCTGCCGTAGATGCCAGATACCATATGGACTGTCCTAATAAATTCATGAGTCAAAACGCTGTGCTTTCAGCAAAACGACTACTGAAATAGTCAGCTGCGCTGTCAAACTCATTTGCGTTTGGATTTACTTGCTCCCTGATTGTAGCCAACAAAATTTCTTGCCCAGAAGATAAAACAAGCTCGGCAGTTCCTCCCCCCCGTTTTAAATATTTCCTTCTTAAAATGAATATTAATTATTATTATTATTTCTATACAGGGTGTAGAAATGCTTTACGCACCATAAGGTTTTTAATGGTAATGTATTCATATGAAAATATTTGCTTCCCTAATTATTTTAGAGCAAACTTGTAAATAGGGTTTTTGTCATTTTACGTCAGAGAACCTAATAATGAAAGAAACTAGAATTATAATTTTTTCAAAAATCAGTGCAAATTGTGAAGTGGTGATATGCTGGAAGCAAATCCGGTGCAATAAGTGCCATGGTTGCCGCTACATTTGACAGATGCAAACAAATAAACAGCAAACTAGTTTGTTCATGCTTTGAGATGCTTCAATAATTTCAAGGCACTACTGATTTGTTTAAAAATGGTAATTTTATTTCTTTTATTATCGGTTTTCCGAAATGTAAAATGACAAATGCTGGCATAAATGGATACAGAATTTTTTTCTCTACAAAAAACTTCCATACAAGTTTGCTCTAAAATAATTAGGGAAGCAACTATTTTCATATGAAAAAATTATCATTGAAATCTCTATAATGCGTAAAGCATTTCTACACCCTGTATAAGTACCTAGTTATGTATCGAGATGAGAAAATTTAGAAATTACAATTTTTTCATAATTTACCAACGATTGATTTTAAAGATCACACACTTAGAAAAACTACCTCGTGCTTTAAGTTTTGACAAGTCTCGATAATTTTTCAACTAGTAGTACATAAAGCCCCAATGGCAGACCAAAATCATGTTGACAATGGTCTCGATTTAAAGATATTAAAAAGTTGTGTCCCTTATCGTTATTTACGGCTTGTTTTGCCTGTTCCTGAATCAATTTTGCTTCATAGTTGTCGAGCTAAATTTACATCAATTACACAAACAAAAATATTTAGTATAATTTCGTGTTTGCAATTATTCTAGTCTTACGTGATGTTCAGCTACAGTTTTTTAGCCTCCCATTTCAAATTTTCGTAAAGAACTGTTAGCTGCTTGCTTGTTCGGGGGCCCGTTTCAGCACAACAATTATACTGGAACTCAATTTCCTGCCACACCTTATTTTTTTTTGTCGACAATAAAAGATTTTGTTGATTTGTCTTCAACAACATGTTTATATCTACAATAGATAAGAAAAGGGACTGAAAAGGATTGGAAGAGGAATTAAGATTTTAGGTTATGTCACGGCTTACAACAACAAAATACACGATATACCGATATACCTAATGAAATACTCATTTGGCTACAACGGAAAGAAGGGTTTCTTTTTCCCGCTGTGTGAAGTTAACCCCTTTTTTTGTTTCAATTTCAAACCATAAATGAATGAACCAAACCAAAAATCAAAGTAAACAAACACACCAAATGTCAACGTCATTCAATTGTTTTTGCGGTGTTGCCAAGTTCACTTTTAATTAATGACCAATTACAAAATTGGAGATTAGGACATCAGTAAATTGTTTTGTGCAACCCAATCATTTTTTAATCAGCCATCAAATTTGATGGACCGTTAATTAATGATCAATTAATAAGAGTTCTGTGCAACCGGGCATAAGCACATAAACTATTTTGAACAATAAAGGTGAAAAATCTGTACGCCAATTTCTATACGCTCTAAGTTTTTAAATAATGATCCCGGATAAACCTAACGCCAGACTGAGTAGTCGTAAAACATATTCAAGGGTTTAACTTTAAGCTCAGGACAATGCAGGCCGAAGGAAGAACGTGCGAGCACGTTACATCCTCCTGGTTTCCGAAACAAGTCGTCAGTTCAGAAGTTAATTCCGCAATTCTCATCAGTCAGCGTCCAGTCTATTATATCTGGGAGACGTGAAATTACCATTGTATGAAGTAGGGAAATTACATCGGAGATGTGGAAGCGCTAGGATTATTCAGCTATTCGGCATGGAGAACAAATTTGCCGAAAGTTATCTCTGGCGAATTGCGTATGTAAATGACTATTTGTGCTACGTTTGTGCGTTTTCAGTAAATTGATGAAGCGTAAATAGCATTCAGGAATGTGGGAATGCAGCAGACCAGCACTACAACTGTTTTTACTATCTATAAAACTTCGTTAAAGCTATGAAAAGGTATAATTCCCACAAATTATTAATTTTCCTAAATTACTTTAACTATTTATGTGAACCCATAATTATATGGATACAACGAATGATAGATACGCTATAGTTTACGATGCTTAATATATATATTGTGCGGTGAGTGTTAACGCGTCCTGAAACGGTTAACGACGGATAATAATAACAACAACAATATCCATTTGTCCGCAAACTGTTTCCAGAATCATTAAATCAAAAATTACAATTATAACATATAAACGTGGTTATGCATGTTACAGGCAATTTTTATAATTCAGTGATTATACGGACAGATCAATAAAAAATCCAATTAGGGCAGGCTGTGATATGCATTATAAGTTTGCCAGTACTGAAGTGTATTGTCAGTCTATGTCAAATGCGAGATTTGCAGTTTTACGTCAGTCTGTGCAAAACAACAAACAAAACCTAACCTACTAATCTTGAATTTGACATAGACTAACAATACACTTCAGTACTACCAAACGTATAACACATATCACAGCCTGCCCTAATTGTTTTTTTTATTGATCTGTCTGTATATAAGGCCCAGGCATTATATAAAATGCCTAGTCATTATATATAATGACTGCACCGTTACATGCAATATGTATAATTATTGTAGGTTATGTTATATAAACCGCCAACGCCGATTCTCATTTCTAATTTTTTTATCGTTGTACAGTCGTGTGCAAATAAATCTGGGACAGTGTTTTTTTTCACATGCAGATTCAGTTAAGAATTGAAGAATATCTCCATGGATTTCCTGCTATCAGAAAGAGTTACATTAAACTTTAACAGGTACTGAAACCCGTAACTCTCTCTGATAAGAGGAAATCCATGGAAATATTCTTCAAATTCATAACTGAATCTGCATGTGAAAAACACACTGTCCCAGATTTATTTGCACACGACTGTACATTGTTTAGGTTAGTTTCAGCCTTTGATTGTGAATAGTATGTGCATCTTTACATGAGTTGGCCCATCTCCGGTGATGTTCACCGGTGGTTGGCTGATGTCGGTGATGAGCTCGTCTGCCATAAATTTGTTAGGGTGATGAGTTAGCGTTCACTCTTATTAACCCCATTGGCTAATGTGTGCTAACTTTTACTTTAAAACAGACATTTCATGAAATGCCTACAGTTCATTAGGGATTATATGTAATTCCTTGGGCATTATATATAATGCCTAGTCATTATATAAAATGCTTGAGTTAAACAAGTTGCCTGTAACATGTACACATTACACACGCACTACATGTAGATTGTGTCATAGTCATAACAGATCTCATGGAAAGAAATTATGAATGGCTAACATTACTCTTTGCTCCATAGTTTTAGAACTCTTAGATGTTAGTGTTCGATATTTTAAGGGTAGTACCTTTATTTCAATATGGGTTACTTTTTATATGTTTAGTCGCCGGCCGCACTGTCCCGGCAAACAATTCCACACAATAAACGATCTTCAACTAAGAAAAGGTAAACCTTGGAATAATCTCTGAAACTTGCCCCGGATTCGGGATACAAAGTTGGAGCACGCTTTTTGTGCTTGCACGGCAACCATTGGGTGAAGTGTGTGTTATGTTCATGTATTGCCCTTGTTGCTCTATCTCTTAGGTCTGTGGATCTGGTAGAGCACAGTTAATTTGGTGCCCAACTGTGAATGGTCTGAACGAGCCCGATTCCAATCGCCAAGGCTACGGAAAGATTCCGGCCCCCGTGGAATTCGAACCGAGGACTTGCTTACTAGCAGGCCTAGCGCTACCCAACTATGCTACTCGGATTCTATTGACTATTGTCTAAAAATATTGAGAAAGACGACACTCATTTTTCTTCGTTAAATAAAATATATGCCGCTTCCTTAATTTTACGCTTAGTTGACATCGATTCTCTAGACAAGAGCTTTGTGTTATGCCATTGCATTGCGTTGTTGATATCTCAAGCACGTTCTGCCAGCTTACACTTATTGAATTGATAGGTTTTCATCATATTTTATGTTCTTCAACTCTAACTGCTAAAGGTCTGGATGTTTTACTGATATATTTCCCGCATTCACAGGGGATACTGTATATACAATTCTTTTAATGTTGTTCTACCTTGAATACAACCAACTAAAAAGGCTTACGCCAGCAACAACGTGACATATTAAATAGGCATCTGGATGCCATGGAAACATCCAGCTAAATGTTAGACGCTTCAAGACGCTTGTGGAAATAACTGTAAGGTACATAAAAAATTTCAGCCACCCTTTCTGATGGAATACTCACGCATTAAGCGCGTGAAAAATCTAGAATTTTATCGCGTACAGTTTGGTAAGCGAAGACTTTCGTAGAATTCTTTATCCTTAGGCAATAGCCCTTTACAGATAAACCTAACAGCAAGCTGAAAATCAATGTAGGTATGTACCTACGGAATGTTTTTAGAGGCACTATCTTGTGATTCTATGTATGTTTGGAAATGTTGAAGCACATACGTGCGGTTGTAGTAGCTGGAACAACGCCAGGCCGTCGCCAAAACTGCTCACATCTAGGTCACACGCTGCAGAAGCCGTTTGCTACGTAGAATTTGCAACAGGAGCAGATAGCTAGGAACCCAGAACTCTTAATAGATTGATGCTTGGGAGCCTGTGGTTTATAGTAAAGGCATGGTAGTCTTAGGCATCGTAAGCAGTAGGCATGGAAGCAGGCCTAATACCATGAAATTTGATCTGACAGGAGAAATTAAATAGGAAAATATCACCACAGTTGGAAATCGGCCTGAATCTGCTTGAAGAGACGCCGTTGTAATCCCTTAATTGTTACAGAAAATAAGGCTTCCAAGCCTGCTACTTAAAACTATGCCAAATACTTGGAGGTAGTTTCTAAATCCATTTGTTGCGAGCCTCATCTGCTTTGAGCACGGATCCCTAACGAAAGAAAGCTCGCAGTAAAAAAAATCTTTGTAGGTATTAAACGCGAAGGTCCAGCGTTCCTTGGGTAAATTTTAATTCACGCAACGCCTGAGAGGGGGGCGCGTAAAAACCGTATTTGAAAACAAACTATCTTGCTGAACTAGTTATTATCATAACGCAAAATGAAATGGGGCATTATAAAACTAGGGGACCTTAGGGTTTATCTAATGCAACTCACTGCGTTTGAAGTTTCAATGCCTCTTCGTTTCCGTGGAAATTGCATCACAATGTGTTTTGTACAAAAGTATGGATTTAGGTTAGCTGCAGTTTCAGATGTGTAAGTACTTAGCACAAAAATGCCTGTCTACTGTAAAAAATGTCTGTATGACCGTTGAAAACCACTCAGAACCCCATTTAACTTCACAAACAGTAAAGCCTAATTCTCTGTTTAACCGTGGTTTACCGCTGCAGACGCAGATTTTTCGTAGGTCGCAAATTAAAGTGCGGTTTTCCTAATTTCATTGTGTTGTATGTTACATTAAAGGTGATTGTATTCGTTCTTCAGACATTTGTACCATGTAGAGCAGTCACAAAATTACATACCACGTAGTTTGTAGTTGATTATGATATATAATGCCACGGAGCGGCCATGTTATACTGAGGCGTCTTCACGCGAGTTTTAGTAGGTTGAAATTAAATATGCAATAACATCTTTTACACCTGGTCCAGGCCCCCGATGTTGTTTGAAAGAATTTACCCTGCTGAGGAAGGCGTGTACTTCACTGGATTGCGCGCTACGTTGGCGAAGCTGTCAGCTTGTAGTCAAACTGACTATTATTTAGGGCCCTCAGGATTACGCCGGGACATGACCCCGAAACGACGCTCTTGAACTACTAAGCTCACTTGACCAACTGCGTCACAAATTGCCCAATACCCGTTGGTTGCGGTTAGCTTCATATTTTTAAAACCACTGCAAAAACTAAACAGCATCGTAGTTCTGCCGGATGCATGCGTATTGACGCCAAAGCTACAAAGTTTCAAATTTAAATATTACAGAGGATAACTGCTTAAACTGGCTATATATCTAAATACTCAAATGAACAATGCAGACATGGGAGGCCAGATTCCAAAATATTTAAAATTGTTTGCTTGATCAATTGTTGTTTTTGAGCCAATCCTTAGTAAACTACGTCAAGACAACTTGCTTTTGTGATAGCTAAAAAGTAAGAACGTTCTGTTACAACAAGAACACGACTTTACGACAAAACCGGCGTGGCACATTAAGCCTATACGGCCAAATGTCCAAAATAAGCGTGTTTAAGCTTATAAACCGCAACCTAGGTCAGTTTGAAAATTATTGCCGCCACTGCCTTGTTATGCACGCGGAGGGGGAAAGGGGGTTGATGAGACTGCTGAACTTTTTTGCGAGGGCTCAAGTTAGCGCGAGAACGGCCAGCATAGAGGAGCTAGCGTAAAGTTTTTTACTGAAAGAGCGTGTTACGAATTTTACCAATCCGCGTAATATGAAACTATTTTAAAAATATTTATCTTCATTTGTGTTGTTATAGACCATTAGAAACAAATTTACTTTGGTAGCGTTAAGAGCTTTATTATCGCACCGGTGTTGGATATTACGGCATTATATACAAAATACATTGAAATAGAATTGATCGATGAAGATAAAATATTGAACAATACACGTTTGCTTATGGCAACGGGATTCGTTTGATTGCTGCAGAACTCGGTTCACCGCATAGTTTTGACAGTCAAACTAATATCGTTAGGATCATAGTTAAACTGGTACCGTTCATATTTATAAAGGCCCTTCGAAGCAATTTCCACGTTGTAGGTTTTAATAATTGCCAATGTGCAGTCAGCAAATCTGAAATTCCGTCTCTTGCCTAGTTGTTGTGGAGTGGAATTTTATTTTGACCTGTGGTCGGATATTAGGGGAATTCCTGTCGTCCTGCTACTAAACATTCCATAACCATATTGTAACGCGTTGCTCCGAACTGTGACCTATTTAGCCTTCGTGCGTTACAGAATACCGGCGCACTGAAGTGAAACTGTCCATTTTTCATTCAAAAGGCATAGCCAGCACGTTTTCTGAGCTCGAGGCCTCCACTTTTTCTTCTCACCAGCCGAGCGTGACTTCCCAGTTTTGGTTTCAACAACCGACTTGGAAACTTGAACACGTTGCGTTGTTTAGGTCTATATGGTACAAACTAAAGTTTTCCACGAAATTTTCGGAATGTACTTAAGGGCCACTTTGTATAGTATTTAACCACTCTTAATTTTCTGAATCTCTTAACAAGGATGAATAGGTTAAAAGTTGAGGAAAATAACACTTGAAGAATTCAACACTAAAATATACAGCAATGTAAACAATAACGGCGACAATTTTCACTTCAGTTTTCAAACAGTACAGATGTCTAAACACGAACAGCACAAAAATATAAAGCAATCGTGATGAAAAGCAACCGTCACAGGTAGCAATGTAATTTATAGAATTTCCGGCCGTATAGTAGTTGTCAGCGTATTACAGTGCCTTATATTAAATATGTTGTTATAACAAATTTATCGCTTCGAAATAAAAGGAAAAACCATTTTTGTCTCCACATTCTTTATGAAAGATTAATCGCTAGCTGTTGAACTTGACTGTTGAATACACTTCCGGTAGCTGGGAACATTTGTGAAATACCAACGCAGATTGCCGCTGACATCAAGCAAGGGAAATCGTTTCAAATATATTTTTGCTTGTTTGATCTTTCTTGCTCGGGAGAGGACTTCCAACGCTTTGGTTTAAATTGTACGTAAAAAGGAAGTTCTGCCTGGAAATTGTCCGTTTTCTTATTTCGCCCGAGATGACGAGTTATGTGTATTATCGCATCAGTAAAATTTGATTTCGAAGGGGATATTGTGTTCGTAAACGTGTAACGACAGATACTTGCTTTTATATGCCTTCATTATTACAGTATTACGTGGAGTTTCAGCGTAATAAAGGTAAATTAGGTATACTTACATTACAATCAGCAGGTTACTACATTTTTTAGATACATAATGGCAAGTCACCTCATAATAGCTAATTGTTATCTTTATATTTAGAAACGCAAGCTTTCCGAAAAGATGAATTCTTTATCGGGACATCCTGAAAAATTAAAGTTGTGTGCTATTGTACATTTATCGTCTTTTTTGTTTAACCACTTACAAGCTTAATAGTTTAAAGAAATGTTTCAATAAAGCACTTTCGACTTTTTATTTATTATTGAACTTTTAATATGTTACATAGCTACTATACATATACTAGATCAGGTAGGTAATGATGATGGGGAGTGGGAGGAAGGGGGGGGGGTGATATATCTAAAACTAAAAATTACATAAAATGTGCTAGTGGAGCAGTTAGAGATATTAACGTGGTGCATATTAGTGAAATACATTTGAATATACAGTGTGGCCCAAAAGAGTGTGGCAAACACAACTAACTTTTTTTACATAATGACCTATATCTGGGTAGCTTAAAAGATTTGCATAGAAATACTAATAACCGTAATATAACGTGGTATGGATCCGACGGTAACTTTTTTTAAGTACAAATGATTGTATGCAACAACAAAATTATTTAATCAAAAAGAGAGTTACTATAAAATCCTTTTCGATTTGCATTACCTTTCGAGTGTAAAAGCTATTAACAGGTATGAGATTTTGAACATAAAAACCAATTTAAACTAATATGCATTGGGCAGATAAAGCGCTAATAATCGAAGATTGCTAAAATGCTAATTTAAACACCTGAACTCTCCGAGCACAAAAAAACAGATTAAAAAATAAAAATCCGGTTAATGCTAAAACTGAATAACAAACAGAAATAAACGAGAACTGAGTTAATAAATTTAATCTAAAAAACGACAGAAGCTAGGGGTATGAAATAAGATATTAGAAGAAAGTACCTCAAAATGTTAAGCACTTTGTCTTCGTTTCTGTATTTTTCTTATCTGATTTCTTTCATTGAATACGGAAGGTCATTTAACCATGCATTTCTCGTTTTTCCGTGTTTATTATTTATTATTCTTTGAACAGTAACTGGATTTGTATTTTCTACATCTGGTTTATGTTATGTCCGAAAAATTGAAGTGCTTCTTATCCCCTTAACCTTCCTCCCTTAACGTGAAAAAAAATGCAAGATCCTTAACGTCGGTCTCTGAGGCCGACAACACTTTAAATGCAAACAAAACATTGGAAACTATTGAAAAGGACAGAAAACATGCAAGTACTTATTGTTTTTTTTTCTAGCAATTATTTATTGACATAAAAATACAAAAGTATAAAAATATAACAAAAGAATAAATCATAACAGTCAAACTAAAAGAAGTATTCTATAAACTAAACGTAAATTCAAGTAAGTAAAGAGTTTTAATTTTATTTTGGATTTTCAAAACAATCTGAGCAAATGCCCTGTAGGTGCTCTAGACACATAAACCTATGACATGTTCGACACGAATATTTAGTTTTTCTATTTTTTTTTGAACCACACCAATAACAGCGTCCATGAGTAGTTGTAGGTGTGTTTTGTGGAATTTCTATTGAGCAAATTTCTATAAGCCTTGTCCTAATTGTTCTTGGAATATTTTCCTGTACAGCACGCCTTCGAATATGCCCGTCTAACAGCTCCATCCCTAACTGTTCCAGGAATAGTCGTCTTGGTGGCGTTTTAGGTGCATTTTTATTGTTTTTATGTATTATGTAAGAGTTGATGCCCGCAATATTTAGCAGAGTGTAAAATATTACCATTGGCCACCTACAAGTGCCTCGGGCACAGTTGTATGCTTCACACATCTTATCCAAGATATCGACCCCAGATTTTGTAGCATTATAATCCATAATAATAGATGGTTTAGACGTAATTTCATCTATTTCATCATCATAATGCATTGTGGACAAGAGAATAACGTTTTTGCGTGGTTTAGCCATATACGATACGAGAGTAGTTTTTTCTCTAAATGCAAACATGGTGGATTTTTCTGGTCGCTTCAGATTGAATTGCGTGGGAATTTCTGGTCTATTTTTACGCATGGTTCCAATAACTGTCAGTCTGTGGTCATTTCGCAGAACTTCAGCAACCTGCATACTAGTAAAAAAATTGTCCATTGTAATGTTTCTATTTGTACCCGAAATCGGCTGACAAATCCGTGATAATAAAGATACGTTTGAGGTATCTAGTTTATATGGACCTGGGTGTTGTTTTCCTACATATACTTCAAGGTTTGCACAATAAAACATTTTGGCGTCTACCAACGCATATATCTTTATCCCATACCGATTGGGTTTACTAGGCATGTATACCCTAAATGAACAATTACCCCTGAAAGCTGGCAACATCTCATCTACTGTGGCAAACTCGGATAAGGAAAAATATTTTGGCCAATTTGCATTAACTTTTTCAAACACATTTCTAATTGCTGCTAATCTGTCGATTTCTTGGCGTTTTTCTCTGCTTCTTTTATCGTCAAATCGGAGGTGACCTAATAAAAATTGAAACCTTGCCAAGGACATCGTTAGGCGGTATATCTCCAAAGAGGTACCGTTGGTTCTAAACAGCTCTGTTGCATTTAAGGTATTATTTTTTTTAACCCCGGCTATATACAGAAGACCTATAAGTGCCTTTATTTCCAAAAGATCTGTTGGCCTCGCAGTTCGATTTTCGGAATTATTATATTTTTTTAATTCTATATAGATATTGGTATTGTTTACAATATCTTGCAATATTTCATCAGAGAAAAAACATCCCCATAATTGCGATGGGTTGTATAAATGAAGAGCAACTTGTTTTACACCAGGTAAATGTTTTATAATATTTTCAGCTCGTGTTCTTACTCTTGTATTGGCTGGATGTTTTTCCCATTTAACACTATTTTTGGCAGTAAAGGACGGTACGCGTAAAGGAACTTCTAGGTCTTCAACTTCTTGCTCGCTGTCTGTGTTATGGTCTTGTATTTCAAGATTGTCTTCTTCCAAACTTCCATCGGACATTGCATCATCCAAATTTGGGGGGCCTTCGGCTTCCAGCTCGTTCCATAGATTTTGTAAATACTCCTGCTCTTTTTCGTAACTCATTTTAGTTGTCTATGAAGATATAAAATAATTTTAGGAACAGAAAACAATATAATATAAAATAATATTAATACCTTAAAAATCGAAACAATTTCCTTAACGCCGGTCTCACACACCGAATATCTAATTCCTTGGTAAACCACCCAACACTCACAACTGACCGTAAAGCACTGAGCCGAGGGTCTTAGGTTAGGAAGCTACTACGCCGCCCGGACTTCTTGTCGACTGCGTTCTAGAATTATTCAAATATGTATTTTTCGTCGGTCTCAGAGACCGCATGTTAAGGAAGGAAGGTTAAATAAGGAGTCTTGCGTACAAACCATTTCTCGTACTTATACAGTGTGTCTCAGGATTGATGTTGCAAGAGGTAAGATGGATTAAACATTTTTGAGTTTTATTTTAATATTGTGGGAATAAGCTCTACTTGATTTGAAGGGAACTTTAAGAATATTTTCAGTTTTTGAAAAACAAGTCTTCCTGGACAGTGCAGCGAAAACTATTTTCTTTTAGGTAAACTTATGGTAAAAAGTTGTTCAGAATGAGAAATTATGGCTCGATAAAAAAATTTAGAAAGATGTACCTACTTAGATTAAACAGTAGTTTTTTAAATTACGCAAAATAAATTGAATTTACGAGGAGTCAATCACCAAGGATTTAACTGTACAGGAGATATCCTTGCATAAAAGATTTCCCGAGATCTCCCTCAGATATCGTCAAACCTCCCTAGACCTCCTAGACTTCCGAGGGATATCCCGAGATATCCCCAGATCTGCCCAGATTTCCAGAACCTCTGAGATTTCCCTCATACCTCTCAAGAGCTCTCACGATTCTCACAAATATCACAAGATTTCCCCGAGATTCTCAAACTATTTTCATCTATTAAAATTTTTAGTAGTGCAAAGAAAAGTTTGTATGCTTAGTTGGCTCTACGACCCTCTGAATTAGTGATGGGAAGTTTCGATACTTTTGCGAACTCGTTCATTCCAATCCCATTCCGCAAGTGGATCGAGTCCATCGGATTCGATCCTCGGATCGACATCGCAATTGAATGTGTATTTCAGACATCCGGGGTTCTCGGTCATTCCGGACCCGGAACGAACAACTTGCATATCTTTGTTTTGGTGAGTGGTCACGCAGTCTGTAATTCAGTATGTTTATATGTCTCAAACATCAATTGGGCACATACAAAGCCGCCAAAAGCCATAAATCACTGATAACTGATAGAAACGCATGCAACTTCAACCGTATCATGTGTCGCCTGTCGACGTCGAGCCTCTAAAACGAACACAATCATCATTTGCTGTTCCCCATCTACACATTGTATTGTATTCTGTATTGAAATGGATTGAACAACGGAATGCCAAAGGAATGAATGTCCGCGAGAATTGACGCCTCGCGACCTTTTCGTTCCTCGGAACAAATCCGGACCGAAACTTGGACTCGATCCAAATCGATCCTGCCCCGGATTCGATCCTTTGTATCGAATCCGACCGGATCGACACATCGCTACTCTGAATTCGTATTTCCCACAATCATTGATTTTTACAAATGGATTTTTTTATTGCAGATACAAAATTTGTAATTTTTTTACTGGTGTCATACATAAAACAAAACATGTAGCAAAGTAAATATCAAAAATACCTAATTAAAACAAACTATTTTTTGGCATATGGTGCAATTAAAATGATACACCATTAAAACACCCAAATGAAAAAATCGTATAAAATTCTTAATAACAGTACAATTAGTGTTGTGCCTTGGTCAATTGACCGGGCAATTTGACCACGGTCAAAAACTGTGTGGTCAAATTCGCTGTCAAATGCTCTTTTAGCCTTAAAATTGCTTATATTAAATTACACTATCAATCAACGTTTTTTTTTTGTAGAAGGTCTTTATTATTGGCTGTAAGCCTGTAACTCATCAAACATTTACTGAAATTGCAAAAATGCAGGGGATTTACATATTTAGCGAGGGGATTCACACAGCGACCAATGTTTCTTGGGGGGTTTCTTAATACATTTTAGTTTGTTATTATTCTCTTCTTTGCTGTACTTATGCAGTAATGATTTGTTTTTATTGAAGCATAAATATATGGCCAATAAATGGTGTATTATTTTAGTTACTGAGAGTATAAAATGAAATAATTGTTAAAACTGTTAATTATATGCACTTATAAATACTAATCAAAAGGGTTGGTGGTAATATGATACTAGTTAACTTTGTGATTTGCTTAAACTTACAGAACTATCAATACAATTGGTTAAAAAAAGGTTAATTAAAAAAAATAAAATGGTCAAATGAGCGGTCAATTGGCTGGTCAATTGACCGGTCAATTGACCAAAAAGTTGTTGACCGGTCAAAGGCACAACCCTAAAGTACAATACATGAATTCTAGTAATCAACAAAAAATCTGTCCTATTACTAAGCAGGGCTACCTACATAATAAAGGTGGTAGTAGTAGTAGTAAAAATAACTTAAACATATTACAGGTTGTCTAAAATTGCACAGAACATGGCAGTTCCATGAGCTGGAAAAGGTTCACATAATATTTGCCATAAGAGTAACCGAAATTGAAAATGCAATAATTACTTTGGTAGCTAGGCAACAAGTAACTATTGTACCTGCTTGTTGCCTAGCTACCAAAGTAATTATTGCATTTTTCATTTCTGTTACGAAGTTTATTCGAACACTTATACAAGTAGTGGTTGTTGCTTTTTTTGACCTCTCACGCGAAGCAGTCTGTCAATACTGAGTTTTGTATTGCACTCTGTAAAGAGCCAACACGAAGACGATATCTTCACGATGAAATTCTTGCCATTTTTCAATGTCACTTTCACAAATGGTCCTTTTTCAAAAAAAATACTTTTTTCTACGATCCTGTCAAAATGACAACTTGTTGAACAGTTTCTAGTGTCAAAAGTGACGTTTGTAGCACTCTTAATATTAGCTCCCGAATTACGTCTTTTTCGCAGATTGTCATTGGTGGGGTGTTTTAATACTATATTAAAACACGCTTTGCCGTAAGTTTGAATGTCAACATAACCTAGAATATCTAACATAATGTGACGGAAAGGAGTCACTGAACTAAGCTTTTATATTTCCGTTACGATCGTAGGAAAATTATCGTATCATACACGTGTATAAGAGCCATTAAAGCACTAGCGACGTTAAAAGCACTCCGCTTTGCGTCGTGTTCTTAAACTCGTCGCACGTGTTTTAAAGGCGTACTTATACACTAGTATCATAATATACTATTATCATCAGTGACAATATCAGGATAATCTTTAACATTTAAGTTTGTTAACGGTAATAATGATAGGTCGGGTGTTTCCTCCAACTCAACGTCTGTTTCGTTATACACATTTTCATTATCGTCATTTTCTTCTTGGGAGTTACCGACATTACTAGGGTTTTTCTCTGTTTTTTTCACTTTATCTGTAGCACATTTTGTAGGAGTTAAAAGAAATTTTTTTTTGCGGGCCCAAAATATTAACGTTTTGGGGAAGTTTCTCATATAATGGTCCAAAATAATCTCTATATTCACCTTTATCCACTGAATTTAATTCATCAGTTCGAACAGTTTGTTCGATTTCGGGAAAGTCCGCGGCAGTTAAATTACCAAGCGTATAAATGTTGGTGTACCCCACTAACGTTAAAATTTTTTTTTAATGTAACACCTTCTTGTTCGACTTGCCAAAAGAAATCCAACTTAGGCTCATTGACCGCATCAACCTCCCCAGATCCGTCGAGTTCGTTGGTTTGATTTTGCTTTTCCTCCGTATTACCTTTATTATTAAAGGTTCTACAAAAATGTGATAACATGATTGTTTAAAACAAGGTCATAATGGATTAACTATTATGAAGGCTCGACGAAGTTCGTTAAAGAATTAATGGAATGAAAATGAAAATTTTTATAATAGATCAATAATTCTCGCTGAATCGTGATTCATTTTGTTCAAAACATCATACCTATGTATGTAAACAAACTTCCCATTACGTTTAATAGCAATATTAACACAGAGAACAATTATTTATTATGCTTATTGGTTGTTTTTTAAAACTACGAACACAAGTACATTTCATGTAATGATAAGGAGTGTTTAATATTTCCTTGTTGAATGAGTCCAAACGATCCGTTTAAACCCACCTTTACCAATCGATTTTCCGAGGTCGCCGCCCGATGCAAGTTCGGATGCCGTTTATGACAGGAAGATCTGCGCGCATCTCATACTAATGCGCGAAACTTTAAATGCCACATGCGCCGCTAGTTCTTTCAATAATTTTCAAACTGCGAGTCAGCCAAATTTTGCTTGAATAATTATTGTAGTGTTAAAGTTTCAAAATTAGTTTCATTTAACCAAATCTAAAGTCAGTTGAAGTTCAGTTTTATCCATAAGCGATACTACATGAACAAGTCAGCTCGACATTAATTGATTGTGCAGCCAGCAGTAACTGGTTATTAATTTATTGTTTCTAATATCGATTTTGCATGAGCATACAATTTTGTTTTTTTATACAGCTGAACAACGGGGGCAATCTACGTCAACAATAGGGCATCTTATAACGGGCGTTCATAAACAGTCGTCATCCCAGTTGCTTTGAAAAACAAAATGTTATATCTTTGATTAATTCGTGCAACACAATGAAACGTCATTGAGTACTGTCATAGCGCAGTTTTCCTCAATTATAATAGACATACGTTTTTGAAGTCAAAACCTACTGGGATGACGACTGTTTATGAACACCCGTTATTATAAGAGCTGATGCCGGCCGCCGGCCGCCGTTGGCTGGCTACCAGCTTAAGCAAGCATTTTTATTGTTAACTGTTTCTTTACGCTGGCAGGGCCAGACGTAGGCTGGCCAACGCGTTCTAGTTTAAAAATAAAAACCGAAATGTTTCAAGAGTGAACACTGAATTGTTATCGTGTATCTATATTGTTGTAACAACTGCTAGACATGTAAGTCTTCTTTAGTTGGGTAATTAGACCATTGTTTTTAAATATGTTATTAATTATATAAATGCTACTGTTACACAAAATTAAAATAACTCTCATGGGTTCCAAATTTAACCTCAAAACACGATGTCGGTTCCCATTGTTTACCTCGCATTCCGGTGCGTCATATCGTAGGGTCATCCACACAAGTTTAGAAAAACACTGGCGGAACAAAAACTTCCGCAACCCTCGCCTTACGGGGGGGGGGGGGCACTGGCACAGGCTGCTAGAGAATGCAGACGTTTGATATTTTGAAGTACCGGTACTTTGTCTTCCGATACTCGATATTTTGTACCGGTATTTCAATAAACGATACAATACGATACGATTCATTTTCAGTCAGTATCGCCAGGACCTATCCAAAGTTTTGCCGTCTGGGTTCCAATAACTCATCTTTTGTCCATTTTTTTTTAAATTTCTAATATCAAAATTTAAATAAACCCAATGATGTTGTTTAATATTTATATTTAGTGTTCCATGTAAGTAAGGGCCAGATGGTCGAACATCGATAACTTTCAATAAGTAATTTTCAGCTTCTACAAACTGGAGAATAAAATTCAAAACAAAATGATTTTGTTAAGCCGAAATCTTCCCGTTTAACATGTGTACGTACTACACTTCGGGTTTCGGTTGGTACAGCAAAATTGTAATTGATAAATTCTAAGGCGAATGACTAATTCTGGCGGACTGGAGCTCTCATGTATTCCAACAAATTTTATAATGATTCAATATCCAATAAAAACTTCATTATTCAGCTTAAATATTTATAACATGCTGTTTTATGCAATTTTAGTGTTTATGTACGTTTATGAAACTAAACTGTTGGAAAATATGAATGCGTTTCAGTCATTATTTTCGTGTTGCTTTGGAAGTTTTTAAGCGTTTATAATAGCTCTTTATGCAAAAAGTGCTAAAAGTTGAGGTTTATGCACGAGACATGAAAATTATGAAACGAAGCCGAAGGCTGAGGTCATAACAAGGGAACCAGGGGTAAAATATTCGTAATAATACTGAAACAACAAAAGGAAATACTTGGTAATGCGAATTAAATCAATTCCAAATAAAAAAATAATACCGCCGATGGGATTCGAACTAAGGAGCCTGCGTACGCAAATTTAAATCCAGGGTGTTATCCACGGGCCCATCGATGTCGTCTCACGACCATGAGATCCGCGGCTATATTTAATAGAACGTATTTATTGTTGAAACTTTTTGACTCCTTTACGACATTACTCTGTATCTGCTGGATCCCATCTCTTTGAGACGAAGAAAGTAAAAACGAGAAAACGCGGTTTGGTGATACGTGGGCAAATATGCAGAAAAGCAACATCTGGCAGTAGACAGAAGATAAATAGGAAAGTAAGCTGTTTGAAGATGCGGAAAATGATATCAAATATAATAAAACAGCTGAAGTAACTAAGCCCATATTAGTAAAACTGAACAGTGCAGTTATAATTTATATTTTAGGTTAGGTTAGAACTGTTGTCATGCAAAACAACTCTTGGAGTCCCACTAGTGGTTTTAAAAGCTAGCTACAACTATAATTCGGGTAGGTGCACTTATGCATATGCATTAATTCCTCTAATATTGCTTTAAATGGTAGTTTCAGAGTGCAGCTAACTCTCAAACCACAATCAGAAGATCGTAGAGTTGTTAGACTTTCCTTTTCCACAAATTTAGTGCTGATTGCCTTGCAGCCTTGATATTGTTTTACTTTTTTTAAATGCCAGCTAACTTAAACTTATATTAAAGATACGAGCTCTAGCCTAAGTTATTCCAGAAAGCTAGTTCTTTTTCGAGATTTTAATAGTCGTTAAATTTTTGAATTTTTATCGTAAAACACCACCAAGTGATTGTTATAGTTGGAGCAAAGATATTTCGGACGCCTCAGGCTACTACTTAAAGGTTAATGAGCATGGCAGGTGGGATTATGTTGTACACACGACAATCCCTTTGTAATATTTAGTTCACAAGCAAATCCATATCCTTAAAATCGAAATGCGGCTACGGAAACGCAATGTTTGTTAGTGTTTAAAAACTTATTATTTTTATTTAACAACATTGTTAATAAAAAAAGATACAATCAAGAAAGACAAAAAATTATAGAAATTATGTATATGCAACAAATAACTACAGTTTATTGATTTATATATACAAAAAACAACAATTATGAGTACAATATATAAATTAATTTTCGTTATCGCTATCACATGGCCAATCGTCACTATCGCTGTCTCTTAAATTAATAATTAATTCTGGAATATCAATAAATTTAAAAAATTGGTCTTCAATGCCAATCACATGCCGAACACAGTTTTTCCAGCTATTTACATGAATTTTATTAACTTCTTCTTTAATTATTTCTATCATTTTCTCACTAAACTTGGGGCATTGGTTACGTTTTCGAATGTGTGTTTTTAATTCTGCCCATATCATTTCTATAGGATTCATACAACAATGATATGGTGGCAATCTTAAAACTCTATGGCCTAGTTCTGTAGCTATGGTGTCTACTACATATTTTTTAGAGAACTTCTTAATGGACAACACTTCCAGTAATTGATTCTTATTGTAAGTTTCTTGAAAATACATGTTGTTCTTGTAAAGAAAATCTGTAATTTCTGCTTTAGTAGAATTACTATTTGGCACTTTTTCAGCATGCCTTGAGTGATAACTGGCGTTGTCCATAACGATCACACTATTAGGTGGCAAATTTGGTAACAGCTTATTTGAAAACCACGACTCAAACACATCTGAATTCATGTCTTCATGGTAGTCCAATCGACAGTCTCTTATATTTTTCGCAGATAATAGGAGACCATCGTTCACCCCTCCCATCTCAGAGCCTACATGTAAAATTATAATACGTTTTCCTCTTGAAGGTGGAATGTCTAATTGGCATTTCCGAGAATTATCTGTCCATCCTTTTTGAACCACATCATGTGTGTCATACCAAGTTTCATCCAAGTAAAATATCGGTCTCTGTTCTTCCCGAAACTTTTTTATCTGTTGTAAGTATTCGCATCGCCATTTTCTAATCCGCGGAGATTCCATTATTTGTTGTCTTTTATCTATCTTCTTATAGCGAAATCCCATATTTTTTAGCGATGTCCTTAATGTCGTCATTGAACAATTTATACCCATGTCACCAATGATCGTATCATGAATAGTTTTAATTGTTGGCACCACATTAGTTTTATACATGTCATAAACTACGCCGCGTATTGCATGTTCATTAGGCTTTGTTAATATTTTGTGACACCCATAATCAGAACGCCGTTTACGTGGCAGCGCTTGATTTTTCGCAATTTGAAAAAACCGTACTTTTTGGCACTTTAGTTAAAAACGCAGTTCTTCTCACAACATTGCTTTCTCCTTCAGAAATTAGTGCGTTGTATACATTCAAGACTATGTTTTTCGCATCGTCGGATAAAAAATGCATTGATCGCTGGCTTGGTCTCTCTCCCGCATCATCAACTTCTTCTAACTCATCACATGGAGCAGCGACTTCTTCAACTTCATCCTCAATTTCATTAGTATCCCATGGTCTCCACATATTCCACAAAATACAACACAACACAAATACTAGATGATAATTAACGTGCGTCAAAGTATAACAGCAACGTTATTATTAAATTTGGGAAGTAAAGACAAGTCAAGTGATTTATATAATTTATCTTTCATTCTAATTACTGGAAGGGATGTAGTTGTAAATACATACTTTAATGCCAATATGACGCGACGAAACATTAAATGTCGATTTCTCTTATCTAGGAATGTCATTTGAGCAAAAATAATTTATTCCTCAATCAGGGCATAATCGCATAATGTGTTTATTTACCTAGTAAAATTAATTTTGTCATTCAATATTATTAGATAATTAAATATAAATTAAGTAGAAACTTCACTACAAAACGAAATAAATACCACCTTGGAAATATTTCCACCTTTGCGTATACCTGGCACGACTTAAGCGGACTAACAATAGTAAACTCATTTGCGGTTTAACTTTTAAAGCTCGCTCTGTCCGAAGTATCTTTGCGTCTACTATACAATAATTTTCGAGTCATTTATTACATACAAGGTAACAGTCAAAACATGTCGCCAATGTCTAATGACTGTTGGAGCTAACTCGTCATTGCTACACCTTTCAAGGGAACGCTAAAGCGTACTTTATAGAATATCCTATATCCGGTCTAACTGTCTAACTAATTTATCTGAAAGACTAGCAGTGTTTATAAAAGCACATCAACTCACAGCAGGTCGAAGTCCGATTACGCCAGTGTAAGTTGTTAAGAAATTCCTAAACCTAAATTCTAGTTTATAGAATTCTAAAACGTTAATAAGCACTTTTATATTCCATTTCCAAATGCATTTTTGTTATTATTATTTACGTTTATGGAGTCTATACCCTCAACCTTAATAATACCGCTGAAGTTTGGAAATTCCGTGTTACCTTTGTATGTATCGTTCATAAATACAACGATTCAGACCTTTTTGGAAAATCTTAAGGCTTGCACTAAGCTTCTACTTGTACAAATCAGTGTAAATCGAAAGCTTTCGTAACACTACATTCGACCCATATCCTTGTACAAATCTATTCTAGCTTAACTACATCTGGACTCGAGTATTTTTTTAGGTAAGCGGTTTCTTTCCTAAAATGTACTTGGTCACAGTTTTATTAGACGATGTCATTAGGTTAAAATGTCTTTCCTGTTTTGCGATTTAGATATTTATTTGGTAAAAATTATGCATTACTTAATTTTCCTGTGGGGATGGAAATTATTAAAAGGTTGAGCTTAAAATATATGACTACCGATTAGGTTCCATTTGAGTGTCCTTCATGCCATCCCTAAGTAGAAAAAAATATGTTGCTGCTTTATTAAGTGCACTTCATACACACAAATAGACATAACAAAGTTGCATCTATTTGACCAAATTTTTGACAGTAAAAATCAGGGCTGTGGAGTCGGTAACAAAAAATCGGACTCCGACTCCGACTTCTGATATTTTAGTAGTTTGAATCCGACTCCGACTCCCGACTCCGACTCCGGCAGTACTAGAATATTGATAATCTCCCTCCTATTCCTTTTCATTTACCTGATAAACGTTACCGGCTAATGACGAATTTCACAAGTTGTGCAGAATGTGGTTGATTATAATAAATTTCATATTTACAAATATTGCATTCACGATTTCCCGCAACGTACTGATTTAACATACAAATACACAGAGCGGTTTACAAACGTAAATGAGGAAAAGGATAAAATTTAATGTAAGAAGAATACATTTCATGGCAAAATTTCATAAACGTGCAAATGCCATTGTTATAACAAATAATTTTCTTACTCTAACTACATTCCGTAGTAGATTATTTTCTTAAAGGGTCATTTACTACCTGCCTACATAATACAAGTTTACTGAGTCATAGAAAATTGAACTAGTATGAGGTCTGAGCAGGGTTGAGCAGATTTAACCTATTTGATTAATAGTAGATTATATTATAAGTGAGAGAAATGCATCATTATTTGCGAGTGAGAATTTTGAATCGCGAGTGCCCCAGCACGAGCGATACAATTTCTCACGAGCTTATAATGGCATTTCGCTCACGTGTGATATACGACGTTTTATCTTACAGTAGCAATTCTTATGCCTAAATAGTTTGCGCAGTCAGAATGTGTCGCGAAATAAATTTATAATTAGTCGCCTATGATTTGTGACATACGTTTGACAGTACTGAAGTGTATTGGCAGTACTGAAGTGTATTGTCAGTCTATGTCAAATTCGAGGTTCGTAGGTTAGATTTTGTTTGTTATTTGACACAAAATGACGCAAAACTTAACCTGAAAATTACGAATTTGACATAGCTTGACAGTGCTACCAACAATGCAGTAGTATAAATAATGAAAACTCACATGTGAATAAAACTTCATTTTAGTCACTGAAAACAGTTGTATAATGTATGATAATAGGTGCTACTGTAAGATAAAATAATTAATTGAATGGAGTAATTTAATTATCAAAAGTATATAATAGTTATTTACTATACAAGTGGGATAACAGCATCATTAATATACGTGTGTGTAAGTTACAAACGAGTGCGTAGCACGAGTTATGTAAGCACACAAGTATATTAATGATGCATTATCACACATGTATTGTACATAATTTTATCTACGACTGCCTAAAATTGAGAAAAGTGCATTAAGAGAAATGTCAGTTCTGTCACTTTCAAAAATATTTTAGTAGGCAAATGTCATTATGTCATTCATTTGACACTATTTCAGTTACGTAATGAAGTCATTACACAACTCAGTTGCGTAATAAAACCATTACATATACCAATATATTCATCAGTTCTGGAAAGTTAAAATTCACTCCACGGTAATTAAACTATTTTCGGTACGCTTGTCAATGTTAGCACTCAAAAGCAGCGGAACAATTTATCACTTACATATCTGTAGTTTAAGGGTTACGCAAGCAAAAACACTTCCAAATATATTTTTCCTCGTGTTCTTTATGTCACTGAAGGCTGCCATTACAAACCAAAAAAAATCACCTTTGTTCAATCATTCTCTTCATGAATTTAAGCCAGCAGTGTGTTTCAGGTTGTGTTTTGCAAATATAAGCAACCATGCGTAGTCTAGTAATTATTTCCGCAAGAAGCAGGGAAAACGAATTTGTAAATAACCATTTACTACGAACAATTTTTTACGCAAGTTATTATAGAAAGTCTCTAACAACTGCACCAGAAGAGCCTGAAGAACTGATAGTAAAATAGTAAAACATTTGAAGTAAGAATTAATAGGAAAGGAATTGAAATTATGGTAATTATTAAAAATAATAATGTCCAAAACACTACTGTAATTGAAGATGTGTACCTAACTTAAGAACGCCAGAAAATATAAATCTCTGGATTGCTTAGTGAACCAAAATTAGAATGTTCGAAATAGTAATTACATCTAAAATTGACAAGCCGAAAACGTGTCTCATAAGAATACAAAAACATGTAAATTTTTGAGTGCATGTGTGCTGTTAGGTCAGATTAAAGATTGACACCGCCACGGTCTATTATGCACATAACGCGCGTAATAACTACTGACACCACAAAGTAATGAAGCTGCAATAATTTGAATAACAGCGTTTACCTACCAACGATACAAAAAGCACGTCGGGCTCAATTGAGCAAGGTTTAAGTTGTGTGATCGTTAGTCGATCGCTCTTAAAACATGCAAAGCCAACTAATGTTAGTTATGTAAAAACCTACTCGCATTTCTAGAAATAATAAAATATATAACTTATTAGCCCTTGGTTATAGAGCTAATACTTTTAAAATACATAAATTATGGGGCGACGATTAGGTCCATATCTGGACGGTTTCGACGGATCTGCTGTCGGAATCTATCACGCGCGCTCAGGTTAGCGTGGTGCAGTAGTCAGGTAGCCACCGTCAAGCGAACAGGTTGCACTTGGTTTAGTTTTTATTGCTCTATGCGATGTTGCAACCATTTTGAGATCTTTGGTGTCATTTCGGCGAAATTTCGTCGTCCTCGAATTTAATAATTTCCAGGAGACAGCCTACCAATCTATAGCTCCGTTTCCCGTCTCATTGTGCGTTACACGACGAAAGCGACGTTACGGCATGAAACGACACAAATCGAGAAATCCCTTTCTGATTCAACCCTGGCAGTACTTTCAGATAATAAACCTTGACGTTAAATACTCAAAATTGACCTAAAGACAATAACAACAGTTCAAACTATTAATTTCAATTTATCAACGGCGAAATCAGAAATAACTTCACTGCACATTGTGCGCTTGTTAAAATTACTACAAAATAACACAGTACCTTGAGTGATTCAGCTTGCTACGGTAATGGTGTCCAACGGAGCTTCAAGCCGGCCCCAAGTGACTGCCAAAAAATACTTGAAGAAACTGCGGGAAACGGCATAGTGTGCGATATCTCAACCGGGTCTGGATGGTGTTAAATCCCCAGAGGTTAGAATGAAGAACGCAAGGGTTGCAGTACGGTACACGTAGCTTCATCACAAACAATTAGCACAAACGAGGTTCCTAATTAATGATCCGCCCCAAGGCGTCACCTGGAAGCTGCCGACTTCGTGGTTCGGGAATTCCTCTGCTAATGATTACACAAAACTTTACTTAAAAGACCAAGGCTTGACCGGTAACACTCATTCAGTTTGAATAGTTTCGCTACGGCGAAGGCCTTGGCTTTCGCCGTAGCGGAACAAACCTTCACACTTGTTTTGTTGAAGTCGGGCGGTAGAATCCTGAAGGCAAAGAAACACGCGCCCGCGTTACTTAATTTGTTCGCCGTCTAACAGATATAGAAACGTAAGGATTGCGTCATGTTGAGCAACTTCCTCATTTAAAGCGGTAAACGACGGGTGACGCTGCGGCGCCGAAAGGCAGTTAAAATACGAGAAGCCGATTTACATCATCCATGCGGTAAGCAAACTCATCTGAATTTAAATTGACGATCATACAATACGCAGGTAGACGCCAATGAAATAGATGGGGTTTTGAAACATAACTAGACCTTCAATTTGGGCGTAAATTAAACGGGAAAAGTACTAAAATTTGGAATACAATAGCTGAAAAATGCGGAAAAGCACTAAATATAAAAATTGTTCTTACATGTGTTCTTTCGAACCCTGATCGGAAACATACTGTGTAGAGACGCTTGATACCAACGCGATGCAATCCTGAAAACATCCTTCTAATTGACTCTAGTTACCGACGCTTTGAGTTATGGCCGAATATGTTCTATTAGTTAAGTAGTCTTTCCCTTTTTCTTCTTGTTCAGCCAGTGTACATCCACTGCTTCTAAGCGTTTCCATGCCATTCTGTCTTCTACAGCCTTTCTTCACTGGATTCTGGTAATTCGTTTAACTTCGCCTGTAAACTTCTTTTTAGGTCTACCAACACTCCGTTTGATGGTTCGTGGTCTCCAATGTGTTAGCTTTGCTGTCCATCTATCTGGGTCATGTCATGCTATGTGGCCTGCCTATTGCCATTTCAATTTCGCTATAAGTGTTGATATATCAGCCACCTTTGTTTTGTTTCTGATTGCGGTGTTACGTATCCTATCTGTCAAGGTTTTTTCCAACATAGCTCGTTCCATAGCCCTTTGGCATACACATAATACTCTTCTCGGCGAGGGCCATAGTTTTTAGACGGTAAGTTTCAACAGGAAGTATGCAGCCGCCATATACTTTCCCTTTAAGTGCCATTAGGGTTTCATTATCTCTGAGGATGAAGCTAAGTTTACCAAATGCAGTCCAAGTCAAACCTATTCGTCTCTTCACTTCAGCAGTCTGATTTTGTTTCCGGAGTTTTATGGTGTGCCCAACATATTATATACTGGCCTACTTTTATGTAGGCGTGTTATCTATACATAATTTGTTCGTCATTTCTGAGAATCTTTGTTTTATTTATATTCATGTTTAATCGTATTTACTTCGATTGCTCATTTAGTTCGTTCAGCATTGTACTAAGTTCTTGCATGGTTGACCTTATTAGAACTATATCATCGGCGAACCTCAGGTTATTAAGTTAAGTGCCGTCTATGTTTACTCCGGTCTCGGTCCATGTTAGTTTTTTGAACACGTTCCCCAATGCCAGAGTGACGAGTTTAGGTGATATAGTGTCGTCTGGCCGGATTCTTTTGCCTAGAAGAATTCGGTCACTTTTTATACCATCTTCGATTTTGATGTCGAACGTTGCTTGCTGGTAGATGTTCTTTAGGAGGAAAGAGTACTGGGAGTCCACTTTGTCGTCGTCCATTGCTCCGATAAATAAACACGTTTCAATGCTGTCAAATGGCTTATGGAAATCTACGAATGCTAGATGCAGAGGTATATTGTATTCAGTTGTTTTTTAATAAGTTGCCTAACTGTCGGCAGATGATCGATGGTTGAAAAGCCTTTGCGAAAGCCTGCCTGTCCGAGGGAACGATAGGGGTAAAGTTTTGTTGTTAATCGATTCGTTATAATTTTTTTTAAAGTGTTACAAGGTGATATCTCCAAATGGTATGAAATATTTTGATGAAATTTTGGTGAGGTAATATGGAGATCGGGGGGGGGGGGCATATTTAATGATATTTTTGACATTTACCTCTTTTCTCTATTTTGGGGGGTAGTGGGTAACTTTGGAGTTTTAAATAGGATGATGTATTTTTGTTTAGAAAATTGGAATCTACGTAAAAAGCTACAAATGTGCACGAAACATATTTTGATTTACTTTTTGGGTTACGGAATTATGATTTATTAGGTTATAGAATAAAAAAGAATAATAATCGTTAAGACGTCAAAATTATCAACGGACTTAAGTAAAAATAACTCATTTCCTTGGAAACCACTAATAATTCTCAAAAAAGTGAACTTGATTTATTCGTAAAATTTATTTATTTTTTAAATTCAATCAAAATTTAGTTAATCATAATTCCGTACCCGAAACAGCAAATATAAAAATGTTTTGCAGACATACGTAGGTTTAAACGTAGATTCGAATTTTATAAACAAAGGTACATTATCTTTTTTTAAATTCCAAAGTTACCTCCTATCGCCCAAAATAGAGAAGTGTGGTAATTATAACACATACGTTTAAATATGTCCCCTCGTCTTCCTATTACCTCAGAAAAATGTAATGAAAATATTTGGAACCGTTTTCGATATATTGCCTTGTATCGTGTTAAAAAATTCACTTAGTACAGATATGAGAGCAGGCTAATGATGCAATAATTAGTTATGTTTGTATTATCACCCTTGTTGTATAAGAATACTATTTCTGCATTTTGTCATACTCGGTATTGTTCCTTCCATAAAAAACATGTTAAGTAAAAATATTTTTAAGTAGTTAAGTAGTAAGCACGTTGTGAATTATCCCAAAATTTGAATATGTTACATTAAGTTAAAGCAGGTAAAATTCTTAGATATTTTGGTTAGCACTGTTTATTCCTTCAGTTGCCTGTGTTGCCTCAAAGCAGTGGTTCTCAAACTAGCTCGGCAGCTTATTTGAAAATAGCACGAATATATCTCCTTACTTTCAAGCTACAACTGCTATTAATCACCTCGATTGAGCCTCTACTTTCAGCTTACTGCATCCTCTCACCTTCTTTCTACTGAGCTAAATCGAGCGCTTTTTGCGTGCCGTAAATGGGTCTTCCTCCGTAACATATCTTCTTATGTTGTCCTATCTTCCTTTATCAAGTCGAAGCTTGATTATTGATTCTAGCAACAGCTGATACAATCAACATATTTGAGATATGGATCTATACAAGATTACTGAAGATTTATAAGTCGACAGAGTTACAAATAAGATGATATTAGAACAATTGTATGTAGTATTGGAAATTGTAACTGCTGTCAAAACAAGAAAATTTAGTACTTGAGACATGTAATGGAGAACCAAATATATTAAGTTCTAAAACTGATAATTGACGAAAAAATTCACGGAAAGAGACGGATATTTTGGTTAAAGAATTTGCCATAGTAATACTGTAACACTATTAGATTTATTTCGAGCAGTGGTATGTTAATTAGGGATATCATTAGCGACCGTCAATCTACATTGTGAGGAAGCAACAGTAAGAGGAGAACGAAAATGATACAACTGTTGGAAAACGAAAACAGTTTAGAACAATTAAATTTTCTATAAAATATTTTTTTTAAAAGAATCTATTTCTACTTTTAACCTTTCAATTCTCATTGATAATGGAATAAGATACAACATTTATTTCTATTTACAGTGAGACGGTAATAATTTCGTTCTTAATATCAGTTGGCATATACAAACGTAATAGCCTTAAAAGATCTTTGCAAGCAACTGAAATATTCAACAAATTGGGCAAGTAAATTTAAGTCCCTTTAGTGGTTTCGTCTGGAATTATTTTAAAGCTGGCCATGGCCGAAGTAGATCCAAACATAATTTAAGCTGAAGTATACACACCACATTAAAAATACATTAGAAATAATTGCTGTTTTTAGTGCGTTCTTAATCCACCTCTTACAGTGTAACCCCTATTTTCGTTCAGGGTTTTGGGAATATGAAAAACAATCCTAACGTGAGGTCTTTCCGGGCCAATAAAATTTATTACGGCTACGAGTTCGGCGAGCTACTTTAAGTTTTTATATTTTGACCGTGGTCCCCATTCATAAACTGCTGTTCCAGCTCAGCAAATCTGAGTCAGTGGATTAGGTCGAGCAGAATAGACTCGTTCAAAGTGAAAATTAATTGTAAAATCGATATTGTACGCATATTTCTTGCTGAAGGCAGGTTTGTTTCACTTGTAGGTCGCTGAATGCTAACGCTGAATTTACAAAATGCTCGCATTTGTCCTTGTGTCTGCGTATTGCCCAAATTGTTTTTAGAACAGTACATGATTTAGCCATCTGTTACGCTGGTTAGCTTATGCTGGACGTGTTTTCGTGGATCGCTATATGCGGAACATTAACCAAAGGCAATATATTTGTAATGTCAACTGTGACTATAGTAACCAGCGTGTACTATTAGTATCGTTAGTGTCATCTGTTTTTATTTCTATGAGCGGTAGGGAGTCTTGATGTCTATTTGACGTATTTGTGCTTTACGTCAAATTGAAAGCAAGGTACGCTAGTAAGAAGTATTAGAAAAGTCAGTGTTGCTTGTATTTTTTTGTACCGACTTGATTTTTATCCCAAAACGTATGGGTATTGTGCGGAATTGCTGAATCAGCAACTCAATTTCATCGGAAAGATGTTCATATTGGCTTTCTTTCTATACGTTTTCAATCTATTTGATGAATGAAACTTATATCCCTTTTTCTTTAGTATCTAGTCTTTTACAAAATCAATTGTAAGTAGCAATGCTAATCGTAAAACAACAAAAACTATGAAGAAAACCTTACCTATAAGGTTAAAGTCGTGACTGGGCTTGTCTTTAGTCTAACAACTGGAAGGAAATAAATGAAAGAACATTACTGCCTTGAGTGTTAGCTCGTGTGGGCTAATTTCGCATAAAGGTTGTGACAGATTTGGAAAGGGCAAGATGAAGGTATTACAAAAGACAATACAAATCTAAGCTCACTACAGTTACAACACGATCAAACTGATTACATGAAAACATAATCCTGGCTTAATGTTGCTACACAAATCAGTTCCACCAATAAATATTATATAATTTTTCAACTCGCCAACGGTTTTAAAAATTACGCTAAACACTTATTGCTACCATTTTACTCTACCCTAAATTGACACTGTTACAGCTGAAGAACTGTGATATGGTCATTCATGCTGAACAAATTGGTCGTAAACGCGATACTGCAATGAATGAGAGCGAATGAATTGGATTAATAAGTTGACATATTAGCACCCTTCTTCGGGGTTATATTCAATTTGAAATATTGCGATGTATAGGATATTGGCGTTTTAATAAATATTTGGAAATAATTAGCTTTTAACTCCAAATATGGGAATTACATTATTATCTGGTTGTTTAAAGGTTTGTTTGCTATTTTAAGATACTAACTGTAGTCTGAAAGAAAATATCACCCAACCCACAAGTATTTTGTGATTGTGCTTTTAAAGATGCCCTAAATGCCCTATTAGTCCCATCGTCCTGAAGACATTGACGTCGGCCTTTTCTACTATATCGTGGATGATCTTTCTCTGCTCTTAGAAGTGAAAATTAGTATCTTCCTCCATTAGTAAAACAGTACCATAGAACTAATGTTTCAATAGTTAAGTGGACTTAAACAAGACTCGTGTCATAAAAGGGCCACGTACATAATGTGGAACAAATGAAACGTGTGATCCAGAAACCGACAAAGTTATAATATTCTAACTATATGCTTTCCCCTTAATTTACGATCAGCTAGTCAAGCACCAACACCAGTACATATTTACTATTATACTACAATACACATTGAATGAACATTAATAACTGTATTTCAAACATTATGAGGGTTGCCCTTTGACTAAATATAAATACTGTAAACACTTAGACATCTGTATATGTTAAAGCTTAGCTTACGTCGTTTGTCAACGCGTAATTTCTGTACAAACTCAAACTCCAGCTTAAGATGCTGATTTAAAACGGAAAATAATACAAACATATTAATGAAGAAACTTAGTAGGTTTGTCGTCCGCTGCTTGAAAACATTATCTCTCTGCAGCAAGAACATACTAAGAGTGAATTTTTCTACAATCTCTAAATTGGATCTGGATCATACCTATTCCTTGTCTTAATTGAAGCAGATGAACTGTAGTTGCCAATGGTGCTTAGTGATTTTAGGAGCGTTGCACGAATTTACTGTATGGCTGCTTCATCAAAGCTACTATTGTAATGACGCGGTTTTTAGTAGGCCCCCCACAGAAATGCGACGATCTACTGGCCACCTCGATTGGGGTTCAAATGAAAAAGAAACGTATCATACGACATGATATATTTGTAAATTACTTGCTCTTTTTATAGCCAGCTAGCTCAGTTTACAATGAATTACACCTATGTTATTATCCCATCTCGTGGTTAAGACACGTTAATGTTACAACACCTTCTAGAAGTCGACTTTCCAGGAGACGGCGCCATCTAGTTAGTACTCATGGCAGAACAGGAACAAGTCCCTATAGAGAACTGACAGTTCGCTGAGGTGGTTATAAGGGAAGGTGCAGTCACACGGGCAGTACAGGAGTTCGAACCCTTTAAGTCACCAGGGCCAGATGGAATCTTCCCAGCATTGCTTCAGAAAGGCCTGGATATCTTTCTTCCAAGTGTCGTAACGGTATATAGGACCAGGGTAGCAATAACATGGGTATCAGAACAATGGACCGGAATCAGAGCGGTATTTATTCCTAAGCGGGAAAGAAGGACTACACGACTGCCAAATCATTTAGGTCGATTGGCCTTAAATCCATTCTTTTAAAGACCTTAGAAAGGATTATTGATAGGCATCTAATGGAAAGGATTATTGCAACATACCCATTTCATAGAAATCAGCACGCATACAGACGTGGAAGATCGACGGTAACTGCACTCTACGCTGTCGTGCACAATTCTGCACTGCACTGTAGGGAGGTGGCACTCGCAGTATTTTTTAACATTGAAGGCGCATTTGACAAGGCAAGAACGGCTACAATTCATTCATCTTTACTGGTCAAGGAAGCCCCTCCCGTTTTGGTCAGTTGGGTGAAATAAGCGCTAAAACAAATAACCATGATGGTGAACCTAAGTGACCGTTCAGTGAGAGCTGGGGTGGCAGGAGGTTGTGCGCAAAGCAGCTGCCTCTCATCGCACTTATGGTGCCTTATATTGAACGGTCTACTGGGATGCCTAACGGCAAAGGGCTTTGATGCGCAAGCATTCGCAGATGATGGACTGGGAGGTACTTAAACGTCGTCTGCGATAGAATGCAGGTGGTATGCAGGATTATTGAGAGATAGTGTGAAGAGAAAGGTATGTTGGTAAACCCACTAAAGACTGAGGTCGCTCTCTTCACAAAAAGGACACTTGAGGGTTTGAGGATACCCATAATGTACGGAAGAGCACTTGCATTAGTAGAAAAGGTCAAGTATCTGGGGGAATCCATGACATCAAACTAAGTTAGAGGTCGCATGTCGACAGGACTGTGAACAAGTTGACAGCGACCTTATGGCAGCTGCGCAGAGCGATAGGCGGAAACTGGAGGATAAACCCCAAGATTCTGCGCTGGCTCTACACATTGGTGGTAAGGCCAAAAGTTCAGCATGGCTCAGTGGTCTGGTGGCCTAGTGTAGAGCACCCTAGCATTTTCATAAGATTGGCTAAGGTGCAACGACTAGCCTGCTTCGGAGTGTACCTACAATGCAATGAGTATAACCCCTTGGCCGTACTTTAGGTAATATTGCTTCTCCTGGTCGTTGACACTACCATAAAGAGAGCAGCCATGGCGACCCACCCCAGAATGCGTTGGAATGATCAGCGAGTTCGCACCGGCCACGCATAGATTGCCGATGTGGCGGCTAGAGAAATACCTGTATCAGCCTGCAGGGTAACCGAAGCAGAGGATCGGCTAAAGTTAGAAAGAGTATACTCTCGGTATTCCAACAGGGGGACAATGGGAGCAAAAAAGGGTTAAGCTACAGCCAAATGCCTTGATATGCTACACGCACGGTTCTCGAGTGGCGGAAAGGGAATCCCCTGGAGTAGAAACTTATATGATAAGGCCGAGGGGTGCAAGAAAGCCGCACTGAAAGCAATCTTCTCGGGCAGGACAAGATCAGCTCTTGTCCAAGAATGTGTAGACGCTTTAGCTGAATGGGCAAGCCTGGGTCCCGGGACACATAGGGATCCAATGCAACGAGAAAGAAGACAAACTAGCCAAACTTGGATCCGAGGAAACTTGTTTTGGACCGAAACTCCTTCTGGATGTATCAAGACAGCAGGTTTCAGCAGCCCTAACTGAGTGGGCCTACAAGACCAGCCATAAAAAGTGAAAAGGGTGCAGGGGCAAAGTACCACATAGCAAGATTTGATTTTAAAAAATTGGTGTGGCTAATGGGAAGGAGCCGGGAACCACAAATATTTTGATAGGGATCTTGACAGGCCCTGTAGACTAAAGAGACACCTAAGTACTGATAAGAGTAGAGGAATATCCCAAAAGCCCGAAATGTTTAAGAGATGAGGAAACATCCTTTCACTACCTTAGAGAATGCGAGCCGTATCAGCGACTGAGGTATAGAACTTTTAGAGTAGCTACGCTTTGAATGGAAGGGTTGAACTCCGTACCCTGGACCGATATTCTGATCTTTATTAGAAAATCAAGAAGGTTTAAGCAAGGAGAAGAGCCCATCGAAGGGAACGATAATGAAAGCGGTTGAGGGGAAGGCATGGGTTGACAAAAAGGGCATATGGTTGCCTACTTGCTAGACTTCGACCTCCCTACAACCACTACTACTACTACCACAATAAATTAACAACTGTAACAACTGGCACCAAACAAATATAAATTACACACATAAAATCATAGAGGAATCATAGAACGTTTCGTAAAATAAATACTCATTCTTTCACACGTTGATTTTAAGCAAGAATTGACAATCAACTCGCAAAATCTATTTCAACACACTTTATCACGCTATTTAGATAAAATTAGTTCTTTACCTAATTGACTGCCTCTAGCACGCATTTATATTTTAAACAACATTAAATTGTCGCCACAATAGTATTTCCGAATGTGCACATACGAGTATTTAAGCGCAAACTTCCGGGCATAAACATTTCTAGGGTGCCGGCGCCGTGCCATGAGTAACACGTTATGACTGGGAGCCTGGCCTCATTCCTCCAAACAATAGCTTCATTGTGTATACAAGACCGCCCCATATGCTGAGGTACACTAATCGTAATCGGCTTCAACGTTGGCTATTATTCCGCTGCTTAAATATGGTAGAATAAAACTAACTTCCACTGGATCTATTGGCCCAAATCCGTCATTTAACATCTGCTTTATGCAGTGTTCGAAAAAGACTTGCTTGTATCGGCGACGACTTGAGTGAGGTTTCTTTCAACTTATCATTTCGCGCTGAAAACGTTCACCTCCGACCCCATGCGAAAAGCACTGCACAAGCTAAGACGCAGGCAGAAATGGCAAAAGCAAAACATTTTTGACGTTCGTTAAAACCAAATAATCTAGTAAAATCTCCTTACATCTAAATATTACATTGCCCAAATGGATTGATTGGTTGTATACAGCGTCGGACTGGCAAAATTTGACCTACCGGGCAAGGATGAATGTGGCCTCCACATGTAAAAATAATAACGGGGGGGGGGGTACAGCCCCGGCTAAAGGGGAGTCCGGGGGGCAAAGCCCTGCCGCAGGCAAAATTTTTATAATTGTAGGGAGCGCGAAGACCCAAAACGCATCCCTCTTACCAGTAATGGCACAGTACAGTAATGGCAGGTGGAAGTACAACAAGATCAATAACTACTATAAAGAAAAGGATGGAGGAATGTAAAAAATATTTATTCTAATAATTTTAAAATTTAAACATGGAACAAGGTAACAAAAAAATAAAATAGGTAGGAGGTAGGTATTCTATTTTTATAAACTTTGAAATTCAAACAAATAACAAAAAAATATTCTTTATCTATCATCTATAAACTTTGAATTTGGAACAATTATAACGAAAAAATATAGATAATTATGATCACAAGCTTTAACCTTATAGGAACTTTTACATTCTATTCCATTAAAATAATTATACTTAACAATATGAATCACATCAATAATTTTGATTTTAAAGAGATTGGTCTATTTGCGAACTTGTCAATTATTTCGTCGAAATTCAAGCTTTGGAGTAGATTACACTCTCCACATTCAAAATTAGAAAACATTCTAACCTTTCTTGCGATAAAGAAACTCTTGGCCTATTTGTGATTATTCTCTCTTTACAAAATACAGGTTCACAGGCTAACTGAGGTGCATGATAATGTCAGTAAGTACATGTAGGCTAAGCACAAATTGCTATATGTAATGGCGTGCAAATTATATTTGTGTACAATTTTAAAACAATTTATACAACCCGCACAATCACACTTTGTCTTTTCACCAATGCAAATATTTGGGCACATCAATTTTCAAACGACTGAAACCTTTGCCTTGCAGTAATTTGACAGAGTACCCGGAGAGCAGACTTAGCTTGCTTACAAACTTATCGACCCTGCAATTCGTTGGTCAATCTTTCAAAAAATGTACTTATATACACTCGGGTGCCAACTCAGTCGAAGAAGGCGTACAGGTCGGTAGAACAAAACAAGAGATAAATGCCCAGCGCACCAACTAATTTCTATCCAATAACGGCGAGTGCACCCAGGTGTTCAAACGATAATTCGTAAACTCAAATAGCTTATACACAAATACAGTTCCTCAAAGAAAAGCTTCAAATAAGGCAGGTAGCCGTAACTAAATCAAACCCTTATAGCTGGCATAATCACAGTATAATTTTAGATAAATCACAGTAACGAAATCACAATATATATTCAGTTTAGGATCGTAGGATGCCACAAATTATATACTACGATTAATAATGTATCACTAACAACATGAAGTACCTCTAATAAAAATTACAAGTAACACTTACAGGTTTACACACAAGTTTTGTAATAGCATTATTGCACACATTAAAATAAATCGACTGGCAGGCAATAGTTACAGCATAAATTCTTGATGTTGCTTGGTTTCGAAGGAAACGCAATACACGTTCCAGGTGTGTGCTCAAGGTCGACGACACCACGGCTTCCCAGAACCGTTTGGCGCAATTTCGTGCGGCAGAAAACTGGTGGCCAGAGGGATTTGCAACACCACGACAGGGATAAATTTAGACCTAGAGGTTGGACTCCGTGTCGAGTTCTTTCTGAGCTCTAATAACGCACGCATCAAGGGTTAAACGGCCCCAAAGATCCAAACTACCAAACCAAACTCGCATGAAGCAATCCGACTGTAGAAACAAGAGCGAATTGTAATTAATGCCTAAATCGACCCTCCGGTACTAGCGGCTGTAAGGGAGGAAAAAGGTCCACGATGACATACAAGAAATATAATGCATTTCGAAGCGAATGTCTGCTTACCCTGGACAAATTTCCAGGCATGTGCGAAACACTCGGTAGCGAACTCCGCCAAATGGCGTGGGATTAAGATGCCCTCATAATAATGGAATTCGGGGACTTGAAACCCCTCCCAAGAGTGTGGGCCAACTCACCCAGCCAAAAACTAACGGCAGCCCATCAATCCTCCGAAATTTCAACACTGTTAATTCGACTTCATCTGCACCCGCTTCGAAACAATCGAGAGCTATATCAAACTTTTACAGCAAGGCAAAGAAAGCAGGCGTGGCGCTAGCGCGCGAAATACAAACTGAGTAGCCAAAGACATCAGAACCGAAAAGATGCGTAATAATACGAAATAAATACCACAGATCTCCAAATCAAATGGCGGCGCGAATAAATCGTAACAACACCTAGATGGCAGCACAGATAAACCAACTGCGGGAAACCCCACACATACAATTACGTTCATTCCACGACTAATAACAAATAATAGATGGGACCATACTTTGACAAAAAGTTTGGATTTTTTTTAAATTTTGTGAAAACATTTGTTCAATTTTTTTATTTTTTGAAAAAAAATTGTGTGAACATTTTGGCCTCCAAACTGAATTGGCCTACCGGGCATTTGCCCGGTTGCCCGGTGGGCCAGTCCGACACTGGTTGTATATGTAAATATTAAAATAAGCTGTTTAGGAGAGGTAGGCCAGGTTCCCTGACACTACTATCCACTATGATATACAAACGATGCATGAAACTATCAAAACAAATAAGAGATGAGCTACATAAATGGTCTTAAATGTCTTATGACGAATTGCAGCTAAAATAAATTCGTGCATTCAATAGAAAAATGGTTCCGTTATGGAGACGAAGTCGAAAAAGTTGAGAATCATTAGCATGTAAAACTAACTTGTTCCTCAGTTACTGTCAAGAGAATCTTCTTCCCAGCTCTTGTGTAACCACTGCTGGGTAAACCCTTTCCTTGATATTCACATCGCTCCTTCTCCAGCGCTAAGTGGAAACAGTTTTTCTCTGATGCTTTTCTCAAGCCATCGGTCTACCTTTCTTGTGGCGTTCCAATATTCCTTTTAGACGTTCTACTCTACCATTGCTACCTGAATAGTATTTTGTCCTAACTTTTTCTGGCAACATGCCCTGTCGAACTCTACTAAAGTTTGGTTATTCTACCACGACAGCAGTTTTTCCAGGTTTTGCCCTCTATAGCCCGCTGCATTTTTCTTAGTGATAGTCATAGTGAGTCTCCATACTGTGAAATTTGGTGTAATTTAGCCAGTATTATCTGATAGCGCAAACAGATGTATTTCTTAAATATCTCTATTTAGATATCTACAATCTTGAATTAACCTCTGAAACTTCTTTGTGGCGTGAATCTATAATTCATATTCTTTTTTGGGTATTTCGCCACTCTGCAAATTAAAATGATTAAATAACGTATTAAATAACGAATGTTTCGTGGGACAATCTGCCCTCGTTATCAACGATTAACAACTAAAAAGGAACAAGAAAACTTACCTTTTTCACGGAGATTGAAAACCACCAACCTCCAATGAATTGCTTGACATTGCCGTCAATGTCAAGCAATTCATACCTCTACGTCTTATCACATCCCGTGAGGATTATTGTCTATCGAATTCTGACTGGTAGCCATCATTATCGTGCCAAACGATTTGTGTAAATAGTAAAGGAAATTTTGTTTGTTTTGTTGTTATCAATGAAGGTAAGGTGACACTATAGGGCTTCTTATTCCTCCAACAAATTAAGTTTATAGTTGATACTACAGTTCCTGCATTGCCTTAGAATTCGCATTTGTAGGTAATTATAATTTCTAGAAAAAATAATAACTCACTTTTTTTTCTTTTACTTGTGGGCTGCTGGGGGTCCACAAGTGTTGATGCTAGCAATTTTTATTCAAACGAAAGTAGTTAACAAATACACACATACTCGTATAAGTACTACAAATATACATACAGAGTGCGTGATTACACAAACTTTAAACGCTAACCGTAATCAGAAAATGTTAATTTAACGAACCGAGCTAGACGACTTGCAGACACGAGTTCGTCGACACTCACACCAATTGAATTCAGAATACCGAATCGCATGCAATGCAGGAATTTCCGAAAACTGCATGTCGAATGATTACTGGCGCTTGCAACTCTGGCTTATATAGCTTCCAGTTATGTTAGTGCGAAATTATTAATGGCCTTCCGGCTGTCGAACAGATACGTTGTCTCCTCGAACGTTCAATTTGCTAGTGTTCTTCGTATTTTATGCCAAGGCATTGGAATTAGGTTTTAATGCTCTTCTTCTGCATATCATGCCTCCTTGCGAAAGTGTAATACCACTTTCAATTACCCGGCCCGGTTTGCGAGCGGTCGACTTGCAATGCCCCGCTCCTTGTACAGACATCCTTTGTTACCCAAAAATAGTTGAGGAGCTCCTTGCTCGTTTGGACTAGTATCTCTGGCAGTTTACAATTAGCGTGCCTGTCTTCGGTATACGCCTTATGCTAAAGTCGCGAATTTAATTTGTCACTCGCGACGCTAATCACACAGTTCATGAGGATGGACACTGCTGCGCGTAGCGCAACTTATTAATTTAAATATCCGCTGATTTGGTTGCATAGCTGTTTGCTCCGAGTTTTTACCGTGGTTACGATCCAACGCTGCTTTTGTATGCCTTTTGCGGATTGATGTATGGATACGATTCTGAAAGAACGGAATATTTTTGATAGAAGGTATCTTCAAGTTGAGAAAGGTATTAAAGGAGATTGGTTTGCGATAAAAGAAGAACAACCTTCTAGAAGATAATGGAATTACACGATGTAGCACTACGTTCAGATAATAGTTTACGAAAATCCACAAAAAACATAAAGTCAGCGAAACTATACTGTCGGTAGAGCATGGCAAGAAGGTACGATGTTGGATTCTACTTCAAATTAGTTATAGTGCAGACTATGTTTATTGGTATTTATTTTACTAGGTATGCTATTATTGTGTATGCTGGAACTGAAGCAGAATTAGTGTTTAAATTAATGATTACCGTGAAGAAATAAATCAAGAGAAGAAGTGCTTGAAAATCAGTTATTAATAAGCTAGTCCAGAGAAGTAGGATTTGATGGAGTAGATATAAACATATTATAATAGCTTTAAGAAAGAATCTGGTGTAATATGCGTCTAGTGTCAATGAATAGAATGTCTGTATTTTGCGAGAGCCTTATGCAACATGCTAACTGTTTATGTTTAGGAACCAAAACATAATTTTAACGTTTAAAATTAAAAATGCTGGCTGTTACATGCGGAAATGTAGGACAAAGCGGTTAGCGTTTCTGTCAGCATTGGTCGAATGACCCGGTGAACAAACTGCAATTATGCAGACTTGGTATCACTATTTGTTATGAAATTAAACACGCAAGTGCAAATGCGATCTGAACTGGGGCAAATAAACTGAACCTTATAATTTACGTCATAGTTTTATGTATAGTATAAATAGGAACTTTTCTAGTCAATAAACAATACAGTTTTGACATCTGTTTCTGTATTCACCAAACCTCTGCTCCAACGGAACTAAGTCTATTTGTGACGTTAGCTCCGGCCGAAATTATTATTTCTACGCATTGGAATGCATTCAAATTTCGTCTCGCTAAAATTCCGTCACATTCACCTAGAAAACATCGCCAAAGCGCGAGAAAATTGATAACACGACAAAATCATCGTTCTGCGCCCGCATCGACAGGACGTCGTCCGGCGCATCCCTTCCAAATTTCCAGCACTGATAAAGAGTATGGTATAGTATAAATACATAACGCACGCTGTTAGATGAGCTTGCGTCCACCGTCCCTGACCGGCGTCTCGCCCTAGGTCCTCCAAGACCTAGTTCCTTAAACCGGCCTGCAGCACTTGATTCCTGCGACTAGAAATTCCGGGGCAACCTTCCTGAACACGCGGTAATAACAATCGTTTAAGGGCTTCGTGATTATCGACCAAAACGACTTGTTATAAATCAATCTCGATTTCTATTAAAACAATCGTTTATGGCTTAGTGATTATCGACCAAAACGACCCGTTATAAATCAATTTCGATTTCTGTTAAACTTTCCCTGACTCGTTGGAATAACAATCGTTTAGGGCTTCGTGATTAGCGACCAAAACGATTGGTTATAAATTTTTCTCAACCTGTAGAAACGACCCCTAGTATACAGACCTGTATTTTCCCTATTTTAAAGCCCATCTGGTGAAGCCCTCCACACTAGTCGCAAGAACCAATACGAGACTTATTCGCAAAACTTAAAAAGGACGTCGCCCCTTTATTTTGGCAAAAATCTCAAAATCCTTGTTGAGCCAAAACACGAAACTTGTTCGTAGAACCTAAGAGAGCTTCACTCGCCTCCCAGAAAGTTGGTAATTAATTTCATGTAACCCCTGTGAATGCTTTTACACCCAAGTAAAAGTTTCAAACCCCGAAATTAATCACGCAAGCTTATATCAAGGTCACGACACCGGCGTAGGCGCCGGATAGTTTTGTTATAAGAATTCAGAGCTTTACTCACCTAGAGGAATCTTGTTTTATAGACGTCATGAGCCTGTCCGTAGTGCGTTAATTTAACAATTAAAAACCCCATGGTTTAATTAGCGAATTTGAAGGTTAACGCCGTTCTCACGGAAATTTGATTCACTGTCATTTCATTTGCTAAAGGAAGCTATTCGGCACTACGGATTAGGTTGGGGCAAGTCAGACCTTTGCCTCATGTTTATTTGTAGTCACAGCCCCCGAAATAAACAAGATTTCACCCGAATTTGCAACGTTCGTCAATTATAAACAAAGTTAACCTCGAATTGTATATTTACAGTCTTGGCCGCTAGAGGACGTTTGCGCAACCACAATCCCGGTGCGTACACCATCTGAGTGACCTGCAACCCGCCTAACCCGAGAAGCAAAAGGGGTTGTCTACCTGCCAGGTACCCGAAGAGACCACAGAAAAAGACAATATTCTTTTGTACCAAATACGGGAAATATTTTATTTATTATTATGTCACAATGTAAATAGTTATACCCAAATAAATCCTTGTTATGTTATGTGTACTTTTCTATATACTTGAGAGAGTAAATTGGATCTTGGCATATGAGCTGCCCGGGACTAAAAAGTTCATTAACAGTGGTACTTATTCATGGCTCAAAAAATTAAGCAAATAAATAATTAAATGCAAGCCAGGCTGTTACATGGCGCCGACGAGCAGGAACGTAATCTCAAGTATATAGTCAAGTAGAATTTAGAGCCCCCAGCAACCAGCCAGGCCAGCAAATCCGAATGATGGCGCTCGAGCAATTTATTTACCTGAAAAATAATTAGTTATCATTTAAAGTATAATTAATTATTTTAAATATTGTACAAACCATGTTCACTGACATATACCAGAACCAGATGTTACCGCCGCTAGAACCGCTTGTAACTACCTGTAGAAATGTTGGAGAACGGCCCCATCGAGGCCACCAGCACGCCCAACACCAGAAATCTAGAAACCACCAGAAGGGTGTTGATTCCAAGTATGAAAAAGAGGAAATCCAGCCCATAGAGGGCTCCTGTTTGAAGTCCAGGCCGTTGGAAGATTCCGACCGTCGAAGGCCAGGGCATCCACGCAACTAGGTTGCCTCCAAGTGGTCCCATAAATTCCAGAAAGTACAAAAGCCCCAGCTGAAGTCCGGAAATCAGCTTTGAGCACAGTACTACATTGTGGAGTCCAGATCATCCCTGAGTTCGTAAGTTTCCTCCATAAGAACTCCCTCCCGAGACGTCTCCTGGTATACAGCTTCACCCTGAGAAGTACAGCCAGCTATAAGAGACGTGGAGCATCGTGCTATCCTGCAGCACAAGCTCCCTTGCGAGAAGTCTTTGGAACGCGAACCCCAGGTAAATCACGTCCAGTGCAAGATCTTCAAAGTCGAAGCTATCTTCGCAGAACCGAGGTAACCTGGAAATATACAAAAATGAAATTGAAATTGTAAGTTGGTCCCCGCAACCTCTACTAATTTCTCCCAGTTAAAGTTCAAATATCGTGAGAAAGTTGGTTAATCCTGTAACCTTAATACGTTCCCACGATTGAACAAAACCTGAATGAATGCGAGTCGATACCGCGAGCTCAGCATCCGTAAGTAGCATTTGTTTTAGAATGCGCCCCGTAGAATTTTATGAGCCTGTAGAATGAATGTATGCGAAGACAGATGATTCGATACCGCGAAATCTTTAGTCTCATCTAGCCTGAAACTGCTTTCACGTGGTTGAATGCAGTCCAGGAAATTTGATTCGGCTTATCCAGAAAATTCTGAGAAATTACCAGTCCTGTCCATGACCGTTGTACCCGCCAGTATTATTAATCGCATGCATGTTGTTGAATGTCTCCGGAGAATGATCACGTTTTCGCCTTGGTGCCTATAAGAAATCGTGCATTCGTAGAGCATGAACCCGTAGAATTGGATGCAACCCGCCCTGGAGTACAACCTGACAATTATACCGAATGTGTCCTGTGAAACTGAATCCTGTAAAGATCCAGGTGGAAATTAATGCCACGACAACCGCCTGTTGACCGAAAACTGCAAGCAAGTTTGTCTTGCACAGAAGCAGTTTCTTGCTCTAGTTTTCTGAGCTTGTTTTTCCCCGCCTAGAAATCCTGAAAGAGTTCAAGTTGGAACCACAACCTCTGTATTCACCCAGTTGAAAGTTCAATAAAAACATAAGCTCCCCGTAGACGCTGCCAGAAGAAGCGCCGGTTACTCCCATAACTTTAGAATGTATGTTGTCTGACTTGTGTGTCGATAATTCCGAGATCCCCAGGTGTTTTCCGAGCCGTATGAGGTAGCTCCATGAAGAAGACTTCCATCCACCGGCTGTTTCCTCCGTAGGAAGGGGCATGTGTGACGTTAGCTCCGGCCGAAATTATTATTTCTACGCATTGGAATGCATTCAAATTTCGTCTCGCTAAAATTCCGTCACATTCACCTAGAAAACATCGCCAAAGCGCGAGAAAATTGATAACACGACAAAATCATCGTTCTGCGCCCGCATCGACAGGACGTCGTCCGGCGCATCCCTTCCAAATTTCCAGCACTGATAAAGAGTATGGTATAGTATAAATACATAACGCACGCTGTTAGATGAGCTTGCGTCCACCGTCCCTGACCGGCGTCTCGCCCTAGGTCCTCCAAGACCTAGTTCCTGAAACCGGCCTGCAGCACTTGATTCCTGCGACTAGAAATTCCGGGGCAACCTTCCTGAACACGCGGTAATAACAATCGTTTAAGGGCTTCGTGATTATCGACCAAAACGACTTGTTATAAATCAATCTCGATTTCTATTAAAACAATCGTTTATGGCTTCGTGATTATCGACCAAAACGACCCGTTATAAATCAATTTCGATTTCTGTTAAACTTTCCCTGACTCGTTGGAATAACAATCGTTTAGGGCTTCGTGATTAGCGACCAAAACGATTGGTTATAAATTTTTCTCAACCTGTAGAAACGACCCCTAGTATACAGACCTGTATTTTCCCTATTTTAAAGCCCATCTGGTGAAGCCCTCCACACTAGTCGCAAGAACCAATACGAGACTTATTCGCAAAACTTAAAAAGGGCGTCGCCCCTTTATTTTGGCAAAAATCTCAAAATCCTTGTTGAGCCAAAACACGAAACTTGTTCGTAGAACCTAAGAGAGCTTCACTCGCCTCCCAGAAAGTTGGTAATTAATTTCATGTAACCCCTGTGAATGCTTTTACACCCAAGTAAAAGTTTCAAACCCCGAAATTAATCACGCAAGCTTATATCAAGGTCACGACACCGGCGTAGGCGCCGGATAGTTTTGTTATAAGAATTCAGAGCTTTACTCACCTAGAGGAATCTTGTTTTATAGACGTCATGAGCCTGTCCGTAGTGCGTTAATTTAACAATTAAAAACCCCATGGTTTAATTAGCGAATTTGAAGGTTAACGCCGTTCTCACGGAAATTTGATTCACTGTCATTTCATTTGCTAAAGGAAGCTATTCGGCACTACGGATTAGGTTGGGGCAAGTCAGACCTTTGCCTCATGTTTATTTGTAGTCACAGCCCCCGAAATAAACAAGATTTCACCCGAATTTGCAACGTTCGTCAATTATAAACAAAGTTAACCTCGAATTGTATATTTACAGTCTTGGCCGCTAGAGGACGTTTGCGCAACCACAATCCCGGTGCGTACACCATCTGAGTGACCTGCAACCCGCCTAACCCGAGAAGCAAAAGGGGTTGTCTACCTGCCAGGTACCCGAAGAGACCACAGAAAAAGACAATATTCTTTTGTACCAAATACGGGAAATATTTTATTTATTATTATGTTACAATGTAAATAGTTATACCCAAATAAATCCCTGTTATGTTATGTGTACTTTTCTATATACTTGAGAGAGTAAATTGGATCTTGGCATATGAGCTGCCCGGGACTAAAAAGTTCATTAACAGTGGTACTTATTCATGGCTCAAAAAATTAAGCAAATAAATAATTAAATGCAAGCCAGGCTGTTACATGGCGCCGACGAGCAGGAACGTAATCTCAAGTATATAGTCAAGTAGAATTTAGAGCCCCCAGCAACCAGCCAGGCCAGCAAATCCGAATGATGGCGCTCGAGCAATTTATTTACCTGAAAAATAATTAGTTATCATTTAAAGTATAATTAATTATTTTAAATATTGTACAAACCATGTTCACTGACATATACCAGAACCAGATGTTACCGCCGCTAGAACCGCTTGTAACTACCTGTAGAAATGTTGGAGAACGGCCCCATCGAGGCCACCAGCACGCCCAACACCAGAAATCTAGAAACCACCAGAAGGGTGTTGATTCCAAGTATGAAAAAGAGGAAATCCAGCCCATAGAGGGCTCCTGTTTGAAGTCCAGGCCGTTGGAAGATTCCGACCGTCGAAGGCCAGGGCATCCACGCAACTAGGTTGCCTCCAAGTGGTCCCATAAATTCCAGAAAGTACAAAAGCCCCAGCTGAAGTCCGGAAATCAGCTTTGAGCACAGTACTACATTGTGGAGTCCAGATCATCCCTGAGTTCGTAAGTTTCCTCCATAAGAACTCCCTCCCGAGACGTCTCCTGGTATACAGCTTCACCCTGAGAAGTACAGCCAGCTATAAGAGACGTGGAGCATCGTGCTATCCTGCAGCACAAGCTCCCTCGCGAGAAGTCTTTGGAACGCGAACCCCAGGTAAATCACGTCCAGTGCAAGATCTTCAAAGTCGAAGCCATCTTCGCAGAACCGAGGTAACCTGGAAATATACAAAAATGAAATTGAAATTGTAAGTTGGTCCCCGCAACCTCTACTAATTTCTCCCAGTTAAAGTTCAAATATCGTGAGAAAGTTGGTTAATCCTGTAACCTTAATACGTTCCCACGATTGAACAAAACCTGAATGAATGCGAGTCGATACCGCGAGCTCAGCATCCGTAAGTAGCATTTGTTTTAGAATGCGCCCCGTAGAATTTTATGAGCCTGTAGAATGAATGTATGCGAAGACAGATGATTCGATACCGCGAAATCTTTAGTCTCATCTAGCCTGAAACTGCTTTCACGTGGTTGAATGCAGTCCAGGAAATTTGATTCGGCTTATCCAGAAAATTCTGAGAAATTACCAGTCCTGTCCATGACCGTTGTACCCGCCAGTATTATTAATCGCATGCATGTTGTTGAATGTCTCCGGAGAATGATCACGTTTTCGCCTTGGTGCCTATAAGAAATCGTGCATTCGTAGAGCATGAACCCGTAGAATTGGATGCAACCCGCCCTGGAGTACAACCTGACAATTATACCGAATGTGTCCTGTGAAACTGAATCCTGTAAAGATCCAGGTGGAAATTAATGCCACGACAACCGCCTGTTGACCGAAAACTGCAAGCAAGTTTGTCTTGCACAGAAGCAGTTTCTTGCTCTAGTTTTCTGAGCTTGTTTTTCCCCGCCTAGAAATCCTGAAAGAGTTCAAGTTGGAACCACAACCTCTGTATTCACCCAGTTGAAAGTTCAATAAAAACATAAGCTCCCCGTAGACGCTGCCAGAAGAAGCGCCGGTTACTCCCATAACTTTAGAATGTATGTTGTCTGACTTGTGTGTCGATAATTCCGAGATCCCCAGGTGTTTTCCGAGCCGTATGAGGTAGCTCCATGAAGAAGACTTCCATCCACCGGCTGTTTCCTCCGTAGGAAGGGGCATGTGTGACGTTAGCTCCGGCCGAAATTATTATTTCTACGCATTGGAATGCATTCAAATTTCGTCTCGCTAAAATTCCGTCACATTCACCTAGAAAACCTCGCCAAAGCGCGAGAAAATTGATAACACGACAAAATCATCGTTCTGCGCCCGCATCGACAGGACGTCGTCCGGCGCATCCCTTCCAAATTTCCAGCACTGATAAAGAGTATGGTATAGTATAAATACATAACGCACGCTGTTAGATGAGCTTGCGTCCACCGTCCCTGACCGGCGTCTCGCCCTAGGTCCTCCAAGACCTAGTTCCTGAAACCGGCCTGCAGCACTTGATTCCTGCGACTAGAAATTCCGGGGCAACCTTCCTGAACACGCGGTAATAACAATCGTTTAAGGGCTTCGTGATTATCGACCAAAACGACTTGTTATAAATCAATCTCGATTTCTATTAAAACAATCGTTTATGGCTTAGTGATTATCGACCAAAACGACCCGTTATAAATCAATTTCGATTTCTGTTAAACTTTCCCTGACTCGTTGGAATAACAATCGTTTAGGGCTTCGTGATTAGCGACCAAAACGATTGGTTATAAATTTTTCTCAACCTGTAGAAACGACCCCTAGTATACAGACCTGTATTTTCCCTATTTTAAAGCCCATCTGGTGAAGCCCTCCACACTAGTCGCAAGAACCAATACGAGACTTATTCGCAAAACTTAAAAAGGACGTCGCCCCTTTATTTTGGCAAAAATCTCAAAATCCTTGTTGAGCCAAAACACGAAACTTGTTCGTAGAACCTAAGAGAGCTTCACTCGCCTCCCAGAAAGTTGGTAATTAATTTCATGTAACCCCTGTGAATGCTTTTACACCCAAGTAAAAGTTTCAAACCCCGAAATTAATCACGCAAGCTTATATCAAGGTCACGACACCGGCGTAGGCGCCGGATAGTTTTGTTATAAGAATTCAGAGCTTTACTCACCTAGAGGAATCTTGTTTTATAGACGTCATGAGCCTGTCCGTAGTGCGTTAATTTAACAATTAAAAACCCCATGGTTTAATTAGCGAATTTGAAGGTTAACGCCGTTCTCACGGAAATTTGATTCACTGTCATTTCATTTGCTAAAGGAAGCTATTCGGCACTACGGATTAGGTTGGGGCAAGTCAGACCTTTGCCTCATGTTTATTTGTAGTCACAGCCCCCGAAATAAACAAGATTTCACCCGAATTTGCAACGTTCGTCAATTATAAACAAAGTTAACCTCGAATCGTATATTTACAGTCTTGGCCGCTAGAGGACGTTTGCGCAACCACAATCCCGGTGCGTACACCATCTGAGTGACCTGCAACTCGCCTAACCCGAGAAGCAAAAGGGGTTGTCTACCTGCCAGGTACCCGAAGAGACCACAGAAAAAGACAATATTCTTTTGTACCAAATACGGGAAATATTTTATTTATTATTATGTCACAATGTAAATAGTTATACCCAAATAAATCCCTGTTATGTTATGTGTACTTTTCTATATACTTGAGAGAGTAAATTGGATCTTGGCATATGAGCTGCCCGGGACTAAAAAGTTCATTAACAGTGGTACTTATTCATGGCTCAAAAAATTAAGCAAATAAATAATTAAATGCAAGCCAGGCTGTTACATATTATTACATTGTCTTGTGTGAGACTGCGCAAGCCTGTTGGTTTGCAACCCTTTTTAATTCCTGCACCCCTAAGACGTATCCTGCAATTGTCCAAATTAAAATCATACAGTCCTCCGCCCTGAACATTTTGTCCTTCGATCCCTTAAAACGTTCCAGCCTCTAGCATTTGATCCGTGGAGCCTTTAAACGTTCCTGCCCCTAGTATTTGGTCCATTAATGCCTTTAACGTACCAGCATTCTACGAAGAAGACCGTTACGATGGCGCAGCGACGGCAGATTTTCAAAGCCCAAGAAGACTTTGCAGAATCCATTCGCAGGCAGATTCTCAAAGTGAGAAGGACGGTCCATCAAGAAAAAAACGCAGCATATATTACCACTCAGGCCTGGCGAAGAAAATCGAGGAAGAACACGCTGGAATAAGTTGAATGAGGAATGCAATAAAAGTTATTGCGAATACAACATTAAGAATTGTAATGATGATTGGGATGACATCAGAGCTCTAAACGAGGAGATACTATCCCACAATAGCTACGAAGACAAGGAGTTCCATGAGCCCAAGAAGATGGCCAACGACATCATTGTGGTCCTGTACCAACACATCCAGGATCAAGAGGTTCAAAGTGTCAAGGAACACAGCCATGCGAATATAGTGTTACCTACTCTCAAAATTCCAGTTTTTGAAGGGACCTACGAAGCATGGCCTAGCTTTCATGATATTTTCCGAAGAACTGTTCATGAAAACTCACTACTCAGTAACACAGTTACGAGGGGAAGCCAGCAAGTTAGTACAACACCTGGAGGCAACTGAAGCCAATTACGAGTCTGCATGGTTCATTATAAGGAACAGATACGACAACACCAGGCTGCTACTTGAGAAGTATTTGGATGACATAGTCAACCAGGCAACCTTGTCGAACGAATCTGCAGAGGGGATCAAGAAACTCCATGACACAACTGCAGAATGCCTAAGAGCAATTGAGAACTTAGGAATTGAAACGGCCACATGGGGGCCTATCATGTGTCATATAGTGACACGGAAGTTGGATAAGGAAACCAGAAACAAGATTTCAGGCGCTGGAAGCTGTACAAAGACGGACAAAACTTGAACCCAGAAAAAATGGAATTGGGAAACCATGGGAAAGTCATCAGAATCGGTGGGCAGTGAAGACGTACCACACTGCTGACGTATCGTGCTTCCACTGCGGAAGTGCACACAGCATCAAATGCTGCCCAAAATTCAACAACCTAAAAGTATCGGATCGTTGGGACTTTATAAAGAATAAAAAACTAACTGCCTCAAGCCTACAAGAAAATATAACTCCAGACACTTTTACGCAGGGAAATGCAAGGTATGTAATAAAAGACATCATTGACTTCTGCACGAAGATTTTAGTAAACAGCAGCAGCAGCAGCTTCCCAGGGCCACGGCGGCGACTTCCAGTGCGACAGCAACCAATGAGAAAGAAAACATTGTTTTAAGCCTAGTAGGAAGACTGCCTTAATTAGAGTCACGATATCGTCGGGGAGTTTGGAGTACCTCAGAGCCCTAGTAGATTCCGGATCCCAGGCATCATTTATTACAAGGTATGCAGCTGAAACGCTTGGTCTACCACAAGAAAAGGTGAGAGTGCAAATTTCTGATTTAGGCAAGAAAGGAGCAGGTACAGCACGAGGACGAATAATTGTAAATCTACATCCACGATTTCCAAGCAACTACACAACCACGTGCGAGATGCTGATACTGCCACAGTTAACCAAGTCACTTCCAGAAGAACCAGTTGAAAACTATCAATTTCAGGACAGTAAGAATATGGTGTTGGCTGATCCACTATTCTATAAACTTGGACCAATAGACGTTATCCTAGGGACATCTACAAGGAAGTAGTTCTGGAAGGAGTACAAAAATTCAACGGAGCTCAAAGCACTGAACTTGGATGGATCATGACGGGGAATGCAACAGCACCATCAGCAGAAAGGAAAATTCTTAGCATGGTCGCATGTGCAGCAGAAGATGAACAACTTACAAAATTTTTGAAAATTGAAGAAGTAGTACCAGAAAAGGTGATGTCTAATGAAGACAAAAAATGCGAAGAATTTTACAACTGCAACCACCAGAGAAATGCTGATGGTACATATACTGTAAAAATTCCGCTCAAGGAGCCAATAGAAAAGCTTGGGGATGCGAGAAAAAAGGCAATCGCACGGTTCCTTCAACTAGAGAAACGGTTAGAACAAAATAAAGTTCTAGGTAAAGAATACAAAACATTCATGAAGGAATACTTAGAACTGGGACATATGAAACGCATTCAACCAGGAGCCAATATACGATAAGCCTACTTCATCCCTCATCAAGCGCTAGTAAAGAAAGACAGCACAACCACGAAGTTAAAAGTAGGTTTTGATGCCTCATCGAAGACCACTACTGGATAGCTTACACCAGCTAATGACTGTTGACCAAGATTGCAACAAGATTTGAAGCATATTCTGCTGAGGTGGAGAAAACACAGGTTTGTATTTTCAGTAGATATTGAAAAGATGTATCGTCAGATCAAGATAGCCGAAGGAGATCAGGACCTCCAAAGGATAGTATGGCGGTTTTCTCCAGACGAGCCTATTCAAGAGTTTAAACTTACCACTGTAACTTATGGAACAACAGCAGCACCATACCTGGCAATCCGTACCCTGTTGCAGCTAGCTGAAGATGAAAGACAAATATACCCAATGGCTGCAGAAATAGAAACCAAGGACTTCTACGTGGATGGTTATGTCGGTAACCGACTCCATAGAAGAAGCAACGCATCTCCAAGTAAGTCTAATCAATATGTTAAAAAGTGGAGGGTGTACCCTTAAAAAATGGGCAAGCAACAGCGCAGCGCTTGTTGAAGAATTGCCAGATAACTTACAGGACAAGAACTTACTAGAGATCGACGAAGGGGAAACAAGGAAAACCTTGGGAGTACACTGGAGTCCGGAGGCAGATCAATTTGTTTTGGGTCAGTCTTAGAGGTGATACAAATCCTACAAAGAGGATAATCTTAAAGAAATATCCAGCTTGTTTGACCCATTAGGATGGTTAGCTCCAATTGTAATAAAGGCCAAATTACTACTTCAACAACTTTGGTTACAACAGCAATCCTGGGATCAGCCAGTGGCCTCAGAAATAATGAACGAGTGGAAGCAATTTCAAAAAGAATTACCATTAGTTGAAGACATATCCATTCCAAGGTGGTTAGGGTACCACAGCAGCATCCGGGAAATGGAGCTGCATACTTTCTGTGATGCGTCGGTAATAGCTTACGGTGCTGTAACCAGGGTAATCTCTCAAGATGGACGCATTCAAATAACTCTATTGACAACTAAGTCAAAGGTTGCACATATAAAGATGAAAAACACGTTGCCAAGACTGGAATTAGGTGCAGCAAAAATTTTGAAGGAAGCTATTAGTGCACTGGACATTTCCAGCATCTCCATCTTCGCGTGGTAAGATTTCATGATAATCTTATCGTGGATAAGAGCAGGCCCGGAGAAATGGAAACCATTTGTTGCAAATAGGGTAACAGAAACATTGGAAGTAACCCCCACTGGAAATTGGCATCATGTGCGTTCAGAGGACAATCCAGCAGATGCTGTATCCCGAGGGCTTGCTCCTGTCAAACTACAGCATCATATATTGAAACGGAAACAAAGAATCCCATGACAGTTACAGAAGAAGCAAAAATTCACCAAGTCCAATCGTTTATCGCTGCAAAAGAAGATTTGGACATCTTATCCAAATACTCGTCATTGCAGAAGTTACTGCGAGTCACTGCATACTGTAACAAGTTTGTTCAAAAATGTAAAAGACAATCGTTTCCAACCGAATACCCTATGGCAGCAGAACTCAACAAGTGCCTCATTCAAATCATCCGTATAGTGCAAGCAAGCAGCTGGTCGACAGAGATTCAAACCTTGAAGAGAAACATCTCAGTGAACACAAAAAGTTCCTTGGCATCATTACGACCATTCGTCAATGATGAAGGAATTCTTAGAGTGGGAGGACGACTTCAAAATTCGATGTTGCCATATAATGAAAAGCATCCCATTCTCATCCCCATAACAATAATCTAGCCCAACTCATAGTGAGAGACGTCCATCGGAAACTGCTACATGGCGGAAGTCACGCTACAGCGGCATACATCCTTAGAAAATTTTGGATTGTCAATGTGAAGAAAATAATACGCAAGGAAACTCACAACTGCATGAAATTATTTGCATTCAGAAGACAACCGTTGCAGCAACTCATGGGCAATTTACTTGAGAACAGTGTAACGCCGTTCCTACCATTTTCTCACACTGGTCTGGACTATGCAGTGTAACATTTTGCTTGTGAATCTAAATTCTAAAGATACTTGGAACGTATTGGGAATTTAATTCGCCGCCTTATCAAACGTTTGCAACTCAAGACCGCGCTAAGAAGCGATAGCGCGGGCCGGTAGCCGATGCGCAGGAAGCCACGTTTGCGCGCAGGAGTGTTTCCCCCTCCGCCAGAGTGGGGAGCACGAGCGCCGACCGGGAGCCACTGAACGTATAAAGAGGAGCCCATGGCAGCTCCTGAGACAGATCCCATCCTGGGGTTCTCCCCTAAGCCTTCTCCCAATCCACCTGGAAGAGATTCTATTCCCGAGTCCTCTCCTAAACTCCTCCTGATCCACCCGGAGCGATCACTCCCTTGCTTTGGTATGGTTACTGTCTTAGCAAGGGAGAAATCGCCTAATTAAAAGTTCTTGCGGGTTTGGTATGGTTACTGTCTGCCTGCAAGAACACCCCGGTAACCTAGAGATCCTTATCAAACCCGTTCCCGAACCGTCATTAGTTTAAAGGCCGAAACCATGGCTACTAATTAGCTTTCCCCGTATCTTGTGTAACCGAACCGCTGTTAGTTAAAGGCCGAAACCGCGGAATTTGTAACTAACATTCCTGTAATCCGCTAGACGAAATCACCGCCGCCGTCCCATCCGTGATCATCCGAGTTCCGAGGGCGCATTTAATTTGCGTTTTCGAAAGCCGTATTTCAACTGTATTAACTCGCCCGAATTGTGAGGCACCAGGAAGTAATCAACAGCCCGCCGCCGCCAGGCTGGACGCATACAGAGATTATGCGATAAGGGACCTGCCTGTAAGAGTCACCGCCAGCATCATATGAGGATTCCTGAAGCCCTCCGAAAAGGATCTTCGCACCGCCGCAATCCAGTCGAAGCCGCAAATTCGCTTGAACGGCGAATTTCCCGAGAGTCCTACCGCCGCATCGTTTCGAGCCGCGAAAGCCGGCAAATCGTCTGGCGGCCCCCGGTCCAGTTCGGCTCACCGAACGCGAACTCCTGCAGCTTTCTACGCCGGCAGGTATGTTCTTGAAACACTATTTCTAATCCGAAGTGTTCGCAGCAGCTAGCCATTGTAAACAAATCTCACCTGGTGCATGCAGCCGACGACCTTTGCTCCGAAGTCGATGCGCGAAGAAGCTGATGCGCGGCCGACCCACTCCGGGACATCGCCCAGAGGCGTAACATGCGCTAGCCCTGGGCATTCTACCAGATCCCTCCGCCTCGGCGTAGCAGCCCCACCGGCGTCCAGGAGCAACCCCTGTTGATGCAACTACCCCCTTTGTCAGTAACGCGTAGTGTGCAATATTATTTCTATTTTCAATGTACATAGTTAAAGACAGTATATCTTATTTTTATTATTTAGCTTGTGTTATTTATTGATCTACGCTATATCCGAGCAATTTGAACGTATTCTCCGACTTAGAGCATACCCGAGGCAATAAGGCCAATTAAAATATTCCTAAATAAAGGCGCGTCATTACAGCAGGGCCGATACAAAGCAGAACCGCAAAAGGAAGAGGGCATAAGTCATACAAAGGATATATTGTGATATTTGTATGTTTGGCAACCAAGGCAGTACACTTGGAGGCTGTCAGTGATCTAACAACAAACACATTTCTGGCAGCCTTCAGAAAATGTACATCCAGAAGAGGAACATGCCTTCATATATATAGCGATAACGGAACCACATTTGTAGGAGCAAATAGAGTTCTACAGAAGGACTTCAAAAAAACTGTAGGGAACTCTAGCATAGCTCCCCACTTCGGAGAAATCTGGGAAGCAGCGGTAAGGTCAACAAAGTATCACATGAAGAGGATTGTGGGAAACAGTACCCTCACGTTTGAAGAACTATCAACTCTCCTGTACCAAATAGAGGCATGTCTCAATTCAAGACCACTTTGTCCATTAACCACAGATCCTAACGATGTGGTAGCGTTCACTCCTGGTGACTTTCTAATTGAAAGGGAACTAATAACACCAACCGAACCACCATTAGAAGTACATTCAGAAACATTGACAAGATGGAAATTACTTCAAAAGTTGGAAAACGACTTTTGGAAGATATGGTCTAAGGAATACTTATCTGGGTTACAACGCAGAACAAAATGGATTCGAAGGAAGAGAATTTACAAATAGGGGATCTAGTGTTACAAAAGGATGAAAATAGTCCTCCCAATCGATGGCCTTTAGCAAGAGTGACAGAAGTGCATCCAGTTACAGACGGTATTGTCAGAGTTGCAAGCGTTAAGACAAAGGGAGACGCAATTATCAAGCGTCCCATCACCAAACTCGTTCCGTTACCAAGACAGGAAGCAGAAGAAGGAACAAGAAAGCAAAGCAGGGGTAGTGGAGTGTCAACAGTCACAAGAACAATAATACCCTTACTTGCGTTGTGCACCATAATTTTAGCAACCACGGGGTCGTACATAGTAAAGTATCCATCACCTGGCCTATTTATTGAAGAACTTAGCACGCAAACTCTCGAGGGGAGATTTCAGGATCGAAGTAACAGTGAACATCTCTAGCATCCAAATAGATGAAGAAAATATAAACAAGACAATCCAACAAATAAATATCTTATGCAGCAAGGCAGTTGTATTATCGGCAGAATCACACTGCAAGGAATTAAATCATCACCTGAAAAAGCAGCAACGGCAGATCATCTGGAATATGAAAAGCATGCATATTCAAGATGTCAGGACCAAGCGAGGAGTACTAGGGCAGCTACTAACCTCAGTGTTTGGAGTTAACGATGAAGTTTACCATGACATGGAATCATTGGAGAAAGATCAACTAGAATTGATACATACATCTAATCATCGGACAAGGATAATGTTGTCAACTGCAGCAACTCTAAATGAGACTGAAGCCAGAATATCCCAGTAGTTGGATAATTTTCGAAGAAAGCTCAACGAAGGGTTGCTAGCAATCAATGAGATGGAACCTTGGTACAAAAAGACAGACGACAATAAGTTAAACATACATGTGTTAACATCATATCAGATGGCTACCACCTACTTACAAGAGATGTGTAAGAAGTACAAGCAACTTCTAAATGTAAAATTCACAAGGCAGACATCCTGCAATTTATTTCATCATCACAATTTTACAGAATAATGTCCATCGAGATTTTCAGTTATTTTCACATAACTGAGAAGCGGGAATACAACTTATTCAAACCTACTTCAATTCCAGTGAAGAAGGGAAATGGAACCTACGCATCGCAGAACTTGCCAATGGAATTCTTAGCTATCAACTACAACTAAGAAACCTATTTTGAAATCCAAGAAGACAAGTTGAAGGAGATCGAGCCAATAGGGAAACATCTTTACCTATGCAGGCCATCCGCAGTCCGAAGTATTGAAGACAATCCTAACTGCATCATTTGTTACGTGTCAAAAGCATTTGATATTAATACTAGTGTTGAATGAGGAATCTAGTGAGAGTGACGCGATAAAAATTAATATCAGATTGGCTTTGTTCGTTGCTAGAGGAGATATAAAAACAAGGTTGGTTTTTGTTTGAGAGAAAATTTGTATATCAGCTTTTAAAAAAGGCAAGAGTTTTCGTGGAGTGTAAATGACAATCTCGCCATTTATTCTGGTTTGGTGATAGTAAAGAATTGGGTTACTGGCCAGCCGTTCCAGTAAAGGAGATCATTAAGCAGATGTCATTTTTCCAATGAATATTTATATTCAAGCTGTGAAGCGATCTGGGAAACACGAATACAACGATTGCGAAGTTTATTGCCTGTGAACAGGGTATGTAGTTTAATGTGGAATTTGCCTTTTGTTACCTGGAAATTCTATTTATAGCAACAACTATTAGGCGGAAAACCTTGGAAAGCTAATCTACCGCAGTATTGGGGGTCGAGGTATAGCGAATGACAGCCGAGGTTGGAACCTGTCAAGCTGACATGTGATAGGAGTAACGGGACGTATTAAAGGTCTGCGAGTATATCGGCACAAAGATAAGTGTTGTAGCTAGAATCTGATGATATTTTTGCATATAAAAACTGTGTAACCATTAAACTTACGAGCGGTTTAAGTTAAACTATTTGGGGTACCCTGCGTGAGGTAGTAATAGTAAAGATGCTAATTGTCTGATCGATGGTAGTAATGTTCGAGTATTAATAAAACCAGCTACAAGTATTGCTTTCTTTCATTTTGATAGGGAGTTCAATAATCGTATTGTTATTAGTTGATAGAAAGTGAAGTTACAAGTTTCTTGGCTTATATCAGTATATTTGAGTTTAACTTGTTGGCGCCATTTATAACATCATAAACTAGAATCCGCGACGTCTTCACTGATGCTAGAGACGGGCCTCAAATATACTTTTATAGTGATCGATTGTTAACTAAGAGATATAGCGATGACCTAAAGGTAGGTAAAGGAATTTATAGATAAATATAGCTAACAAGTTTGGCACCCAACGGGGGCTTTAATAAGATTTTTGAAGAGCTAACGGGTGGCTATAGTTTGGAACATATACCTTTAGGTCGTACTATAATAGAAAGGAGCAATACTGACAATAGTTATACATAACTTTCTGTACTCGTTTTTGTAAATGGAAAAATATCGTCAGAACGTGACAAACCAAAGAATTACTTTGAGAATAATACATAAAACGGTATACTTGGCAAAATTTTGAGTAGTTTGTTTTGGCTAATCAGATTGAAATTAAACTTTAGGGTTTGTGTTTAATACGGGATTGTTTTGGATTAATGTGGATTGTTTATTTGTGGTTTTAACAAGTATAGTACACGTAGTAGTACTAAGCTTATGTAAGTAGTACCTTGGCGTAGGTGAAATAAGAGAGATAGCCTTTGTCGATTTATTGATTGATTTGTGGAAGTAGTATCTTATTTGGATATTTTATAATTGGACATTTAATCCTTGCTGGTTTTATTTTTATTTGATTGATTGGGTGTGTTGCATGTTAGATTTAGGAGCTCTGTGTGTATGTTTATAAAGGCTGGTTTTATTTTCATTTGTATGAATGGTGAAGACATCACGCGATTCAGGTATCATGATGAATTATCTTTTAGAGTTTTTCATTGAACGATTGCGATTTTCATTGATGGAACCTCGAGAATATACTGGCCAAATGTGCTTGAGTTTTTCTTCATTGAATGTTAGAGTCCTGGTGGTTTGATGTGCTTGATTTTTTTTAATTGAATGTATGTGTGAAAGGTTTAGTGTGTTTGAGATTTTCTTTGTGTCTTCTTCTTAGTTTGGTGATAACTCTGTTATGAGGGTGATGGTGATGTGTTTGGAGCAGTTTGCTTTTGCGGGATTTATAAGCCTCCTTCTAGTTAGGTTGGCGTGGTGTAGTTGATTGCTTCTTTTCCTTTTCTTTTTGGGGTGTTGACTGTGATGTGGGTTCGATGTTGGTGTGTCTGAGGGATTCGCTCTGTGGTTTTCTTTTAATCCTTGATGATTTTTAGGTCTCTCAGTACATCTTCCTAGTTTGGGTTGGCATACAGTGCTTCGATTGGCTCTTTCATGTTCTTCTGGTTTGTTGGTAAGATAACGTGGCTTGGTGTTGGTGTGTTTGGGAGATTTTGCTTATGCAGATATCACGTCTCTCAAACCATCTTCCTAGTTTGGTTATGGTAGTTATTATTTGTTGGATCTTCAATTTTATTTTCCTTTGTTTCTGATGAGGTTCGAGTACGCCCGTTGGGTAAGATAGGTTTTTGATTGTGATTTCTGAATCGTCGATTAGCTCTTTAGTTATCGAGATTAGGTTTGTGGTGGTTCCTTCGGTGGCTGTTTTTGTGTCCCCGAATTGAGTGGTATCTATTTTTCCTGGGGGTGATTCTCATTCCTTGTTGTGTAACGATGTTAGACATGTTTGAGAAAACGGTTTGGTGGTGTAATGGCGGCAGCATACCTTTGAATTGTGTGTACCATTATCCCTTAGCTTTAGAGATTGGTGAATTGTTAAGTGGACCTGGTGAAGCTCCGTTGGTATGCGGATTTTTGGGTCTTGGGTACTGTTATGGGACGATTTCCCGGAGTCTTTGTGACTGGTTATTTGTCATTGGGTTGCTGGCTGTCTTGGTAAATTGGAACTTAATTCTTTTCTCAATACATTGTCCCTTCCTTCGACTAATGTAATCTGTTCTTTTTCTGTTACTTCTTCCGCTTTCGATCTTCTGGTGGTTTCTGTGTGTGGTGGTAGAATTTGTTTCTTCGGTTTTTCTTGTCGTGTGGAGCTCTAGCAGTGCATTGGTGTTTGGTTCTTTTGGTGTCGGTCAGCCTTCAGCTGGATCGTTAGTATGATTGTGGTTTTGTGTGAACTTGGTTGTAGAATATTCTCTCCTTTCTTTTGATTGGGTTTATATTTCATATAGGGTGGTTGGAAGGTCACTGTAGGGAGCTATTTCATCTAGTTCTTCCTATAATAACACTGGAGTAGCTTGCAGATAGTTGTTGGGTTCATTGTGTGGTTTGACTTGCATTCGTGTCGAGTGAAGTTCATCTTTCGCTTTAGCGTAGGTTTGAGTTAGCTTGTTGGGTTTTGTTGGATACCTTTTTGGGATTTTGGTGGCGTAGCTGTTGTTGTATGGTTACCTTCAGCTATGTGTATTGTGTGAGTTTTTTTTTTCGGTATCCATTTCGCTTACGCGGATTTAGATCCACAAGTGAGTCTCGAATCCTTGTTTTGGTTTCGCTTTTGGTCATTCTTGGAGTTGGAGAACGGTTTCGTTTACTCATTTAGAGTATCGGCTTGTTCCGGATTTATGTGACCTGCCTCTGTCCCCGAGTTAATGTCCTTTAGTTTCCTTTTGAGCCGTTGTTGCCGAATGAAGTCTTTGGTATGATCTGCTGCTGTGATTGGTTATTCCAGCTGTTATTGAATTTCGTGTAAAGTATAGGGTGGTTGGAAGGGCACAGTAGGGTAGGTCACTCTTTGGGGAACTTTAATATCTTGTTATTTCCCCATTTTAAGGTTTAGGGTGGTTGGAAGGGCACAGTCGGGAAGGACACTATTTGGGAAACTTTAATATCTTGTTCTTTTCTCTCTTTTGGGTATAACGTATACGGAGTTCCCTGTTGGGAAATGTTAATGGATGGTTTTCTTTTTGATTGTATTGGAAGAGCGTTACGTTATCCTGCTTTTTCCTAAGGGGACATAAGGGTAACGAGATTAATAGTTAAAGAAGTACAACTTCTTCGTTTCTTTTAGGTATCCCTTGGGGTTTGGGGATATAGGGTGTTTCCCTACAATACAAAATTTTTAAGATGACCAGTCCTTCATTCTTCGCCTTCTTTTCTTCTTAAAGCCTTGTCTATATTTCTCTCTTGTAATGTAGTGAATGTCGATTTTGTTTTGAATGAACTGTTTACTTAGATGAATGACAATTTGTTTTCTTTTATTTCTCTTTGATCTAGCGCGGATGAAATCTCTGGGGATGAGTGATTGTTGGATGTGAGATGAAGATTGGTGGGGATTTTCTTCAGGCCGTTCGGGGCGCTGAAGGATCCCTCCGTCGGAGCGTATGAGAGTTGTGTGGATGTTGGCTTCTGCCTATCACTTTTCTAGTTTCTTTAACTCTCTTTCACTGGGGTTGCTTTCTCCCCAGGGTTGTCAAAAGAAAGATCCTGGTTATTCTTCGTTTTGGCTTAACTATTTTCGGTCTGACAGTACCTGAAACTGTGTGGAGGTGTGCTTCCGCCTCGGGGGTTTATTGGAAGTTGTCAGGGGGGGTACGCTGTGGGGATTTGGAGTGATTTTGGGGTGTTCATGGGGGTGGAACTTCTTCACGACAGGTTGTTACAGGGTTGTTCACCGGCGCAGCATTTACATCCAGCAGCGACGAACAATCTTGATCCTTGTCGTGGGGTTGATCTGGTCCTGGGTTCCTCCTGGGGTCATCACCGTCTCTACAGTGGTGTTGCTTGTTTGTGGTGTGGGTATTGGTTTTTTTTTAGGTTAATTGTTAGAGACGTCTTATGACAGACGGTTTAATGACTCTCTAGCGTATATGTATGTATCCTTTTAGGATAAAGTTTTTATTTAGTTAAAAATTTCGTTGAAATTTTTCCTTTCTGGTAAGGGGGGAGTTTGTTACGTGTCAAAAGCATTTGATATTAATACTAGTGTTGAATGAGGAATCTAGTGAGAGTGACGCGATAAAAATTAATATCAGATTGGCTTTGTTCGTTGCTAGAGGAGATATAAAAACAAGGTTGGTTTTTGTTTGAGAGAAAATTTGTATATCAGCTTTTAAAAAAGGCAAGAGTTTTCGTGGAGTGTAAATGACAATCTCGCCATTTATTCTGGTTTGGTGATAGTAAAGAATTGGGTTACTGGCCAGCCGTTCCTGTTAAGGAGATCATTAAGCAGATGTCATTTTTCCAATGAATATTTATATTCAAGCTGTGAAGCGATCTGGGAAACACGAATACAACGATTGCGAAGTTTATTGCCTGTGAACAGGGTATGTAGTTTAATGTGGAATTTGCCTTTTGTTACCTGGAAATTCTATTTATAGCAACAACTATTAGGCGGAAAACCTTGGAAAGCTAATCTACCGCAGTATTGGGGGTCGAGGTATAGCGAATGACAGCCGAGGTTGGAACCTGTCAAGCTGACATGTGATAGGAGTAACGGGACGTATTAAAGGTCTGCGAGTATATCGGCACAAAGATAAGTGTTGTAGCTAGAATCTGATGATATTTTTGCATATAAAAACTGTGTAACCATTAAACTTACGAGCGGTTTAAGTTAAACTATTTGGGGTACCCTGCGTGAGGTAGTAATAGTAAAGATGCTAATTGTCTGATCGATGGTAGTAATGTTCGAGTATTAATAAAACCAGCTACAAGTATTGCTTTCTTTCATTTTGATAGGGAGTTCAATAATCGTATTGTTATTAGTTGATAGAAAGTGAAGTTACAAGTTTCTTGGCTTATATCAGTATATTTGAGTTTAACTTGTTGGCGCCATTTATAACATCATAAACTAGAATCCGCGACGTCTTCACTGATGCTAGAGACGGGCCTCAAATATACTTTTATAGTGATCGATTGTTAACTAAGAGATATAGCGATGACCTAAAGGTAGGTAAAGGAATTTATAGATAAATATAGCTAACACATTGATGAGATCTACCAGCGATTGAACAATGTCGAATGTTTGGTCCATCAGCTTACAGTTAAGACACTGACATGGAAGAAACTGTACGCAGCGAATACATGGTTATTTATTCCCAATCAACCCACAACAGCAGCAGTACAATGCAGCGGGGATCGAGAAGATGTGAAGATTCAAGATGTTGGCATAATCCAAATATCCCCAGATTATACTATATATACAAAACAGACTACTTTGCATACTCAGCTATTTACTACTATTCCTGTCGTAGCTGGGTTCAACAAACCAATGCAAGTAATTATTAACACTACTTTGCAGAATACAAGCACCCACCCTCAACTGAAAATGGAGGAACCTGTGTTGCTACCGTCCGATCATTTTCAACGCCTACAAGACGAAGAAGACGAGTTGCAGCTACATCAGGACTATCCATGAACATACCATCATGGTGAACATCGGTACTACAATCGGTATCCTAGTATCAGGTTGTATCATCTGAACATTATGGAAATACTGGAGAAAGAACAGGAAACCGAAGCCACGCCCAAATTCAGACCCGTCAGAGAGCTTCAGGTTACAACCACTGCCACCAGACTAAGAAGATGGAGAGACAGCCTCAGTCACACCATCCCGGCCCACTGTCGCTCGGCAGAATGTTTAGGAACCAAAACCAAAATTTTAACTTTTATAATTAAAAATGCGTACATTTCGTAAGCTGGCTGTTACATGCGGTAATGTAGAACAAAGCGGTCAGCGTTTCTGTCAGCATTGGTCGAATGACCGGTGAACAAACTGCAATTATGCAGACTTGCTATCACTATTTGTTATGAAATTAGACACGCAAGTGCAAATGCGAGCTGAACTGGGGCAAATAAACTAAACCTTGTAATTTACGTCATAGTTTTATGTATATAAATAGGAACTTTTCTAGTCAATAAACAATACAGTTTTGACATCTGTTTCTGTATTTACCAAACCTCTGCTCCAACGGAACCAAGTCTATTATTACATGATCTGGTGTGAGACTGAGCAAGACTGTCGGTTTTCAACTCTTTTTAATTCCTACACCCCTAAGACGTATCCTGTAATTGTCCAAATTAAAATCATACAGTCCACTATAACCTCCACCCTGAACAATTTAAGAAGTACATTTTTATTAGTAGAAGTAGTTACTTTATTAATATGAATTATCTGTATAACAATGAAGCAAAATATTAAAATTTTAGCAAGTGTAAGCACAAGGGTCGAAACTTTGACCAAAGTAAATTTTTTTTAAAAGTACATGCAATTACATATTCTAAGAAAAATATACTATTAGGGTATATTTTATAAAATGTTTAAAATTTTACCCCTCACACAAATCATCTAGCAAATATTCTTATTTTATGTTTCTTTTTGTAAAACTAATCACTGAAACAACATTGCTTTCAGCCACAACGTTTTGTCAAGTTTGGCGGTTTGTTTTCCTTTCCGATTTTTTAAATATTATTTATATGCATTTATCTGCTTATTTTTAAGAAAGATAGACCACTGTCATTTTACTCGTGTTTATTTATAATGTTCTGCCAAGATAGACAACTTTGATTTATTAATATTCAAAATTTTATTAGGCCTACATCCAGAAATGGAATGAAATAGGCTGATTGTGATTGCATATTAAATGCAGTATATAGGCAACATTTTACGTACTTTGCATGCTACGGGCAATAAGTCCTTTCAAAATTGTTTGAAAACGTATTAACTATGTGACGTCAGAACACGCTGATGAAGCGCAACGCAACTTACGATAATGCACCTTTACATCACTACAATGATGCCATCAATAATTTGTAGGTTTTAGGAAAATGATAGGAGGCAGGTTTTATGTCAGTAAGATTTATCGCTCCATCAATTTGTACGTTAAAAGTTTCGACAATTCCGACTCCTCCAAGTTTATTCTTGTCCCCAATAGCACAACATTGTATTTTCCGGGTTGTGGTTTTACCGCTCTTCCTTCTTTGGCTAAATGGATTTCAACGAGCAGCCCTTCCATTCATACATTATTTGTGTCAACATAATGCGTAGGTCAGGCAGGGAAGATCAAGAATTTCCTTCGTCGCGAATTCGAGATTAAAGTGGGCTGCGAGGACCGCCACGCTCAGTCGTTAGGGTCTCGCCTCTTGTCAACAAGTTTGGTCTGAAAAATGTCCCGAATTTTGTTTGCGGCGTGGATTCGAACGGCAGAAGTTTTCAGCAAACATCGAACCCGTTGCGCTGCCATTTGCGAAGTTGATTTTGCCGGAGCCCCGTTCCCTTAATTAAAACTCGTTCTGTTGAGTTCAAATTTCCAATTAAACAAGCACATTGCAAGTTTAGCTGGGAACTGCGCTGAAACCTTAACCACGAACAAAGTGTAAAGAGGTGGCCATTAAAACACTAAAATTGTGTGCGGATCCGAGCACGAACACGGCACGTTGAGAGGCGGAAGACGTTCGTGAGTTGAGTTTCCGGCTCGGCCGGTAAACGGATTGTTGAGGTTCGGAGGCCGGCCGCGGTCTGCGGCGTTACATCCGACTATTTGTCAGTCAGATAATAATGTTAAACTTACTCGTGTCCGTGCCGTTCGACCTTTATAAATGTTTTATCTGCTAAAATTAACCAGGCGCGTGTTTTTCATACAGGTCATTAGGTGCCTATTGATTCAGCTTCAACAACTTAATTCAGTTGTACTGAAGAGGTGCAAGTTGTAGAGCAGACCAAAATGTTAAATACCTACTACCTATTTGTGACACATAATGGTGTACTCACAGTTTCAATATATCGATGATAGGTTTACTTAAACATACAAATTCTTTTTCAGATAGGAAAATTTTTCCGAATAATAACATTTAGTGTTTTACAGCGTATCATATTTTATCACTTTTTGTAGAAACCTGTACAGAAAAATAATTCTTGGGTAAAAGAAAGCTTATTTAAAGCAGATACAAGTTATTTCTATTACCTTTTCGAGGAGTCGCTAAAGATTTTCCGTAGTTTCTGTAAAGCTGCTAATCTTACAATCACGTGAATCTTCGCCACCCCCCTTTTGCGAAGTGACGGGTGATCGTCGCCATTCAATAATAGCTGCCTTGATACGTAGCCGCTGGTGCTCCAGTATTTGGAGCAGGTGGAGGTCGTGCAGGTTAGTACGGCCGCAGCAGAAAAACACGATGAGGTGGCATCCACTTCAACAGTAAAAAATTGGGCTGCAGAAAACCAAGGCAATTACTGCTATACTACTCTTCCTAGGAACATCTTTAAGGCTGAAGGCGTAAGCAACGGCCAAAAGTACGGGCACCCTTAAGATGGCACACGGTTGCTAGAAATCTCCCGTTTGGTGACAATTGTTAACAGATATATGGAATGTATTACGCCTATTCAAACATAGTATGTGTATACTACGGTAAAATAAATTAGCAGATTGCACGTAGTAATAGTAAGCATTGGTGAAATGCGTTAACCTGAATTTGGAATGTTGGTGACCACACCACTTACTGTTTGAGTGAATATGGTAACTATCATCAGGTAGGAGTAGGTTTCATTATGTCGAAACGAAGCTTATATGTCATGTATCCCGTAGAGCCATCAGGATTCAACTGAAATAAGCACCTTGTATGGATAATTATTCAAAACTAGTACGTTCCTGCATTTTCCGAATAACTGAAGTCAAATTCATAGTTTACTGTTAAATGTTCAAACCTTCGCTTTATACGACCCTTATTTCCGCTCAAGTCGTTAATCAGTTTTGCAGTTCATTTATGTTCAATTTTCCGTACGCTGGTTTTATAAATTTAAGCTTTGTTCTCGTATGCAAAGCGACTCATTCTGTCTTATCGCCTTCTCAGAATTTTTGTCTTTCAGACAGGCCAAAACTTTCCGCGATGGCACAGGCATTCACTTCGTCAAGATTTTATTCTCGTAACGTCTTTTGCATTGTCCCTATAAGCCAGAAAGAGAACAATTTTAACATGTTGTACCTCGCGTACCAGATCACCGCACTAATCCTAGGTAGTAAAGAATTCTCTCCTTCTCCACTGCAGTTTAGCCGGTAAACCCTAATCTGTTGGATGTTGGCGATCTTAAGCTAAAGATAATATAACACCGCCAAATTCCCACCAATGGATATGGACTATCTTCAGATTAACATCCAAACGGTTGCAAATTCTCAGCAGAGTAATTTTGAAGAGGCAGGAGAGCAACACGAAGTATAACACCAAATGTATTAGAACAGAACGAAAGGACATGACACATCATCTGAAGTGAGAAAGACCGATCAACCATAAAGAACAGCAATAGACGATTGACAAAATCTTGGGTCTAATGGACAATAGGTCGAATCCTCAAAATTTGAGGACCGTGAGGTGAGCGCCTTTGCAAATTAGCGTTTTACATATAAATAATGTGTTCGAATTTTAATACCGCCACTAAGTCACTACCGTCGCTTAAATCCCCAGCACGCGAGGACTTGGCGACAAAGTCAAACGTCCAGCAGTGCGCGAGTTTGCGATTAGCTAACCATGACGCATTCCTACCTAGACCCCACTAGAATATGACCCAAACAGTAAAAAGACCTGAAGGGTGTAGAAGGAAGATACTCCGCCAGTCGGGTGCACTTGAGTCTACAGATCTACAGAAAGAAATTACCCTCCAGATAAACTCCATAAATTACAATCCTGAAACCGTTTTGCTGGCCGCCGTTTTGAGTACCGCAGAACAAACCTAAAACCAATCCTTAACGTACCACTCAGGTGGATGTTTTTGGTACCAGAAGATACCTCACTGAGCCGGCCATACCGTACTTTTGACCACCCTTCTCGATACCAGAAGATCTCTCACCCTGGCTTGAATGCCAACAGATTAGACTGCCAAAGATACGCCGCTAAACAGGCACTTCCAGTCCTCGATAGGGGTCTTCAATAATAGATTATGTCAGCCTAATATGCTCATTCCAAGCCTAAACACCAGCATAGCTGAATAAAGGCATAACCTACGTGGCCAAAAGTATCTTCCTGAATTGTAGCACTTAGTGGAACCTCGGGAATTTGACTTAGGACTCGCCGTGAAATCGCCAAATGCCCATTCCAGTGACCGAGGTTGTTCAAACGCTAATTTGAACCCTGACATAGCCTACCGATCAGCACGAATTTGAAATAAAAAACCCATATCAGTAGCACTACATATCGAATGCCAAGAAAAAGACTAATAGGGGTTTACTACCTGTAAAATGATCCCCCTTTTACCCGATGCCGAGAAAACGACCAACAAGGGTTTAATACCATTAAAATTGTCACTATTTTACCCGATAGTATTTGCCAACAAACGCAGCCATTTTAACATTGTTAATTCTAGGTGCGAACCCAAAGCAGCGCAGAGTAGCACTCAAGCGGCAAAATTCAGTCTTTGGAACTCTAATCTCTAGCCGGCGTATCGTACTAGTTGCCGTCTCCCCTCTCGCCATAATTCGAATTTGCTTTCATGTGACTTTCCAAATTTTTACTAAAATTTTAGTTGCAAAAATGATATGTAATATAAGAACCAATTCTGAGAAGCTGATCGTAGAGCATTAAGCAAGTCCTCGGTTCGAATTCCACAGTGGGCGGAATTTTTCATGTCTGTGAAGTTGGCCAAACCCAGGCAAAGATTTAGTAATACGTCAGAGGGGATCGTTTGTTTATGTTTGTTTAGCGATTTTCAGCGTTTGCTTACACTTCTGTATACTATAACTAGCACTCCTATTTGGGTCAGGCCAACTTCACGACAGCCAAACTCAAAATCATAAATTGACAATTTCTTGGTGGGAATCGTTTGTTTACGTTTGTTTGGCTATTTTCAGGGTTTGTTTACACCTCTCTATGCTATAAATAGAACCCCTATTTGGGTCGGGCCAACTTCACGGCAGCCAAACCCAAAATGACAATTTCTTGGGGGAATCGTTTGTTTATCGTTTGTTTACGTTTGTTTAGCTCTTTTCAGCGTTTGCTTACACTTCTGTATACTATAACTAGCACTCCTATTTGGGTCAGGCCAACTTCACGACAGCCAAACTCAAAATCATAAATTGACAATTTCTTGGTGGGAATCGTTTGTTTACGTTTGTTTGGCTATTTTCAGGGTTTGTTTACACCTCTCTATGCTATAAATAGAACCCCTATTTGGGTCGGGCCAACTTCACGGCAGCCAAACCCGGAATGATAAATTGACTGTTTCTTATTATGAATAGTTTGTTAATGTTTGTTTAGCTATTTGCAGAGTTTGTTTAAACCATGACCACCCCGTTTGGGCCAGTGCAACTTCACGACAGCTAAACGCAAAGTGTTCAACTATCTATTCTTAGTGGCCATCTTTTCATAGTTTGTTCAGCTGAATTCTGCGTGTATACGCCTTTACATATTATAACTAGAATTCTATTCGGTCATATTTTTGCAACAATTTTCTAAGCACATAAAGTTAGATCAAAACAAATTAGGTATTTCTGAAAGCGGCTTGAAGGTGTCTACTTTCCTAACTCATTAAGTCCATTTTCTGACTAGTCAGGAAAATACTCTACCCGGCGCAAATAAATAAGTACAAAACTAGATTAGCTCAACATTTATTCTTGGCATTAATATCAACATAGGCTAAATTATTATTAACCCGTGCAAATTGAAACACCTTGAAACATTTGTGATTAATGAGTAACAATTTTTTTAAATGTAAACGGCTTAAAAAAAATGGTATCCATAATACGTCTGGAAAGCGTAGTGACTGGTTTTTTATGTAATACATTAAACCTTATTGAAAAGTCGACACTTAAACGCCAAATTAAAATATGGCTTCTAATGAGTCAGGAATTCAATCGTAGGGTGTGCACTCGAAGATATAGATAAAAATACACTATTTGGAATGAAATCATTTTATTTGCGATTGCAAAACACCATAGAAATTACTTTTCGATTTTTTTATTACTGAAAATTGATGAATTTTATGTATACATTACATTTACTAGCTTCTTTTTGAATATTCCTCAATGATTTTTAAACCAAGGGAAAGCTTATTATTTCTGGATTCAGATTATGTCAAATTAATCACGAAGTTATTTTCAACAAATGCTACAGAAATTGTTTAAGCAAAACTTACCGGAAATGCGCGGTATAAATTTCATCGTCGGCGTATTTTGAAAACTATTGCACGTAAAAGCATACTTCCGAGTATGAAATGTGTAGAGAAGAATGGAGAAATTTTAACTGGAAGAATTATCTTTATTGCTTTATTGTTGTAAAAAATACGATATATTTTTCGCTACTTGTTTTGAATTTCATGCATGACGCGCTTTGCCGATCACTGATTTACACCGCGATACAAATATAGCGTGCTTACAACTCTTAAAATACACGCTCTAATCTATTGGTCTCATTTGTAACTATGAAAATGGCCTGTATGCTTAAATGGTGGCATAGAAACGAAACGCTTACGTTAACTATTAAAATAAATTCCCTGTATATGATTTGAGTAGCAAATTCAAACATAACTGCACTTCTATTAGATTCATTTCTTATTTGGGCATTTCGCCACTCTGAAAATTAAAAATATTAAATAACAAATGTTTCGAGGGACAATCTGCCCTCGTTAACAACGATTAACAATTAAAAAAGAACAATAAATGTATCTTTTTCATTGGGAGGAAAAACGACCAACCTCCAATGAATTGCTTGACAGACGCTGACGTTTGTTGATTATCTATACCTACTTGATCTGATCACTTCTAGCTATTCACGCACCGGTAAAAACATCGAGGATCACAAAGCCGTAGGCTTCATGGTTAACAGATGATCTGAAAGGTTTTATGACTGTGACAAATGCTGCACTTTGAAGATATATAAAAAACTAAAGCACCTGAACATTGGCAATATTATAAAATGCTGAGAAATTTAACTACACTAACAGTAAAGAATGCAAAAAGGCATGTTATAACGTCCAATTTCAAAATAATCAGAACTATCTCTGGAAAGAATTAAAGCAATTAAATATTAATTCAAAATCTAAAACCGTATCTATACATTTTTCGGATGTCAATAAAAGTAGTAACTATTTTATCAGCTCCGTCCCACAAAACAATAGCAATACTATTTTAAAATCGTACTATAGTGACAACCTGGCTGACAGTGTGACGGCTTTGCTATCTTTTGAAGCTGTTAGTGAAACTGGGTTTGCAAAGATTATAAATAGTATAAAAGCTAAAGCATCCGGAGTAGATGGAATTAATATTGTTGTGATAAAGCTATGTACTCCGTTTCTTTTACCTGTGATTACACATTTAATTAATGTCTGTATATTAAACTTTGCTTTTGTAGATATCTGGAAAAAAGCTTTAGTTATTCCTTTACCTAAAATCTCTGTGCACCAGGAGTATAAATATTTGCGACCAATTAATTTACTACCAGCATTTTCTAAAATATTGGAAAGAGTTGGCGAGTATCAGCTATAGTTACAGAATCATTCAGTTACGAATAAAATCATACCGGAAATGCAATAGGGTTTTAGATCTGGTTACAGTTGCAGCACTTCTCTCATTAAAATAGCAGATGATATTCTTACCGCTAATGATCAGGGTTTGCTCACAATATCAATGTTATTGGATTTCTCAAAAGCGTTCATACTTTGGATTATAATATTTTATTTGCCGTCATGGTCTACCTAGGTCTATCTTTTCCTGCACAGCAGTTTATCTCTAACTTCCTATCGAACAGATATCAAGCTGTTTTGTTAGCAGGAAATAAGTCTAGTCATTCCTTGGGTGAGAGAAGTGTGCCACAGGGCTCAATTTTGGGTCCTTTATTGTTTACGATTTATATATCAACCTTCTCACGGGTGTTACGTTCATATAAGAGTCATTTTTATGGAGACGACACCCAAATTTATTTATCTTTTTGTGAATTAGACATACAAACTGCTTGCTCTATATTAAATGATAACTTGCAACTTATTTACGATATTTAAAATAATCACGGTTTAGAATTAAATCCTAATAAATCCATGGTTTTATTTGTTGATCGAAATATGAGGCAAAGAGCTGCAAATAGTATTGAAATAAAACTTGCAGGTGAAATAATTCCTTTGCAAGAAACAGTTAGAAACTTGGGACTACTAATGGAAAAAATTAAAAACTATATTTCCAACTGCCTGCGTAGTGCTTATGCAGGTCCCAGGCTTATATTTCGAAATCGCCATTTATTTGATAGAAAAACAAAAACTCTGTTTTCTATTCATGTCTGGACAATAGGGATGCTAATAGAACTCACATTTTGCAAAATTTTGCATGAAATTAATTTTTGGAATACGAAAACACCATCGGGTTGGCCATATGCTGAGGGAATTGGATTGGCTAAACATGAAAAATTGCTGCTTGCCTGTGCCATTTTATCATTGTAAATCACAGTCCATTATAATTATATAACAAAATAACATTTAGCACCGACACGACATACACAATCTAAATTTGCGATACAAAGGACTTCTTACCCCACTTCTTCACCACTCTGAAATGTTCAAGCGATCTTTCTCATACTGTATCGCAAATTTGTACAATCAGATACCTCAGTCCATTAAATCTTTACTAAAAAGTAAATTCAAAAGGGTTCTTCAAAGTTTGCTGTGGGAAGGTCTTTCGTTCAATATGTAGCTTTATATGTGGGCATTCTTATAGTTAGTTCTTTCGGTTATACTTTTTCTTCGTTGCATAAAACTTTATTTATAAACTCAAGGTTAGTAGAAGATGAGATAGGGATAAGTGTAAGAGCAAATGGTTCGTTTGGCACCAAACTGAACTTCGCCCTATACATTTTTTGTATACTGTTGTGAATTGAAAAAAAGATTAAGAATAAAGACATTATCATTATTATTAATAATATTGTTATAATTATTAATTGTATGATACCGAGTGTCTCAATAAAAATGGGGCACCGATTTTCCGTAGGTATCTTAGACTCTAATAAACTTATTAAACATAATATACCGAGTGATTTTTTAAAAACTCATTTGCAGCCGGCCCTAGATAGCCGGAATCAGTTGGCAATACTGAAATGTATTGTCAACTGATTCAGGCTATCCAGGGCCTGCTGCAACTGAGTTTTAAAAAAATCACTTCTTACCTTCGTACAAAGTACCTCTACTAAGAGAGAGATATCGATGACCAATCGGTGTCCCTTTCATTTTGAGATACCCTGTATAGATTCCATTTTTCAGTTTATTTCATGATGAAAGTATTTCATATAATAAGTTAATAGTCAAATGCAGTTCTATGCCAATGTCACCATCTAAAACAAATTTCACTTGAAGTAAGTACCTACACCATTACTTCCAATTCTAACCGATTCCCACTTAACTGGTCTGAAAATTTATACAATACCTAAAATAGAAATGTTGAATTTGGCACTGAACATGTTTCATGCTCATTCGTAATTAACCAGAGCTAGCTCGTAAATTTCAAACAAAATAACTTGGGAAAATGTCCAGAAATTAATAATTTAAGTCTCGAAACAGCCCTACGGCATTGAATTACCACAACACTTGAATTGAAATATAATTCACCCCTGCAAGTTGTCATGAGTCATTCCTTAAACTTTAAATGTAAGCGTTATCGACACGTTCAACCCCAATGCTTGACTTTTCTGAGAATTTTTCTCCAGGGATGATTACCGCTGAAGTTGAAGTAAACAGCTGTACCACAACTTTACATGGCATTGCATTACGGGAATGAAAAGCAGATTGCCACGAAATTTCTTTCAGCGTGTCAGCAGATCTAACCAGGGGTAAGAAGTTCACATTTTATTCTGCTCTCAATAATTTTCTTCTGAAGGCGCCCAATTTAGTTCGATACATTTAGAAACAAGAAAAAAGTTTTACACCTTAATAATGTAAAATTATTAACACTGTTCAATTATGGGGATGCTGAGGAATGTGCTGCTTTCAGAATAAATTATGACACATATTACTGAAGTTCAATAGTTTTCGATAGATAGTAGTAAAATACTGATTTAGGTCGTAGCTCAGATTTTGTTGTTCCACTAATGTAATAATATTACAACGTGGTGTGTTGTTCTTGCATTATCTAAACAAACGATCTTAGAAATTTGCTAATTCTAGGAAGCCAGGTAACCATAAGGAAAGTATTTACTTTTAGTGCATGTGCATGGCGGATCAACTTCCTCTAAGTTACGAAGTTGCGCTTTTCTTGTGAAAACTTGAGTTAGCAAGAAAGTTATATTTTGTTGCTTATTTATCGTCTACTCTGAACTACAACTTATTTTAAAGGGTTGTTTGTACAGTCAATAATTTTATTAAGGGACGTAAAAATAACTTATTTTATAACCATTCTTGCTGTAGACGCCGACGTATTAAGTTTCAAATAGGTAATTTTTTTTCTTTTCGATTCCTTATGACAAAAATCAAGGTAGCAGGCTTAAGTTTATCGCAACTCTTAAACCTTTCCAGGACCGCCAAAAAGATCCTAAGTTTTCCATTTTTCTACAAACCGATGATGGAAGAAGAAAAAACCCCAAGAGTTTTCAGAAAGTACTAATAGATTACAAAAACTGCAAAAAGGACTTCATGTGAACCAGCTTTTGAAAATGTGGCTTTGTCATATATTTTTAATGGGACGACAAACTGGCAAGTTGTTCTTGCAGAATTTTTTTAGATCAATATCACGTTGCAATAGTTTTGCGTAAAATGTGAACGAAAGTGCCTTGCGTTAACGTAGTTACTTATTAATATTTACAACAAGTAGTTCATAGCAGACTGTCGTAAAGGAGTCGTGGGCATAAAGAATGAGTAATAAATGAACCACACGTTATTAAAAAAGCTAATTTTAACACCGGAAAGTAGCTGAAAACCAGTGAAATTAATATTCAAAATTTCGACAGTGCGGGAGATATCAGTGTAGTAAGACCCTACGGGCAGAGTCTGCCTTGGTTACACACCCAAAATGTGGTGTTTATGTCCAAAGGAGGAGGATGTTCCAACATCCATCTCAAGGCGTATAGACCCATAAGCCTCATATCATTCTTGCTAAAAGAAATGAAAAAGTGAAGTTCTCCCAAACCGACCACTACACTCTAACCTGCATGCCTCTCAAAAGGCAAAGAAATAGCTCTTTCTGACTTCGCGTATATTGAGGGTGCCTTTGATAACACTTCCTTCGAATGCATGGGGGGGGGGGGGGGCGGCGAGCGGGCTCACAGATTGGCAGGCTGGGGCAGGCAGGCCATAAATCGTGAAGAGCTGAAGGAATCTCGGATTACAATACTTTCTTCATCTTTTAGGCGAGGGAAGTAAACTGTAAAATTAAGTATGCAAGAGATTTTAAATCCAAGTAAATGTACCTCGTTTTAATAAATCTGTATATAAATGATTTCGGAGGCCTTCACGGGCATTGTCATTGCGTAACAAACGACTATCGGCATTGGGCCGTGTGATTATGAAGAAGTTCTTCGACCTAAATAATGACACCGTCCAATCCCGGAAGTTGTTTGTTCCGTAACTCTAAATGTAAGTATAAAGTAACCTTTATGGCAACGCAAGAGCTGTTAACTGGCGCGAAAGGTACAGTGAAGGCTTCTGACCTGCACCATTGTTGTTGTAGACGGACTAAAAGGCAGGGATTTTCCAAAATGTGCGATGTGCAGTCGAATAGACGGAGAACACCAAGGACTGCTAGATTGGCATTTAAATATTGCTTCAAAATTATCGAAGGTAACCAGAAGAGTTACTTCAGTTACTTGAAAGTCAATCCACGTAAAAGTAGAACAACAAAGGTTCCGTACATGAATTATAACCGGCCAGAAGGAGAGTGCATTCTGAGATAACGTTAAGTCTTGCTGACGAAATTTGATAGAAATCTTCAAAGAAAAGAATGCCAATCATAAATTAACAATTACCAAAATATAATAGGCCACCCATCCGCTCAATGTCTTCCAACATCGTAAAACTAAGGCAAAAGTGTAAACAACCTCATGTACGCAATAATATTATTTCTCGACAATATTTGACGAATGAATAAAACTAGGGAAAGTACCGAATGATTTTTTAAAACCTCAATTGCAGTAGGCCCTGGATAGCCTGAATCAGTTGGCAGTGCTAAAGTGCATTGTCAGTCTATGTCAAATTCGAAGTAAGTAGGTTAGGTTTTGTTTGTCATTTGACACAGACTGACGCAAAACTTAACCTGCTAAACTCGAATTTGACATAGACTGACAATACACTTCTGTACTGCCAACCGATTCAGGCTATCCAGGGCCTGCTACAATTGAGTTTTTAAAAAATCACTCTGTATTTTAAGAGCATTACCTACGTTGTATTTGTTTTACAGTTTAGCTATATAATAATACGAATTGAATTGAGAATGATAGTTAATTGTCAAAATATAACAATATACTCTACAATGAATAACTCATTATTATATGAATTTGTATGCAGCTTAATAGCATTAATTAATATAATTAGCCCCAACCCAACTTAATATCAACAACAAAGCTTTATTTAATTAGTATTAATTGGTTTATGCTTCTCAACTGAACGCCGCCCAGACACCTAGTAACTTTTGATATATCTGATATTTGCAAGAATGCGTTTTGTAATGTTATATAAGTAGAATAGGGCCACTTCTCCCCTCCACTTTTTATTCGATTAAGCCACGCCCCCTTAATTCGCGGAATTATTCGCGGATTTCGCGGAATTTTCGCGGATTGACCCAATTAATTTCGCGGTTTGATCTAATTAATTTCGCGGTTTGATCTAATTAATTTCGCGGTTTGATCTAATTAATTTACATATGTGCTACTGATTAAATTACGCATTAGATTTTTTAATTTGCTTCTGGAATTACGCGTCGGACTTCGGCGGCCATCTTGGATTTCTGGCGGGAATATTTGAAATTTGAATTTTTTCCGATTTTTTTCTAAGTTTAATTTTTTGAATTTGAATTTCCCGGGGGTGTCGGCCATATTGGTGCGCGCGCACTTCTCACGGCGGTTGTTTTTAATTTTGAATTTTTGCGGAAATATTTGAATTTCAAACTGGTAGATCTATTTCGCTCTTCGAAGCTGCTGTCTCTCTCTTGCATTCACTCGTGGAAATATTTAAATTTAAAAAATCTATTTGCGGCGGACCCGAGTGGGAATCGAACCCTAGTTTTCTGGTTAACAGTCTTAGCACCTTACCGTTGTGCTATCGAGGCGACTTGGAAATATAGGATTTGAACAAGACGTCATTTCGCAGCTGTGCCGTCACACCGTTCGAGTTGAAACAAATTATTTTTTCGAATATATAAAATATAAGAACGGAATTGTGCCGTCTAGGGCCTTAGAAACTTGTTAATAATTTTAAAAAATTGACTTTGTAACTAGTTTTGCTGTAATTAATTTAATATGAGTGACGCTATCTCACTCAGTCCCATTGATTTTCTACAGCTTTCTCTTTTCCATCCCGTTTGCTACCTATGCGTAATTACAAAAGACGTTATCGCTCCAGGCAGACTTTCTATTTAGCCGGCGATTGTGTAGGGCTTTTAACCGTTGCATAGAATTCCAAAGTTTTATATAACGTGCCTAAACAGGATTGTTTAGAAGACTGTAATTATAATTAGCATCGTAATGGAATGCACCAAGATTTAAATCAGCATGCATTGTTCGTCTGGATCGAGCAGTACGTACTCCAACGGTTTCTAGTCTTGCTTGGTTGACAGACGACAGAATGCACGGTTACCGGTCAGCGCAGCCAACGGCTTGGCGCTAAAATCCCTGTGACACAAAATCTAGTGGGATAAGCTTGCCTGGTTAATAAACCACTCTAGTTCGTATGATTTTTGTCGCTTTTAAAAATAAATAGACATTATTTTTTTCGTGCTTGAGTTTTATAATTACGCTGAGCCCTTTATGGCTTGATTACGTCATGCCGAAGCCTGCTAGTTTAAAAATTAAATGGGGGATAAGAGGAAAAGCCAGATCGTAAATATAAAAACGAGTTACAAATTTGATTTTAATATATTCCTGAAATACTAAGTATGAAAAAGTCTTGGTTTTAAAGGTTTGAACATTGTACCACTTAGCTGTTCTAACATTATACTTCCATATACATATTATAAATAAATTTTAAATGTTATTTTCGACTGAGTTTTAGCTTCTTATAAATTACAACAGTGCCCTCGCCCATATAAAATAAGACATACGCATTAAATAAATGTTTTTATTGTATAAGAATGGTTGTCCCCCATAATTTTGTATAAAAATCACACAATTTCGTTGAAAAATGTTCTGTTTCACTTACAATTTTACAAAACTGACATCACGTTACTTGAAATTATACAAAAAACGAAATTTTTAGCCAATAAGCGATAAAAAATACGACATCCCACATCATTTCACTTAAAAATTATCACGTTTCGTCTTACAAAACGCTTTATAATAAAGAAAATGATGTAAAAACAGTTGTAAGAGTTATTTCTAAGCATAATTTTGCAAATGTTGTACACTTTTTCTCTAACTTGTGGCAGTTTTAGCAAGATTTGAATAAAAAACAGCCATTTCTGCAGCAATTTTAGTAAGATCTGAATAAAAACATGCAATTTCCAAAGCATTTCGTTTAAAATGTTAGAAAATCGACATCATCTCCCATGAAAATTTATAAAAATCGGCATCTTGTCACATTAAATTCTGTAAAAACGACATTTTTATCCAATAAGCGATAAAAAAATACGCCGTCTCACATAAATTTTAGAAAATCGACAGCATCTCCCATGAAAATTTATAAAAATCGGCATCTTGTCACATTAAATTCTGCAATAACGACAAAAACAATATTTTTTTTACAACTTTCATTAAAAAATAGTAAAATTTTACGAAAATACGTCTGTGCTGGCGGCAAATGAAAATAAATTTGAATAGAAACACGCAAAAATTACGAAAAGACGTATGTGTGGACCCCCCAAAGTAACAAAAATTTGAATAAAATCACACAATCATACAGCATCTCACATAAATTTTCGCAAATATCGACATCATGTCACATAAATTATACAAAAACTGTCATCACGTCACTTGAAATTATACAAAAAACGATATTTTATTCAACACACGATGAAAACTGAACAAAAATCACGCAATTACAAGCCATCTCACATAAATTTTCACAAAAATCGACATCATGTTACATAAACTATGCATAATTTTGCAAATGTTTTAGACTTTTTATAAAATGCATCGCTCAAAATTAAAAGAAATAGCAATTTCGTTGAAAAAATCTACTACCACAATCATTTCGATAAACAAAATTCAAAAAATCTTATACTTTTGACGGAAATATATGTATGTTGACCACAAATTAACATAATTTTTAAATAAAAACGCGCAATTCGTTGAAAAAAATATTCTGACACCACCAAAACACGCAATTTCATTGAAAAATATATATATGTTGTCCACAAATTAACATAAAGTTGAATAAAAACACGTAATTTTGTTGAAAAAATGTTCCGGCCCCTTCATTTCACTTAAAATTTTACAAAACTGCCATCATAACACTTGAAATTATACAAAATATATGTATGTTGATCACAAATTAACATAAACCTGAATAAAACACACAATTTCGTTGAAAAATTTGCAAATGTTTTACACTTTTTTATAAAATGTATCGCACAAAATTAAAAGAAATCACAATTTTCTAAATTATATCACGCTATTATGAAATCGTAGATTGATTTTTTGAAATTTTACACTTTGTAACTGTAAAATAACTACAAATACTAATATTTTAGCTTTAGACTTTGTAATTATTGCAGATTCGAGAAAAAAAAACAAAGCAGAGTGGAAATAAAAAACATAAACACTTTGTAATAAACAAATATATTGTTCTTATTTCTTATAATACTTAATAATATAAATATAAATGTACAGCAGAATGTCTTATTTCTAAAAATTCGCTAGCAATTTACAAAACTGTAGTTTGAGGTGCACGACATTTCAAATTAAAAAGACTGCAAGTAATAAAATCAGAAATTCATTGTGTAATTTTAAAGTTTAAGATGCACCCAATCTAGAATTCCCTTCGTTTTTGGTGTTGATGACATCTGCCTTAGAGGCATTTTTCTAACGACCCTTTTTTGGAGGCGTTTCCTTATCGGCGTTCTTCTGACTGAACCTTTTTGATGTGGACTTGGATGAGTAGATGGTGTTTTTAATTTATATTCTAAATCGGACTCGCAGTTATCAGTTTCCATTTCGGTTTTTCCTGTAGTATCAGTCGGGGTTGGCTTCTTTTGCTGTTTAGGTTTAGCTAGCAGCACATTAGCAACGTTAAGGTCTTTGATGTACTCAGCAAACTGTAGGCGTCCGGGTGGATTAATAGTTTTTCGAGGCCGCAGAGTGTCATGAATTAAATCGACTATGTTAGACGCCGGTAAAATTTCACCCTTTATAGTAACGGTGCCCTTGTGATCCCAGCTCACATCGCTTGAGGTACTCAAAATGCGTAGGAAAACTTCAGCTTTTTTCTTAAAAGTTTTGGGAAGTGTAGATAAAATAACGGCATTTGATAGGCTGTCACTGGTTGTTTCAATAGGTATTTTGATTGGCTGCCGCGCCTGGTTTGTGAAATGAAGGAATCGTTGTAAAACCTGATTGTACTGG